>OY288273.1:23815391-24487173 GCA_958450335.1 Hibiscus tridactylites | reverse complement strand
TTAATTTAAAGGTAAAGTTCACAAATGGTCACTTGACTTTGATTAGTTATTCAATTTGGTAATCAAACTTTCAATTGTTTCAATGTTACCATTAAATTTTTAGTTTTGTTTTAATTTGGCCACTGACCGTTAACAACCATTAAAAGAGTGATGTGACTGTTAAAATATTTTGTATAATATCACATTTAATCCTCTACGTTTACACATTCAAATAATTTAGTCCTAATTCGAAAGAAGTAATAAATTTAACCTTCATTATTTCAATTTAATCATATTTTTAGCTGGAGATAATTTAATATTTTATTTTGGTCCCTCAATTATAACTAATTTTATCTTGTCCCTTCCAAGTCCCAACCATACTCAATACTAAATTGGATTGGGTATGGTTGGGATTGGGAGGGAAAAGATAATATTAGTTATAATTGAGGGATCAAAATAAAATATTAAAATATTTCTAATTAAAAATATAGTCAAATTGAAATAATGATGGTTAAATTTATTATTTTTTCAAATTATGACTAAATTGTTTGAATGTGTAAACGTTAAGGACTAAATGTATTATTATACAAATTTAAAGGTAAAGTTCACAAATGGTCACTAGACTTTGATCAGTTATTCAATTTGGTAATCAAACTTTCAATTGTTTCAATGTTACCATTAAACCTATAGTTTTGTTTTAATTTGGTCACTGACCCGTTAAAAACCATTAAAAGAGTGATGTGACTGTTAAAATATTTTGTATAATATCACATTTAATCATCTATGTTTACACATTCAAATAATTTAGTCCCAATTCGAAAGAAGTAATAAATTTAACCTTCATTATTTCAATTTAATCCTATTTTTAGCTGGAGATAATTTAATATTTTATTTTGGTCCCTCTATTATAACTAATTTTATCTTCTCCCTTCCAAGTCCCAACCATACTCAATACTAAATTGGATTGGGTATGGTTGGGATTGGGAGGGAAAAGATAATATTAGTTATAATTGAGGGATCAAAATAAAATATTAAAATATTTCTAATTAAAAATATAGTCAAATTGAAATAATGATGGTTAAATTTATTATTTTTTCAAATTATGACTAAATTGTTTGAATGTGTAAAGGTTAAGGACTAAATGTATTATTATACAAAATATTTTAACAATCACATCACCTTTTTAACAATTGTTAACGGGTCAGTGGTCAAATTGAAACAAAACTAAAAGTTTAATGGTAACATTGAAGCAATTGGAATTTTGGTTACCAAATTAAATAATTGATCAAAGTTTAATGACTATTTGTGAACTTTACCCTTAAATTAAAATGGATGTAGGAATTATTATAGAAATAAAAGTTTAATTATTTTATGAATTAAAAAATAAAAGAAAATCTAAAAATTAATATAAAAATTAATTTTTAAGATTTTATTCTAAAAGGAGAATAATAGCACTTTCAATCCTTAAGATTTCTACAGAACTAAATATTTTGATATAATAATTGAAAAATATTTTAGACTAAATTGAAAAGAATTTAAAACATACTTTAAGTATAAAACACTTGAAAATAAGTTTGATGATGTTTAAAATGGTTTTGACAATGTTTGAAACGTTTTTAAGTAGCCAAATCAGGTTTTTCAAGGTACCCGTTTCGATACATGCTAAACTGTATCGATACATTTTGAAACTGCCAAAACACGTACCGAAACAGGGCTTGCCCGTTTCGATACGAAAGGTTTCGGTTTCGAAACACCAAAGGGGTGTTTCGATACGCCCAAAGGTCAAAACTTCCCCAACGGTCATATTTCCCAATGACTTTTTAAATGTAGAGCAACGGCCACTCGTACCGAAACGGTTTGTAAACGTTTCGATACAGCTCAGTATTGTTTCGATACGGTCAGAGGCATTTCGATACGGCTTGTTGCATCATGCTCCAACGACTAGTTCTAAAGAAGGTCGTTCTGATACAGGCTTGTATGTTCTGATACTGACAGCTGGAGAACAACATTAATGGTCGGAAATAAAGTCTCCAACGGCTCCAATTCAACCCCAACGATCCTCAACGGCTACAAACTCAATTAGGAGTATAAAAGGGACCTCCAAGCATCAAGAGATGATTAATGCTTCAATTGTCAACAACATTATGATGAAAGATTGTCTTTAGAGCTAAATTGTATATTTCTTGTATAGACAACACTTGTGAGCTTAATTGTCAAATTTGCTCAAGTGTATAAGTTTTGGGTGAGTGCTTAGAGTTGCAAACATATACCTATTAGAGGGATTTCTAGTATGCTTTGAATTTCTCTTATAAGAGATTGTTTGATCAAGCTTTGGGTAGAAAGCTTGATCGTTGTAACGGTTTCCTCCTCACCTGAGAAAAGAGGGCGAAATTCAATAGTGAATTTGGTTAGAAAGTCGAACCACTCTAAATTATTGTGTTAAACTCTTATTTTTTAGCTTCCACAAAAACACCCAAAAATTCAATCTTCTCCACACTTGGCAAGCATTTCGGTTGTGACCATCGAGCCCAACAATTTTAAAGCTAATTAAAACAATTAATGGTACATTACGCTACATATGAATAATAATACACTGCAGTACATTTATTGTAGAATTATTTTTATATAAAAAACACTTCCATATTAATTGTACTATTAATATTCTACAATTATACTTGTCATACACGTAAAATATCGAATCAATATAACATCTTTATTACATTCATTGAGAATAATATCTTCGACGTTATCGTTTGATTTCTCTTTCATATTCTCTTCGACAAAATCAAGTTGAAGACTTGACTTGCAGAATTTGTTACCGGGTGAGAAGTGACGAAATTACATGGGGTGTTACACTTTTGTCCTATATATATGAATTTGTTCTATCACTTTTGTTATACTCTTTTAAGTTTAAAATTTTTAAGAGGTGCACCCGTCTCTTTCAGTCCCCTTGGACCGTCCCTGGTGTATGATATTGATTACTCAACTAACGCCAATCTGTTAAAAGGGAATTTTTGGATTACAATTTGAGGGGGGAAAAAAAGAAAACGTGATCAAAAGTTTAGCATTAGTCACGGAGGATTACGTTTGTGCCAGGGAAAGAATTGCCTTTTCAAATGTCTTGGGAAAGCTAGTTTCAATTTCAGTTTTTGTTGAAGTTTTTTTCATTTGTAAAATTTTAATTCTAATCTAACCTTATTTAGATAGCAGTGGAAGAAGAAATTCTAAGAGAAGAAAATGGATGTTTGTAATGGATTTAAAGCCCATGATTAAAAGGAGTATAAAGGAATAAAGACGAATAGTTTAGTTAACCGGCCAAATGTGTTTGCTCGGTTAATGTTATTTGAATTTGAACAATTTAAATATAAATAATTTTATTTAAAATATATATATTCTAAAGTTCATATAAAAACATTTAGGTAACATTATTCTGAACAATAACATCCAAAGAAAACAGAAGTAAATGTAAGAATTGCAGGGTTAACAGAGGATTTAAAGCTATTTTCGACATCACAAGATGATTAAATTAAAACCAACAAAAAAAAGAGAGAGAAAATTACATAAAAAATTGAAAAAGAATAAGTTATTCGACCCCTAAGCATCAAGTTGAGTGCAACTTGAACACATAGAAGAAAACATAAAAGAATATGCAAGTGCAACCATTGAACTATTTTACATCCTCAAACCCTCTCAGATGATTCTTTTCATAACCTGTGTTTACACTCGGCCGGAACACCTTGAGGAAAACGTTTCAAATCGTTACAATAGTTGTAAATCATGAAGTATTTTTGAACCCATCTCAATCTTCGTCTTCCGGGTGCATCGAGCTCGTTGGTTTCCCATGCACCGTCGGAGACCGAGTTCGTCGTAGCGCACGACGAACTGGTCCCGGACCAAACACAAGCGTTGGCATTGAAGTTCCTATAGTACGCCGTGAAGGGTGCCTTTGTCCAATCGGTTTTCACCAATCCGCCCCTCGTGGCCCAGTCATCGGCGTTCCACAAGCTCGAGTAAATCCTCATGGGTTGGCTCTTGGGAAATGGCACACCAATTGCTTCAGCGTTTTTGAAAACTCTGATGGGAATGTTATCCACCAAGAAACTGACAAAACAAAACGCCAACAAAAACACATGTAATGTTACTATTAAGGTAAACGGCATGTTACAAGACATTATTGGTGGCTTTGGGGTGCTCTTACATTATGTGTTGGGGCTTCCAAATGATGGAATAGGTGTGGAAGTTTCTTGTGGGGTCGAACCAGAGATAGAACTGTTGTTCTCTGTTCCCTTTGCCTTGTGTGAAGACATTGGTGTGCAAAATGTAGGGGTCACCACTAAGATTCCCCAAGAATTCAAAGTCGATCTCATCATGGGTTGGCCCCTGAGAAGACAACTGCAAACAAACAAAACAAAACAATATTTAAAAAACTAAAAAAAGCGTTACATATATCAAGATTCGAACCTATTTTACTACATGCATGCATACATACATATGTCAACTAAGTTTTAGTGACACCGACTGACATGTTCCATTGTCAAGTAGGTAAGCATCAATAAATACACTAACCTATCAAAAGTAAAGACATTTTAATGTAAACTATTTGTTCAACATACATAATAAGCAGTAACTGTTCCGGCCGAGTTGCCGGCGACGAGCTTGAGCTGCATATCAATCCTCCCGAACAAGTACTCTTTCTTAGACTGAAAACCCGACCCCGAAACACTGTCCAAGGACAAAGACAGGAGCTTCCCACCATTGAAAATCTTACCCCTTCTGTCACCCCACGTTAAATCGAAGTCCTGGTAAAAGTCACCACCGTAGGCAACAAACACCAAGGAGTTCATGACCAAACAAGCCATGAAAGCCATTGAAACAACACCAGAACAAGAACCCATCTTTTCTTTCATGTGTAAACCAAAGAATGGATGAGAGAAGAAGATAACCAAGAGAAATCTTTTGTGAATATATTGAGTTTTATTCAAAGAGATGGTATTTATATAGGAAAGATGGGCATGGAGGTGGGGGCAACGCGTGAAGAGAGAGCCTAGTCGAAAGCTGGTGACAGCTTAGCATAAAATACAATCAAAGCTGGAAGTTTGGAAGCTTTTGTTTTGAACCTATGGGGAAGGGTGATTTTGAAAACTTCTTTCTTGGGTTTTAGCAAAACTGGAAATCAAACTATATAAATAAAGAAAAGGTAAATTACATAAATCATCACTCAATTTTAATCTCAAATTTATTTTGGTCACTGAAGTTTCAAAACGTTCAATTTACTCACTAAAACTTAAACATTGAACATATTTGGTCACTCATCCATTAATTTTTTTACGACGCTACTCTCTACCAGGCCGTCTACCATTCACCATTGTCAGATGCCATCATCGCCGATCGTAGATGGTGGTCGTTTGGTCATAAATTTTATCAGTCGCTTCGTCTTTGCCCGTTAGTCCGAATTCGACCTCTATTTTTTTAGGAAAGTGCTTCGAAGTCCACGAATACTATAGATCAAAAACTTTCTTGTTTCTCTCTTGCCAATCTCTCTTCTCTATTGTCGAATAGAGCACGTTTCTCTGTATGTTCCTTCTCTCGTGCCGATGTAGTTTTTCACCGTTCGAATCTTGGAGAAGTTCATCTATTCACCGGTAAATAGTCACGATGTAACGTCTTCACAAAGCTAATGGATGGGTGACCAAAAATGTTCAATGTCTAAATTTCAGTGAGTAAATTCAACATTTTAAAACTTTAGTGACCAATATAGGTTTTAGAATAAAATTAAGTGATGATTTATGTAATTTACCCATAAAGAAAATAATTGAAGAAAAAAAGGAGGGGTTTGATTTGGAATTTTGTGAGAAAAACTATGTACAATGATTCTGTCCCCGAGGGAAATAAGCTAAGGGTAGGGTTCCCTTCAGTTCACTGTGATTTGCTTGCTTGTAGGTGGTGGGTGACAACTCGGGTCCTGTATGGGGGAATCGGTGCTTTAGTATGCCACGCTGGACCACTATCCATTCATCGTTTGCCATCTGTCTAATAATGATATCCGAGTCATATATGGCTTGGGAAATGGGAATTCTTCTTTCTTGGGATCTAGTTATGATTTTGGCCCCTTTACTGTGTTTAAATCAAGAAATCAGTCCCTATACCATGATTTGTCATTCTCTTTTTGCTTGATTTGGACATGTTTATTGGTTTCAACTTTCAATGGATGTTTTTTACATTTCAAATTGGGAATAGTGTTTAAAATAAGGGAAAATTACACTGGTGGTCCCCAAACTATTACTATTTTCTTATTTTGGTCCCCAAATTATGTTTTTCGGCAAAATCGTCCCTTCTGTTACACAGTTCTCCTGTTTTAGTCCCTGGCGTTAAATAGCTAACGGTTTTGCTGATGTGGCATTTTTTAAGAGGAGAGAGAAATGATTAAAAAATATTTAAAAAAATGCCACATCAGCAAAACCGTTAGCTATTTAACGTCGGGAGACCAAAACAGGAGAACTATGTAACAGAAGGGATAATTTTGCCGAAAAACATAGTTTAGGGACCAAAATAGGAAAACGGTAATAGTTCAGGGACCACCGATGTAGTTTTCCCTTAAAATAATTAAGAGAGTCACGAGAACACTAGGTTTTGTTGTTAATATGTGATCTACCATCGGTATTGACCTTTGTGCGTGTAGATTTTGTTCCTATGTGCGTCACATTCCAAACTCTTGGATAAGTTTTTCCATTATTTTAAACCCCCAAATCCAATGCAATCAACATACCAAAAAAAAAAGTTGAGAAGTACAATATATCCATCTTTAAAGACTATTGTTGACTTTGACATGAAGAAATTTGTGAACTGTTGTAAATTTTAGAGCATGGTTAAAAACATTTAATCTACGGAAAAATGTTTCACTTTTGAAATTCATTAGCATCTAAATTCATTTCAATCAGTAATTTTTAAGAATTTATAATAGCGATGTTCGATAATTAACAAACAATCGATAACAGATTATATCAGTTGATAGCTACTAGTAAATTGTATCAACTAAATTTTCTAGTTGTTCATTAACTGATTGTATAAAAATGTTTGGTAAAATTAATCAATAGCTTATAACTATTTGCTTATTTGAAGTTTTTAACAAACAAAATAACATTTAAGGACATGATTATATTAAATACTTGTTTAAATAGTTTATTGATTATCAACCTTTGGTATCTTTGAATTTGTAATAGATTATGAAAATTAGTTTTTTTAATATAATATTATTAAGCATATTTGAAGGACATATATTTTAATTTAAAATTATATTTTTAATACAAATTTATTAGTTATTAAATTTAAACGTTATTTGAAACATATACATTAATCTCATATATATGAAGGAAAAACAATTATTTGAATTATATATAAGAATCTGTTTTACTTTAAATTTAGATTATTTGAATAACCTTTTGTAATTGTTAATGATAAAACAGTCTTTACAACATTATATTCATTTGATGTGTTTTCATGCGGCGCACGTTTACAGTTTTCTCTGGGTGCACGTTAGCAGGTCTAACAATCCCTAAGATTTCTCGTCGTGCTCCTCGATTTTTCCCTCGTTTCTTCTGATTTTCCTCGATTGTTCCTCGTTTCTTCTATTTTTTTTTCACGTAATTGTTGGTTTCTCTGTTATCTTCTTGCTTCTCTTCATCTCTTGATGTCTAAATCTCCATTGGTGAACTGGAAGAGTCTTTTTTAGGGTGCTGAAGATCAATCTCTGGATTTCATCCCTCCGGTGATTAGTAAAGATGGAATGGTTGTGCAGCCGTCGGCGTCGGTATATGATAATGGTTCTCAGGCGTGGCAATTTTCTCTTGTAGGCTAATTCATCGGATCTGCCCCGAATTTCAGTTCTATGCAGAAAATTATCGCGATGCTTTGGGGGAAATCTTCTTCGGTTAAGGTCAGTCTTGCTGGTGATAGTTTATTTGTCTTCTCTTTTCCTAATGCTTCTGCGCGTGATTGAGTTTTAGAGAATGGTCCATGGCATATCAATCATAAACCCTTAGTGCTTAGGAAATGGATGCCTAATATGAAGAAACTTACTTTTGATCTTTGTCATATGCCGATTTGGGTTCAGCTTTTTAATATTCCATTAGAGCTTTATTCGAAGGAAGGGTTGAGCTACATAGCTAGTGCATTAGGATCTCCTCTTTATATGGATTCTATCACTGCTTCTCAAGAGAGATTAGAATTTGCGAAGGTGTGCATTGAGCTTGAAGCGGGTCGTAAGGTGCCTAATGCTATCGATGTCGTTGGCCGTGATGGCTCTATCTTTACTGTGAGAGTTTTGGTTCCATGGATGCCTTCTTGCTGCTCTAAATGTAAATGTTTTGGGCATTCGGATAGAAACTGCTTTAGTAAGGAAAAACAAGAATGGCAGGTGAAATCAGGGATCCCTGTAGAGGGGAGTGTGATGGAGAAAGGTGATACTTCTGTAGCTACTCGTGAAGTCTGTGATCTTGCTGCTAAGCCTTCAGATGCGCAAGGGAATCCTGGGCAGCATCTTGTTTCTGGAGTTCACTTAGTTGCTGCAGAGGTTGAACATGAATCCTCTAAGTCTCAGAATGTCCTGCAAGAGGTTGAATCTGATAGGCCTTCGAATGTGCAAGGGAATTCTGAGCATCAAACTCCCTCTTCATTTCATTCTGATAAATTAGAGGCATGTTCTGAGCGATCTGTTCAGCATTAGGAAGTGCAAGGGATGTCCGAGCAACAAATTTTCTCCAAATCTTCTGAGGTTGCTGCTGGATCTGGAATGTGTTTGAAGGAGAAAGTAAATCAACTTGAGGTTTCTAATGTGTCTGATTTTCCTCCGTTGCATAGTTCTGCTCAAAAGAAGAAAAGTGAATGAGGTGTGAAAAAGTCTTTTGGGAATTCATCCAACAAGTATGCAGTCTTGGTTATTATGGATTCTGAAGGGTTGGGTAGACAACCTCGTGCTGCTTCTAAAGGTGTTGCTAATATTCTACAAGAAATGAAGGCCAAAAAGAAGGAACATTTGGATAAAACTAAGCATAAGAGTGAGGTTCTTGTTCTGGCAGGAAGAGGTGACTTTCCTAATCCTTCTCAATGATTATTAGCTTTTGGAATGTAAGGGGTATCAATTCCCCTTCGAAGCAAAACAAAGTGATTAGTAGGCTTGCTTATTTTTGTTACAGATTCTTAGGCTAAAATCTAGGCTATTTATTAGGTTAGAATATATTGTAATTAATGTTATATATTATGTTACCTAGTTTAGGTGAATTAGATTTGTATATATAGCCTATATGTTCTATGAATAATATACAAGGAATTATTCTCTACATGGTATCAGTTGTCCTAGGTTCTTTCGAATACAATAAAAAATTTTTTTTGGGCTGTTAGGGTTTTGACCTAAAGCCAATTTTTTGGTCGTTCTTCACCGGCCACCTTCGGAGGCCTTTTCTGTCGACACCGCCCGTACCACAAGGGCCGCCGTCCGCCGATATGCCGATCTGGAGTTTCCGGTAACCGGAATTTCTGCGCGTGAGCCTCACGCACCACCACAAACTTCCGCCTGTCCTTCACGCGCCGGCGCGTGAGAGCGCGTGGTGGCCCCTTTTCGCTGCCGATTTTTCCACCGCCGTCGCTGCTTCATTCCGATCACACCCCTGCCGTCGATCCTTGCTTTCGGATTGTTTTGGGTTGGGTGTTTTGTCTTTTGGATTTCTTAGGGTTTTTTTTTGGTTCTTTGCTTCTTTGACTTCATGGCTGATAAAAAGGTTGACTTTATGTCTGATATCGTTCCGATTACGTTTAAGATTACTGATCATAAATTGAATGGCTTTAATTTTCTCGATTGGAACCATACAATTGAGTTGTATTTGTTAAGCCTTTCTATGGACAGACATTTGATTGATGATCCTCCAACGGATGATTCTCGCCTTCCTTAGATGAGAGAAGATGCTCGCCTCTATATTCAGATTTGTAATTCTATTGACAGTGAGGTGGTAGGTTTGGTTAATCATTGCAAGACGGTGAAACAGTTGATGAGTTATTTGCAATTCTTATATTCTGGCAAAGGAAATTTTTCCCGTATCTATGATGTTTGTCAGCATTTTTACAGGGCTGACAAAGAAGATCGGACTTTAACTAGTTATTTTATGGATTTCAAGAAAACGTATGAAGAGCTTAATATGTTGCTTCCTTTTAGTGCTGATATTGAGGTCCAACGTAGTCAGCGAGAGCAAATGGCGGTTATGAGTTTTCTTGCTGGTCTTCCACCGGAATTTGAGACAGCTAAATCTCAGATTCTCTCTGGTTCCGAGATCTCTAGCCTCGATGATGTTTTTCGAAGAGTCCGTCGTACTGAGAATTCTTTGCCTACTCCATCCCCACAACATGGCAGTGTTTTGCTTAGTCGTGCTCTTCCTTCTGACTCCGGCAAGCAACATTTCAAGAGTAGTGGTCCTGATCGTTCCATGGGGTCGGGGTCTACCAAAAGCGATCCACAGTTTGGAGTTCGTGGTTCGGATCACAGTGCAGTTATCTGTCATTATTGTCACAAACCGGGACATACCAAGCGTGATTGCTGGAAGCTGCAGTTTAAGAAAACTTCGTCTGCTAATGTTGCTTCTAGTGTAGACACTTCTTCATCGGCTGTTACGATATCTGCGGATGAGTATGCCAAGCTTCTTCACCTTCAAGACACTGTCAAGCATCCTTCCGGTCATGTTTCTGCCCTTGTTGAGTCAGGTAAATCCAATACATGTCTTGTTTCCACCTCTTCCAAGTGGGTCATTGATTCTGGTGCCACAGACCACATGACAGGTAACCCCAATCTTCTTTCTCATTTTACAACCCATCCTTCTATCAATCATGTTACTTTAGCCGATGGTTCCACATCTTCTGTTATTGGCTCTAGCACTTTGTACCCCACTCCCTCTCTTACTTTGTCCTCTGTTTTGAGTTTACCACATTTATCCTTTAACCTGATGTCAGTTAGTAAACTTACAAAAACCCTTAATTGTTGTGTCTCATTTTTTCCTAGTTATTGTGTGTTTCAGGATCTTTTGACGAAGAAGATTATTGGTAAAGGGCATGAGTCTGATGGCCTCTACATCCTTGACACGCATGCTCCAGAACCTGTTGCTTGCACTAGAATTGTCAGTCCTTTTGAAGAACATTGTCGATTGGGCCATCCTTCTCTACCTTCTTTGAAGAAACTTTGTCCTCAATTTTCTAGTTTAAAATCCTTAGATTGTGAGTCTTGTCAGTTTGCTAAACACCATCGCCTTAGTTCCAGTCCTAGAGTCAATAACCGAGCTTCTGCTCCATTTGAGTTAGTTCACTCTGATGTTTGGGGTCCTAATCCTGTTACTTCTAAACCTGGTTTTCGATATTTTGTTACTTTTGTTGATGATTATTCTCGAATGACATGGCTTTATTTAATGAAATCTCGCTCAGAATTATTTACTCATTTCTCTTCTTTTTGTGCTGAGATTCGCACCCAATTTGGTACACCTGTCCGAAACTTGAGAAGTGATAATGCAAAAGAGTATGTTTCAGGTCCTTTTCAGAAATATATGCTTGAGCACGATATTCTCCATCAAACTTCTTGTGTTGACACCCCTTCTCAAAACGGTGTTGCTGATCGCAAAAATAAACATCTTCTTGAAACAGCCCGAGCTTTGCTATTTCAAATGCAGGTTCCAAAATGTTTTTGGGCTGATGCCATCTCCACAGCTTGTTTTTTGATCAATCGTATGCCCTCTTCGGTTTTGTTGGGTAACATCCCTTTTCATACTCTTTTCCCCACTAAAAATTTGTTTCCCCTCTCCCCGAAAATTTTTGGTTGTATTTGTTTTGTTCGGGATGTCCGTCTTCAAGTTACAAAACTTGACCCTAAGTCTTTGAGATGTGTGTTTTTGGGGTATTCACGTGGTCAAAAAGGGTATCGTTGTTATTGTCCGGGTCTAGGTAGGTATTTTGTGTCTGCTGATGTTACTTTTTTGGAACATAAACCTTTTCTGTTTTCTTCAGGGTCTATCGCTCAGGAGGATGAGGATTTCTTGTTTTATCAGGTCCCATCACCTTTGGAGTTGTCCTCATCCTCCTTGGTTCCGCCCTCTTTTGTCAAGCCTCCCATAAAAAACATCTATACTCGTCGGCCACAACCACCACCTTCCGACCCAGTTACAAACGTTCCGAATGTTCCAGATTCATGTCCTGATGAGCCAATATCTTTGTCATCATATTCGCCTTGTATTGCTGATCTTGACCTTCCTATTGCTCTTCGGAAAGGTAAATGTGCTTGTACTTACCCCATTTCCTCTGTTGTTTCCTATAATTGTTTGTCTTCTTCTTCTCGTGCCTTTGTTACATCCCTAGATACTATTTCTGTCCCTAAAACTGTTAGCGAGGCATTATCTCATCCTGGATGGCGTGCGGCTATGCTTGAGGAAATGACTGCTCTAGATGTCAATGGCACGTGGACTTTGGTTTCTTTGCCTAACGGTAAGCGAGCTATTGGATGTAAGTGGGTGTTTACTGTTAAATTTAATCCTGATGGCTCTCTTAATCGTTTGAAAGCCCGTCTTGTTGCTAAGGGATATGTTCAGACCTATGGTGTGGATTATTATTATACTTTCTCTCCTGTTGCCAAACTTGCTTCTGTCCGGTTATTTATCTCTCTTGCAGCAATTTTTGATTGGCCTTTGCATCAGTTGGATATCAAGAATGCTTTCCTTCATGGTGATCTTTAGGAGGAGGTGTATATGGAGCAACCACCTGGGTTTGTTGCTCAAGGGGAGTCTGGGAAGGTATGTTATTTGAAGAAATCTTTATATGGTTTGAAACAGAGTCCTCGGGCTTGGTTTGGTAAGCTTAGTCAGGCTATTGAAAAGTTCGGGATGCAAAAAAGCGAACCAGACCATTCTGTTTTCTTTAGAAAGTCTGATGGGGGCACTATTCTACTAGTCGTATATGTGGATGATATTGTACTCACTGGTAATGACACTAGTGGAATTTCTTCACTGAAGTCTTTTCTCCATACTCAGTTTCACACTAAAGATCTGGGGACGTTGAAATACTTCCTGGGGGTTGAGGTGAACAGAAATAGAAAAGGAATCTTCCTATCTCAGAGGAAGTATGTGCTTGATCTTTTATTGGAAACAGGGAAATTGGGCGTCAAACCTTGTAGTACGCCAATGGTCCCTAATCTACAGTTAACTAAAGAAGGTGAATTATTTGATGACCCTGAAAGGTACAGAAGACTTATCGGTAAATTAAACTATCTCACGGTGACGCGTCCTGATATATCTTTTCCAGTGAGTGTTTTGAGTCAATACATGTCGTCACCAACTGTTGATCTTTGGAAAGCAGTAGAGCAAGTTTTATGTTATCTGAAAAGTGCTCCTGGGCGTGGAATTCTATATGGCAATCATGGTCATACTAGAATTAAATGTTTTTCCGACTCGGATTGGGCAGGATGCAAGGAGGATAGAAGATCCACCTCGGGATATTGTGTGTTTGTTGGAGGAAACTTGATTTCTTGGAAGAGTAAAAAGCAGAACGTAGTTTCACGATCTAGTGCAGAAGCTGAATATAGAGCAATGGCCAAATCCGTATGTGAGATTATATGGGTATATCAGCTCCTCGGTGAGATTGGAATTAAAGCCTCAATACCTGCAAAACTTTGGTGTGATAATCAAGCTGCATTACACATTGCTTCTAATCCAGTTTTTCATGAAAGAACGAAACACATTGAGATTGATTGTCACTTCATTCGCGAAAAGATACAACAAGGTTTGATATCTACTGCTTATGTGAAAACCGGAGAACAATTAGGAGACATCTTCACCAAAGCTCTCAATGGAATTCGAATCAATTATCTATGTAACAAGTTGGGAATGATTAATATCTATGATCCAACTTGAGGGGGAGTGTTACAGATTCTTAGGCTAAAATCTAGGCTATTTATTAGGCTAGAATATATTGTAATTAATGTTATATATTATGTTACCTAGTTTAGGTGAATTAGATTTGTATATATAACCTATATGTTCTATGAATAATATACAAGGAATTATTCTCTACAATTTTGATGTTGATGTAATTTACCTTATGGAAACTAGAATTCGACAACATAATATTTCAAGGCTGAGTGATCGTTTTAAAGATGACTGGGAGTTTTGTGCAAACTATGATCATATTAGCAATGGTCGTATTTGGATCATTTGGAAGAAACATCTTAATTTGTCTATTGTCCAATCTGTTGATCAATCTATAACTGTAATGGGAGTCTTGCATAATCAAAATATCTACATTACAGCAGTGTATGGAAGCAATAATGGTGTGGCTAGAGGTCAACTTTGGGCTCAGCTTAATAACCTTGCTGGGGTAATTGACTCATCCTCCTGGATCATTGAAGGGGATTTTAATATCATAGCTGTTTTCTCTGAAGGTTCTGATGCTGGGAACAGTTTAGTTAATAGAAATGAGATGGAGGATTTAACTAAATGTATGGAGGATCTTGCTCTTATGGATCATCCTTTTTGTGGCCCTTTATTTACATGGTCTAATAAGCAGGAGGGGAATTACTTGGCTCGAAAACTTGATCGTGTGCTGGTTAATCAGTCTTGGATTCAGGAGGTTCCTGCTTCATTTGTTGAATTTATGGCCCCTGGTGAGTCTGACCATTGTCTTGCGATTGTGTGGTCCTCTAGAGATGTCTAGGCTGATAAACCAAAGCCATTTAAATACTTTAATTTTTGGTCGAAACATTCTGAGTTTTTAGACACTGTTAAGAATTCACGGCAACAAGAAATTATGGGAGATCCGATGCAAATCTTGTTTGGCAAGTTGAAAAGGCTTAAGAGAATTCTGAAGCAATTTAATAAGGACCATTTTGGGGATATCTCTACCAAGGTTACTGAAAAGAGGGAACAGTTGGAGCTTAAACAACTTCAGAATCTTTCACAGGGTGACCTTAGGGACCTAGAGGGAGAACAATTGTTACACAAGGAGTTGCTTGAGTTAGAGTCAGCTGAAGCTCAATTTTATAAACAAAAAGCTAAACTTCATTGGATTCAAGAGGGAGATTTGGGAACTAAATTTTTTCATTCTGCTGTTGTTGCAAAGAAGAAAATAAGTACCATTCGAATGATAAAAGATGAAGCTGAAAACAAATTGGAATCCTTTGAAGCTATGACAACTGAAATGGTTCGGTTCTTCACCAATCTAATTGGTAAAGTGGATTCTAATGTCCGTGGTGCTTCAGTTGCTGCCTTGAAAGACATTCTTAAGTTTCGGATTCCTGAAGATGCTGAGAGAGCCCTTTGCAGGGAAATCACAAGCCAAGAAATTCGGGAAGCCATTTTTCATCAGGGTCAGGATAAAAGCCCTGGTCCTGATGATTATACTGCTGGTTTCTTTAAAGCTGCCTGGAGCATCGTGGGAGCTGATTTTGTTGCTGCTATTAAGCATTTCTTCCTCACTTCCTCTCTTCTGGCTGCCTTCAATGCCACTGCACTTGTTTTCATTCCTAAGCAGCCAAATTCATGCATGGCAAAGGAGTTTTGACCAATTTTGTGTTGTACTGTAGTCTATAAGACCATTACAAAAATTATGGTAAGTAGGCTAAGTCCTTACTTCTCTGAGATTATCTCCAAGAATCAATCTGCGTTTGTTAAGGGGAGAAGTATTGTGGATAATACAGTCCTTGCGCAAGAGATTGTTAAGGGATACTCTAGGAAATCTCTTTCTCCTCGGTATGCATTAAAAGTTGATTTGCAAAAGGCTTTCGACTCAATCAATTGGGATTGCTTACTGAATATTCTGGAGGCTTTAGGGTTACCTGCACAGTTCCGTAGTTGGATCCAAGCTTGTGTCATGAATTCTAGATTTTCTATTTCCTTTAATGGATCGTTGGTGGGATTCTTCAAAGGAAAGAGAGGAGTGAGGCAAGGAGATCCTCTCTCTCCTTACCTCTTTGCGATGGTAATGAATGTTTTCTCCTCTCTTTTGAATGTGGCTGCTGCACAAGGAATTTTTCAATTTCATCCTAAATGCAAAAGGATTTCTCTCACTCATTTATGTTTTGCGGATGATTTGCTAATTTTTTGTAAAGGTAAACTTGACTCTGTGTTGGGGGTGCTTAGTGTTTTGGATGTTTTTTATGAAGCTACGAGCCTAAAGTTGAATGTTAGTAAGACTGAAATGTATGTATGTGGTATGTCTGAAGAGACTCTCAATGATGTTCAAGAATTTACTAGGTTCAAAATTGGTCAGTTGCATGTGCGTTACTCAGGTGTTATGTTACTCGGAAGTTGAACGTAGGAGATTGCCTTCCCCTTTTGGATAAACTTCGTTCCAAACTTAATCTGTGGGGTGCTAGAAAATTGAGCTATGGTGGAAGACTTCAACTTATAAAGGCTGTTCTGTTTAGTATCACTAATTACTGTTGTCGACAGCTTGATTTGCCGAAAGCTGTTCTAGCTAAAGTGGAACAAATTTGTACTCGTTTCTTTTGGAAGGGGTCGAATATCTCAGCCAAAGGAGCAAGAGTAAGCTGGTCTATTATTTGTTCTTCAAAATCTGAGGGGGGACTTGGCTTACGGAGTGTAGCATATTGGAACAATGTTTGCCTTCTTTTCCTTGTTAGAAACATACTTGCTAATGAGGGATCTCTTAGGGTTGCTTGGATGAATGCATATGTGTTTAAGGAAAAGGATTATTGAACTATTGAGTCAAAATCTTACTTTAGTTGGATGACTAAGAAACTCATTGCAATTAGAAGTGATGCTGAGATGATTTTTGCTTCTGTGACAGATTGGTCTCATGTTAATTCCAAGTGGATTTGGGAACGATTCCGAGTTAGACATGAGAAGGTGGATTGGGATAGATTGCTTTGGTTTCCTAAGCATACCCCTAAACATTCTATTCTGAGTTGGATGGTGATTCGCAATAGACTTCCCACTAAAGATCGGTTGCTTGATTGGGGGATCATTCAAGAAAATTTCTGCGTGTTTTGTGACAGGGAAGCTGAGTCTAGGAATCACTTATTCTTTGAATGTTTTTTTTTCAGCTGGTCTTTGGAGTATATTACTTTGTCTATGTGGGTTGGAACGAAGCATTAAACAATGGGATGAAGAACTTCTATGGGCTATTGCTGCCTTGAGGGGAAAAACACTTATAGTGTTCATATTAAAGATTGCTTTACTTGCTTGCATTTATACTATTTGGGAAGAGAGAAATCGTCGTTTATTTCAGAGGAGCTCTCGGTCGGCCAATATACTTGTTGATAGCATTAGAGATTTTGTTAAAGCTAAATTGTATAGGACTGTGATTGACACTAATGATGCTGTAAATAGGAGGTTGTGTTTAGAGTGGGGGATTCATTGTTGAGTATCCCTCGTATGTTTGCGTTTTTTCTTTTTGTATAGTTGTAAGTAGCTTGCTACTTTCTTGGATAAATAAAATCACACAGTTTATCCAAAAAAAACATTATATTCATTTATCTAAACCCAAAAACGTTGTTCCTGTAAGTTTGTTTTTTATTTCAAACGATTTACCTCAATCAGCTGTTAAAATCGCATACCAAATTAACAAATTTGATTCTAAACATGGTCAATGTCTTATTTTGGCCTTGGGATATTGTGCTGCTAAACTGATTTGGGCGGCTGCTGCGACTTTGGTTCTGCGGGTCGTGGCTTCTCATGGTATGGTCAATGGTGTTAAGCATGCAACATAGTGTTGTTGATATAATGTTCCTTGTTGTTTAGGTGTCTTCTTTCTTATTGTATTTTCGATTGTCATTATGTCTTCTTTTTCCCTTTTCAAAACGGAGATAATTTTTAATGATATATATAGTGATCATGTAGAAGTTTTTTCATCAATAAAAGTCATACATCGACCAGCAAACAAAACCATAAACCATTATTAGTCACTTATTCGCATCTTAAACCCCTTTTTAAAGTATGAAGAAATTGTAACATTAAAGTATAAATATTAATCTATTAAATATTATCTCTTAAAAACGATCACATAAATCAATTTTACTAAGTTTCGAGCTCTTATTTTTCTAAGTCTTCAACAATAGCCTGGACCGTATGATGATGGGACCAATTTAGGTGAGGTGTGAAATCACGCATGGGGTTCCATTTTCACTAAGCAAATGATTAAAAGTCACAGTTTATAACATGACCTTTACGAGGTAATGCAATTATCTGTTTCATTAGTGTAGAAAAGGGCATAAAGAAAATAATAATAATAAATGATCACATATTCAGGGACCTGGTTAAAAAATAAGAAAAAAGTTACTAGTAGTGGAAAAGCGTGTAAATCGTCACGTTGCTTTTACAGCGGAACGTGCAGTTTCTTCTAATGAATAGAAATTTTTTGTTCATTTCGATTCTTTTATTTATGTTTGCACATTAAAATTTTAAGTTTAGAATTAAGGTGTAGAGAATTAGGAGCATGGTATAATTTTCATAATTTATGATTTATGATTTAAAATTTAAAATTTAATATTTTAATGTTAAAGTATAGAAAAGTGGATGAAAAAAAAGAGAGATTTATTTCCTCTCATTAATAACGGATTTTGCTATTATTACAGAGCACTCATAGACCATAATTGATGAGAGCTAATGCTATATAATATGTTGTACAGCTGGATTGCAATTAGTGTTTCTTAATTACACTCGCACTAGCTCTAAAAGATGTATTATTATATCATTCAGATTCTTCTTCTTCAAAAATAATGAGCAATTCTGTTTAAAAAAATGACCAATTAAAGTAAATTTGCTCCAACGTTAATAAAAAGGCTAAACTACATCCGACGTCACTCAGTTATAGGTAAAATTTTATTTAGGTCACCTAATTATTAAAAGTTATATTTGCATCACTTAATTATGGGTAAGGTTACATTTAGGTCACCCAATTATTAAAATTTACATTTGGATCACCTAATTATTAAAAGTTACATTTGGGTCACCCTTCATATTTTAAAAAAGTACATCAATTTAATCTTTTTTTTTCTTCTAAATCACTTGTATACCCTCGTTAACATTAAAGAACTTCATTTGAAATCATTAATTAATCTAATATACAAATTAATATATTTTTTTAAATATGAAGGGTGACCAAAATGTAACTTTACCCATAATTGAGTGACACAAATATAACTTTTAATAATTAGATGACCCAAATATAATTTTAACCATAATTGAGTAGCCTCCGTTACAGTTTATCCTAATAAAAAGGTTACATATTTATTCCCAAACTTCATGATTGGTCTCTTTATTTCTCACTTTGTTTAATTAGCCTAGATGGCCCGTGCACTATATAAAAATGACTAAAATGATTAGCAACATAATAGTAAAATACACTTCCATACTATGTTTTTTAGTAGCTTTTGCTACTTTTTAGATAATAATACATAACATTTTATAGAAAGGATTATCCTACGGTAAATGTCATGTACTGTAATGTACTACTATTTATATGTACCACAATGTATTATTTATTATTTTAATTCATTTTAAAATCTTAGGGATTGAAAGTGTTATTATCCCCTTTAAGAATAAAATCTTAAAAAATAATTTTTATATTACTTTTTCAGATTTTTTTTTATTTTTTAATTCAAAAATTAATTAAATTTTTATAACTAAAATAATTCTTACATTCACTTTAATTTAAAGGTAAAGTTCACAAATGGTCACTTGACTTTGATTAGTTATTCAATTTGGTAATCAAACTTTCAATTGTTTCAATGTTACCATTAAATTTTTAGTTTTGTTTTAATTTGGCCACTGACCGTTAACAACCATTAAAAGAGTGATGTGACTGTTAAAATATTTTGTATAATATCACATTTAATCCTCTACGTTTACACATTCAAATAATTTAGTCCTAATTCGAAAGAAGTAATAAATTTAACCTTCATTATTTCAATTTAATCATATTTTTAGCTGGAGATAATTTAATATTTTATTTTGGTCCCTCAATTATAACTAATTTTATCTTGTCCCTTCCAAGTCCCAACCATACTCAATACTAAATTGGATTGGGTATGGTTGGGATTGGGAGGGAAAAGATAATATTAGTTATAATTGAGGGATCAAAATAAAATATTAAAATATTTCTAATTAAAAACATAGTCAAATTGAAATAATGATGGTTAAATTTATTATTTTTTTAAATTATGACTAAATTGTTTGAATGTGTAAACGTTAAGGACTAAATGTATTATTATACAAAATATTTTAACAATCACATCACCCTTTTAACAATTGTTAACGGGCCAGTGGCCAAATTGAAACAAAACTAAAAGTTTAATGGTAACATTGAAGCAATTGGAATTTTAGTTACCAAATTAAATAATTGATCAAAGTTTAGTGATCATTTGTGAACTTTATCCTTAAATTAAAGTGGATGTAGGAATTATTATAGAAATAAAAGTTTAATTTTTTAATTAAAAAATAAAAGAAAATCTAAAAATTAATATAAAAATAATTTTTAAGATTTTATTCTAAAAGGGAATAATAGCACTTTCAGTCCTTAAGATTTCTGCAGAACTAAATGTTTTGATATAATAATTGAAAAATATTGTGGACTAAATTGAAAAAAAAATTAAAACATACTTTAAGTCTAAACAACTTGAAAATAAGTTCGATGATGTTTAAAAAGGTTTTGGCAAGGTTTGAAATGTTTTGAAGTAGCCAAATCAGGTTTTTTAAGGTACCCGTTTCTATACAGGCTAAATTGTATCGATATATTTTGAAACTGTCAAAACACGTACCGAAACAGGACTTGCCCGTTTCGATACGGAAGGTTTCGGTTTCGAAATACCCCTTTGGTGTTTCGATACGCTCAAAGGTCAAAACTTCTCCAACGGTCATATTTCCCAATGACTTTTTAAATGCAACTTAACGGTCACTCGTGTCGAAACGGTTTATAACCGTTTCGATACAGCTCAATACTGTTTCGATACGGTCAGAGGCGTTTCGATACGACTTGCTGTATCAGGCTCCAACGACTAGTTCTGAAGAAGGTCGTTCTGATACGGGCTTGTATGTTCTGATACGGACAGCTGCAGAACAACATTAATGATGGGAAATAAAGTCTCCAACGGCTCCAATTCAACCCCAACGATCCTCAACGGCTACAAACTCAATTAGGAGTATAAAAGGGACCTCCAAGCATCAAGAGATGATTAATGCTTCAATTGTCAACAACATTACGATGAAAGATTGTCTTTAGAGCTAAATTGTAAATTTCTTGTATAGACAACACTTGTGAGCTTAATTGTCAAATTTGCTCAAGTGTATAGGTTTTGAGTGAGTGATTAGAGTTGCAAACATATACCTATTAGAGGGATTTCTAGTTTGCTTTAAATTTCTCTTGTAAGAGAGTGTTTGATCAAGCTTTGGGTATTCTACTTGATCGTTGTAACGATTTTCTCCTCAGTTGAGAAAAGAGGACGAAATTTAATAGTGAATTTGATTAGAAATCCGAACCACCCTAAATTTTTGTGTTTAACTTTTATTTTTTTAGCTTCCACAAAAACACCCAAAAATCCAATTTTTTCCACACTTGGAAAGCATTTTAGTTGTGACCATCGAGCCCAACAATTTTAAAGCTAATTAAAACAGTTAATAATATATTACGCTACATATGAATAATAATGCACTACAGTACATGACATTTATTGTAAAATTATTTTTATATAAAAAACACTTCCATATTAATTGTACTATTAATATTCTACAATTATACTTGTCATACACGTAAAATATCGAATCAATATAACATCTTTATTACATTCATTGAGAATATTATCTTCGACGTTATCGTTTGATTTCTCTTTCATATATATTCTCTTCGACAAAATCAAGTTGAAGACTTGACTTGCAGAATTTGTTACCGGGTGAGAAGTGACGAAATTACATGGGGGTGTTACACTTTTGTCCTTCTATATATTTCTTTTAAATTTAAATTATTTATGAATTTGTTCTATCACTCTTGTTATACTCTTTAAATTTGAAATTTTTAAGAGGTGCAACCGTCTCTTTTAGCTCCCGTGGACCGTCCCTACCGTATGATATTGATTACTCAACTAACGCCAATCTGTTAAAAGGGAATTTTTGGATTACAATTTGAGGGGGGGGGGAAAAAGAAAACGTGATCAAAAGTTTAGCATTGGTCACGGAGGATTACGTTTGTGCCAGGGAAAGAATTGCCTTTTCAAATGCCTTGGGAAAGCTAGTTTCAATTTCAGTTTTTGTTGAAGTTTTTTTCATTTGTAAAATTTTAATTATAATCTAATTTTATTTAGAGGGGAGTGGAAGAAGAAACTCTAAGAGAAGAAAATGAATGTTTGTAGTGGGTTTAAAACCCATAACTAAAAGGAGTATAAGAGAATAAAGACGAACAATTTAGCTAACCGGCCAAAAGTGCTCGGTGGAATAATGTTATTTAAATTTGAATAATTTAAATATAAATAGTTTTATTTAAAAATATATATGCTAAAGATCATATAAAAACATTCAGGTAACATTATTCTGAACAATAATAACATCCAAAGAAAACAGAAGTAAATGTAAGAATTGCAGGGTTACTTTAATATTCAGAACAGGAAAATTTTATTATCAGAAACAGAGGATTTAAAGCTATTTTCGACATCACAAGATGATTAAATTAAAACCAACAAAAAAAAGAGAGAGAAAATTACATAAAAAATTGAAAAAGAATAAGTTATTCGACCCCTAAGCATCAAGTTGAGTGCAACTTGAACACATAGAAGAAAACATAAAAGAATATGCAAGTGCAACCATTGAACTATTTTACATCCTCAAACCCTCTCAGATGATTCTTTTCATAACCTGTGTTTACACTCGGCCGGAACACCTTGAGGAAAACGTTTCAAATCGTTACAATAGTTGTAAATCATGAAGTATTTTTGAACCCATCTCAATCTTCGTCTTCCGGGTGCATCGAGCTCGTTGGTTTCCCATGCACCGTCGGAGACCGAGTTCGTCGTAGCGCACGACGAACTGGTCCCGGACCAAACACAAGCGTTGGCATTGAAGTTCCTATAGTACGCCGTGAAGGGTGCCTTTGTCCAATCGGTTTTCACCAATCCGCCCCTCGTGGCCCAGTCATCGGCGTTCCACAAGCTCGAGTAAATCCTCATGGGTTGGCTCTTGGGAAATGGCACACCAATTGCTTCAGCGTTTTTGAAAACTCTGATGGGAATGTTATCCACCAAGAAACTGACAAAACAAAACGCCAACAAAAACACATGTAATGTTACTATTAAGGTAAACGGCATGTTACAAGACATTATTGGTGGCTTTGGGGTGCTCTTACATTATGTGTTGGGGCTTCCAAATGATGGAATAGGTGTGGAAGTTTCTTGTGGGGTCGAACCAGAGATAGAACTGTTGTTCTCTGTTCCCTTTGCCTTGTGTGAAGACATTGGTGTGCAAAATGTAGGGGTCACCACTAAGATTCCCCAAGAATTCAAAGTCGATCTCATCATGGGTTGGCCCCTGAGAAGACAACTGCAAACAAACAAAACAAAACAATATTTAAAAAACTAAAAAAAGCGTTACATATATCAAGATTCGAACCTATTTTACTACATGCATGCATACATACATATGTCAACTAAGTTTTAGTGACACCGACTGACATGTTCCATTGTCAAGTAGGTAAGCATCAATAAATACACTAACCTATCAAAAGTAAAGACATTTTAATGTAAACTATTTGTTCAACATACATAATAAGCAGTAACTGTTCCGGCCGAGTTGCCGGCGACGAGCTTGAGCTGCATATCAATCCTCCCGAACAAGTACTCTTTCTTAGACTGAAAACCCGACCCCGAAACACTGTCCAAGGACAAAGACAGGAGCTTCCCACCATTGAAAATCTTACCCCTTCTGTCACCCCACGTTAAATCGAAGTCCTGGTAAAAGTCACCACCGTAGGCAACAAACACCAAGGAGTTCATGACCAAACAAGCCATGAAAGCCATTGAAACAACACCAGAACAAGAACCCATCTTTTCTTTCATGTGTAAACCAAAGAATGGATGAGAGAAGAAGATAACCAAGAGAAATCTTTTGTGAATATATTGAGTTTTATTCAAAGAGATGGTATTTATATAGGAAAGATGGGCATGGAGGTGGGGGCAACGCGTGAAGAGAGAGCCTAGTCGAAAGCTGGTGACAGCTTAGCATAAAATACAATCAAAGCTGGAAGTTTGGAAGCTTTTGTTTTGAACCTATGGGGAAGGGTGATTTTGAAAACTTCTTTCTTGGGTTTTAGCAAAACTGGAAATCAAACTATATAAATAAAGAAAAGGTAAATTACATAAATCATCACTCAATTTTAATCTCAAATTTATTTTGGTCACTGAAGTTTCAAAACGTTCAATTTACTCACTAAAACTTAAACATTGAACATATTTGGTCACTCATCCATTAATTTTTTTACGACGCTACTCTCTACCAGGCCGTCTACCATTCACCATTGTCAGATGCCATCATCGCCGATCGTAGATGGTGGTCGTTTGGTCATAAATTTTATCAGTCGCTTCGTCTTTGCCCGTTAGTCCGAATTCGACCTCTATTTTTTTAGGAAAGTGCTTCGAAGTCCACGAATACTATAGATCAAAAACTTTCTTGTTTCTCTCTTGCCAATCTCTCTTCTCTATTGTCGAATAGAGCACGTTTCTCTGTATGTTCCTTCTCTCGTGCCGATGTAGTTTTTCACCGTTCGAATCTTGGAGAAGTTCATCTATTCACCGGTAAATAGTCACGATGTAACGTCTTCACAAAGCTAATGGATGGGTGACCAAAAATGTTCAATGTCTAAATTTCAGTGAGTAAATTCAACATTTTAAAACTTTAGTGACCAATATAGGTTTTAGAATAAAATTAAGTGATGATTTATGTAATTTACCCATAAAGAAAATAATTGAAGAAAAAAAGGAGGGGTTTGATTTGGAATTTTGTGAGAAAAACTATGTACAATGATTCTGTCCCCGAGGGAAATAAGCTAAGGGTAGGGTTCCCTTCAGTTCACTATGATTTGCTTGCTTGTAGGTGGTGAGTGACAACTCGGGTCCTGTATGGGGGAATCGGTGCTTTAGTATGCCACGCTGGACCACTATCCATTCATCGTTTGCCATCTGTCTAATAATGATATCCGAGTCATATATGGCTTTGGGAATTCTTCTTTCTTGGGGTCTAGTTATGATTTTGGTCCCTTTACTATGTTTAAATTAAAAAATCAGTCCCTATACCATAATTTAATATATCATTCTCTTCTTGCT
The DNA here is from genome assembly GCA_958450335.1 of Hibiscus tridactylites. NCBI lineage: Eukaryota > Viridiplantae > Streptophyta > Magnoliopsida > Malvales > Malvaceae > Hibiscus > Hibiscus tridactylites. Next base: position 24,461,861 of record OY288273.1, on the reverse strand, counting down.
TGATTTGGACATGTTTATTGGTTTCAATGGATGTTTTTATTACATTTCAAATTGGGAATAGTGTTTAAAATAATTAAGAGAGTCACGAGAACACTAGGTTTTGTTGTTAATATGTGTGATCTAACATTGGTTTTTGACATTTTTTTGTTCATATATGCGTCACATTTCAAACTATCGGATAAGTTTTCCCATTATTTTAAACCCCCAAAGCAATCAACATACCAATAAAATAAGTTGAGAGGTACAAGGATAATCGTTACTCTAAGATTACAGTATCCATCATTAAAGACTATTGTTGACTTTAGCATGAAAATTTTTGTCAAGTGTTGTAAATTATGTATTGTTAAAAACATTTAATCTACGAAATTTTTTTCACTTGAGAAAGATTATGTATCTAAATACATTTGAATTTGTAACTTTTATAATAATGAGATTTGGGATGATATACATGTACAATTTTGCGGATTTTGTACAATTTTGGGATGATAGACATGTAACTTCTGTAGAACGCGAGGTCCCCGAGAATTTGAAAAGGCGACTGAATATATCGCACAGAAATCGCGTTATGCAGAACGCGAGTTCTGTGCGAATTTGGGTTGAAAAACAAGGGTGGGTAGGCATGTTCAAGCCCAATTTCGGGCTAATAAATCGTATATTTTTAGCGAACATCGAGTTTGGGTTCGTAGTACTAGAAATTCTCTATCGCATGACACCAACACGGTCAATTTCCGTCCATTCTAAACTGGCTTAAAATGGCTTCCAAAACCTTATGCTATCATCCTTTTTTGAATGAAATTGCCTTTGAATAAAGGTCGATAGGCATGTTCGAGTAGAATTTCAGGCGTATAAATCGTATATTTTTAGCAAACATCGAGTGTGGGTTTGTAGTACTAGAAATTCTCTATTATACGGCACCAACACGGTCAATTTTCGTCAATTCTACACTAACTTAAATTCGCATCGAAAACGCTATCTTAGCATTTTTTTAATGATTGAAAGTATAAGATGACCTATTTTATAAAACAAATTAGACTGGTTTTATTGATCGATTGTTATGGGTGAACTCGCGTAAACAAATTACAATGATTTAATTAAGACGAGGGGCCGAGCCATTAGGACACTTGGTCCTAGAGTGTCCAAAATTTTTACGTATACTACAATGTTTCTTTTGTCCGGTTTTTTCTCGATGTTCGACCATATCCTCGGCACAATGTATTCGTGTAGACCGTGGATGTCATTTGTCTCTCAGTAGTGCTGGATCTGGGCGTATGGTCGGTTCAGTCTCAACGGCATTCGGATCAACCTCATTTTCGATTGGAGGAAACTCTTTTTGGTAAACCTTAAACACCGTTTAGAGTAAGTATACCGGATCAACGGCTTGGAAAATTATGAAACACGGAACTTGTGTCCTTCTCGCGAGAAGAGAGTTGCAGTCATCTGTCTTGATTGGTGCACTTGAGTTTGCAGTTTTGTGCGGAAATCCGGAGGGACTATGTGTCCACCTGCCATGTACTCAGTTGCTTGCCTTCCCAAGGTTGCAAATAGGGTAGCCAAACGATAATAGGTCGCTTTGACAATGAAAGTGATAAGCAACTACTGCACTCCCTTCAGTGATGAGTTCACCGCCTCAGCCAAGTTTATTGTCATGTGACCACATCGTTTACCCCCGTCATACGATCGAAGCCATTTTTCCCTCGGGATTTTTCAAGGTAGTCTGCGCCAAATTTGTTTCTCGCTCTCAGTTCCTCGAACACCTCATCCACCTCTTGTACATAGTGCGAGTTGCCTAAGGGTTAACAGTTGAATAGTTATGGGCAAACAACACATGCAAAGAGGTCGTAAATGAAAGCGAGCAACAACTAATATAGTAAATGAAAACGACATAAAGAACGTACCCATTCGGAGCACCAGTTCACGTTCATCACGGTCCTTGAACTGCTGCAGGTAGTTTGCGGCTATGTGCCGCAAGCAGAAACCGTGGTAAATGTATGGAGGCTACCAATACTCACCCAAACGTTCTAGCGCCCACAAGAGCGATGTGCCTCTGTCAGAAATAACACATATCACATCGTCCCTTGCCCGTATTACAGGATCAAGGACATATCTTCGTAGGTTCCGAAGGAAGAACATCCAAGACTCCAGATCCTCCTTCGGGACGATTACGAATGCAGCAAGAACACATTTTCGATTGTCGTCCTGTGTAATAGCTAGTAGTAGGGTATGTGTATATTTTCCGTACAACTATGTGCCATCAGTTTGCAGTGCTTGAATGCATTGATGCACTACGGAAAAGTCTAAAATAATCGGTGGAATTGAGAAACACCTCGAACGACACGATCATTTTCATATGCCGGAACCGTATCAAGTTTGAAAACCATTCCGGGGATGTGTTTCTGCAACATATTTAGCCATGGGCGTAACTCTTTGTAAGAATCATCTCATCAGCCAAACAGTTGTTCTACAACTCGTTTCTTTCCATACCATGCTTTCCAATATTCAGGACGGCAGCCGGTGACACCTTCAACTGTAGCCTGACATGTGGGGACCGACACCTTGGAATTTGCTTTGACCAATGGCATAAAGATGCCGATGAGGACATTTGCATCGAGGTTCTTGTGATCATGGCTTAAGCTACCAACGGTGCATGTATGGGGCCCTACAAGTTTTGTTATTCTCCAATGGCCTCCTGCCTTCTTCAATTGTGATACATGAATTTTCCATTTACAACTGTGATCCTTTGGGTGCAGTGAGCCTTGTAGTATTTTGCTTGGGTTTTCTTTACTGTCGTCTCAACAGCCTGGCGAATGTTGTACTGCTTAATTGTGGCCACCGCCAATTCTTTTGTCAAGAACGTCATACCAATGGCCAGTTCACCATCAGAACGGTTGAGTCTACCGTCAATTGTTTGGTATTGCAAAAATTCAGGAACGTCTATGGCATCCATATCAACCGTTGTGAAGTGGGATGGTGGCTGGTAAATAGAAATAGGTGCCGCTGATATAGGAAAGTTGGATGCTGCTGGCTGGTGGAATGGTCAAGTCTTCTGGTGGAACGATCAAGTCTTCTGGTTCTTCATAGAATGGCCCCAACTCATTGCCATCGGGCCTGGGTTCTCTAATCAGTTCTTCGTCAGAAGCATCCCCCGGGATCCGGTATAGTACAACATCGTCGATTGCTACCCTTGGAGGCGAGCATGGAGGTCGACGATCGCGAAACCTCTCACGAGATCGCTCACGAACCGCATTTCCAAGACCAAAATCAAGAGCACCAAAAGAAGAATGTCTCCCCATAGATGGTTGAACGTACTTCATGCTAGGGACATACGCTGAGTGTCGTCCATATGAGGAATCATTGAAGGGGTTGAATGCTTCATGGTCGTGCATAACGTAAGAAGACGACGCTTCATCCCCTCTAAAACTATACGGATTGTACGAAGCGTACGTTGCATTTCTTGGCGTATTGAATTCATCGTTTGGGGGTTGGTTCAGGTCGAACCCGATACTAGCTACGCACGAATGTCTTGGCACAACAGATGACGATGCACCAAACTCGTTGTCTTGGCATAGTAGGTTAAAATCATTTCTTAGACTTGCGGTCAGGCTGTCAACGTTGGCATTCGGATCGAAGTCGAAATTCGCCCGACTCTAGCTTGGTATTTCGATAGCGGGATTAGAATCCGAAAGCGATGCATACAGCTCTAGGAGCCCGCCCAATGATTACTCGAAGTGGGTAGCCAGCATCAGCTCCACATTAGAACTGTCCGCAATGCTGCATATAGAGTACATTAACGGATCTATAGATATTGGCACCTGATACTTCAAGTCGGACAAATGGTGGTTTTGGAAATGTGGGACATTGCTCTCCAGTTCCTTAACCAACTTCTTGTACGATAATCTCCTCGGAATCTTTAGTTTTACTGGATCTTCGCACTGAAAAAGGGCGCCGAGTTCGGGATCGAAGATTATCTGCCCATCGTAATATGCTAGAGTAGTAACTCCTCCTCGTCTCGCCATTTGAATATATGTTCAAAGACTTGTGAAATTTTAAAACTTGAAAATTTTTTACGACTTGTTTTGGCTATTCAAACATATATTTAGGGTTTATGGTTATGCTTCATATAAGGGACACTTATGGCTTATTATTGGCACCGAAAATCTCAGAAAATCCAGGTGTATAAGAAAAATTATTGTACTGGGAGTCAGCTTTGTGAAACTCGCGTTCTACAGAACATGAGATCTTGGAGATTCCATGACCTCGCGTTATGTATAACGCGAGTTTCATTAAAACACGCATTCTACAAAACGCGAGATCCCTTTCTCTCTGTGGAGACAGAGATTCCGCAGAGTTAATAATACAGGTACTGTGTACTCGTGTTATGTTTGAATAATTGAGTATATGTTTGAATAATTGAGACAATTGGAGACTAGTATTGTAGTGTGTTCGAGTCATTTAACGATAAATGGAACATGTTGAGAAAATATAATTGAATTCAAATTCTACATAACGTGAGGTCCCTTGAACATTCATAAAGGATGAAAAAAGATGTCATATAACATAATTCGATGATGATTTAAGAAGTTTATGGTTAATCTGAATCATCGTAGTCAATTGACACGTCTATACTTAAGTTTAGTTCTTCGATCAGCTGTTGTTTTCTTTGTCTACGCCTGTACATAAAAAGCTGTAGCTCGTCGGCAGCTGTATCAACATCCGGTAAAGACGGAGCTTGTTCATTGGTCGGAGCAGGTTGTACGGGTGCAGACGTACTACCTTCGTCGCCGTTGACCTCATCAAACTTAACATTTAAATCGACGTATTTAGCTCCAACGGAATTGAGCTGGTCATACATGTTACGAACGTTTGTTTCGTTCGTAAGCTTCAGAATGTAGTGCGTTTCGTTTGCTGACGGTGTTGGGATTCGACATTCTAAGGAAGAAATTTGTTTGTCGGTACGTTTACTAACCTCGCTTGATGTCAATTGTAATAAATCTTTGAGTGACATTTTGCTGGTGATTGTTGATTCGAAATAAATACCGAAAAAATAAAATGTTGCGTGAAATTTTACCATAAGAGGAGCAAAGATTAGCGTTGGGTGTTTTGGGAGAAATATGAATGAGTAAATGATGGTGGAATTGGTGGGTATTTATAGTAAAGGAAAAACACCACATAACTAACTTTAATTCGAATGAAAAATTTAATTCGCATTTCATTTACCAAAACTTTCAACAAGCCTTCCTATAGATGCGTCAATCGGTCGATACAATATATGCAGACAAGAAAGTATTACATCTTTTATTTAACAAAACGTTCTTCGTGTGCGATAATCACCATCTTCTCAAATGGTAGCAGCTTTGACCCACATTAGCAAATGTAATCGGCACTGGCCGCATTAGCAATATAGGGCTGCATCTACAACATGGTCGATCTGAATCCGCCCTCGAGTCTTTCACTCTGGACTTTTTGCAGATGGTGAGGGCAAGCAGCGAACTTCAGAAAAGAGTCACCAAGAGTCTCTAGAAAAGTCCAAATGAAAACTTTCTAGGGACTTCTTGGCGGTAAATGGCAAACGACCACACGCTCTCGGATATTGCGATATGTCGGTAAGTATTCTTCAATTAATGTAACATGCGGGGGTCTGAACCCAACAGAATATAAAATACTTAAACAACTCTAACTTCATAAACACAGCAAAACACAAAATCATGAAACAACTTCACTGGTTACAAAAATCCTTCGGCGTGCAAATATATAGACCAACCTCGTTTTCTGTATAAAGCGATTTTGACAGTGGACTCGCGTTCTGTATAACGCGAGTTCCAAAGAAACTCGCTTCCTACAAAACGCGAGTTTTCCACGGCAGCGTATCCATATCCATCTATAAATAGCCAACTCTTGGGGAGGGAAGGACCATCCACCCATCAATTGTGAAAATTTTCGATTGTAGCTACTATTAGCAACATATCGCGTATCTGGGAAGTTTATTTATAAACTAATTTTTCGGATATTGCAATATGTTGTTATTTGTAGTTACATATATACGCCATATTGGGTTAACTATGCGTAATATTTTCATCGCTCTTGATCGACATCAACAAATCACAATATCCAGAAATCCGAGAATCCGGAAGACAAGCACGGGTTTTACCAAGAGTTAAATATGGCTTTTTTAGGTACCCCATAATACGCTGAAAGGGCAGGTTGCTTGTCATTGCGAACAAATATCATCATTAGTCACCTTCATGATGATCATCACTGTCAGAACAATTTAAGGATCTTTTAAGAAATGTTGGGTTCGGTGTAACTACGATTTTATACATTCAATTGTTATGAAATACTCAAATTCGTTCAATTGTAAAAAACATTATTATTTTTAATGAATAATAATAATATTGTATTTTAATACTAATATGGAATATTTATATTTATTATTAATGATAATAATACTAATAAATGACTTTCCCACGCGGGAAGTCATCTGTTTAAAAATGATAATAATACTAATATAAAATATTATTACTAATAATAATCTATTCAGTACCAATAATAATAATAATTATAATTATAATACATTTATTTAATGATAATAATAATATATATATATATATATTTATTAGTAAAATAAATGACTTTCCCGCGCGGGAAGTCATCTTTTAAAAATCCCACGACCTCGGTCATGTAGAAAGTGAGTTCTTTAGAAACTCGCGTTATGCAAAACGCGAGGTCTCTTCTGCCCGTTCAGTTCACGCGTCTATTGCGTGACACATCTTTTCAATGAACCTCGCGTCATGTGGAACGCGATGTCTTAAGAATATCACGTTTCCCAGAACGCGAGGTTCATTAACCTCGCTTCCCAAAGGACGCGAGCACCTCTATAAATTGGTGGCCCTACCCTCGTAGCAACCACGCACAGAACACGATTTCTTCTCTATTTTTTACTATACTTAATTTTCTTTCGATACAATGGCGGGCTTACGAAACGACGCGAAACACTGCTCTAACTATTTCATGACAACATTAGAGGTATTATTTTTTAATTTCTTTTTTTATTTTTTTTTATTTTACACGCATTACCTACTATTATATTTTTTGTTATTTTATTTTTGAAGGGATACGAACGCCGGTTAGTTTGTTACCTTAACTGTATCAACCGCGCACCTCATCCCGACATTATGCCGTGGGTTGAACGAGATGGTTTTGGCCACGTAGAAATGATCTTAAGGGGTGTGAAGTGTAACCCATCGTTGATTAGTGCGCTAATAGAACGATGGAGGCTAGAGACACACACTTTTTATTTCCCGTGTGGTGAGGCAACAATAACGCTGCAAGATGTTGCCTACCATTTGGGGTTGCCTACGGACGGCAACCATATTACGGGTACATCGTTGGGTAATTGGCCAGATCTATTTGCTGAACTAATGGGAGTGGCGCCCCCAACGAATGCGTGGGACGGTGAGAAAATAGCCTTATCTTATTTGGAGATTGAATTTGAAAACCCCTCATGCGGATGACGAAACACTCTAGGTATTTTTTTTTCATTAATTTATATATTTTAATATATTTTGTTTTTTTAAATATTTAATTTTTTAATATCCATATTTCTTGTTTTTTCCTTACTATTAAATTTTATTTTATTTATTGTTTTCATAGCGGTTTGCGTGTGCCCACATCTTTATCATTATCAGCGAGATATTAATGCCAGACAAATCCCGCACCAAGGTGCACGTGATGTGGCTTTATCATCTTATCAATTTCGATGAAGCTAGACAAAAATGTTGAGGAGCAACTGTCTTGGCCTTTCTTTTTAGAGAGCTCTGCAGAAACGTCGATCAAGATAGAGCAGCAATTGGAGGATGTTGTTTACTCCTTCAATCTTGGGCTTGGTTTCGGATGACTTTTTTAAGCCCGCAGCCTAGACAACCCGCCTCCTACTAATTTCCGCTTCTTCGGAGGTACAATTCAATTTATTATATTTATTTTATTTTTAAATTATTATATTTAACAAATTTTTTATTTTTCATTAATGATAGGTGAAGCGAAACACTGAACCACCAGGGCCTGCCGAAAAACCAACAAGACTACAGGCTTGTTATGGATAAGATGACGCACGATCAGGTAATTCGAAAACTCATTTAAATTTTTTCATACTTTTTTCCAATAATATTTCATATAATCGTTACAAACGTTATAATTTTTTTAGTTTGTATAGATGCCCTACGATTCTGAGGTTATTTAGGAGATTACTCCAACCGATATTCTGGGTCACCAGCACGTATGGCTTGCCCGAGTGCCGCTGGTCAACTATGGAATTGTCGTGTGGCATCCTACGGATCGAGTTCTCCGACACTTCGGGTACGTCCAAGGGATTCCGCAAAAGGAACCACTAAATTTGGACGAATTCCACCATCTGATGCGCAAGGGGAAGACAGAGATTGACTGGGCACATTACCATGCTGACTGGATTCAGCATTAGGTTGACCGATATGCCAGTCGCCCACGCATCCTCCGACCCATTGCAGATTGGGCCGATTCGGTTACTTTTGATTACTTTCAGTGGTATGGGCTCTTTGGGAAGCAGGATATCCTTACTCCCGAGGAGCGCGAGTGACAGATTCCCGAAACCGCCCACACCCCCAACGTCGAGCGAGCCAGAGCCAGCCGAGGCAGCGCAGTCTGAGACCGTGAACTGACATTGCAGGGGCCTCATCTTCTGCCACAGCATTTCAGAATTTGAACATTCCTTCGACGTTCCAGCAAATGAGGCCTCCACCCGACTTCGGCTTCTCCGATGTCTACCGTCCCCATATGTCGACGAGTAGTCCTCCGTTGATCATTATTCCTCCGTTGGCATCTCAGTTTGACTATAACATTGTTCTGCAAACGCCGTCGAGTAGCTTGTTTTACTCCCCGCTTGGGCCCAGCAGAGGTCCACGTATCGCAGATGATGATGATGATGAGGAGGAGGACCAGGAGGATGCATCACAACTTGTTCGAAGGAATCCAGATCGGGATCGTTGTCCACCTGACTGTGGAACAGGTGGACATAGACATCATTAGCTTTTTTTTTCTAATGGATATGTACTTATGTTTTTAATATATTTATTCGAGACATTTGTTTTTTTAAATATCGTATTTTAATTTTCTTTATCTATTATAGTTAAACTTTTAAATGTTTATTTAATTTCATTTTTATTACTTTTATGCGATTATTAAACCAAAATTATCAATTGTTCTTCAAAGGCAATTTCATTCAAAAAAGGATGATAGCATAGGGTTTTGGAAGCCATTTTAAGCCAGTTTAGAATGGACGGAAATTGACCGTGTTGGTGTCATACGATAGAGAATTTCCAGTACTACGAACCCAAACTCGATGTTCGCTAAAAATATACGATTTATAAGCCCGAAATTAGGCTCGAACAAGCCTACCCACCCTTGTTTTTCAACCCAAATTCGCACAGTACTCGCGTTCTGCATAACGCGATTTTTGTGCGATATATTCAACCGCCTTTTCAAATTCTCGGGGACCTCGCGTTCTGTAGAACACGAGTTTCTGAAAAACCGTTATTTCAAACAATGATGCCACATAGATGGAACGCGCGCTATGCAGAACGCGAGTTCGCGTCTCGCTTCTCAAAGAACGCGAGGTTTCATTACTTGACATGATTGGGGTCAGTTTTCTAAATAATCATAGGAGGGAGCTATAAACCTATATAATTATTAAAAAAGAAAAGAATTTTTCACCCAAATATGCATCGTTCACCACTGATTCACATCTTAGACCCATTTTTAACTTTTAAGTATGAAAATTGTAAATAATAAAATACGAACATTAATTTATCAATATTATCTCTTAAAAATGAGCGCATAACTTAATTTTACTAAATTTTGTGCTCATATTTTTCTAAAGTCTTTAACAATATCCTGGAGCATATGCATATGATAATGGAACCAAATAAAAATCACAGTTTGTAACATGTTCTTTATGAGGTAACGCAATTAGTTGTTTTATTAGTGGAGAAAATGGAACGAAAGAAAAAATATAATAATAAATTGTCAGATATCCGGGGACCTGTTTGAAAAGTAACAATTTTTTTTTTTGCTATTATTGGAAAGATGTCTATCATCATCACGTTTGCTTTCATAGCAGAACACTGCAGCTTTAATTTTTTATATATAAAAGAGAACCCACTAAGAGTGTTTCTAGTGAAAAAAATAGTGTTGGTATAGTTGGAATGTAAGAACCAAGTTTGAGCAGTTTATTTACACAGTGATTATAAGTTCGAGCTGCTTATCTGGATAGTGTATGTATATTTTTAAAAAAATAAAAGTAAAGAATAGATAATACTAGTATGTAATTGCATTAAAATATTAAAAAAATATAAAAGAAAAATTAAAGGTTAAGTTTGATAATTAATCCTTATACTATGCATACCTTGAAGATTTGGTACTTTTTAATTTTAAAATTTCAGCCATAATTCAAAAGGTAAAGGGACAATATGACTAAATTATAAAAATTTAAAACAATCAAAATAGAAAATATTAACTAAATTTACAAGTTAAGCATAATACGAGAGTTAATAACGAAATTTGACCTAATGAATTTAACGATTACATTTAAGTTAGGACCAAAATTTTAAAAATTAAAAAGTTAAAGAATTAAAAATAACTAAATTAAAATATAGTTTAAATCCGTCACTTGTATATAATATAGAGATTAATTTGATAATTCTTCCATTAACATATTGTATAAGTAATTAAAATTATTGAAGGAAAATAGAATATATCTGATTACACAGTTTAACATATGTAAAGAAAACAAATTATTAAAATAATAACGTATTATTATATAGCAATCATAGGCCATAATTGATGAGAGCTAATTTTATATAATATGCTGTACTGCTGGATTGCAATTACTTTTGCACAATTACACTCACATTAGCTCTAAAATATGTATTATTATATCATTAAGATTCTTCTTCATAAAAAATAATGATCAATTAAAGTAAATTCGCTCCAACATTAATAAAAAATGTTACATAATTATTCCCAAACTCCATGATTGCTCCCTTTAGTTCTCACTTTGTTTCATTGCCTTAGATACCCCGTGCACTATATATAAAAAAAACTAAATGATTAACACATTAGTAAAATTAAAGTAATTTTATATAGATGGTCACGTGTTGGGTCGAGTTTTTAGTCAATTTGTACTAGATTAGACAATTTCACACCTTCATCCGAAATTGACCCGACATTTGATGGTGTTCCACCTATTCCGAAGCCGACTTAAATTTTAGAGTAAAAATTTAAATTCGACTCGACCTAACTCGACATAAATAAAAAAAATTATTTTTCTAATTTTTATTCTATAAAATAGGAAATTAATTGAAAAAATACATATAATGAGTGAACATTATAATAATTATTGCATTTTTATTAGAAGAATAGAAAGATAATTGAAAAATATAAAAATAGGGGAATTATAAAAATTATCCTTAAATGTTTAGAGTAAAATAAAACTATTATTTTAGGTTGAGTTAAAAAATTTTCACTCTAGACTTGAACCCGACCCAAACTCATCCTACCAAAAAAACTCATCCCAAACCAGCTTTTTAAAAGACCATATAAGGTCGGGCCCAAGTCAAATGACCATCCATAATTTTATACATTTATATTTTTTTGTATAATTAATATTTTAATAATTTGATCATTCAATTTATCAATATTATTGTACTTGTCAGTTGTCATACACACAGAAAATCAAATCAAACTGATATCTCCACTATATTGATTGAAAATACTATTTTTATTGATATATTTAACAGTTAAACTTTTTTTTATATAAAAACTGTTTTAACATTTTAAATTTACTTTTTTTTAATATGCTGATGTGATATAATGGTAACATCTGTTCAATTTTTTAGGTCTTCTCAAAGACGGCACACACAACATGCATTACTGGTGCTCGAACCCAGGTCCCAAAGGATGATAAACATCTACCTTTGCCACTAGGACACAAATATGTACCCGGATAGAAAATTGTGACGGTTTATATCATGACCCTTAATATAAAATTTAAGATAAAGTACACAGACGATCACTAAAATTTAGGATAAAATGGTAACCAAACTTTCAAAAATCACAAAATGACAATTAAACATTATGTTTTATAATAAAATGGTAACTAAACGTTAAATCTCGTTAAGTGATTGTTATAAAATTTGATATAATAACACATTTAGTCATTCATATTTATGCATTCAATCAATTTAGTCCTATTTCGAAACAATTCACTAAATCTAGCCTTCGTTATTTATACATTCTTTCAATTTGGTCCTTAAAGCAAAATTTCAAAGTATGGTAAGATGATAAATAATTACAATTAAATTTTTATAGGAACTCAAAAACTCGACTCGACTTGAATAAAAAAAATTCAAATAAAGTTTGAGTTGTAAAATATGACGCGTCAACTCGAATAACTCGAATTTTTTTTACTCAACTCGATCGAATGATCATCTCTATCTTAAGATATGACGCCTCAACTCGTATAACTCAAAATATTCGAATATTTTAAATCATTTTTTCTTTTAAATCAAATATTTATTAAAATAGAATATTTAATATTTTCATATTTAAATCACATCGAATATTTAATAAATACTTTAAATATTCAATTCAATTTAAAAATATTCGATTTAAAATATTTGAATATTTAATAACTACTTTAAATATTTTTCTTTTAAATATTCGAATATTTAATAACTACTTTAAATATTATAATATTTCAAATCAATTTTTTTCTTGTAAATCGAATATTTTTAAATTGATTTGAATATTTAAAGTAGTTATTAAATATTCAATGTGATTTAAATATGAAAATATTAAATATTCTATTTTAATAAAAAATTAATAACAAGGGCTAAATTTAGTGAATTATTTCGAATTAGGACTAAATTGATTGAATTTATAAATATAAAGGGCTAAATGTGTTATTATACCAAATTTTATAACAAGCACTTAACGGGATTTAACGTCTAGTTATCATTTTGTTATAAAACATAAAGTTTAATTGTCATTTTTTAATTTTTAAAAGTTTGGTTACCATTTTATTTTTTACTAAAATTCAGTGACCGTCTGTGTATTTTAACCTAAAAATTATTACTTCTATTCAAAAAAAATTATTACATCACCAAATTATTGGTGAACAAAATTAATGGATGAGATAGATAGAGACCTAATTTGGAATAGAACATTTTTTAAATTCATTTATATTATTATTTAATTAATGACTGAAAGTTCGATTCTGTCCTTGAGAAACAAATATTTAATTAAATTTCCCAACTGAGTAGGCAAAACTTGCAAGCATGAATGATATTGGTTGAAGGTTAGTATTGAATTTAAATCAAACCAAAAGCAAAAGGCTTTGAACAGCTCATAGTTTGGCTCCTACTTGTCTCATTATTTATAGCTCTTTCAAATGTGCTTGAGATAGCTTCCACCCGTTTTGGGACCATCCCTTATTCTTATGTTTATATTCAAGGACTTTAAAAAAAATTATTAAAAAAGATACATGCATTGTACCGATGTTTGATGTATTTGAATATTTGCACAATATCACAACTAATGATTACATTCAAAATAAACAAACATATATTGGAATTATAATATTTTTATACTATGAGGTTGTGTTGGGGTTTTGGCTAACTTGCACTCAACTTGAAAATTTAAAACTTTCACCTAAATTTGACATGACTCGATATTTGATGTTTCACCCGAATTAAATTTGACTTAAATTTTAGAGTAAAACTCGTAAATGTTTAGAATAAAAGTATACTTTTATATCGGGTCGGGTATAATATTTTCACCCTAAAAACACATCCGAGCCCGACCCGACCCGACCCTGTCCTCTACAAAACCAACCCGAGGCGAACCTATTTTTTTAAGGAAAAAAATTTGACTCTATAAGGTCAAGTCAGAACTTGTCGAGTACTGGTCAAATGACCATCCCTAATTTCTATACGGCCAATCATATCAACTTCATTTGAAAAAGTTGAAAAATGAACTAAAATGGATGATACTATATGTCTATCGATTAGATGATTCGTCTAATTTGACATATTTATTTTAGGTTGATTGAGTTTGAAATTTATAATTACCCCTTCTAATAGTATCATCTTTAAAGTTTAAATTTGCGATACTTTTAAAAATACAATATATTTTATCATTACACTTAGCACTAATAGGAAGACACTAATAGAAAGATATAAATAAAGGTCCAATCAATGGTGACATGCTAACGTTTTCTCATGAATGTCACCAACCAAGCTCGGCGGTGAGTGTGAGAGGTAGGGGCCTTTTTATGATTGCAATTCTTTTAAGATTCCAATTGAAAATGGACTGTCACATTGGACGCGTGATTGGTTACTATGCTTTTATTATTCTTGTCATGAAATGCCAACAAACTACCATCATTGGCATGCCCTTTTCAAAGGGGAATTTGCCCACATATTCTTGGAATTTGAGTTCCTTCACCAACACTCACAAGAAATCAATTCTATTAAGGTATTCAAATTTTGATATTTACCTTGTTAAATAAAACTATTTTGTACGATTATTACTTGTATGTCAACGGTGAAATAACATACAACGGTAAGAATTTAAAATTTCAACTTAAATATTTAGGGTTTAATTTGTCTAATTTTAAAATCGATAGAGATTTATAAAATAATTAAACTAGAAAAAATGAGGGAGAAAAATTTATTTTAAAGATTCAAAATTTATATGATCTTGAAAACCAATTAAACCAGAAATATTGGAGAATAAATTAGGACCGAATTGCAAAAGTTTCAAAACTGACAATGGTTTGAAAAAACAGTTTTTTTTTTATAAAAAAAGTAGACATCGATAAAAACCCCTTCATAACCGAAACCAAAAATGAAATCAGACATTGAATGAAGGAAAATAGTGTCCTTGATTGTAGAGTTAAGTTTAACTAGACATGGTCATTTTGTTTGATAATTTTTTATGTATATAATATAGTTTAATTCATTAATATATGAAACTAAACTATATATGATACTAACCTTTTCTTCTAAACGAACTAAATGATTTTTTTCTTCAGATTTTGACAAATTATACATTACTTATTTTGTTTTTGTAATAGGAACCAGCTTAGGTTTCCATTGGCATTGGTTGAATATACATTTCCAATTGCAAGCTGTCTTGAAACTTGGAACCGTGTCATGTTTGATGTAGCTAGGCGATTTCCCGGTCACTGGTTTTTGACCCCCCAAAGTATGGCACCGACGCCTACAATCACACTGGCAGAGATTATTCATAATTATACACAATTATGAGAGGAAATTTCCTCTAATGATGCCTCGTTTTATAGTAAATTTGTTCATACATCCAACTAATTATTCGATTTGATGAATTTCGCTTAAATATTGTAATGAATTTGAGATATTGAGATATATTATTTGATCAGGTGATCAACGATGTTCATGTTATCTTATATTATATAAATTTAAATTTCAATATTTTTTGAATGTAATTTTCTCTCTACATAACAAAAGTGAATTTGAGATATTATATTTGGATTTAAGTAGACAACGTTTGAATTATTTATTGTAATGTACTCGCAATCAATTTATTTAAGAGGGAATATTTTTTTGGTCCTTCAACTTTTTCGGTTTAGTCATTTTAACTATTAATTTTTTGTAACTTCTCTTTTGATTTTTGAACTTCTATTTTTTTGTCAAATTGACTCGGACCCTTAAGCCGACATTGGCCATTTTATCTTTATTAAGATGCCAACATAAGTTATTTTTTCATTTTCTATCATGTAATCAAAATTTTCAAAAAAAAAAATGTAATTATGTTAATGTTTTGATAAAGACAAAATAGCTATATTTTCTAAATTTTGATGATGAGATAGAAAAGGACACAATAGTTAAACAACATTGTTATTATTCTATTACATTTTGGTCAATTTTGAAAAAAAAATGTTGAGAGTCAAATAGATATAATAAAAATTTAAAGACTAAAATGACTAAGCTAATGAAGATGGGCGCCAAAAAGGCCATCATGTATATTTAATAACAACAATGTTATCCAACAGGGTTGGTTCAAGTGGTAAACAATTTTGTATAGCTTAAGTATGTCTTGAGTTTGAGGTGTTATGTATGTAAAAAAATTCGTTGGGAGACTCGCCCATTAAAGTTAGATGTATGACTTGAGTCGATCTGAATTAGTCAAAGCGAAGCCCTGAAAACTGAAAGAAAAAAAAATAACAACAATGTTAAATACTATGACAAAACCTGTATGACTCAATGTATTTTGAATCAATCTATTCTGATTGTTTGTCCACTCCTTCCCACTCGCTATATGAAATTATCGTATTATTCTTATACATATTTAATTATTTTTTAAACAAACCAATAATATATATAACTATTAAAATAATCCGTTCAAAAAAACTATTAAAATAATAAATTATAAAATTCAAAATACAAAATTAATAAATTCTTTTATCATTTATATTTTATGTTTAGATAATATTTAAATATATTTTAACTTCTTATGTTTTTTGAAAAACTATATCTATATATTTACTTGACTTAATTTCTTTTAAATATAGACGGGAGAAGACAATATAAGGATGTATTCAATATTCATGGAAATATAACAATTTTTAAAATTAAATATTTGTAATCGAGTAAAAATGTTGTGATCACTTTTAAGCTATTGAAACAAATCGAGTACAAATGGATGGTAAAATAAATGTATCAAATAAAATAAGGGTAAACTACATAAATGGTCCCCCGACTATGATCTAATTATCTTTTGTGTCTCCTGACTACTAGAAGTTACAAACTGGTCCCTTAACTTAGAAAAAGTAACAAATTGGTCCAACACCGTTAAAAATTTAATGGTTGATGACATGGCAGTTAATATAAATTGATATAATTATATAATTAGCCCTAAAGTAATACACTTATTTTAATTTGACCCTAATTCTAAAAAATTAACCCACATAATTATAATAATCTATCAATTTAGTCTCATTTCACCCTCAAGAAAGAATCAAAATTGTTACTCAAAATTTCTCTACAAAATTGAGTTCTCATTGCACTCGTAAAGCATCATTCCAACAACAGTAGAAAAATTAAATCCAAATTCTAACTTACGTTGTGGTTTCTTGGCCGCCTTCTTGAGTTCCGATACTAACAAAGAACTCAGCCGGCTTCTAGTCAACGTCTTCTCCTTCAAGAGCTGACCCGTGAAGTCGAAAAATGCCTTCATCTGGGCCACCATACATTCACACCTCGTTAGAAACCTAAACAAGAACCCCTCCGCCTCCGCCAATTTTGTCGTCGAAATCTCTGAAATCTCTAGGTCTTTAGGCGGCACCTTAATGAGCACCAACACATCACCTGGAAGTGTCTCGGGGACCCGAAAAAGAACCGCCTCAACACCTTCCACCCCGTCGACTCCTTTCTTCATTCACTTTGCCAACTCCTCCACGTGATCGTACATAGAGTAGAAAACAATGAACAGTTTCAGAGTCGATTGGGTATTCAATGAATTCATCATCGCCACGGGGATCTCACAGATATCTTCATCGGAGGCGATGATGGGTGCGTTGTTGGTGGTTGTAGCGGAGGACCGCAACGGTGAGAGGCGTCCTCAGTGGAGGAGGAATGTTTCTTCTTGCTCCAGACACAACCACCGTCATTGCCCATGATTAAGGGTGAGTTAAAGGAAGAAAAAGGTCTTTTTGAGATATTTGGACCCAGAATAAGTAATAAAACATAGACTATGAATATTCACATGCTTTTGTTTTTCAATTCCAAGCTTCTGATAGTCGAAGACCATTTATGTAGTTTATCCTTTAATTTTCACAGCTTGAGGGTGAAATGAGACTAAATTGATAGATTATTTAAATTATGTGGGTTAATTTTTTAGAAGGAAAAATGACAAAAGATGCCCCCCAACGTTTGCATGTTTTGTCATTTGGCCCCCTATTCTTTTTTTGGTCCAAATATGCCCCCTAACGTTTCAATTTGGTTCAAATATTCCATGTTGGATGTAAACTATCAGTCAACTGACGATCAACGACTAATGTTGACTAGACTTGCCACGTGTTAATATCTGTTGACGTGTCAGCATTATATTTGCCATGTATCGTCATCAGATTCGGCCACGTGTCAACATGATAATCGTCCACGTGTCACCATATAGAAGGGTATACCATTTTTTTTAAAATATGATGTGGCATCAACAGATCTTAACACGTGGTAAGTCCAGTCAGCATCAGCCGTTGACCGTCAGTTGATTGACAGTTTTCATACAACGAGGGCATATTTGGACCAAACTGAAACATTGGGGGCATATTTGGACCAAAAAAAAGAATAGATGGCTAAATGATAAAACGTGTAAACGTTGGGTGCACCTTTTTTCATTTTGTCTTTTTAGAATTAGTGTCAAACTAAAATAAGTGTAGAACTTGAGAGCTAATTATGTAATTATATTAATTTATATTAACTGCCACGTCATCATCCATTAAAAATTTAATGGCGTTGGACCAATATGTTACTTTTTTTAAATCGGGGGACCAACTTATAACTCCTGGTAGTCATAGGACGCAAAAGATAATTGGAGCATAGTCGGAAGACCATTTATGTAGTTTACCCATAAAATAATAGTCATGGATAATGGTTTCTTGGACAGGAGCGAAGAAGCGAGTCCAATTAGCGAGCTGGCTATTCATAATTCCATGCACTTGCCCAACTCACTTTTATTTCCCAACAAGCCCATACTATGGTAAATATTTGTCGGATTTCTTTTTATGTAAGCCCATTCATTATTTGTTCCCATTTTTTGAAACAACGTGTTGAATTTATTAAAAAATCAAATTATTATTATTATTATTATTATTATTATTATTATTATTATTATTATAGTCAATGATATCCAATTTATTGATTGGTTAATCTGAATCAAATAATGTATAAATTTATTATGAAAAAAAAAATCGAATTATTTATCTTGATTTTTTATCAAAAAATTATTTATTTTGATCCAAAAATTCATTTCACATTTAAAGTATTAATATAAAAACACCATGTGAAAATGAAGTTTGGAAAGAATAAATCTCACTGTAAAGGAATGTTGAACCTTGGATGTAATATGAATTCATTTTATTTTGTTCAAATTTGGTCTAACTCAAAATATGAAGTTCAAATTTTATTAAAATCGATTTATCATCTATATTTGTAAGTGATTAAATTAAGGCCGTTTTAGATTTCTCTAGATTTTTAAAATCTTGTCTACAAAAGTATTTATGCTATTTTAATGTAATATTTAATAATTATATATATATTTAATATTATTTTTTGAATAGTATTACACGGTAATATATGTTCATATTTTTTCTTAATCCTTTGATAATGCTCATATATTTTGTAGATAAAGCTGCTCCAACCTTGAAATGATGAATATCATCTTCTTTTCCACTAGGACAATGTTTGGTTCAACCAACCAAGCTTAAACTTACACAATTTTTAATGTTTGTATCATAGTATTAATCATATATTTAATTCTTTATGTAATATGAACTCATTAAATCGTCCCAGTGATAAAAGTTGTAATGTTCTCCTAAGTGGCCCAAATTCGAGTAGGGTCTACAAGTGTACATAAAATTAGAGGTGACAAACTGACCCGGACTCGAACCGATTTTATCTGATTCGAGACTTGATATTGACTTGAACATGATAATTTGAACTTGATCTGAAACCCGAAATAAACCAAATCAAACTGAAACTAACCCTATTTTTAATTGAACCGATATGGACCCGAACCAGATTTCAACCGAACTGAATGGACCCGAACCAATGTTCAAGCGAACAGATTGGACCCGAACCAATTTCATCCGAACCGAAGGCAACGCGAAAGAAAGAAAAGATACTAAAAGAAATAAAGAAAGATTTGATGTGAACTGTCACACAACTCACCAAAAAGTCAAATATATTGGCTTTATACATCCATATATGAGTGTAAAAAACTGATCCAGCCTGAAAACCTGACTGAAACATAACGATATCCTATTGAACAGATATTGATCCGAACCGAATTCAACAGACCCGTAAATACCCGACCTGATATCAATAGACCCAAAAAGCAACCGAACCGATGTGATCCGACCCGAATTAAAATCGAACCAGGTCAGACCAGATCCAACCCGAACCAAACTTAACCCAAATTAAAAAGACCTGAAACGAACACAACCCGAACAACCCGTTTGTCACCTCTACATAAAATTTTTCATATATGAAACCGGATTAATAAACTAGATTATAATCAAAATAGGATGCTAAAAAAACTCTTATGTAATATATATCGGCCCAAAAACAATACATTATATTACAAGCATATAAATCGGCCCCAAAACATATTTTATATAGGCAAATTAAAAGTAATTTGTATTACAAGCATATAAACCGGATTAATAGCAGTGATATCTTTTCTCGCCGAACAAAACATCCAAAAACTCTAGGCGCACAGTGTCCTTTTTTATTTTTTTAATTGTTGCCGGTGGCATTAATTTTAGTGCTAGTTGCCGACCGTCGGATTTATTGTTTTATATGTTTTAATTTTTAATTTTTAATAAACAATTTTACTCTTGGGACACGATTTACTTTATCTTTTGGTATATTTTCTCGGCATTTTGACACGTTTTTCTCTTCTTTATCGGACGTTTGATTGTTTTTTTTATTTGATTTTTTATCATAGTTAGATCTGACGTCGCCACGACTAATCAAGATGGCGTTGTTTTTCGTTATCCTACTGATCTCCCTATCTCGGACCCTCGAACTGGATTTTGGATACACGATCACATTCACTTTTACCGTTCCTTGTTCACGATTGAGTTGTGGTAATGACCTTCTTGTTAACGTGCCTCATTGTCCAGGGCCGGTCCTGAGCTTTTGGTGGCCTAGAGCGAACATAAAAAATAGACCCCAAATTAGAAATTTAAACTGCGGTTGCGGTCATATTTACAGTCATGTTAGATTTTATTGTGGTTGCGGACATTATATATGCTATTTCGGTCTTTGTGAGTATCGCGGTTGTGAAATCTCTTAATAATATTCGTTATTGTGAACATAACAATTGTGGGTATAGCGATTTCAGATGGTGCAGCTACCCATGAGAGGATGTATCATATAAATTGGGGATGCAATTGACCACACTTAATTTGTTGGGGTATAGAGTTTTTAAGGAGGTAATATAGAATTTTTTCATAAGAAATATTAAATTTGAACACACTTAATTTGTTGGGGTATGAGGTCAACAATACTTATTCTAGTGGTATAAAAATCCTTAATACCTCATACTTCACTCATGACCCCACTATAAGAAAATCCTGACTCTGCCACTATCGCTATCGTCATGTTACGGTCGTTGTTGCGGTTGCATATCGTTATTTAAATCTTTGTCTCTAATAACAAGTAACGAAAAAAATAATTTTAAGAGTGAGTCCATAATAACAAGTATTGAAAATTGAGCCCCTAATAACAAAAATAAAAAAAAAAACGAATTTGATAGTATGTTCAAAATAACAAATATTGGGCCCCTAATAATAAGTATTAGAAAAAGTTGAATTTTAATAGTAGGCCCTTAATAATAAATATTAGAAAAAATAAACCTCTATTAATAAATATTGAAAAAATTGGGCCCCTAATAACAACTTTTAAAAAAAATTATACGATTAAAAATAAATACAATTCAAATAAAATTAAATACGTGTAACATCCTTGAGCGGTGGGCCCTGGGCAGGCGCCCTTGTTGCCCTTGCCCAGGGCCGGGCCTGTTATAGTCATATGCATTTTTATATTGGTTGTTGATAATTTTACCTTTCATCGTCAATCTTGGGTGATTTTTGTATTCATATTTTGTTTCAAATCTTTGGGTTGATTTTTACCTTTTCCTTATATGGTTCTCTTATGATCTCGAGACGCTAATTTTGTTTACTAAAAATATGTCTATGTTAGATATTTTTGTTTACTATGTTGTGAACTTTCATTATAATTTTAAATATATTTTCGTTCAATAAAATTAGCGGATTCCAATTTAAAAAAATATATGTTCAAACTTTGTACATGAAAGAAACATCAGTACGGTATTTTTCTATGGTCAAGGGTCAAGCAGTACTGCTGACTATATTCCTACGTTTTTTTAAATGAACTCTATTCCCACGTTTAATATAAAAACAATATTTTATATCCATTTAGACGGCTTTACTAATATTTTATTTTTCCAACTTATTTTCTTCTTCAAGGCTATTGATCACATTCTGGCTTAATATACCAATAGACCCTTGGACTTAACAATCTGTCTCAATTTAGTACCTAAACTTTTTTTACCGCTTTAATATGTAAGCATGGAAATCATTCTCAAAAATACCTAAACTAATGCTGTTTATTTTTACAAAGGCTTAATATAAGTTATAACACACTGAGAAAGATTTCCTAATACAGGTAAAAAAAGAGCATCCTAACAAATTTCTAATTAGTAGTTTGAGAAAGATTGCAAATGCAGATACCAAAGTGGTAAAAAAACCAGTTTGGCTAGGTGGTCCAATAAAAGGTTTAGGTACCGTTTTAGGAATTACTATTAAATTTAGGGGCCATTTATTATATTAAGTTCTCTCTCTTTTTGCTCCGGGAAGGTTCTAATTTTGTCAAATCACATTATCGCGGAATAAATTCCTTTTACTATTTTTTATAAAATATTACAGTTTAAAACAAGTGTAATAGTTATAAAATATTGAAGTGGACTTTTCTAATTTATTAAATATCATATAGTATAAAGTACTAATTGTATTAAGCTCTAATGTTGGATAAATTGTTTGATTAAGCTTTGGAATTGGATGAAAAATTTGGTCAACATTAACGGTTTGAAAAGTGAGACTCGGCTAATAATCCAACCCAAAAATTTTAAAAATCTCTTTTAACATATTCAATTCATTGACCAATTAATCTAAATTATATATCGTAAAAATTTATTATAAAACGGTTTTTACACTCATTTTTTTATACTCACAACATTAAGATTCAAATTCATAATATTGTTTAAAGATTTATTGTCTCATCCTGTTAGATTAACTGATAGTTGGCATAATTTAAATTGTTAGGTATTAATTAAGGATAAATATTCTATACACAAGCGGTGGAAACTGAAAGTTTTCCCAAGTGCCTTAGTTTTAGGGTATAGGGAGTTAGTTTAGGGTATAGAGTTTAGAGGTTTATGTGTAGGGGGTTAGAATTTAGGGATAATTTAAATTCAAGGTTTACGGTTATAATTTAGGGTTTATAGGTTAAAACCTAAATCCTCACCATATTACCCTAAAAACTAAACCCTAACCTATAAACCCTAAATTATAACCTTAAACCTTAAATTAAAACAACTATCCCTAAATTTTAAACCCTTACACCTAAATCCCTAAACCCTATACCCTAAACTAACTCCATATACCCTAAAACTAAGGCGCTTGTGGAAACTTTTAGTTTCCACCACCTATGTATAGGATATTAATCAATTAATTAATTATTTTTTGTATTGGATATATTTGTTAAGCTATGTATGTTTTAAATTTTTATTTTGATTATGATTTTTATTTATAAAACTTATATACGGACAACGATATAAATTTACAATATTGTATAGAGTGATGCCTAGTTTGATTTTTTGGTTGTATTGTATTCGTCTGTTACTATTAATATAATTTGTATTATGATAACAGGCCTCCAGCCATTTTTTTTTACAATATGAACTCATTTGTTTTTTATTTTCTAGATTCTATTATTTTCAATTTTGAAAAGTTATTTCTTGTGACTTAGAATAAAAAAAGAGAGAAGTTTATCATTTTCTTACCTTATCACATTCCCCAAAACACATAATGAACAAAATAACATTCATCATTCTCTGTCCACCATGTTCCAAGTCCCATGTTGTTGTCATGCAAGAATTGTTCAAAGATTTCATTTTCCATCCATCTATATATACATACATACACATATATATACAACATTTTCAATTATAGCAGCTTAAAAATATAAAAGGGTAAACTACATATGATCAATTAAGTTTGATTTTTTTTATTGTAACGATTTCAAAATTCATGTTTTGGTAGTTAAAATTATCGATAAATAATAAAATAATGACTCAGAAATTAACTTTTGTTAGATTGATGACAAACATGATCAAGATATAATTCTTTAGTATAACTATTAATATTTAACTCATTGTCTAACTAATCGGGATCGAGTTTTGCAAAGGTCCAATATGCAGGCGACCCTCACAACTCAGTTTTTTTTCTTCTGTACAACGTCAATATTCGAACTTCTGACTTTGCTTAAGGGACCTAGCGTCTCATCCTGCTAGAACAACTTATTGGTTATATTTACCCATATAACTTTAATAACCAAAATAAAAAGATATCCTTACTTTTGTGACCACGAATCTAGTAGTTTTTTTTTGAACAATTCCGACCTAGAGTAGGGAGGAAAAACTTCTTGAAAGGTGAGAAAGAAAACTTTGTTTATTGCCAATGCTGACATTTTAACAGTATGGGTAACAAAATACAACTCCTTGAAATGGGCGAGTTTAACGTAAGGCATGATGCGGTGCGGTTATTGTGCAACACTAACCGAAAATGTTATAAGACACAGAATACAGAACTGAATATGTTACACTTTTTGATAAAATTTTAGGTTGGTGGCTAAGTATCGATACTTAACGCTTCTAATAACATTTTAGGTTTTTGTAAGTATCGAAACTTGTCTCTAAATATCGATACTGTCGCAAGACACCAACCGAAAATATTGTTATAAAAATATAACATTTTCAGTTCCATATTCCGTATGTTATAATATTTCCAGTTAGTACGGCACCGTAGTCATGCCGCTACTATGCTGTATACTACCCAAAATCCTTAAAGTGTGAAAAAACTTGTTAATGAATCAGGAGTAGTATGACGTCGGTCAAGAGAGGACTTTGACGATTAGGTTGGAAATATGTTTAAGTGAATAAATAAAGAAAACCCAAGTAATTACGCAAGAAAATGAATAACGTAGGTCAATATATTATAGTATGCATTGGCTGCAAATATCTGGGTTCAAACTTGTACAACGCCCCATGCTAGCACAAGAAGCTTCAGTTTTTGTTCACATTGGCGGCTAAAAGCATTGCCTATAAATATATAATTCTCTTGTTCAATTCTTCACAAATTCATCGGTTCCAGAAAACAAAAATGAAGTGTTTTTACCATTTACCATTGCTTTTCATTGTTGTTTTCTCCTCGGCATTGGCAACTTCTTCAGCTGATAGCCATGAGGATTTCCTCGATTGCCTTTCTTCATATCATCCTGAAGAATCATCTTCCATTTCTCGAGTTGTCTACACCGATAGAAACTCGACATATTCTGCGATTTTAGAGTCTTCGATTCAAAACCTTAGGTTCTCTACGCCGAATACTCCGAAACCTTTGGTTATCGTAACGCCATTGAACACTTCCCATGTTCAAGCAACGGTTCATTGCTCGAAAACACATGGTCTCCAGATTCGAACTCGAAGTGGTGGTCATGATTTCGAAGGTCTTTCGTATGTCTCCGAAGTTCCATTCGTTGTTGTGGATTTGGTTCATTTTCGATCGATTGATGTCGATGTTGAAAAGGAAGAGGCATGGGTTCAATCCGGAGCAATCACGGGTGAATTATACTATAGAATCAATGAACGAGCCACGAATCTTACCTTCCCTGGTGCTCTGTGCCACACTGTGGGAATTGGTGGATTGATTAGTGGTGGAGGGTACGGTCTATTGTTCCGAAAATACGGTCTGGCGGGGGATAACGTAATCGATGCGCAGTTGGTGGATGCTAATGGGAGAGTTGTCGATAGAAGATCGATGGGAGAAGATCTGTTTTGGGCCATTCGAGGCGGTGGAGGAGGAAGCTTCGGGATCGTTCTGGCATGGAAAGTGAAGTTGGTTCCTATTCCATCAACCGTGACTGTTCTCTCAGTAGGCAGGACATTGGAACAGAATGCAACACAGCTTCTCCACCGTTGGCAATACGTCGCACCGAATCTTCCCAACGACGTATACTCTGTCGTTTTGATATCGACGACGAACGCTACCGAAAGCGGGACGAGGACGGTTCTAGCAACATTTACTTCAGTGTTCCAAGGCAGAGCGAATGAGCTCATGGCATTGATGCAAGAACGATTCCCCGAACTCGGTTTCGTTCCGGAAAATTTCATCGAGATGACTTGGATTGAATCTCTAATTTTCTTGACGCAACTTCCGAACGAATCCCCAGAGATTTTACTCAACAGGACCTATAGGAACACCCTGCTTACTCCTGCATTCAAAGCAAAATCCGATTACGTGAGGAAACCGATGCCGGAAATCGCATTACAAGGGCTATGGTCCCAACTTCTGGAGGACGTAGCATCAACAGCAACTCTGAACATCATTTCATACGGTGGCAAAATGGACGAAATCCCGGAGAGTGCACTTCCATTCCCGCATCGGAAAGGCACCTTGTACAAGATAAACTACAACATCGGCTGGCGAGAGGAGGAGAACGGTAACCCTCAAAGGTATATAAACTGGATCCGGAAACTTTACAGTTATATGGGATCATTTGTTTCGAAATCTCCACGGGAGGCGTACATTAATTACAGAGATCTCGATATCGGACGGAACAACGAGGATGGTAGGACAAGTTACAAGCAAGCAAGTGTTTGGGGTCGTAAGTATTTCAAGAAGAATTTCGATAGGTTGGTTTATGTTAAGTCGAAGACCGATCCGGAGAATTTCTTCAGACATGAACAAAGCATTCCTCCTCGTTTCCATTGATATAGGAGAAAGGAGGATTATAGTCGTATGTGTTAGGAGTTATATCTCTATGTCGCTAGTGTTTCTACCATTTGAATAATACCATATATTAATTTATTTCTATAACCAGTGATCAAGTATTTGATCTTTTTCTTATTATGAAATACAGTTATATGAATCCAACAAGTGCTCCCAATGGAATAATGGACAATGTTCATTTTATGAGACATGAGTTTAATCGTTTTGTTTGTAAGGTGTATCATGTATGTACTTTGAATATATACTACATTATAATCACCCTTAAACTATTCGAAAAAATAGTTACACTTACCGGGTCAGAGAACAAAAATCTTCTAGTCCTTTTTTGTGTTTCTTTTTATACTCTAACACTAAAAAATTAAATTTTAAGCTCTAACCTTAAATTTCAAATCCTAAACTCTACACTACAAAAAATACACACTACTCTAAATTATAAATATATATTTGGAATTTGACAAAATGTGGAATTTTTTTCTATTTTCTCTCTTCTATATATGTATTATTTAAATTTTTTATTCAGACTAATACAGTAGTGACACGTGTCACCACCATAACAAAGCAAATAAATTAAATGTAGAGGGGGAGTTGGGATTTGAACCCATGTCCTAACCCATTAGGCTAAACTCCAATTATTGATGTGTTTTAGCACAAATTATATTTAAAACAATCAAATGAACTCCTAATTATTGATGTGTCGGCCTCTCCCGTCGCTTTTGGTTTGGTTCCTTCTTCTGCATCTTACCCTGTTTTCTTGGAATCTCCATTGCGTATCATTTTGACCAGTGTAGCAAAATGCAATCATTAAGTTTCCCTTTGAACCACTTTGTTTTGCAATACTTTGCAGTAGAAGCAATGTGAATGATGATTCAGAATTTATAAATGCAAATTCTCAAGATTTGTTTCCCTAATATAGTAATACTATCATCTGAATGGTCTTTACTCTTTACTCCAAAAGCCATCCATTTCAGTTGAGCAAAGAGAATGCAGAATACAAGATACAACAGCAGCCAACATGGTTTCTATGGAGCAGCTACACTAAATTTGACCCATTATGACACATAGCGGTTCACCACAATATTAGACCTTACGGTAATGAAAAAGAAATGCTTTTAGATCAAGAAATGCTTATCAATATTGTTTTGCCGGCCAGATTATGAAGCTGGATTACGAGGCTTTAGAATCCGATTAGCTAATTATGAAAAGGTAGTGTCTGAATTGCTTTTGTGGTTCTTTGTTAACAGTTTTGCTTCGGATACTCGTTACCATTCTAATGTGCACAATTATGCTTATTGTTACTAGGTTTATGAACCAGTTGACGAAGGGTCTTACATCAAAATGATTGATATGGCTTGTGGGCATGGTGGACAAATACAAGTTCAGTTCAATTCTTCTTCATCACCATCATTTATATGGTTTTGTGCTTCATGCATATGCCTGTGGGATCAATGTTATTGTGCGCATAAAATGGTGTATTTAGCCTGTCTTGTTGTACTTGTAGTTAAAAGTAGTTTGTATATTTGGTTCTATCTTATTTGGCTATTATTCGGAGATTCCAAGAAAACAAGGTAAGATGCAGATGAAGGAACCAAACCAGAAGCAACGGGAGGGGCAGGCAGTGGCGCATCAATAATTGGGGGTTCATTTGATTGTTTTAAATATAATTTGTGCTAAACTATAATAATAATTGGAGTTTAGCCCAATGGTTAACCTATTGACTTAGGGATGCTGGGGACGCAGGTTTGAATCTTAGTTTCCTCCTTTACACGTGTCACCACCACATTAGTTTGAATAAAAAATTTAAATAATACATATATAGGAGAGAGAAAATAATAAAAAAATAAGAAAAAATTTCACGTCAGCAATTCTGTTAGATTTTAACGACGGGGGACCAAAACAGGAGAACTATGTAACAGAAGGGACGATTTTGCCAAAAAACATAGTTTTACGACCAAAATAGGAAGACAATAATAGTTTGGGGACCACCGGTATAGTTTTCCCTATATATTTTTAGTATGAGACATAAATAAAAACACAAAAAAATAAAAAAAATTCTATTCCAGAGTCAGGCAATACAAATTCCTCTGTCGTATCGCTAAAGTGTTTTTTCCTTTGTTTTTAACTTTATGCTCTTGTGCTGGTACTGACCGATAGTCACCAAACTATTGTTTTTATGGTGGTGACATGTGTCACCGCCACATTAGTCTGAATAAAAAATTTAAATAATACATATATAGGAGAGAGAAAATAATAAAAAATAAGAAAAAAATTTCACGTCAGCAATTCCGTTAGATTTTAACGACGGGGGACCAAAAAATGAGAACTATGTAACAGAAGGGACGATTTTTCCAAAAAACATAGTTTTAGGACCAAAATAGGAAGGCAATAATAGTTTGGGGACCACCGGTATAGTTTTCCCTATATATTTTTAGTATGAGACATAAATAAAAACACAAAAAAATAAAAAAATTTCTATTCCAGAGTCAGGCAATACAAATTCCTTTGTCGTATCGCTGAAGTGTTTTTTTCCTTTGTTTTTAACTTTATGCTCTTGTGCTGGTACTGGCAGATAGTCACCAAACTACTGTTTTTATGGTGGTGACACGTGTCACCACCACATTAGTCTGAATAAAAAATTTAAATAATACATATATAGGAGAGAGAAAATAATAAAAAAATAAGAAAAAAATTTCACGTCAGCAATTCCATTAGATTTTAACAACGGGGGACCAAAACAGGAGAACTATGTAACATAAGGGACGATTTTGCCAAAAAAACATAGTTTTAGGACCAAAATAGGAAGCAATAATACTTTGAGGACCACCGATATAGTTTTCCCTATATATTTTTAGTATGAGACATAAAGAAAAACACAAAAAAATAAAAAATTTCTATTCCAGAGTCAGGCAATACAAATTCCTCTGTCGTATCGCTGAAGTGTTTTTTCCTTTGTTTTTAACTTTATGCTCTTGTGCTGGTACTGACAGATAGTCACCAAACTACTGTTTTTTTAATACTTTGATCATTGAACTAATTTGATTAGTAAAATCTTCACTAACATTATATATTATTTTTATTTTGGTCCTTATCCACTACGCTTATGTTAAGTTTTAACAAAAAAAATAATGACACTGTATGATATTAGTAATAATTTTAGTCCCAAAACATATACATTTCATGAACTTAATTCTATTTTTTAAAACTTAACTTTTTTTTTACTTTCTCATAATTTAGTCTCCTCACTATCAAAAAAAAAAAATAAGACATTAAACCTTGAGAGACGTTAAGCATTAAGCCTATAGCCCAGAAAAAACAGGAAACACAAGAAAAACTTATCAAAATTGCAGGAACTAAAAGCATCTGTGGTAGAAATTATTTTGGACTCTGTTACCACTTACCATTAGAATACGCAACACCACAAAGCCTATTGTGCAGTCCTTTTACCACGCTCAGTAGGTCCAGTAAGATCAAATCCTACACTAACGAATATTAAAGAATTCAATTAGGGATGAAAACGGGGCGGGGCGAGTTTTTGGCCGCCCCGAACCTGCTTCTATCTATAAGTTATTAAACCCGACTCCGCCCTGCTCCGAATTAAAATATTAATTTATTCGCTCTGCCCTGATACAATAACTTCTAAACTCGACCTGCCCCTGAAAATTTTAAAAATTTTAATCTTCGTCGATGATAAATGTTAGATTCGAACAATCTTTCACCACAATCACAAATTATGATTTCAAGGGACTTCAAACTTATATAGAAAAATAAAATAAACATAATTTTAAATTGTCCACATGTTAAATTACATATTTAAAAGAATAGAGTTGAATCATTACCATTAGAATTGAATATATTAAAACTTGAACAACATCTAACAAAATTTTACGATAAGCATGAAAAAAATAAAAAATAGCTTAAAACACGTAAAAGTGTTTATATATAGTGATATTTTTTATAAATATAAATAAAAATATACCGGGCCGGGGCTGAAAATTTCTAGTAAATACCCAAACCCGTCTCGCCCCGATTTTATGCTTTTCACGCCCTGCCCTGCCCCGATTTTATGCTTTTCACGCCCCGCCTTACCCCAATCCTCAAAATTTAAAAAAATACCTAATCGGGTCGAGACCGGGTATTTTTGTATCTCTTAATTCAATACAAGTTCAATCATATAATTCAGTCACAACCTAATTATTAGTCTTTTTGGTATAATCCATATTACCTGTCAATTCAGTCTCAATTTCGATCCTTTAATATAACTCACACAACATATTATCGACTATTGAATTCGAGGCAAACGGTTCCACACGACTCGAGTTTTGGAATTGATTAAAAACCTTTAGGGTGTGTTTGTTTCATGTAGTTTAAATTTCGGAATTTAATTTTCGTCATTTACATTATTTCGTTCTTGTAATTTTACATGGTCAAAGGAATTTAAATTGCATTTGACTGTTTTTTTTTTTAATTTTTTGCAGTTTGTTTTATAATATTTTTTTCGTAAAACAAACTATATTCTCATCAACTCTAAACTCTAAATGCTAAATCCTAAAACTTAAACAATAAATATTAACGTAAATTCTAAACCCTAAACCCTAAAACATAAACCCTAAACCATAAAACAGTAAACCTTAAATCCTAAACACTAAACCTTAAACCTTAAACATTAAAAACTAAACACTAACCCTTAAACACTAAACACCAACATAACCCATAAAACTTAAACCATGAACCCTAAATAATACTCTAAACACTAAATCATAAACCTTAAATGTGACTACAAACCCTAAACCCTAAATGTTACCATAAATTCTAAACCATAACCATTAACCTAAACCTTAAACCTTAAAAACTAAACACTAACCCCTAAACACCAACCAAACCCATAAACCCTAAATAATGTCATAACATATAAACCATAAACACTAACCTAAACCATAAACCCTAAACCCTAAATGTTAAACCATAAATACTAACAAAACATTAAACCCTAAACCATAAACACTAACACATAATCCCAACATTCTAACCTAAACACTAAACCCTAAACACTAAAAACTAACATAAACCCTAAATCATAAACACTAAACCTCAAACTATAAAACATATGTTTGATTTTGATATAACAATGTTTGTTAAGGATTAAATTGAAAACTTGAAATAGACTTTTAAGTCCGTCAAATGATTTATAAAACACCAAGGCTTTAATCTGATTTGAAAAACTTAAACTCCAAATATTTTCTAAGTGTTCCAAGACCAAAATATTGAAAAACGTCCAGGCGTATCGATACGCTTCCAGCCGTATCGATACCTTTTTTACTAAGTTGGCTATTGAAAAGACGCGTTTCGATACGCCATTCACCGTATCGAAACATATTGAATCTGTATCGATACGCCCCCTCTGTAAAATTGAAGGAGTTTGAATAGCGTATCGATACGGTTCCACCCGTATCGATACGGATTTAAAGGAATTTTAAATTCGAAAAGCTTTTAATATTTTTGACCGTTGGTGTCAGTTGTTAGGTAAATGAAGCCTATTTCGGGATCACATTTCCTCACCTGTTCCTGATGACGTATTCGCACCTGAAGCCACAAATGGTGACTCAAAGCTATGTTCCAAGAGTATTTGGGTTCAAGCTCCACAACCCATAATACTGGGATTAAAGCTTCCCCTTTCTTGACGAGTCTGCATTCGGTATTCCTTAGCTCCTATTTTTTGGAAGTACCGCTATCGAAAAATCAGGTATAGTTCGGTAGTCTTTTCAGGTAATCATGTTTTAGGTCCTTCTCATATGTTTTAAATGAATTATCATAAAAAGCATTTATGCAACCAGCAAGTACTAATTTTCAAAAAAAAAATGGTGGTTGTCCCGTATCGATACGCTCCTAGCCCTATCGATACGGAAATTTCCAGTGAGCTAAGTTGAGAAAATGGTATCGATACGGTCTTACCCGTATCAAAACGGTCTATGTCTCGTACCGATACACTTACACGTGCATCGATACGCCCTCTTGTTATTGTGCAACGACTCTTTCTGTTTTGAGACAAGTATCGATACAGGTCCACGCGCAGGGACGGAGCCAGGATTAAACGAGAAGGGGGGCAGACCGATTAATTTTAAAATAATAGGGTTTTAAAAAGTAAATAAATCATAAAAATTAAGGCAGTTTAGGTTTAATTTTATAAATTTTAAAATTGAAAGGTCTTAAAATGTAATTAAACCATAAAAAGAGGGGGTTCAAAGTTAAATTTTATTAATTTTAGATTACATGGCTTTGAAAAATAATAAACCATGAAAATTTTGGGAGGGGCAAGGAAGAAAAAAAGACTTAATTGCAATGATTTCAAAATTTTAAGGACCTAAAGTATAATTAACCTATATATTTTGGGTGGGGCAATTGCCCCTCCCACCATAAACATAGATTCGTCCCTGTCCACGCGTACCAATACAATAAGCTGCAGAAGTGCATTTATGGTGGAAAGAGAGGGTCCCAACGGCTATAATCAATACCCTAACCAACAAATGACTAGAATTGATAGAGAATGTATAAATTGAAGCTAATTGAAGACCAGCAACAACTATTGCACCAAAGATAAATATCCAAGCAAAAATCCAAGCTTAAAGTGCTTATTTTCCAATCTCTTGCAAACCCCAAATTGTGTAGTGTCGAATTCTGATCTTTTTATCAAATTTGAGTTGAATGTTTGTACTTAAAAGGGCAATCTTGTATTGAGGGATATCTTTCTTGCCTTTAATTCTTCTTTGTACTCTTGTGAGGGTTTGGTCAAATTTTGGGTAGAAAATTTGACCGGTTGTGTAAAGGTTACCTCCTAAGCCTTGAAAAGAGGAAGAACAAGTTAGTGAATTGTTGGAAATCCTTAGTGGTAGCTAAAGTAGTGGATGTATAGTTCATTTGGAACCTGAACCACTCTAAAATTTCTTGTTCTTCATTTTTAGCTATTGTATTTACTCCAACAACTTTTAAAAACCCAATTCACCCCCTATTGGCTTTGATCAATCCTTTGATCCACTCACTACAAACCCTAAATACTAAACCCTAAATCCTAAATCCTTCTGTAAATACTAAACACTAAACCTTAAATGTTATAATAAATCCTAAACCATAAACCCTAAATCTTAAACATTAAATGCTACCATAAACCCTAAACCATATACATTAACATAAACCACAGATATTAAACCCTAAACCCTAAACACTGAATGCTATCATAAACCCTAAACCCTAAATACTAACATAATCCCTAAACCCTAAATACTAATATAAACCCTAAACCCTAAACCCTAAATACTACCTTAAATCCTAAACCATGTTTGTTTCACTAAATCTTAAAGCCTAATTGTTACCATAAACCATAAACCATAAATCCTAAACCATAAACCCTAACCACCAACTAAACCATAAAGCTTAAACACTAGCATAAACCCTAAACCCTAAACCTTAAACCCTAAATGCTACCATAAACCCTAGACTATAAACTATAAATACTAATCTAAACCATAAACCATAAACCTTAAATACTAATCCCTAAATGCTACTATAAACCATAAATACTAATATAAACCTTAAACCCTAAATGCTATCATAAACCCTAAACACTAACCTAAACCTTAAACTATGTTTTTTTTATTATAACTTGTTTTTAGCATTATCATGATTGTTTGTGGACTATTCATGAAATTTTCAAGAAACTCTACCAAACAGTGTAAAAATGAATTGCACAACATCATCGAAACACTGGAAAATTACTTCTGCAATTAGTTTTCCAAAAACCGTAGTTCATTTTCCAGAATTCATTTTCCGAAAACAGTTTTTAATGAATCAAACGGACCCTTAAAGTCAAAATATTATAACTGTGTTAATAATGGAGATATAAGGATTAAAATTGCATTAAATGGATTGAAAATTCAGAATAAGAGGGTTAAAGTTGGAACCCGAGTCATTTAGGTGGAATACATCACCCTTTGCTAGTGAGGGAACAGTAATTGTGTGTACTTCTGTTTTAACAACGGTACATGTGGTGGTATCTTCCCAGTTGACCCCTGATTCAAAATCAGTAGATATTTTGACCTCTCCCTTTGTAACGAGTGGAAACTGCACCGCGATACCGGCTTTCATACCTAACTTTAGTGAAAACTTAGTCTTCCATGTTCTAGTACTGGTATCTGTGTAGGAAAGCTTGAGTGCTAAAGTGATGTCATTTTGGGTATAGTTACAAGCACAAGTCTTGGCTACGACGATGGGTTTTTCGTCCTAGACCCTGGAGTTTTCGATACTATAGATGACAGCCTCTTCCACCGTTAGTTGGGCTACTTTAGCAACAGATGCGACTGCTGCATTAAGGCATTCTGTTTTGCCTTCGGTTGTGAGTCTGCTGCAGAAATGATTGTTGCCCAAGTTTTTAAGACCTATGGTCTCATCGTCAACTTTCACAGCGCGAAACAAGGTGTCCTTGGATTGGCAGTGGCAGTAATCCAGTACCGGGTGTTTGTGTCGTCAGTGATGGAAAGATTTTTAGTTCGTACCCAATATTTGTTGTTCCGACAGCTTCTTATGTGCACCAAGCCATTTGTGTTAGAAAGCTCCACCTCAAACTTGGCATACGGGCTCTTAGCCTCATCTTCCATGAATTGGAGATACCCATTAGTGTTTCCGCCTCAAGTAATCAAGCTTGTCGTTGGGTTCAAGGAAGATAAACATGGGCAATAACAATGCCATTTTCGCTCTCTAATTAAAATTTTAGTGTATGATCTCTTGTTGTGTTTCACTCTTGTGCTTGCTTACGGGTAAGTATTTATTTTGGTTATGTTTTTAGTCCTTATTTTGATTGAATATAAATTTGAAGGACTTAAGTGGGATGTTTTTATGTTGTTTTCATGCAGGTTACGTAATGCTGGTGTAACACCCGGGTTTAAGGATTGAGTGAAAATAATATTTTAATATTATTTGGGTTCGGTTTTATAATTAAAATAATCCTTTAAGTTCGGGTTTCAAAAATAAATATTTTTACATTGGACCAAATTGAATGAATTACAAATTGAAGAGTTATTAAAGAATTGAGGAGATAGTCATTCATTAATGGCAAACTTGTAAATAATGCAAGTTATAATTTTAAATCCCCTTTATCCAACACTTTCACTATTCACCATCTTCTTCAACCAAAAATCACGTGGAATAGAGCTCTCCCATCTCTTTCACTATTCCATCACAAAGCTCCTTCATTTCAACCCGTTTTTGAAAGGTAACACCGTTTTTGACTTCTCCTCAACTCCCTCTCTTCAAAATTACCATTAGTTTCTATTTTCGTTAAAGTTTTGGAAAATGGAGTTTTGAGGATTTTGATTAAAAATGGAAACTTTATGTTGTTAAGCTTAATGTTTTGATTTAATATGGTTAGTTGTGAAGTATAGGAGTTAAATGGTTCAACATATATGAATTTTTCTTGATTTTAAGCAATTCCCGAATTTGGGTATAAATGGGGTTTTTGGAGGGTTTTGGGTGAGTTTTGGGGTTGTTTTAGGTTGGAATTGATAGGCTTTTGGTAGTGCTATGGTTGGGGGTTTATTTGGGATCATTTGTGGGTGTAAAAGTTGTTGAAAATATGGATTTTGGATGAGGTTTTGGGGCTGTCCGAGATTGCTTAATATGAGGTTTGTTCATGGCTTGAAACATTGCGAATTGTGTTTGAATTGTGTTCCGGGTTGGTACTTTGATGCTTGGGCTGATTTGAGGTTGTTTGAATTGTGTTGAATCCCATCAACGGGGCGTGAGGATGAGTGGAATCCCCTCCGTGAGACCGGTGATGAGTGTAATCCCACCGTGAGGTAAAGTGGTTGTTGGATGTGAGTTCCAACATCTTTATCCGCGTATTCGTGTCATAGCTAGGTGCCAATATTGATTGATATGTATATCAATGTGTTGTAGAATGTGATTTCTACTTGGATGTTTATATGTGTTTACATATATTGTGAAATGGAGCTTGTTGAGCGTGGCATATAATTGAATATTGTTCATGCATCTTTTAACTTTTGGCTCTTGAGGATCCTTGGTGATTATGTATTTACCTTGGCTAAGATCGTGCTTGGACCCTGCATTGTCGAGGTTTGTTTTTAAAGAGCTTACCCTCACTAAGCTTATTGCTTACGCTCTCTCTCTTTGTTCGACAATGCAGATCCTTAGTTCGTGGGTTGCTAGGAGAAAGAAGGGGGCCTCCAAGTGTGCTTGTGGTGCTTGTTTGGCTACCAAGTATGAACTTTTAAATTAGGATGTAATGTCAAGCAATGGGACATGTAATCGTGTTATGATGTTTTTGGATCATGTTGCTATGGTTGTTGTTTAGGAGCATGTTAGACTTCTCGTTTGTGCTTGTTAAATTGGCTTTTGGAATGTATGCCATGCTTGTAACCATGTTAGTATTTTGCTGCCTAGAATTGCCTAAGTGTTGGACATGTTGAAGCTATCACCTTTAATGTTATGTATGGATGTATGGCTTTGTGATGTTGTGCCTTAGTGTTTAGTCTTGTTATAATGATGTTCAAGCATGCTCATATGTTGGTTTGCCTTAGGATCGTTGTTAGTGTATTGTTAGAGGTTTTAGTGAGGTTTAGGGGCACCCTTGTGCCTTAAATCAGCTAAAACCAGTCTGCAGAGAGAGGGCGTTTCGAAACGGGTTACCCTGTTTCGATACGGTCCCCTTTGTTTTGGCCGAGCGTTTCGAAATGTGTAGGGGCCGTTTCGGTACACTTTCGCTACTGGAATTTTGAGAAATTGGCGAGATGAAGGTGTTCCGAAACGGATCTATGGAGTTTCGAAACGGTCAAATCTCGTTGACCACGAGATGTTGACCAGGGAAGGTGTTTCGGAACGGTTGACCTCCGTTCCGATACGGCCTCCTCGAGTAGGCCTAGAACTGTTGACCAGGTCAAGGCGTTTTGATACACCTTGAGGGTGTTTCGAAACGGCCTGTTAAGTCACATAAAAATGGACTGTTTTGTTTAGGTTGTCGAGTTATTGCGTTGCGAATGCTTGTCTTCCGTTGCTGTGATCACATAAGAATTAAATATGCATTTAGAGAAGATTAAATTAAAAAGAAATTTTCTGGGTCGTTAACCGAGGAGGAACCTTAACGGGTTTCGCTTCAGTTTTCCCCGTGTGGCCCACCCGGACCGGTCATCCGACCAGACCGGGACGAGGGGGTTACACTTGTTGGTATCAGAGCCTAATGTTACCGAGACCTTGGGCAGGTAAGTGAGGTAAGTTTAAGTTTTGAATTGATATGCACGGTGTTTGCTTGCTTTGTAAGTATGATTGCTTGTATGACAAGTATGTTGATTGTTTTGTTTAAAAGCATGTTGTTTGGGAGTCCCATTGCTACTATTACATCGGAAAAGAATTTTAAGTGAGGGAAACGTACTTGAGCACTTGGAAGCCTTGCCTTGCTAACCCAATCTTGTATATTTTGTTTGTTGTGGTTGTAGTTATCGTTTGTGAGTGATGTCTAGGCTGAGGGGTAGGCCGAGAGTGGTTCGTCAGGAACCACGTGTTGCGGCTCCTGTTGAGCCGGTGATTGGAGTGGAGGCTCATATAGAAGGGTCGTTGGCCGCGGGAGTTGGAGCTCCTCCACCACCTCCACTACCACCTCCTCCGCCTGGAGTTGGGGGCGCGGATGGAGCTGAAGAAGAGGGACCTCAAGGTGGCCAAGGTCCGGCCGGAATCGATATGAATCCGCTAGTGCAAGCTATAGCGGGAGCATTTCAGGCTACAGTTGCGGGAGCTCAGGCTGCAGCTCAGCCTAGGTGTGATGATGCTTGTCTACCTTTAGAGAGGCTCCGTAACTTGGGGGTCGAAGAGTTCAGAGGATCTACTCCGGAGAGGTTGGAGTTATGGTTGGAGAAGACAGTTCGTATCTTAGCTCAGATGGGTTGTGTCCGCGCACGTAGATTGGGCTGTGTGGTTTCCTTGCTTCAGGGTGGTGCCTACACCTGGTGGGTCACCATTACTACGGGAGTTCTAGAGGCAGAGATTGATTAGGATTTCTTTGAGTCCGCTTTCAGAAAGAGGTACTTGGGACCGAGGTATTTAGATGAGAAGAAGCGAGAGTTTATGGCCCTTACTTAGGGAGATGCTTCTGTGACTGACTATGAGATCTGTTTTGTTCGCTTGAGTCAGTACGCTCCAGAGTTAGTTCCTACTAAAGTGGAACGTTGTAACCGTTTCCACTATGGGTTGAGCGAAGAGGTCAAGAGGTACATGTTAGCTTCTGACTACTCAGACTTTGATGTATTGGTCGCAAGGGCCAAGGACTTAGAGCACAGTTTGGGTTCGGCCAAACGATCTGGTGGTTCTAGTTATGGTAAGAGGCATAACCACTTTCACAGTAGAGATGCCAAGAGGCATAGAGTTGGCAGACATCAATTTGACCATACACGTGGCGGTGACCATCATGGTAGGGGTCATCAGGGCCATAGAGGAGGAGGGCGTTCGCCCGAGTGCAGTCGATGTGGGAGACAGCACGCTGGTGAGTGTTGGGGTAACTTTCATGCTTGTTGGAACTGTGGTTCGAGGGATCGCTTTAGGAGAGATTGTCCGCATCAGGCGGCACATGCACCAAACATTGCTCAGGCTCCTGCGAGAGCGAATGATTTTCAGAGAGGCCGTGTGCGCGGTCGTGGCTACTTCCAGCCTAGGGCTGATGCACCTAGGGTGGATGCTTAGAGTAACTTTGCTCATGTTGTGACAGTGCAGCCAGAGGCAGGAGGACCAGCGAGAGCCTATGCTCAGAGAGAGGCTGGGAACGACACTGATGTGATAGAAGGTAATTTTGAGTTACAGTCTATGTCTTTGCTTTTCTTGGTTGATTCGGGTTCTACACATTCCTACATTTTGAGTGAGCATGCACAGAAGTTAGATATACCTGTTGAGATCTTAGATGTAGGTATGCATGTGACTAGTTCTTTTGGTGAGACAGTTGTGGTTAAACGTATGTATAGGAGATGTCCACTGAAGATTCAGGGTCATTTGTTCTTTGTTGATATGATGGAACTTCCTTTCTATGGCTTTGATATTATTTTGGGTATGGACTGGTTAGTTGAGCACCGAGCTAGTGTGGATTTTGAGACGAAGAGAATTTCCTTGAAGCTTTCTGATGACTACGAGGTAGTAGTTGTAGGCGAGAACATTAAGTTCTTGTCTAATGTTGTGTCAGCTTTAGAGGCTCATAGGTTGATGGACTCCGGATGTGGGGCTTACTTAGATTATGTTATGAATCCGAATATGAGTGAAGCTAGACCAAAAGATATTAGAACAGTTTGTGACTTTCCGGATGTGTTTTCAGAAGAGTTGCCGGGTTTACCTCCTGACAGAGATGTTGAGTTTGTGATTGAGACTGTTTCAGGGTCTAATCCAGTTTCGATAGCTCCGTATCGTATGGCTCCGAAAGAGTTAAAGGAATTGAAGAGTCAGTTGCAAGAATTATTAGACCGTGGTTTCATTAGGCCTAGTAGTTCTCCTTGGGGTGCTCCCGTGTTGTTTGTGTAAAAGAAAGATGGTAGTATGCGCATGTGTATTGACTATAGACAGTTGAATCAGTTGACTGTGAAGAACAAGTATCCGTTGCTTCGCATAGATGATTTGTTTGATAAGTTGAGAGGTGCTTCAGTGTTCTCGAAGATAGATTTGAGATCCGGGTACTACCAGTTGAAAGTAAAAGAGTGTGATGTTACGAAGACAGCTTTTAGGACTAGGTATCGCCACTATGAGTTTCTTGTGATGCCGTTCGGGCTCACGAATGCACCTGCAACATTCATGGACATGATGAACAGAATTTTTAGAGACTATCTAGACCGTTTTGTAGTTGTTTTCATTGATGACATACTTGTGTACTCGAAGACAGAAGAAGAGCATGATGAGCACTTGAGATTTGTTTTACAAAGATTGTTGAGCAATCAGTTGTATGCGAAGCTTAGTAAATGTGAGTTCTGGATCCGTGAGGTTGTATTTCTTGGCCATGTTGTTTCGGCCGAAGGTATCCGTGTTGATCCATCGAAGATTGAGGCTATTGTTGAGTGGAAACAACCTAAGTCGGTGACCGAGATTAAGAGTTTCCTAGGATTAGCCGGTTACTATAGGAGATTTGTTGATGGTTTCTCTAGAGTAGCTGCTCCTTTAACTAAATTGTTGCAAAAAGGAGTTAAGTTTGAATGGTCTGATGCGAGACAGAAGGCCTTTGAGAAATTGAAAGAAGCTTTGACAAACGCCCCAGTGTTAGTGCAACCTGTTTTAGGTAAGGAATTTGTGATTTACAGTGATGCTTCCTACGTAGGTTTAGGATGTGTTTTGATGCAAGAAAGAAGAGTTGTTGCTTATGCTTCTAAACAGTTGAAGATTCATGAGAAGAACTATCCTACTCATGATATAGAGTTAGTCGCGGTTGTTTTTGCATTGAAGATTTGGCGTCATTACTTGTATGGTGAGAAGTGTATAGTTTACACCGATCACTAGAGCTTGAAGTACTTGATGACACAAAAAGAGTTGAACTTGAGACAAAGAAGATGGCTTGAGTTGCTAAAAGATTATGATTTGACCATTGAGTATCATCCGGGTAAGGCAAATGTAGTAGCCGATGCATTGAGTAGAAAAGTGGTTGTTGAGTTGAGAGCTATGTTTGCTAGATTGAGTGTGTCCGATGATGGTGGGTTGATCACCGAGTTGCAAGTGAAGCCTTCTTTGATTTAGTTGATTAGAGAGAAGTAGTTGCAAGATATGACTTTAGTTCCTCATGTTCAGGACATAGCCGAAGGAAGACCAACCGAGTATAGTTTCAGTGGTGAGAGCTTGTTGTGCTTTAAAGATAGAATTGTTGTACCAGAAGATGTCAAGTTGAGACGTCAGATTCTGAGTGAAGCACATTCGAGTCCCTTTTCTATGCATCCGGGTAGTACCAAGATGTATCGTGACTTGAAGAATGATTACTTCTGGGTTGGTTTGAAGAAAGATGTAGCCGAGTATGTGAGCCGTTGTATGGTTTGTCAAAGAGTGAAGGCAGAACATCAGGTCCCTTCAGGTTTGTTACAACCTTTGAAGATTTCAGAATGGAAATGGGAGAGAATCACCATGGATTTTGTGTTGGGGTTGCCTTTGTCTCCTTCGAAGAAGAATTCTGTTTGGGTGATTGTTTATAGGTTCACTAAGTGTGCTCACTTCTTAGCAGTGAACACTACGGATTCCTTAGAGAAGTTGACAAACTTGTACATCCGTAAGATTGTGAGACTTCATGGAGTTCCGAAGTCTATTGTTTCAGATAGGGATCCTAGATTTACTTCGAGACTCTAGGGTTGCTTGCATAGTGCTCTAGGTAGCCGTTTGTATTTCAGTATGTCTTATCATCCGCAATCCGATGGGCAGTCAGAGCGAGTGATACAGATTCTAGAGGATATGCTTCGTTGTTGTGTGATTGACTTCCAGGGTTCTTGGGATAAGCACCTACCTTTAGTTGAGTTTGCTTACAACAATAGTTATCAGTCTAGTATTCAGATGGCTCCCTATGAGGCTTTGTATGGTAGACGATGTAGGACTCCGATTTGTTAGGCTGAAAAAGGTCAGAGATTGTCACCTATGCCAGATTTGCTTAAGGGGACTACTGACAAAGTGAAGTTGATTTGTGTCCGTTTGAAAGCAGTTTCCGATCGTCAGAAGTCTTATACGGATTTGAAGAGGAAAGAGATTGAGTTCTCCGTGGGTGAGAAAGTGTTTCTGAAAGTATCTCCGTGGAAGAAGGTAATGAGATTTGGCCGGAAGTGCAAGTTGAGTTCGAGGTTCATTGGTCCGTATGAGATAGTTGAGCGGATTGGGCTTGTAGCTTATCGTCTGAGGTTACCTTCTGAGTTAGAGAAGATCAATGATGTCTTTCATGTGTCTATGCTTAGGAGATATAGATCGGATCCTTCTCATGTTATGCCCGTAGAGGAGATAGAGTTGAATCCGGATTTGGCTTACAATGAAAAGCCTGTGGAGATACTTGCTTCTGATAGCAAGGTGTTGCGTGGTAAGACCATAGAGTTGGTCAAGGTGTTGTGGAGACATAGAGGTGTGGAAGAGGCCACGTGGGAGAGGAAAGCTGATATGGTTGAGCAGTTTCCGTATTTGTTTCCGTCAGGTAATTTCGGGGACGAAATTCCTTAAGTGGGGGAGAGTTGTAACACCCGGGTTTAGGGGTCGGGTGAAATAATATTTTAATATTATTTGGGTTCGGTTTTATAATTAAAATAATCCTTTAAGTTCGGGTTTCAAAAATAAATATTTTTACATTGGACCAAATTGAATGAATTGCAAATTGAAGAGTTATTAAAGAATTGAGGAGATAGCCATTCATTAATGGCAAACTTGTAAATAATACAAGTTCTAATTTTAAATCCCCCTTTATCCAACACTTTCACTATTCACCATCTTCTTCAACCAAAAATCACGTGGAATAGAGCTCTCCCATCTCTTTCACTATTCCATCACAAAGCTCCTTCATTTCAACCCGTTTTTGAAAGGTAACACCGTTTTTGACTTCTCCTCAACTCCCTCTCTTCAAAAGTACCATTAGTTTCTATTTTCGTTAAAGTTTTAGAAAATGGAGTTTTGAAGATTTTGATTAAAAATGGAAACTTTATGTTGTTAAGCTTAATGTTTTGATTTAATATGGTTAGTTGTGAAGTATAGGAGTTAAATGGTTCAACATATATGAATTTTTCTTGATTTTGAGCAATTCCCGAATTTGGGTATAAATGGGATTTTTGGAGGGTTTTGGGTGAGTTTTGGGGGTTGTTTTAGGTTGGAATTGATAGGCTTTTGGTAGTGCTATGGTTGGAGGTTTATTTGGGATCATTTGTGGGTGTAAAAGTTGTTGAAAACATGGATTTTGGATGAGGTTTTGGGGCTGTCCGAGATTGCTTAATGTGGGGTTTGTTCATGGCTTGAAACATTGCGAATTGTGTTTGAATTGTGTCCCGGGTTGGTACTTTGATGC
Organism: Hibiscus tridactylites; assembly: GCA_958450335.1. Taxonomy (NCBI): domain Eukaryota; kingdom Viridiplantae; phylum Streptophyta; class Magnoliopsida; order Malvales; family Malvaceae; genus Hibiscus; species Hibiscus tridactylites. Next base: position 24,417,900 of record OY288273.1, on the reverse strand, counting down.
TTGGGCTGATTTGAGGTTGTTTGAATTGTGTTGAGGTTGTTTAGAAGCGAGAACTTGCATCAGAGAAGCTTAGGGAGGAAATCTGGAAGCTTGAGGGTGGTTGCTTGCTTGGCTTGGAGCTTGGAAGCTTAGGTGAGTGGTTAAATGTTTAAAGTGGTTTTTAAATGGTTGGTTCGAGCATGTGGACTAGGTCGGGCTTGGTACACCCACCTAGAGCTAGGATTCGGGTTGTAGCATAATCCTAAACTTGATCTAGAGCCATTGGATGAACTTGTATTTGGATGTTTATGCCTCATATGACTTGTGATATGTTTGACTTATGTATAATATGTTATACATGTGAGATGAGGCATGATTTGTGATGCTTATGGCATGCATGGAAATGGTTCATGATTGTGATCATGGTGAGTACGTGCTAAGCACGGAATTGATTGAAATGAATAATGTGGAATAAGTTAAATGTTGGCACTAGTATGCTTGAGTACAAATGATCGATCATTAGGATGTTAGTGTGTACACATGAGTCTAAATTCGCGCGTGGCCTTGGTGGCGTTGAGTCACCAAGGAGGAGTATGGGTTCGCCGGAAATTGTATTTATATATAGTCGATGATGAGTAGAATCCCATCAACGGGGCGTGAGGATGAGTGGAATCCCCTCCGCGAGACCGGTGATGAGTGTAATCCCACCGTGAGGTAAAGTGGTTGTTGGATGTGAGTTCCAACATGTTTATCCGCGTATTAGGGTCATAGCTAGGTGCATATATTGATTGATATGTATATCAATGTGTTGTAGAATGTGATTTCTACTTGGATGTTTATATGTTTTTACATATATTGTGAAATGGAGCTTGTTGAGCATGGCATATAATTGAATATTGTTCATACATCTTTTAACTTTTGGTTCTTGAGGATCCTTGGTGATTATGTATTTACCTTGGCTAAGATCGTGCTTGGACCCTGCATTGTCGAGGTTTGTTTTTAAAGAGCTTACCCTCACTAAGCTTATTGCTTACGCTCTCTCTCTTTGTTTGACAATGCAGATCCTTAGTTCGTGGGTTGCTAGGAGAAAGAAGGGGGCCTCCAAGTGTGCTTGTGGTGCTTGTTTGGCTACCAAGTATGAACTTTTAAATTAGGATGTAATGGTCAAGCAATGGGACATGTAATCGTGTTATGATGTTTTTGGATCATGTTGCTATGGTTGTTGTTTAGGAGCATGTTAGACTCCTCGTTTGTGCTTGTTAAATTGGCTTTGGGGATGTATGCCATGCTTGTAACCATGTTAGTATTTTGCTGCCTAGAATTGCCTAAGTGTTGGACATGTTGAAGCTATCACCTTTAATGTTATGTATGGATGTATGGCTTTGTGATGTTGTGCCTTAGTGTTTAGTCTTGTTATAATGATGTTCAAGCATGCTCATATGTTGGTTTGCCTTAGGATCGTTGTTAGTGTATTGTTGGAGGTTTTAGTGAGGTTTAGGGGCACCCTTGTGCCTTAAATCAGCTAAAACCAGTCTGCAGGCAGAGGGCGTTTCGAAATGGGTTACTTTGTTTCGATACGGTCCCCTTTGTTTTGGCCGAGCGTTTCGAAACGTGTAGGGGTCGTTTCGGTACACTTTCGCTACTGGAATTTTTAAAAATTGGCGAGATGAAGGTGTTCCGAAACGGGTCTATGGAGTTTCGAAACGGTTAAATCTCGTTGACCAAGAGATTTGACCAGGGAAGGTGTTTCGGAACGGTTGACCTCCGTTCCGATACGACCTCCTCGAGTAGGCCTAGAACTGTTGACCATGTCAAGGCGTTTCGATACACCTTGAGGGTGTTTCGAAACTGCCTATTAAGTCACATAAAAAAGGACTGTTTTGTTTAGGTTGTCGAGTTATTGCGTTGCGAATGCTTGTCTTCCGTTGCTGTGATCACATAAGAATTAAATGTGAATTTAGAGAAGATTAAATTAAAAAGAAATTTTCTGGGTCGTTAACCAAGGAGGAACCTTAACGGGTTTTGCTTCGGTTTTCACCGTGTGGCCAACTCGGACCGGTCATCCGACCAGACCGGGACGAGGGGGTTACAGCTGGAAATAAGCTGGAATACTGCAGAAAATACTGGAGTCGTGGGCAGATTCATGGGCATGAACCAAGGCATGAATGCTGACTGGGCGCCACGTTAGCACCTTCTAGAAGTTGACGTCAGCAACGCATATAGCTTATCAAGCCACTTATCAGATAGCTTATCACCAGATTTTTTTAATTTTAAATTTTAAACTTTGGATAATTATTTTGTTTAATCTTAATTATCATTTTAGGTTTTACCTAGGTTATTTTGAAACACTATAAATACCCCTCTTTGGGGTAAGTATTGTCATCATTCAATTAGCAATAGAACATCATTTATTCTTCTGTTGGAAATTCTTCTCTTCTTAGTTTTACTTTAGTTCTTTTCTTCTATTTATTCTTTAAATTATTTCTTAAATGTCGAGCATGGTTAATTTAATAACCATGCTCGGCTAGATCTTTTTAAGCCGAAGGCTTTTGCAACGACGTGTTCTCAAGGCGAGGTTTGAAACTATGCTTCAAACATTTCAAAAACTTCTCTCAATTTCTTCAAACTTTATTTTCTAAATCAAAATAATTTTTAAAACCCAAAGATTGATTTTGGAGAAAACAATTGTTTTGATCTATCAAGTGGGAGGGAGGATCGATTATTGAAACAAATCCGACTTCCAAGGAACACACTTAGTAAATAGATTATTAAGTGAAATTGAGATCGAATCGTTTTTATAGAAATGACTTTTCGAGTTGGTTACGAGCTTAAGTAATTTGTTTTCTCAAACATGGAGTTGGTTTAGACAAATTATCAAAACTGAAACCAAAAATTGATTTTGGAAATTCAGTTTACAAACAAAAACTCAAGGGTTGACCTTGAAGTAATTTTTCCAACAAGTTTTTCAGAATAAAAATCTTTACCAAGGAACTGAATAGAACAAGTAAATGCGGAAGCCCGAGGCTGATAATCTCATATTTACTTTAAACTCTTTTAAAAGCTTTCTTTTACTTTCTTAAACAATTACATTTCATTACAACAAACCCCCACCTAAATCACATCAACATAGCTCCATCAACAACTCTTGGTTCATAAACTACAAAAGTGCGACAAGGAAAGTTCTAAGTCCCTGTGGGTTTGACTCTTACTTCTCAATCTATATTTAGTTTAATTTCTTTATTTATTTCTTTATTGGAAGAAGGAAATTATTCTTGACACGTTACGACGCGTGTAAAAATTGGCGCCGTTGCCAGGGACTTCAGCAACTTTTACTGTTTGTTTTTGATTATTTTTTACCAGGAGAAATCCGGAAGAACAAGTTAAATACATCCCAAAAATCAAAGCCAAATGGGAAACAACGAACAGACGATCCAGCAGCTGATCAGGGCAACAGAGGACAACCAGCCCTTGTGCATAACCTTTCCGAATGGTGAAACGACGTTCCAACTAAAAACGGGCTTGATTCATCTACTACCAACTTTCCACGGTTTGCCCAACGAAAACCCACACAAACATTTGAAGGAATTTCACATGGTTTGTCTAAGCACAAAGCCACATGGAGTATCCGATGACCAAATCAAACTTAGAGCTTTTCTATTTTCTTTGGCAGATATAGCAAAAGATTGGTTATTTGATTTACCCCCTAATTCTGTTACAACCTGGACTGACATGGCTAAACTTTTTCTTGATAGGTTCTTCCCTGCAGCTAAAGCAAGCGAGATTAGGCGCAACATCCCGAGCATTCAACAAAAAGAAGCTGAATCTTTATATGAATACTGATAGAGGTTTAAAAAGTTGTGTGCAAATTGTCCACAACATGGATTGTCGGAACAAACCCTCATTCAATATTTTTATGAAGGATTGACGCCTATGGATATGAAAGTAGTGGATGCGGCAAGTGGCGGAGCTCTAGTCAATATGACCCCAACAACGGCTAAAACACTGATATCAACCATGGCTGCCAACTCACAAAGGTTTAATCAATCTAGCGAACCATCTCGAAGTGTTCGCGAGGTAAACACAATTTCTTTAGAAAATAAGGTTGATAAATTAGCTGAAATAGTGCAAACTCTTCTTGCAGGAAAAAAGGGAACAACTAGACTTTGTGGGATCTGTACTAGCCCAGAACATCCGACAGACTGTTGTCCGATGATTTAGGAAGATGATGTCGCCCAAGCCAATGCCATGGGAAATGCATTCAATCCAAGGTGGAGAAACCAGTCAAACTTTGGATACGCAAATAACCAGAGACAAAATCAACCCTACCCACAACAAAAGACATCTCTAGAAACCTTAGTTGAGCGTTTAGCGATGTCCCAAGAGAAATTCCAAATTCGTACCAAGGCCCACTTACAAGAGATAGACAAACAAATAAGCCAGCTAGCAAGCCGTCTTGATTCCAAAGGTAAACTTCCTTCGCAAACCGAGACAAACCCTAGGGAAAATATAAGCGCCATCACACTCCGTAGTGGGACAGTTATAGCTCCAAAAGAACCATAAAAAAACAACAATCCCACTTCTTCCATGGAAGAAGGTAACGAAAAACAAAATAACCATCTACCATCATCTCCTCCTTCTTCTCCACCTCTTGAAGTCACATCTCCTTTCCCATCACGATTAGTAAAATGTGACAAAAAGGCTGAAGAGAGAGAAATTATTGAAGTATTTAAAAAGGTCCAAGTGAACATTCCCCTCTTGGAAGTCATTCGCCAAGTGCCAAGGTACGCTCGTTTTCTTAAAGAGCTTTGTACAACCAAGCGAAAACTCACGGGGTACGAAAAGGTAAATTTGGGAGAGCATGTTTCTGCAGTTTTCCAACGTAAGTTACCCCCCAAAATGAAAGACCAAGGTATGTTTGCTATACCCTGCCAAATTGGTAACGTATCTATTAAACGTGATATGTGCGATCTTGGGGCTTCAATAAATGTAATGCCGCTTTCTGTTTATAAAATGATAACTAATGATCCTTTGAAGGAAACCATGATTACGATACAGTTGGCGGATCGATCAGTCATCTATCCAGAAGGAGTGTTGGAAAATGTTTTGGTAAAGGTAGATGTCTTATTTTTCCCTGCGGACTTCTACGTGATCGATATGGCTCACGATAGAACAAACACTTGCTCCGAAGTGTTGTTGGGACGTCCATTCCTTAGCACAGCAAACACGAAAATAGAAGTAAGGAGCGGCCTTTTATCCATGGAATTCAACGGTTAGGTAGTAGAATTCGATGTTTATAAGGCAATGAGGTATCCTGATCAGGTTGAATCTGTTAACTCAATTGATATTGTTGATCCATATATAGAAGAGTATGCGGATACTAATGTTTTTAATAACTTTGATATGGACTATGAGCTTTGCGACGATGAAGCAGAAAATGAGGACGAATCTGTTTCCTTTATTAATTCTGATTTAGCTTTAACTCCATCAAAGACTAAACCTTTGCCATCTATTTTGCAGGCTCCAAAGTTAGAATTAAAGGAACTCCCATCCCACCTTAAGTATGCCTTCTTTGGAGATAATGATACCTTACCGGTTATCATTTCGAACGAATTAACCGGAGATGAAGAAGTCGATCTTGTTACAGTCCTACGGAAGTATAAGGAAGCAATCGAGTGGACGGTAGCGGACATCAAAGAACTTAACCCCTCAACTTGTATGCACATGATCAAAGTCGAGGAAGGGTCAAAGCCATCACGACAAGGTCAGTGACGCTTGAATGATCCCATGATGAAGGTAGTACAAGACGAAATTCAAAAACTCTTAGACGCTGATATCATATATCCGATCTCGGATAGCGAGTGGGTAAGTCCTATTCATGTTGTTCCTAAAAAGACCGGCATCACGGTAATCAGAAATGACGAAGGTGAGTTAGTTCCAACTCGAGTTCAGAATGGATGGCGAGTTTGCATAGATTACAGGAAGTTGAATTCTCTAACCCAAAAGGATCACTTTCCCTTACCATATACTCCCTCCGTCCCATTTAAGGTGTCCATTGTTGACTTTTCACGTAGTTTTAGGAAGAAAAAATTTGTGTAATAGATGTGATGCAAAATAATTGAAAAGACAATTTTACCCTTAAAAAGTTGAATTTTATTTTGTTGGAAAACTAAAAAGAGGATAGAAAGGGAAATACACATTGTAAAAGTATTTGATTTTTTCAATGAGACATTTTAAGTGGGACAATTTTAAAACACAAAAGAGACATTTTAAGTGGGACGGAGGGAGTATTGATTAAATGATTGAAAGATTAGCTGGTAAATCTCACTATTGCTATCTCGATGATTTTTCAGGTTTCTTTCAAATTCCCGTAGCCCCTGAAGACCAAGAGAAGACCACGTTTACGTGCCCATTCGGAACCTTCGCCTATCGACGAATGTCGTTTGGACTATGTAACGCCCCGACTACGTTCCAACGATGTATGGTAAGTATATTTTATGATTATGTTGAGAAGGGGATTGAAGTGTTTATGGACGACTTCACTATGTATGGAAATTCTTTTGGTGAGTGCTTGCTTAATCTAACTAATGTCTTAAAACGATGCATTGAATTTAACCTTGTGCTTAATTATGAGAAATGTCAATTTATGGTTAATAAAGGCTTAGTATTAGGACATATAGTTTCTTCTAAAGGGATTTCTGTTGATAAAGCTAAAACGGATATTATACGCTCACTCCCATACCCCACTACTGTGAGGGATATTCGCTCTTTTCTTGGACATGCAGGTTTCTACAGGCGATTTATAAAAAAATTCTCAAAATTAGCACAACTACTATGTCGGTTACTGCAGAAAGATGTAGAGTTCGACTTTACATCCGAATGTAGGAAATCGTTTGATACAATTAAGGAGAAACTTGTATCCGCGCCAATAGTGCAACCGCCCGATTGGAACTTGCCGTTCGAAATTATGTGCGACGCCTCGGATTTTAGTGTTGGAGCGGTACTTGGACAAAGGAATGTACGAGAGCCTCATGTCATCGCCTATGCATCAAGAACGCTTGATCCAACATAACACAATTATTCAACTACAGAAAAAGAACTGTTTGCTGTAGTTTTTGCTTTAGATAAATTCCGCTCTTATTTACTTGGAACTAAAATTATTATTTTTTCTGACCATACAACCTTGCGATATTTGATGAGCAAGAAGGAAGCAAAACCAAGGCTGATTCGATGGATTTTACTCCTCCAAGAGTTTGATCTCGAGATAAAGGACAAGAAGGGGAGTGACAATCTTGTGGCCGATCACCTCAGTCGAATCCCACTAACCAATTCGGATTCGCCTGTCAATGACGAATTCCCTGAAGAAAATTTGATGATGGCACAAGCTTCAACACCTTGGTTTGCGGACATCGTGAACTATTTGGCTATAGGTGAATTACCCCATGACTTGCCACGGTCAGAAATTACCTGAATCAAGAGGGAATACGGGTTCTATATTTGGGATGATCCCTACCTTTGGAGACATTGTTCCGATCAGGTAATACGACGATGTGTAACCGAAGATGAGGTAAAATCTATCCTTAATTTCTGTCATTCATATGCATGTGGTGGACATTATGGACCTAAAAGGACAGCTCATAAAATTCTTGAATGCGGATTCTATTGGCCTAATATTTTTCGAGACACATATTTATTTTGTAAATCATGTGATAAATGTCAAAGAGTTGGTAACTTAAGCCAATGTAATGAAATGCCTCTAAATCCTATTCATGTTTGCGAAATATTTGATGTGTGGGGGATAGATTATATGGGGCCATTTGTATCATCGTTCTTTAATTTTTATATTATTTTAGCTGTTGATTATGTTTCGCAATGGGTTGAGGCGAAAGCTACAAAAAATAATGATGCTAAAACCACTGTCAAATTTCTGAAAGATTGTATTTTTTCCAGGTTTGGCACACCAAGAGCGTTGATATGCGACAGAGGGAAATATTTTATCAATCGAGTCATCGACGCGTTAATAAAAAAATTTGGTGTCACCCAACGCATCGCGACGTCGTACCATCCGCAAACAAAAGGTCAGGCGGAGGTGTCAAATCGTGAAATCAAGACCATTCTTGAAAAGATCGTGAAACCCGATCGAAAGGATTGGAGCGTTAAGCTGAATGACGCGTTATGGGCATATCGGACAGCGTATAAGGGTCCTATCGGGATGTCTCCTTATCGCCTTGTTTTTGGTAAGCCGTGCCATTTACCGGTCGAATTGGAGCACCGCACGCTTTGGGCAGTCCAAAAATGCAACATGTAAATAGATCTAATTGGCGAAACGCGTAAACTCGATATCCAGGAGTTGGAAGAAATTCGAAAAAAAAATGCCTACGACAGTTCGAAAATTTTTAAGGAAAAAAATAAAGATTTTCACGATCGTAATATTGCAATTAAATCATTTTATATTGGTCAAAATGTTTTATTATTTAACTCTAAATTAAAATTTTTTGCAGGGAAATTCCGATCAAAATGGCTTGGACCGTATACAGTGACTAATATTTTTCCACATGGTGCAGTGGAAATTAAAAGTAATTTCGGAGAGCCATTTAAAGTTAACGGTCAACGGCTTAAACCGTACTATGACAATGCTTCGGTTGGTCTAGTCGAGGAAATTCGTTTAATCGAACATGTTACTTGAATAAGGTCGTCAAGCTAGCGACGATAAACAAGCGTTGAATGGGAGGCGACCCATTTCTTTTCTTCTTTTTACTTTAATTATTTATTATTATTATTTTTACTTTCTTTATTTTATTTATTCTATTTTACTATTTTATTCCATTTTAATTTGCTATAATTCGATGTAATTTGAATTTTATCTTTAGTTAAAATAAACAAAAAATAAAAAAATCGAATTTATCCATATCTCATTTTATTTTATTTATTTTATTCTTATCTCTTTTTCAAATTTATTTTTATCTCATTTTTCAAATTTATTTTGATTTTATTCTTATCTCTTTTCGAATTATTTTTATCTCATTTTTATTTTATTTTTTCTTTTTTTCGAATTTTTTTTATTTTTATTTTATCTGATCTCTTATTTATTTTGTTTGTAGATAATTTAGATCGAATAAAGGGGTGAGGAGCTATCTTTTTCTACATGATTTTGTGGGCCAAATTTTTTTCAAATTAAAAAATAATTTTCGGATTTTTTATCCCTTTTCCACCCAATCACTTCACCCATATTTTAAACCTATCCTCATCACCTTTTTTCACTTAAAATTTAAAACCCTACCGTATTAAAATAAAATTCTATGGACCCACCTTATCCCCCAAGCCGTCACTTTCACTAGACCTAAAATACCACCTTTTTCTTTTTCATTTTTTATTCCAACAAATCAACACTCAGCCGAAACCTTGTAACACCCGGGTTTAGGGGTCGGGTGAAAATAATGTTTTAATAATTCGGGTTCGGTTTTATAATTTAAATAAATTAAATAATGGTTTGGGTTTTGTTTACAAATAAAACAAAGGTGTTGGACCCAATTTTTAAATCAAGCCCAATAGCCATTCATTAATGGCATTTGTGTAAATATTTGGACTTCTAAATTAAAAACCCCACTTTTGATTTAAAACACAAAGTGTTGTCATCTTCCTCCCTCCTCATTTCCATTCTCACGACAATGGAGATGTTTTTCTCCAAGTGACTACCCCACCTCCTTTCTCCCTCATTCAGGCTCGGTTTTGAGAGGTAAACACGTTTTCGACTTGCTCTCACCTTCCTCTTTTCAAAAGTACAAGTAATTTTCATTTTCATCCATGTTTTAGAATTTGGATTTTTGGGAGATTTGAATAAAAATGGTAGCTTTATGGTGTTTAACTTGAGATTTTGATTTAATATTGTTAGATATGGTGTTTATGAATCTAATGGTCCAACATATATGATTTTTATAGTGTTTTAAATGAATTCCCGAATTTGGGTTTTGGTGGGTTTTTAGGAGGGTTTTTAGTTGGGTTTTGGGTGTGGGCTGTGTTGGAAATTGAGGGTTGATGTTAGGGTATTGGTTGGGGGTCGTTTTGGAAGCATTTGGAAGTGTTAAATGTGTTGAAATCACAAGTTTTGGACTGTGCAAAGGGGCTGCTCGGGAATGGCTTTTTGGGGGTTGTTCTTGGTTCGAAAAACAAGTGTTTGATGTTTGAATTGTATTCCGAGTTTGCTACATTGTGTTGTGGACTGATTTGAGGTTAATTTACTTGTGTTGAGGCGATTAGAAGCAAGGATTTGCGTTGGTAAAGCTTTGGGATCGAATCCGGAAGTGAGGAGGCTCGAGTCGGCTTTGCTTGTTTTGCTTAAGGAAATGAGGTGAGTGGTTAATGTTTTAAATTGATTTCAAGGGTTGGTTCTAGCATGTGGAGGTGAAAATGTTTTCAAGTAATGTATGGGTTCAAAGATGGTTTTGAAAGAATTTAGATTTGGCTTGAAAATTCGAATTAAACTCAAGAGTAAGTTGTGGTGAATTGCCTCTTTAATTTCCCCTTTTTCCATTTGTTTTCATTACTTGTGGTGATGTTTTGTCAAGCATGAAATTTAAATAATTTGGGGAGAAGTTTGATTGCTTAATATTATATCGTTGATCACGTATGATGGTATTAATGATGTCGTTGATATGCCTTGAAAGGTGTGAGTAAGTTGGTGCAAGTTGTGCACGAAAATGGTGAGTAAGACCATTTGTGATCGGTAAGATTCCAAGTAGTAAGTGATGCCTAATTGTGGATTTTGTTACATCTTGATTTGGTTGTGCATGATATAGTGAGTACATGTCGTATGGTAGTGATTGTATATCGTGTTGCATGGTTGGTGTCGAACCTCACGTGATGGTTGTCGTTGCTCCGGTGATGTGTAGTCCCGCTGGTAGCGAGTGGTGTAAGACTCCGGTGATGTGTAGTCCCACCGGTAGTGACTAGTAGAAGAGTACTTTGATGTGTAGTCCCATTGGAAAACTACTAGTCGAAACGGTGATGTGTAGTCCCACCGTGTGTGTTTTGGTTATGCTCGTGCATACCATGTGTTGCTCATGTTGTATCTCACTATATCATTCCATTTTATGAATTTGCTTTAATCTAGGATTACGTCCTCATGCATACCATGAAGTGTAATGCCATGTTAAATGCCTATATTGTTGGATTGTGGTTGAACTTGTACGTTAGTAGAAGGATTAGGTCGTTGGATGATTTGTATGCGTTGACCTTTATTTTAAAGAAAGCTTTGAACCCTGCATTGTCGTAGTTATGTTTTAGAGCTCCGCTCACTAAGCTTTATGCTTACGCTCTCCTTTTTCCGACAATGCAGATCTTTAGCTTGGAGTTAGCAAGGAGCAAGATAAGGGCATCAAAGCGTGTGGTAGTTTGCTCAAGTATGGTTTAATTAAATAATGTAGTAGTCTAGCAATGGGAAATGCTACGTGTTTTAGGAGCTTGTATCTAGACTCCTTTGTATTAACCACATGTTGTTAATGCCTTATGTTGATGTTTTGGTTTGATTATGGTTTGTAATGCATGATATGCTATGATGGATGTTGTGTGTTGGCATATCTATTGGTGTTTAGGTTGCCTTGTTAGAGAGGGTCAAACCTCATATGCTTTCCTTGTGCCCTTTTAAGGCCCTTGAGTTCCATGTATGACTTGTATGCCTAATTGCCTTGTTGGAATGTCAAGTATGCATGCCTTGTTCCATGTTTATATGCCAAGTTGCTTGTATGATTGAATTCTCATCATGTGTGAAATGTGTTTTGATCGTAAGTATAAGCATGTCTAAACTCTTGGTTTGATATTAGGATATATGTTAGTGTGTTGGTCGATGTTTGAAAGGGATTTAAGGGCCACTTTGTGCCTTAAATCAGCTCAAACCGGTGTTTTCGTAGCAGGGGTATCGATACGATTGGTCCCGTATCGATACGGCCTTCATGGTTCAGGCCCCGAGTTTCGATACGCGAGGGGGCGTACCGATACTATTTTTGCTACTGGAGCTACTGTCCAGTTCCGTATCGGTACGGGCCTTCATGCGTATCGATACGGTCCCCTTAGCGTTTACCGTGGGAAGTCAACAATTGGGGAGGGCATCGATACACTCCTAGGTGTATCGATATGGTCTCTACGGGTTGACTTTGACCAGTTAACCTGGTCAAGGGGTATCGATACACCCCTTAGGTGTATCGATACCACCTGCAGTAAAGTTTAAAATTTGGCCGTAACATGATTGTTTGAGTTCGTTGGATTTTGCATCGCATATGTTATTCCGTTGTATGATCACTTAGGATTTAATATCCATCTAGACAAGATTTTTAAATGAAAAAAATAGGGTTGCTAACCGAGGGGGAATCCTTAAAGGGTTTTCACTCGGTTTTCCCCGTGTAGCTCACTTGGACCGGCCATCCGGCCAGACCGGGACGAGGGGGTTACAAACCTAGTCTGCTTCAACCTAACCTTCATCTTCACCACCATCGACCAACTTTCAGCCCCGACCCACCACCATGGCCTGAACTCTTGAGCAAGCTCGCCTCCGCCCCTACACCAGACTCGGAGCCCACTACTGAACCATGCTCTTCTGTTATTGGGGAGTATTTTCACCCTCTCTCTTTTATTTTATTTTATGTTCATTTTGGGACAAAATGTATCAAGTGAGGGGGAGGGAGAAATGTTTGTCAAATTTTCTGCACTTATCCGTTTAATTGCTCTCTTATTCTCTTAATTTTATTTAATCTAAGTTCCTTGTTAAATCCTTAGTTTGGCCTTGTCTTACTGTTTTCATATAGTTTTTTTTATCTATCTTGTTAGAAAATTCTAGGTTGCATGGTAGATTTTGGCATGATTAATTTTTGATTAAAATCTTTTATATGACATTTCTTTCTCTATTAATTCACATGATGCTTACCTAAGTACACAAGACAAATTAGTGAGTTTTTGAGCCTAATGAGCATGCATTATATTTGCTCTTTGTTTCTTTGAGTGTGCCTAGCTATATTAGCTGCATTCTAGAACTTGTGTTTAAATTCTTTTTGAGATTACGTTGATTGAATATGATGCTTAAATATGATAGATGCACTAGGTTTTAACCATTTCTCTTCCCAACAAATTGCCTACCCTTTTATTTAATTTCCCCTAGTGAAACAATTTTTGAGCCTTGGCCTTTTTCTTGAAAATCACCACATTTTAGCCTAATCCACTTTTTCTTAATTCCATTATTTTTTTGTCCCCTTTTCAAGACAAAACCGTCTTAAAAAATATATAAAAATAGAAAAAAAATAGATTCGAATAAATGCAGTCCAGCAGTAGAAAAATACTGTACAGAAAAAAAAGTGCAAAACTGTTCGAATAAACTGTGCATGACTGTTCGAATATGCAATGCAGAAAAAGTGCAGGAAATTGTTCGAGTCTGCAGAAATAAACAAAAAAAAAACAGTGCAATTCGGAAAAAAATGTACACTGCAAAACAGTTTTAGTTCGAGTGAAAAAAAGAGAGAGAAGTTTCGAATATATTTTTGAGATGATTTTTTTGTCTTGAATTTTAACCCTTATTTTCAGCCTTTATCATACCCTTACCTTAGCCCCATTACAACATTTCTTTAAGACCTCTTGATTTTTGCATCATATTCATGCTAGTAGTGGAGATGAGATTTAACCACAAGCCTATGGTAATACTCTAATTAGTTTTGCCTTGAGTGATTTTCTCCACCCTTAAACACTTTGAGTGACATGAGCGTTTCCTTGTGAAGGTACTTGGTTTGCATCATTGATGTTAGTAGAGTATTGGAATGTCGTTTTTGCTTAAATTTCTTAATCTTGCCATTTATCTATTTTGCTCCTTATTTTTCTTTCATGTTTAGATACTTAACCACATTGAAAACTTTGAGACTTCGTGAAATTAAGGATGAAAACTTGAACTTAGGTTTGTTTAATTTTGAGATACTCGAGGACAAGCAACGAATAAGTGAAGGGGAATTTGATAAGTATTTATTTTGGTTATGTTTTTAGTCCTTATTTTGATTGAATATAAGTTTGAAGGACTTAAGTGGGCTGTTTTTATGTTGTTTTCATGCAGGTTACGTAATGTTGAAAATAAGCTGGAATGCTGCAGAAAATACTGGAGTCGTGGGCAGATTCATGGGCATGAACCAGGGCATGAATGCTGACTGGGCGCCATGTCAGCACCTTCTAGAAGCTGACGTCAGCAACGCATATAGCTTACCAAGCCACTTATCAGATAGCTTATCACCGGATTTTTTAAATTTTAAATTTTAAACTTTGGATAATTATTTTGTTTAATTTTAATTATCATTTTAGGTTTTACCTAGGTTATTTTGAAACACTATAAATACCCCTCTTTGAGGTAAGTATTGTCATCATTCAATTAGCAATAGAACATCATTTCTTCTTCTCTTAGAAATTCTTCTCTTCTTAGTTTTACTTTAGTTCTTTTCTTCTATTTCTTCTTTTAATTATTTCTTAAATGTCGAGCATGATTAATTTAATAACCATGCTCGGCTAGATCTTTTTAAGTCGAAGGCTTTTGCGACGACGCGTTCTCAAGGCGAGGTTTGAAACTATGCTTCAAACATTTCGAAAACTTCTCTCAATTTCTTCAAACTTTATTTTCTAAATCAAAATGATTTTTAAAACCCAAAGATTGATTTTGGAGAAAAACAATTGTTTTGATCTATCAAGTGGGAGGGATGATCGGTTATTGAAACAAATCCGACTTCCAAGGAACACACTTAGTAAATAGATTACTAAGTGAAATTGAGATCGAATCGTTTTTATAGAAATGACTTTTCGAGTTGGTTACGAGCTTAAGTAATTTGTTTTCTCAAACATGGAGTTGGTTTAGACAAATTATCAAAACTGAAACCAAAAACTGATTTTGAAAATTCAGTTTACAAACAAAAACTCAAGGATTGACCTTGAAGTAATTTTTCCAACAAGTTTTTCGGAATAAAAATCTTTACCAAGGAACCGAATAGAACAAGTCAATGCGGAAGCCCGAGGCTGATAATCTCATATTTACTTTAAACTCTTTTAAAAGCTTTCTTTTACTTTCTTAAACAATTACATTTCATTACAACAAACCCCCACCTAAATCACATCAACATAGCTCCATCAACAACTCTTGGTTCATAAACTACAAAAGTGCGACAAGGAAAGTTCTAAGTCCCTGTGGGTTCGACTCCTACTTCCCAATCTATATTTAGTTTAATTTCTTTATTTATTTCTTTATTGGAAGAAAGAAATTATTCTTGACACGTTACGACGTGTGTCACTTACCGCAACCAGCTTGGCTACCTATTTATATAGATTATCGAGTGTCTATACCAGTTCATTTGCAATAATTTTATCCTATGTATTTAGGTGTATACGTTTTAACATTATAGTTTTCAAGGGGCGGATCTACAAATTTTAATTTTGTAATTCACCAACTAACAATAAATACAATAGCACGTAAGTTAAAAAGTAAATTAAATAAGTCATCATTCAAAAGTCATAGAAAATTCAAATTATAATTTATCCAAAAAATTAATTATAAATTACTATTACATAAAAATTATTGCAAGTAAACTTAGTTTTTGAAAGAAAAAAAACAATTGTCGCACACCAAATTCAGAGCTAGAAGTTTTGAGTTTAAAGGGATGAATTGTTAAAATATGACTAAATTGAATTGTTTGCAAAGGTTTGAGTGATTTCATAATTTTTCAGAGTTTCAAGGTAAAACGGTAATCTTTAAAAGTCTAGTACCATTTCTGAAAATCCAAATAAGCACGGTGGTGAATTTGTAATTCAATGTTGTATGTGTGTTGGTGTAGCGTAAGTTGGTTTGCTTGTACTGTTGGTGTGTGATTTTGGCTCCAGTGAACCATAAGGTGGCATGGTTACGGTGGCTAGTCTTTTTACTTGTGTTGGACTGCTTGTATTTGATCGCGTTCGAACTGTTTCATACCTAATTAAGTGTACTATTTTTCTCCATCTAGGCTTAAGTAGGTTTTTAATGAGTGGAGTTTGGTGATTTCAATTAATATAAATTACTTTTGCCGAGAAAAAAATTACAAAAATCCACAAGGACACCTTGTTTCGCCCCCATCAAAGTTGACGACCAGACCATAGGTATTATCAACTTGGGCAACAATAATTTCTGCAAAAGACTCTGAACCGATGGCAAAACAAACTGCCTTAACGCAGCAGTCTCTACTGTTACAAAAGAGGCCTAGCTAACGAATAGTTTAAAAATAAATTATTTAAAATATCTAATATAATAATAGTCAAAGTTTAAAATTTTTGTTTTTCAAAATGTCAATAAAGGACATTTTTTATGGGACGGATGAAGTATATGTTACAATTTTTTGAAACATAAAAATTTAAAAATTTACGGGCGAAATTGAAAACCAGTAAAACATTGAAGACTAATTTTGCTATTATTTAAATTGATAAACTTTAACAAAAATAAATTAAATTAAGCTCAACGGCAATTTAATATATATATATATATATATATATATATATATACATTATTTGTGTTACTAACTTAACAAAAATATAAGTTGACTTGGTGGTTTAACCCAAGTATTTAATATTAAATGACCCAAGTTTAAACCCCATAAGAGTATTTTTTTTAATTTTCATCCATCATCAAAATGACGTCGTTTTGGTTTGGTCTCCAAATCATTTATCGTTTGCCATATCATCATCCCGTTAAAGAGTTACCGACAGAGTGACATAAACGAGTGGAAAATTAAAGTTTAATGGTACAATTAGACTAATTCAAATGTTGGTGGCAAAAATAGATCACCTCCTATAGTTAGGTGGTACCTGGCGTAGTTTACCCTAAATATAATCATGTTCTTATATGTCATTTTGTTTATTTAAATAAGCACACAATTATATACTTTCAGTTAATTTTACCAATCACTTTTATATAATCAGCTAGTCAAATCAACTAATATAATCGGTTATCAGCTAATGCAATTCGCTATAAAATTAATATTGAACATAATTAAAATTTACCTGTAATTTTGATATAAAATTAAAACGTTCAAAAATCTAAAAATTAATTTTTAAAAATAAGTCATGAAATTGGAATTTAGGATTTAACAGATAGAAATGATGTTGATGAGTTTGAGTAGAGGTGGCAAACGGGTCAATCGATTCGAGTTTGGTTGTGTCATTTTGGTTTCGATTATTTTAGGTCTGGTATCATTTGGTTCATATTCGATTTCGGTTCGGTTCTATTATGCTTTGAGTCATTTCTGTTCGGTTATTTCGGTTCGGATCAATGGGAGATGGGTCGGTTTTAATCAAGTTTTTAGGTTGGTTAGTTTTTTACACCCTACATATGGCTTTATAAAGCCAATATATTTGACTTTTTGGTGAGTTGTGCGGCTGTTCATATCTCATCTTTCTTTATTTTTATTAATATCTTTTATTTATTTCAGGTTATCTTCGGTTCGAGTCCATTTGGTTCGGATCTATTTCGGTTTAACTAAAAATTTGTTCAATTAATTTCAGATTAAATTTCAAGTTATTATGTTCGGATCAGTTTTAGGCCTCGGTTCGAGTCTCAGGTCAAATTTATCATGTCTAAGTTTGAGGGTGATGTAAGAACTGTGATATTGGGTCTCTTGTTGACAGTAGGGTTTTTGAATATTATCATGGGTGTGGTGTTACATTTGGGCCTGATGTTGAAGCTTTACCCCCACATGCCTATATAGCAACAAAAATTAATGAAATGAATGATGTTTATTTCGGTTTGAGTATCAGATTTATTATATAATTTTTTAATAAGTGGCTTCATAGAAAAGAGGATAATATTTATTCGGGTTCGAGCATACGTGTATGTAAGATGAGTATGTTATTAAAGAGTTAAGAAAAAATATGCATATATACTATCATATAATTACATTAATATAATAAAAAATATCATAACATTATAGAGCCGAGAAGGAAGTACAGGAAAGTGCCACAGCAGGAATTCCCCCCAAAACCAATCTTGAAACCTCACCATGAAACTACTATTACGGATTTAAATAGCGGCTACGGGACTGTATCGGACCATTGTGGTCTCTCTAGTTCTCCTTTTGTCTAACACCACTACGGTGGTTTGATTAATAGAATCATAATTATGATGCTGAGAGAAAAAAACATTTTAAAATTCAGAGACACATTTAAAATAAAATACATAATATAAAGATAATTAATGAAATTAACTCGGTAGAACATCTCCCCCAAATGAATATCCAAATAAAAAACCCTTAAAATGTACGAATCTCTTGAGAAATCCCCGGAAATCAGGAATTTGAGAAATTCACCCGAAACGAATATCCAAACAGTCGATATTTTTATACACTAATCTTTATTTATTTTTAGAATTGAAAAAAGAGTTCAAAAGAAATCTCTAAAATACAGGATTCGGGACTTTATTTGTGATTGAAGCACGATTGACCTGTTACCATCTCCACTTTGTTAGTTTTTTTATATAACTAATCATGTTTAATTTATTAGTTGACTAATTCGATCGGTTATTGTATAAGTTTATTGTGGGAGCGATCCTCTCAATCCAATTCGTTTCATTCACCATGTCAGGATTCGAACTTTTAATATTGCTTAAAAGATCTAGTATCCTATCTTACTAGACCAACTAATTATTGATACACTTTTTTAGTTCTTTAATCTTAATTAACTTATTTCTCCTCCCATTTAACGAAATATTTTAAGTACATTAAAGCTCTTTAAACTATGCTCAAATAAATTTTCTCATTAAACTTTCAAATTTTATAAAATAGTCATTGAATTTATGTAATTGTTAAAAATGGCCGTGCGATCATAAAAATTTAATGATTATTTTGTAGTATTTGATAAAAAATAACCATTGTATAACAGTTTGATAATGTTACAGTGATTATTATTGAACTTTTAAAAGTTTAATGAACAAATATATCATTTGAATATATATAGGACTACTGGTGCACTTTACCCAATATTTTAAAACGTGTTCTTCAAAAGTTTAAAGTGTGAATCACAGAACCAATTTAAAACCACTAGTTTTAAAAGTGAGATTCACGTGGATCGATTACTTTATTAAAAATATTAGAGAAGTCAAACCAAATTACAAAATAACTCATAATTGGTGGGTTAATTGGCAAATAATGAATGGTTGTATGGTTTATAGTTTAAGGTTTAAAGTTTATAATTTAAGGGTTTAGGGTTCAAATTTATATTTTATGTTTTAAAATATTAGGATTTAAGTTGTAAGGTTTAGAGTTTATGTCTAGAATTTTTAAAGTTTAAAGTTTAATTACATTAAATACACTAAATTATTGAAATAAAACTTTTTAGAAATATAAGTAATTACATTCTAGTAGCTTCTATTATAAAACAATATAAACATTGATAATAGGAATTTTATTAGTTTTTACGTGCCATATAACAAAGGCAAAAAGAAAAAAAATCTCCCAACGTTTGATTGAATAGTCACTTTAGCCCCTATTTTTTAGAGTAATTTAACCTTCAACGTTTCATTTTGGGTCAAAATGGCCCCTCTACGGATAAAAACTGTCAGTCAATTGACCGAAAAATGGCTTGAAATGACGTGACAAATCTATATGAAAATGCATGTCGACATGACATTGTTATATAGATAAATATGTTGACTTGAAAAAGCGTTACATCACTCAAAAAATAATTTTATAAATTATATAAAATATAAAATATTTTTTTCTACTAGCTTATCATTCTATCAAGCCATTTCAAATTGTTTATCGTTAATTTTCTAATAAATTTTCATCTGCAGATGGAGCATTCGGCAAAATTGGCCATTTAGGCCATCTAAATTTTTTATTTAAGGTAATAGGGTGTCTCCAGGATTAATTTGGATAATAGACCAAAGTCTACAGGACCTCGCCATCTCTTTATGGCGTTCTTGGATCTCGCCAGGTGCAAACGGCGAGGTCTTTGGTGAGAAAGCTTCTCGCGCGGCTTGGCAGGCAGTAGTGGCTTGCTGGATTGGCAGATGCATGGTCAAACCTCGTCACCTCCACATGGCGAGGTCCTGCTCGACATGCATGCATGCAGGTAGGTGAGTCGGGTCTGGGTCTAAATTTAAGGATTTTTTAGGCGAATGAGATGCAAAAATGAGTCAAACCTCGCCACCTGGAGAGGTACTGTTGACATGCATGGAGATTCATGAGTTAGGTCTAGTTTTATGGTTTTTTAAATATTGTGTATATATATATGATATAGAGAATATGAGTGTGTAGGGTTGAGAAAAAAAATTAAGAGAGTTTGAGTTGAAAATTTAGGTGAGTGAGAGTTTTTGAAGAATTTTTTCAGACGATGATATATTCGGACAGTTTCTTGTCGAATCCGATAAGTTTTATATTTTTGGAATTTTAATTCGTTTGCCGCCTTTTTTTAAATTCTAATAAGAAAACCACATTGGTGTTTACTTATGTTTTTTGTTTGATTATTTACAGAGAATAAGTTCATCAACACATTGTGACACCGAACCCATTTTTGGTCGTTAGGGCGAATCACTTGAAGATTCCAGTGAGGATGATGAAAATATTGTGCCTATTACGAAAGATGATGACGTGCGCTTACTCGATGCTGATGATGTTGAGGCTGTTATGACAGATGCATCTCATGCTAATGGTATCGATGTTGAAGATGATGTTTGGGACACGACTGTTGCTAAGCTCGGGTTGGGAAAAGAGCAACCAGTTTGGGATTATGTTGAACCAGAGCCCCAGCAACCGGAACTCATTTATCCAGCCTATGAACCTCCAGCTGCCCGCATGTATGAAGTGGATTATACTGCAATGCAAGATCCAGAATATCAAGCTCGCGTATTTGGTTCTTCGAACTTCGGAGAATTGGTACTGAAGGCTGGATTCGAAACAAAAGAAGCCGCAAAGCTAGCAGTTTAGCAGCACTGTATCAAACGTCATACGTTATTTTCTGTTGTTGAGTACAATAAAATTACCTATTGTGTAAGGTGTTTTCATTGGAAGAGCAACTGTCCTTGGTGGGTAAGAATTTCATACAGAAAGAGGATGATATGTGGGAGGTGTCACGGTTCATTGATCAGCACACATGTACCAATATAGCTTTATCACATGACCATATTAATTTAAACTCTAAACTAATATGTGCTTACACCAAGGCATTGGTTGAACAGAACCAAGAATTTCGTTTGCACTGTTAGTAGCATCTATTTGAACTCAGCTTGGTTATATTTCATCTTACTACAAGGCGTGGATGGCCAAGCAGAAGGCGATGGCGCAATTGTATGTGATTGGGATAAATCGTTTAATGAGCTACCAGCTCTTTTACGAGCAATGCAAATATTCATATCGGGAACCGTGGTATAATACGAAACAAAACCGACGTTCAACTTACAAGGTGAAACAATTCTTGGTAAAAGAATATTTAGTAAGTTATTTTGGGCGTTCAATGCATGCATTGAAGGGTTCCTATTCTGCAAGGGCATGATTCAAGTGGATGGTACCTGGCTGTATGAGAAGTACGGTCATATATTACTCGTGGTTGTTGCAAAATATTGAGACAGTAATATATTCCTAATTGCCTTTTCCATAGTTGAAAAGGAAGACGCATATGGATGAGAATTCTTTTTGAAGCATCTACGTAATCATGTAGTAAAAAAATAGGATTTGCATGATTTCTGATAGAGGAACTGCACTCATATCAATAATTGACAGACGTGGGAGTTTATGAAAACCTCCACATGCATATCCAACATATTGTATATGGCATATTGCGGCAAATACGAAGACGCGATACAGAAACAATCAGATCCAGAAAGAAATTTTAGGCATCGGTAAGTTGTTATTTGTTGTTTATAAAAAATTTGGGTAAACTATGTCAGGTAGCACCGAACAATAGGGGTGACCTGTTTTTACCATCAACCTTTCAATTGGTCCAAACTTACCATCAAACTTTATTTTTCGACTCATTTATACCACTCTGCCGTTAAATCGTTAACTCCGTGATGACATGGACACTACACCAAAACGACGTCGTTTTGGTGCCGCTATTTTGATACCAAATAACCCAAAACGATGTCGTTTTGCTAGAGAAAAATGTGTAAAGTTATGCACTCAATGAGATTTGAACATAGGACCTTAAGCACCAAAAACAACCTCTTAACCACCAAGCCAACCTAATATCTTTAAATTATTTCTAGCACAAATAATATATATTCCAAATTGTATTTGTTATATAAATAATATTACTTTATCTAAATAATATAAATATATTATTTCTAATATAAAAATATTCAAATATTGGTATACATATATTAATACATAAATAATAAATAAAATGAAAATATATAAATATTTTTTTATTATAAATAATATTAAATAGATAAATAGATAAATATATTATTATAAAAACTAAAAGACAAAATTTTAAAACAAAATTTGTTTAAAAATCCAAAATTCGACAAAACCTTAAATCCCTAAACCCATAAACCCTAACCTTAAACTATAAACTTTAAACCCTAAAATTTTATTCTAAACAAATAATATTAAAATATATAAACAAATAATATATTATTATAAAAACTAAAAAATTGGTTTAAAAAATATATAATTTATGAAATTTATGAAAAGACCCAAAAATTCACCAAAATCTTAAAGCTTAAATCCCAAATCCATCTATTTTGGTTGCTAATGGGGTTATGGTTTTAGGGTTTAGTGGTTAAGAATAAATCAAAGATATTAAGTTGGCTTAGTGGTTAGAAGGTTGACTTTAATGCTTAAGGTCCTAGTTTCAAATCCCATTGAGTGCACAACTTTGTATATTTTTCTACAGCAAAACTACGTCGTTTTGGGCCATTTAATATCAAAATAGCGGCACCAAAACGACGTCGTTTTGGTGTAGCGTCCATGTCATCGCGGAGTTAATGATTTAACGACAAGGTGGTATAAACGAGTCAAAAAATAATGTTTGATGGTAAATTTGGACCAATTGAAAGTTTTGTGGTAAAAACATGTCACCCCTATAGTTTAGTGGTACCTGACATAGTTTACCCAAAAAAAATTAATTTTTTGAGTTGATAATATTGATTTATTTAACTTATTTTTTAATAGGGTATGAACTAGTTCAACCAAAATCCGAAGAGAGGATAAGAAGGTTGAGGCGACACGGTGTAAATGTATTTAATTTTACAAATGACATCCCCATGTAAAGATGGTCACATGCCTATGACGAAGGTCGGCGTTATGGTCATATGACAACTAACCTTGCAGAGGCTATAAACTCGGTGCTTAAAGGAACACGCCATCTCCCAATTGCATGTATTGTGTGGGAGACTTACTTCAGATTGGGTAAAGTATGGTCCGACAAAGGGCAGGAAATTAACTCCCGAATAAACAACGGACAATATTGGTCTAAAACCTTGCAGGATAGAATGAGCGAACTTCAAGGCAAAGCCACCTCTATGCGAGTAAGATCATTTGACCCACATGGATGAGAATTTTCTGTAGAATCTACAGTCCGAGGTGAGCAACGAATGTTCACTGTAAACCTTCATTAGAGATGGTGTGATTGTGGTGCATTCCAAGCATTTAGATACCCTTACTCTCACGCACATGTCGCATGTTTGCATTTTCGTCTCGACCCTTACGGTTTTGCGGATGAGTGTTATAAACTAGAGAATATTGCAAATATATATAGAATTCAGTTCAACACGATCCCAAACCAAGACTATTGGTCGGTAGAGCCAATATACGAAGAATGGTTACCAAATCCAGAGCTTCGTAGAAAGTTAAAGGGTCGACCGAAGTCCACTCGTATTAATACAAATATGGATGATCCAGATGATAGAGAGGGGGAGTTCAAGTTAAACATTGTATTATTTGTAGGGTACCGGGTCATTCAAGAAACAAGTGTCCGAATAAATCCAATCTTTTGAACTATCGTGCTGGACCATCAACCTAAATGTTGTGTTTAATGTATAATATTTTATGGTAATGTAAATAAATTTTTTTCACGTTCATGTTTGCAAAATTTTATTTGGAGTTTGAATACCGAAATTAAAGAACGAACCTAAATAAATATCGAATCAATATATTAACAAAAAACAAATTCTTGATTTTTTTAATTTATAGTTGTAATTGGAATTGTAATTAACCCAATTTTTTGTGTTCCTGTAAATTCTTAATTTTTTTAACTTATAGTTGGAATTGGAATTTGAATTTGGATACCAAAATTAAAAAAGAAGAACATAAATATCAAAATAAAATCGAAAGAAATACATATAACATGGAATCGAAAGAAATACATATAACATGGAATGGAAAGAAATACATAACATGAAATACCCAAGGACCACAAATATTCAAAACTCTATTTCCGCCTCCTCCTCCTCCTCGGAAATACTTGTCGGTGAAAATATGATGTTTGATTGTACCGCGGAGGGGGTGAATCGTTCTTTGTGGTCGATTAGGAGCCAGCTCATCATCGTTGAAAAATTTGATCATCCATTATTTGCATATGAGGTGGTGTACCAAACATATCCAGCCATTCTCAGAGAGAGAAATTGTGAACTGTTGTGATACGTCACATGTAGGGTTAGGTTGTGTGCTTATGCAAGACAAAATATTGTGGCTTATTCATCGAGATAGTTGAAAGACCGAGAGAAGAGTTATTCGTCACGAGACATAGAGTTAATTACAATTGTATTTGCTTCGAAGACTTAGAGACAAAGCATGTATAGTAAGAAATGCATAGTATAGGTACACTTATCATCAAAACTTGAAAAAAATTTAGACGACTTAGGAAGGGTTGAAACTTGAACAACATGAGTTGCTAAAACTTCTTGAAGACCGTAATCCCAAGATTGAGTACCATCCAAAGAGAGTCAACGTAGTAACCGATGTTCCGAGTTATATCTGTTGTTAGATTAGTAGTAGAGTTGCGAGCTGTGTTTGCCAGATTCAGTTTACCGAATAATAGTATTCTTGTGGCGGAGTTTCATGTTAAACCTACATTGAGTCAGAATGCTTGAAGAGAAACAGTTGCAAGACAGGTTCTTGGCACCTCACGTGCAAGACACAGCGGAGAGAAGACCTTCAGAATACAATTTCGAAAATGATAGAGCTTTGCAGATCATAGATAGAATAGTTGTGCCGGTTGACATAGTGTTTTGAGACGTGTTGTGGGTTGAAGATGAGTACTTCTGGATTGAGTTGATGGATGATGTGGTTCAGTATGAGAGTAAGTGTGTGATTTGCCAGCGTGTCAAGATTGAGCATCATTTTTCTTCTAGTTTGTTACATTCGTGGAAGATTCTTAATGAAAGTGGGTAATAGAGGTTCGAGATTTCGACTAGATCTTTGAAGACGTCTGCATAGTGTTTGGTTGCCTGTTGAAGTCAGATGATCAGTCAGAAGAAGTTATGAGTCAAGTTTTAAACAGTGCTGTTTGAGATTGTGAATCAGGCTATTTCTGTTGTTTAATTGTTGCGGTTACCACCAGAGTTAGAAAGGGGATTCGTGATGTGTACCGTGTATCTGCGATTCGGAAGTGTGAATCAGGTCTGTTCCGTGCTATGTTGTAGAAGAGATTGAGTTGAGTTTAAAATTGACATGCCTTGAAGGAACCGTTGAGATCTTAGCATCAGATAGCTAATGTTATGTAGTAAGACTACCGAGTTCGTAAAATGTTGTGGTGAGAAGGTAAGTGTGGAGGAGTAGATTTCGTGGCTTTTCCTGTTCGATGAATTTCGGGGACGAAATTTCCTTAAGTGGGGGAGAGTTGTAACACCCAGGTTTAGAGGTCGGGTGAAAATAATATTTTAATATTATTTCGGGTTCAGTTTTATAATTTAAATAATAAAATATTTTCATGGGCCTCGAGATTTCAAAATGGTTAAGGATATGTTGGGCCTATCTCTTGGGTCCAAAATCCATGGACTTTAAGAGATGTGGATTTTGGCCATTCATTAATGGCATAGTTGTAAATATTATTTTTGGGTGATTTAAAAATAAAACAAAAGATGAGCATGTGCTCATCTTCTTCCTCACTTCCAATTTTTCAAAACCAACAACAATGGAGAGCTTTTTCTCCATCTCCCCATTTCATCCCATTTCTTCTTCAATCTTGGAGCTTTTGAAAGGTAAATATGTTTTTGACTTGGCCTTGGTTTCCTTTACATTTTGGTACCATTAGATTTCATAAAATCTATGTATTTTGCATTTGGGTTTTTTCAAAGTCTTAGGTCAAAGGTTGGAGCTTTATGATTATTTATCAAATCTTTTGATTTATTATGGTTAGATATGTTGTTTGCTACCATAAGGTCCAACATAGATTATTTTTACATGATTTTATACATATTCCCGAATTTGGGTTTTGGTGGGTTTTTAGGAGGGTTTTTAGATGAATTTTGGGTATGGTTTGTGTCTGAATTTGAGGGTTGATGCTAGGGTAATAGTTGGGGGCTGTTTTGGAAGCATTTGAATGTGCTAAATGTGTTGAAATAACAAGTTGGGGGCTGGGTATAAGGGCTGCTCGGGTTTGATGATTTTGGGGGTTGTTCATGACTTGAATTATTGTGTTTGTTGCTTGAATGGTGTTCCGGGTTTGCTACATTATTTGGTGATTTGATTTGAGGTTGTTTTGATTGTATTGAGGTGATTAGAAGTGAGATTTTGTGTTGGTGAAGCCTTGGGAACAAATCCGGAAACTTGAAGACTTTGGTTGCTTGGTAATTGAGCTTGGAGGTGGAGGTGAGTGGTTAAATATTTTTAAAATGGTTTTGAGTATTTGGTTCAAGCATGTAAACCTAGGATGAGCTTGGTAAACCCACCTAGAGTTGGGATTAGAGTGGTAGCCTAATCCCAAGCTTTGATTAGAGACTTTAATTGCACTCTTTAATGGTTGTTTATGCCTCGTGTTAAATTGTGATGGTGTTGGTTATGTATATGTTGTATACATGTATGTTGAGGCATGTTTGATGCATTGTTATATGCATGTTGATGATAAACATGATGGAGATATACATATGCATGAAATATGATGTGATATTGTGTTAATGATATACATGTGGTGTTGACATGTGAAATGATATTATGAGGTGATTGTATGATCCGAGGATCATGGTGAGTACATGCTAGGCATGGAAATGTGGTTTGTGCATGATAGTGAGTCATGGTGAGTACGTGCTAAGCACGGAAGTTGTTATGAAATGATATTGTGAAAGATTAATGAAATGTGTAGTATTGGCACTAGTATGCTTGGGTACAAATGATCGATCATTAGGATGTTTAGTGTGCACACGTGAGTCAAAATGCGCGCGTGGTCTTGATGATGGTAGTCATCAAGATGGAGTACGAGTTCGCCCGGAAATCTTCTTATATATGTTAGTCGGTGATGAGTGGAATCCCATCGACGGGCGTGAGGATGAGTGGAATCCCCTCCACGTGAACGGTGATGAGTGTAATCCCACCGTTAGGTAATGGTTGTGTTGTTGGATGTGAGTTCCAACGGTTATCCGCGTATTCGAGTCATAGTTAGGTGCCAATACAGATTGTGGATTATGTTGCTCATATGTGGTTATATGTGTTTCTATATGTTGTGGATATGGACTTGTTGAGCATGACATGGTTTGGATAATATGTTCATGCATCATCTTTTATTTTGGCTCTTGAGGATTGGAGGTAAGACCATGCATTCTATCTTGATTCTTGCTCGTGCTTGGACCCTGCATTGTCGAAGGTTTGTTTTATGAGCTTACCCTCACTAAGCTTTTATGCTTAGGCTCCTTTTTGTTCGACAATGCATATCAGTAGCCCGTGGGTGGCAAGGGCAAGGAAAGATCTCCAAGGGTTGCTTTTGGTTAGCTCAAGTATGATCTTTAAATTGTGGATTGTAATAGTCAAGCAATGGGATATGTGTCGTTGATTTGAATGCTTTATTTTATGTTGATGTGGGTGTCGCTTGTTGATGCCATGTTATGATTTTCAAGGCATGCTTTATTGCTTACCTTGAATGCATATGTGTATGTTGGTCTTGTGCCTTTTTGTGGATGCTCTTATGTATGTTTGTCTAAGCATGTTAATCTTGATTGCTATGTTTGGTTCGTATGTGGATTGTTGATGCTTTGTATGTTTGGTTTTTATATATCCGATGTGTGTTAAGCATGTTCTTATAGGATGTCTTGCATTTAGAGTTAATGCTTGTGTGTTGTGAGAGGATTTAGTGGGGTTTTGGGTAACCTTGTGTCTTAAAACCAGCTAAAACCAATCTGCAGACAGAGGGCGTTTCGAAACGGTCGACCCTGTTCTGATACGACCCATTTGTTTTTGGCCAGGCGTTTCGATACGCCTAAGGAACGTTTCGATACGATTTTGCCACTGGAAATCTGAGAATTTGACGATAAATTGACGTATCGAAATGGGCCTTAGCGTTTCGGAACGATCTTCGTATCGTTGACCACGAGAAGTTGACTGTTGACCTCATTTCGATACGGGTCACCCCTGTTTCAAAATAGACTCAACATGTTGACTTCGGCTAGTTGACCAAGTCATGGCGTTTCGAAACACCCAAAGGTTGTTTCGATACAACCTGCTTAAAAAGGATAAATGGGCTGTTTTAAAGTGTTGTTTCAGATGGTCGTTGTTATATTGTTTGTGTTTCCACTGTCGTGTTTCACATAGGACTTAATAATGCCTATAGACAAGATAAAGTTAAAAGAAATTTTCTAGGGTTGCTAACCGAGGTGGGACCTTAACGGGTTTAACATCGGTTTTCCCCGTGTGACCCACTTGGATCGGTCAAGCGTTCGGACCGGGACGAGGGGGTTATATTTGTTGGTATCAGAGCCAGGTTTCCGAGACCTTGGGTAGGTAACTGAGGTAAGTTTAATTCTTGTGTTGTAATTGCACGGCGTTTGCTTGCCATGTAAGCATGTTTGCTTGTTTATCAAGTATGCTTGATGTATGTTTGTTTGATCGTGCGTGTGTGTTGCTTGAAGCATGTTGAGTAGAGTCCCATTGCTTCTATTACATCGGAAAAAAAGATTTTAAGTGAGGGAATCATACTTGAGCCACTTGGACCCTTTCCTTTGCTAACCCAGTTGTATGTTAATGTGTTGTTGTTGTTGTTGATTTATTGTTTTTAGTAAGTTTGAGGTCAGCGTATGGACCGTGAATCGGTAAGTAGAAGTTGTGGTTTCTAAAAATATGGATAATGTTGAGGGAGTTCATCGCTATAGTCAGGGGACTATGATTGTACCAGAGTTGAGGTACAATTAGTTTGTTTGAATTAGTGTGTATGTGGGTTGATTCTTGTTGGTGAGGGACGATGAGACCGCTTCTGGTATTAGTTGGTAAAAAGAAGTGAAGACCTTTGAGTGAGGTTTAGAGTGGTATCGATGTTATAGTAGACAAGCCCTTGGTACAGTCTTGAGTTGTCCCTTCTGATTGATTCCGAGTCTGTACTTCTGTATATTGTTTGCAAGTATGCAAGGTTTGATTGTGCCGATGAGGTGTTAGAGGTAGGTGTGAGCACCTTAGTTCTTTTAGCGAGATCAAGGTAAGGGTCTTGTGTGAGTAATCTGAAACTCAAAAATGTTAGATGGTGATCGTTGGGGTTCGGCCTATGATTTTAATACAAGACATCTGGTCAGTATCCGTGAGTGGGAATCAATTTGTGTGATTGGGCCAGTGTGCATCTGAGTTGTCTTCCAGCAAGAATAAGAGATGAAGTCGCTTCTAATATAGTTGAGCCGAGAAAGAAGTCTTGAGTTTTGACTCTAGATTGTTTGGTAGTGGGATGTTTTAAGACGTCAGGACCGATGTTATAGAACAAGTTCAAGCATGATTGTTTATGTGTGATCAGAACTAAATTTTGAAGTTTTGATATGCTCTAAGAACAATTTAGAAGAGTCGGATTTTGTTGAAGAACCAGCTTGAAAAACAAGAGGACTGAAGACTATCTCTGTTGAGATTTTAGACTTAGGGTCACATGTGACTAGACCTTTTGGTGAGATAGTGGTGGCCAGAAAGATGTACGAAAGATGTTTGTTGATGGTTCAGGGTTACGTGTTTCTAGTAGATGTGAAGTAATTATCTTTTTACGGTTTTGATGTACCTTTTGGCATGGTTTAGCTTGTAGAACACGAAGCTAGGGTATACCTTGAGGCAGAGAGAGAGAGAGTTGCCTTGAAATTGCAGATTTCTGTGAGACTGTAGTGGTAGGTGAGGATGTGAACTTCTTATCGAATGTTGTTCCAGCTTTAGAGGTCAAAGATTGATTGAGCTTAGTTGATAGGCTTGCCTAGCAAATTTGATGGATTTGATTTTTGAACGAAGATTAGACCGCAGAAGGTTAGAATAGTTTGTGTTTTTCTAAAAGTGTTTGGAATAATTACTCAGTTTGTCTTTTGATAGGGAAGAAGAGTTTGTTATTGATATCGTCTCCGAGTTCGCTCCTGTTCTGATTGTTCTGTATCCTAGGTTTTCGAAAGAATTGAGAGAGTTAAAGGATCAACTTCGAGATTTGTTAGAACCTTAGATTCATTAGGCCTATTACATCATCTTAGAGTATGACAATACAATTTGTGAAGAAGAGAGAAGACAATACAAGAATGTGATTAGATTTCATACAGTTGAAACAATTGACAGTGAATACGCCTAAGGAACGTTTCGATACGATTTTGAAACTGGAAATTTGAGAATTTGACAATAAATTGACGTATCGAAACGAGCCTTAGCGTTTCGGAACGGTCTTCATATCGTTGACCACGAGAAGTTGACCGTTGACCTCATTTCGATACTAGTCACCTCTGTTTCAAAACGAACTCAACATGTTGACTTCGGCCAGTTGACCAAGTGATGGCGTTTCGAAACACCCAAAGGGCGTTTCGATACGGCCTGCTTAAAAAGGATAAATGGGTTGTTTTAAAGTATTGTTTCAGATGGTCATTGTTATATTGTTTGTGTTTCCGCTGTCGTGTTTCACATAGGACTTAATAATGCCTATAGACAAGATAAAGTTAAAAGAAATTTTCTAGGGTTGCTAACCAAGGTGGGACCTTAACGGGTTTCGCATCGGTTTTCCCCGTGTGACCCACTTGGACCGGTCAAGTGTCTGGACCGGGACGAGGGGGTTACACCCGAGTTGTATTGGTTCTTCCCAAGGATTATTGCTTACATGTATCAGGGGATTCAGATTGCGACCACGAAGAATGCCAACCCGAAAATCTTTCCAAGTTTGGTTTGTTTGTTGGTTCCTGAGAGCTCTGACCAAACTCGGATGGGAAGTGTACGTGTCTTGAGCACCGCGAATCTTCAAGCCATTTATTTGCATCTTCGAGAGATGATATGAACGGTTTCCCACCGCGTCCATCTGTCCTCCCACAATTCAATAAAATTGGCTTGCTTCACACACCAATTCTCGTTGAATCTACCTCTATGAACAGTATGAATATGTTCATGTAGAAGTCTAGGAATGGGTTGATGGAAGTTGAACTGCCGCAACACTATGTCAGTACAATGAAACTCAGCAATAGAAAAATGTATCAAAGGCACAACTGCACCCCAAAATGATGAACATTGAAGCACAGTTTCTGGTAGGAAACTCTTGATTGGTCATTCGCATACGGCTGCCAAATAAACTGTCAAACACAAATATTAATATTAATTCACTCACAAACAAATATAACATATTACTTTTTAAAAAAAAATAATATTATGTTACCTAATTGTTTTCTTATTATTTGGATCTTTAGTCTTATATCTCTGACAGTGTTGTGCACTACCCCCGCATTCCTCAACTTATGTCTCCATCTGCAAAGATATTGAAATTATATTTTTCTAAGTCATTACAAATAAATATTAGATCAATAAAATAGTCGTATACAATTGTATTCATAATATTACCTTCCAGCAAGCGGAAACTCCTTATGTACGGATACAAATAAAATGGGTGTTAGATAAGGCAACCTATACCACGCCCATGACTGCAATAAGATTTGACATCCACCCATATCTGAATTCTTCTTTTCACCATCCATAATTGTGACCTTGCACATTTCATGGTACAAAAATGCCAAGATTGCAAATCCCCAACTATACGTAGCAGTTGTGTCCAAATCAGCCAAGAACTGCAGATATTGTGTGTGAAC
This sequence comes from Hibiscus tridactylites, assembly GCA_958450335.1. Lineage (NCBI taxonomy): Eukaryota > Viridiplantae > Streptophyta > Magnoliopsida > Malvales > Malvaceae > Hibiscus > Hibiscus tridactylites. Next base: position 24,385,748 of record OY288273.1, on the reverse strand, counting down.
CATATTACCAGATGTATCTAACATCAGTACCCACCAATAAGTTGCAGTATATACGCTTGAGCTGCACACTCAAATTCTCGATGACCATCTTCATCAGTTACCATAAATTCCTGCTGCAACCATGAAATTCTGAGACGTAGACCGTCCACACATGACTGAGGAGGAGTTTTGCCCAGGTATTGCATGCAAAGTTCACATGCATTATACTTATTTTCTCAAACCAATGGTTTCCCATTTGTTGGGACACCAAGCTGCACTGCTACATCCTGCAGAGTTATTGTGCATTCGTCAAATGAAAAATGAAACGTGTGAGTCTCTGGTCTCCACCGTTCAATCAATGCAGTAATCAACCCCGGGACTATCTTAAATCCATGGAGAAATGAAGCATTATAAAAATCAGCGCGCTGTAGGTAATAAACTAAGCGAGCAGGAGGTTCCTTAATCGTCATTCCTCGATGGCGTATGCTATGCTTTACACCCTATAAATATAAAATTATATTAAATAAATAAACTAATATTAAATTAAATTAAATAACTTAATATATTTTCCGACTTTTATAAATGAAATTATATTATATTAAATTACTTTACACCCTTATAATAATATATTCGTATTACACAACAAATTTTAAATTACTTACTTGCCCTTCATCAATATGAGACGAAATGTGCTCATGATCACGGTACAACAGAACTCCTCCGGATGCCATTTTCTAATTGCATATCTACAAAACAATTCATTCGAATATATATATATATATATACAACCAAAATATGTATTAAATTCAAAAAATTTGATCTATGTGAATATAAATTTAAAAATAGAAAAAGTTACCGGATTAGACGAGAAACCTTGTATATATGCTCTAAAGCCTTCGACAAAAAAAATAATTACCATTAGAATATATCTTGGCATAATTCAATCACACAAAATAATCTACAAACACTCATAAATAAAAAAAAAACAACATATTAATTTTAACTCATAATTAAAAAATCACTTACTTATTGAGAAACCAAGAAAAGATCTACATAATAATACACTCCAACGATCTTCACTCTCTTCGAAAATATCTTCAAAAAAATCTACAGAAAACTCTTCACATTCATCTAATTTTTTCTCGTCTTCTCTTCACAAATATCACCAACTCTAATATTTTAACTCACACCTATATACCTTATCAACTCACACCACCTATCTATATATATACACAAATAATAATAAAAAACAAAACCATGTGAATGCATGCAGTTCATGCATGCAAATTCTACCACCCTGCACCTCGCCATCTCCATATGGCGAGGTCCCTTGTCGTTCACGTGAAAGCCTGCGAAGCCATGCATGCCACTCTGCACCTCGCGCGCCCCAGCCTGCACAAGTCGCGCCAATAGCTGGAAAAGTCGGTCACCAGGGACCTCGCCGTTTGTACACGGCGAGGTCCAAGAACGCCATAAGGAGATGGCGAGGTCCTGCAGATTTTGGCCTATTCTCCAAATTAATCCTAAAGACATCCTATTACCCTAAATAAAAAATTTAAACGACCTAAATGACCAATTTTGCATGGGCCATTTTAACTCAAAATAAAACGTTGAGATATAATTACTTCAAAAAATGAATAGAGGCCGAAATGACTAATCAGTCGAATATTAAGAGTATTTTTTAACTTTATGCCTATAGCAAAACTCTAAAAAAATATTAGAATGAAGGAGTGTCGGCAAAGTTGATTAACACTTTATATCACGGCAATAATGTTGCAATAATAGAAACAATAAAATAAATAAGAATCATGATTGGCTGAGTGGTTGAGCAATAATGTAATAATAATAATAATAAAATTAGAAAGTATGGGTTATAAGGCATAATTCCTAATGTCAGTCAGAATGGTTATATTGCTAAATACCATTAATATAATATATTGTTAAACATTATTAATTTTTAGATGCTTTTAAATGATTATTAAAAATTTTAAAGACTCGACATACAATTAATCATATTTTAAAACAAAATTAGAAGAAAATTGTTTTATTAACCATTCTCGCCACCTCATCCATGATCCTACCTAATTAAATAAAATTCATGTCATATTTTTTCTTCACTATTTACTTATAAATTAAAATTTACAAATCATCATCTTCTTCCTCGTACTTTATATATTAGTTCTAATATATTAATGAATAAATACTTAAAATAAAAAAAACACCACCAAAGCTTAATCCAAGAATAAAAAGAGAAAAAAATAAAATAATTAATTTTAACATGTTAAAAACCCTAGAATTAATATTTTCGTTTGAATTGCGAATAAATTAATTCGAAAACAAGAAGCCAGGGAGAAAAATAGTGAGATGAGGAAAATGGCTTGGCTTCTTGTTTTCTAATTAATTTGTTCGCAGTTCAAATGAATATCTTAATCTTAAGGTTTTTAACAGATTAGAATTTTTTTTCTCTTTTGATTTGTGGGTTAAGCTTTTGGGGTGTTTTATATTTTATTTTATTTTAAAAAATTTATTCATTAATATATTAGAATTAATATATGAAGGATGAAGAAGAAGATGGTGATTCGTAAATTTTAATGGGTAAATTGCACAAATCATCATTCAATAATCTTCTCACTACTATTTTGGTCAATCAACTTTCAGAATTTTCTATTTAATAATTGAACTTTATACATTGAACGTTTTTGGTAAGTCACGAATATTTTATTATTATTTTAACATGACATTTTTATTATTATTTAATATAAAAATAATTTAAAATAAAAAAGAAAAACTAAATTGTTTGCCGGCCACCATTCGCCGCCACCACCAATGGCCGTAGATGATGGTTGTTTAGTCCCATATTTCACCACACTTTCTCTCACTTCCTTGAATCCGAATTTGACCTTTATTTTGTCGGAATATGCTCCGAAATCCACGAAAAGGAGATCAAAAGTGAGGAAATCGAAACATTTATATCGAGATTCGTGAGTTTTACGACATTTTCTGATGAAACTACCAGATTCGGACTCAGCATGTCAAAACAAGTCACTCAGTGCAATTTGGGGTCAAACGACCACTGGTTTTGAAGGCCGTCGGTGGTCGACGATGGCCGCCAGTGATGACAAGCGGCAGCGATTATTTTAAATATTTTTAAAATTTAATAATAATAAAATATTATTTTATTATTTATTTTAAATTATTTTTATATTTAATAATATTAAAAAATAAAAAATAATAATAAAATATTCATGAGTGACAAAAAATGTTCAATGTATAAAGTTCAATTATTAAATAGAAATTTTTGAAAGTTGAGTGACCAAAATAGGAGTGAGAAGATTGTTAAGTGATGATCTGTGTAATTTATCTAATTTTAATTTATAAGAAAATATTATGTGAAAAATAAAGATGACGTGATTTTATTTAATTACGTAGGACCATATATGATATGGTGAGAATAGTTCATGAAATATATTTTTTTATAATTTTGTTTTAAAATATAATTAATTGCATGTCAAGCCTTTAAGATTTTTAATAAACATTTAAAAATCATTAAGATATATGGTGTTTAATATTGTTCGTCTTCCGTTTTAGAATTTTTCTAAATTTTATTATGTGAGGTGTGTACACAAGTGTGTGCCGAGTTGTGTTTAGATTATTTTAAGTATTTTTTTAATTAAATTTAAATAAAAATAAATACTGATGGATATTTGACATGTTTTTAATTGAATTAATATCGATTGAATCTAGGGATCAACTCAATTCTGGATCTAGATAAAAACATAGATGTATAATGTTGGCAATTTAAAGCAATAGATGCACCTTTGGTAAAAAAAAATTATTGCTAAAAGGTTCGGGTTTGAGAAGTTTACTTATTAATTAATTAAAAATAAATAGATATTAAGGTAAGATGACACGTGATAAAAAAAATTAAAGCAATAAATTGCATGTCATTAGACCTTGTATTATTATCCGCTATTGATTGGTCTAACTGAATAAGTGTAACACCCGGGTTTAGGGGTTAGGTGAAAATAATGTATTAATATTATTTTGGGCTCGGTCTTATAATTAAAATGATTTCCAAGAATTTCGGGTTTCGTTTTCAAATGTGTTAATTTAATGTGGATCAAGTTTTGAAATTTAATCCTAAATAGCCTCTAATGGTGTGCCCTTGTGAATGTCCCATTTCATTAAGGGCAGTAGGGTCTTTTAGCCTTGATTTTCAAAGAAACAACTAAAACACCCATTCTTCCTATTTCTCTTTTTTTCCTATTCATCTTCTTCTCTCAACGTGAAAGAAGCTCTCCCTCTCCAATCTACTATTCCATCCTATTTCTTCTCCGTTTCAGCTCCAAATTGAAAGGTAATGGTAATTCTGAACTCCCCTCACCTTCATCTTCCTAAAAGTACAATTTATTTTAGTTTCCATGAAGCTTTTATAAAATAGAGATTTTGGATGCTTTGATTAAAAATGGTGTCTTTATGTTGCAAAGTTAAATGTTTTGATTTAATATGTTTATTAATGGTGTATAGAGGCCAAATGACACTACATATATGAATTTCGAATGATTTGGGGCAATTTTCGGAATTGGGTTTTGAGAGGGTTTTTGGAGGGTTTTAAAGTAGGTTTTGGGGTTGTTTAATGTTGGTTCTTGGGGGTTGTAGGTAGTATGATATATGAGGATCATTTTGGGTGAAATTGAGGCTTGTTTGAGTGCTTGAAATGGAAGATTTCAGTGGGTTAAGTGGGCTACTCGAAAATTCTGTTTTTGGTCTTGGTTGGGGTGTTGAATACTTGCTAATGATAATCCGGGTTGTTTCCGATGATGTGTTATTGATTCGAACGTTTTGGTTGTGTTTGAGATGATTAGCATCGAGCTTGGGCATCGGTGAAGCATCGGGAGTGAATCCGGAGAGTAGAAGGTTGTGGCTTGCTTGGTCTTGTGCTTGGAAGCTTAGGTGAGTGGTTGATTTCCTTGAATGATTTTAAATTAGTTGGTTCGAGTATGTGGACTAGGTTGGGCTTGGTAGACCCACCTAGAGTTAGGATTAGGGTGGTAGCCTAATCCTAAGCTTGATCTAAGCCTTTGGATGAACTCAATTGTGTGAATGTATATGCCTCGTATGCCATGTGATATGAATGATTATGTATATTGTTTTATACATGTGTGTTGTGGCATGGGTTGTATTGCTTAAAGCATGCATGGTGATGGTTCATGGTTGTGTCCATGGTGAGTACGTGCCAAGCACGGAAATGATTGAAATGGGTAATGTGGAATGAGTAAAATATTGGCACTAGTATACTTAAATACAAATGATCGATCATTAGGATGTTAGTGTGTACACATGAGTCAAAAGTCGCGCGTGGCCTTGGTGGCGTTGAGTCACCAAGGAGGAGTACGGGTACGCCCGGAAATGGTATTTTAAATATAGTCGGTGATGAGTGGAATCCCATCGACGGGGCGTGAGGATGAGTGGAATCCCCTCCGCGAGACCGGTGATGAGTGGAATCCCACCGAGGTAATGTGGTTGTTGGATATGAGTTTCCAACGTGTCTATCCGCGTATTTGAGTCATAACTAGGTGCCAATGTTGATTGATATGTGCATCAATGTGTTGGAATTTATGAGCTGCTTGGATGTTTAAATGTGATTACATGTATGGTAGTGTTGAGCTCATGATTATGGCATATATGTGATATATTGCTCATGCATCTATATCTTGTGGACGCTTGGTAAATGTAAGTTGCTTTGGCTAGATCGTGCTCGGACCCTGCAATGTTGAGGTTTGTTTTTAGAGCTTACCCTCACTAAGCATTATTGCTTACGCTTTCTTTGTTCAACATTGCAGATCCTTAGTTCGTGGGTTGCTCGGGCAAGTGAAGGGTCTCCAAGTGTGGTTTTGGACTTGAGTTCATCAAGTATGGGTTTTAGTATTTAAACTTGTAATGGTTGAGCAATGGGACATGTATGATTTTGTTGGATTGTAGTTGGTTGATAGGAGCATGTGTAGACTCCTATAAATATGTTGCTTTTGCATGGTTGTGTTGCCATGTTGATTGTTAACTCATGCCTAATTGCTTGCTTGAATTGTTAGCCTATGCCTTAAGAGTTTTACATGTGTTTGAATATGGTATGAATGAATGCATGGTATGGATTGTTGCCTTTGTGTTATACATGTTTAAACCTTGTTGATGCATGCTTGAATGATTGCTATACTTTAGGATGTCTTGCCTTGAAGTAGTTTGGTGTCTTGGGGATGTTTTGGGGCATCCTTGTGCCTCAAAACAACCCAGAAAAGCCTGCAGACAGGGGGTGTTTCGGAACGGGTCCCCGTGTTCCGAAACGGCCCTGCGTAAATGGCATGCCGTTTCGAAACGGATGAGGGTCGTTCCGGAACGTTTTCGCCACTGGAATTTTGAGAAATTGGCGAGATGAAGCCGTTTCGAAACGGGCCTTTGAAGTTCCGAAACGGTCAAATCTCGTTGACCACGAGATATTGACCGTCAAGGGCGTTCCGATACGGGTCACCCCTGTTTCGGAACGGTCACCTTGTGGTTGACCCAGACCCGTTGACCAGGTCAGGGCGTTTCGGAACACCCTATAGGTGTTTTGAAACGGCCTGCTGGAATGAAGTAAAATGGATTGTTTTATGTTTGTTTGGTCGGTGAGTGATGCGTTGTTTGGTTCTTCCGCTGCTGTGCTTCACATAGGATTATAATTGCATCTAGATAAGATTAATGTAAAAAGAAATTTTCCGGGTCGTTAACCGAGGAGAAGCCTTAACGGGTTTCGCTTCGGTTTTCCCCGTGTGGCCCACTCGAACCGGTCATCCGACCAGACCGGGACGAGGGAGTTACAATAAGACATTAAACATTTTAAGTAAAATTAAGTGTTTAAATACTTATGTTAGGATTAGAACAAATTAAATTCAAAAAATAATCCTACGCTACTGTAATATATTAATCGGTCAGAAGTCAAATTTCGATAGATATATAAAAAATGAATAATTCTATAGTAAATGACATGTGCCGTAATGTACCACTATTTATATGTACTACAATGTATCATTAACTATTTTAATTATTTTTGAAATCTTAAGGACCGAAACTGTTATCTTCCCTTTTTAGAATAAAATCTTAAAAAATAATTTTTATATTATCTTTTCAGATTTTCTTTTATTTTTTAATTCAAAAAATAATTAAATTATAGTAATTTCTACATTCACTTTAATTTAAGGATAAAGTTCACAAATAGTTACTAAACTTTAATCAATTATTTAATTTTAGTAACAAAACTTTTAATTGCTTCAATGTTACCATAAAATTTTAGTTTTGCTTCAATGTTAACACTGACATGTTAATAGACATTAATAACAATTGAAATATTTTGTAGAACAAATGAAAATCAAGGAACCACCGTTGATAAGAATCGAACATGGGAACTCGCGTTCCCTGCGATAAATTCAGCCGACTTTTAAAATTCTCAAGGAACTCGCGTTTTGCAGAACGTGAGTTCCTGTTAAATTCGTTATTTTGAAAAGTGTTAATATGTATGCAGAACTCGCTTTCTACAGAAAGCGATATTGTGTCTCGCGTTTTCCAGAAAGCGGGTTCTTCATATGTAACAGATTTGGGGTTATTTTTCAAATAAAAGACGGCGGGTCATTTATATAAATAATTAATAAAAATGGTTTTTATTTAAAAATGCCCCTTAAAACGTGCTCTTTATATTTTTATCACACTGCGATTTCAAGTGAGAATCACAGAACCAATTTCAACCACTAGCTTTCAAGTAAGAATCACGTGGTTCAATCACTTTTAGATATATTAAAAATTATTTAGAAAAGTCAAACCTAATTAGATAATAATTAGTTGGTTAATTAAAACGTAATGAACGGTAACTATAATAATATAAAGGGTAAACTATACTAATGACCACCGAACTATGGGGTTTGTATCGATTTGACCATTATATTTTTAATTATGTAGCCACCTGTCGTTAAAAAAATGAAAAAGTTGGCGGGGCTGTTAAATGAATTGGTATAATTACAAATTTTGTCCCCTTTATCTATACAATCTATCAATTTGATCTTAATTTTAATCTAATAAAAATTTATTTATTTCAATTAGGTGGTGTTTTAATTATTTTTATTTAACTAAATTAATTAATTTCTCCCCTCTAATCAGGGTGACACGTCCCTGATTGGAGTAGAACAAATGAAAATCAAAGAACCACCGTTGATAAGAATTGAACATGGGACCTTGGGGAAGTAGCTCGCGCAAGTTTACCACTAAACCAAGCATATACTTGTGATATGCAATACTAATAATAATATATGCATGTTATATATATGGAGAAAGAAAATAATAATAATATACTCACCTTTGGTAGGATATGAACCTGAGAATCCTTAAGGTTGAGGCATGAGTTTACCACTATGCCAAATAAGTATTTTTAATATGAAATACTAACTATAATATATATCTTATTCGATTGTAATTTAGTTTAAAATATTATATATAATAATAATATTAAAATAATCAAAACTTTAAATTTTAAAAGAAAAACAAACATAAAATATTAAAAAAATAATTTTTAAATTTTAATTATTTTAACATAATTATATATTTAATATTCCAAATTAAGTTTTCCTTGAATTGATTTTTTAACTTAATTTTGATTATTTTAATATTATTATATATATAATATTCCAAACTAAATTACAATCAAATAATATATATTATAGTTAGTATTTCATATAAAAATACTTATTTGGCTTAGTGGCAAACCCATGCCTCAACCATTAAGGATTCTCAAGTTTGAACCCTACCAAGGGTGAGTATATTGTTTTTTTCTTTCTCTATATGTATAACATATATATTATTATTAGTATTGCATATCACAAGTATATGCTTGGCTTAGTGGCAAACTTGTGCGTGCTACTCTCGCAAGGTTTTAGGTTCGATTCCTACCAACGGTAGTTTTTTGGTTTTCATTTTTCCTACTCCAATCAGGTGGTGACATCACCTAATTAAAATAAATAAATTTTTATTAGATTAAAATTAGGATCAAATTGATAGATTGTATAGATAAAGAGAGCCAAATTTGTAATTATACCAATTATTTTAATAGCCCCGCCAACTTTTCCGTTTTTTTTAACGGCAGGTGACTACATTGGAACCAATTAAATAGTTATGTGGTATATTTAACACAATTGAAAATATAATGATCAAATCGACACTAACCTCATAGTTCGATGGTGATTATATAGTTTACCCTAATATAAAAACAATAATTCCATATTGTTAACATGAATCATGATTTCAAGTGTTCTTTCAATTAAATATAAAAAATAAATAATAGACATTTGATATGATTTCAAATGGATTAATACCGATTAACTTTTTTAAGGCAAGCATGTGCAATAATACAATAAATAAATAAATAAATAATTTTGTAGTGTTCACATGAATCATGATTTCACGTGTTCTTTCAAAAAAAATTAAAAAAAAATAATATGCATGTGATATGATTTCAACTGGAATAATACCGATTAATTTTGTTCGCCAACTCCATTATGAATCTAGATAATACCAGAATTAGAAATCATTTGTATTTTTTCTGTGTCGTTATGTATTTCTAAGGGCGTAAATGAATCGAGCTTGAACGAATAAGATTATATTTGTGTTTGTTTATTTTTAAAAATATTCGTGTTCGGTTTATTTTGTAATATTGTGTTCGTATTAGTTTTTTTAGTGTTCACGAACGTGTTCGTTTATATGTTTAGAAATGTTAACTGAATTAACAATAAATAAATAAATAAATAAAACAAAAGCAACAAAATAAAACTTACATTTCAATGGGAACTTATATAATATCCTTAACAACAACAAAAAGTAATATTTAGATACATCCACTAACATTTTCATCCTATAAACGAGTCTATAAACAAGCTTATAAACGAGCCTATAAACAAGCTTGTCCGTGAACATAAACGAACCGAACACCTCTATTCGCGTTCGTTCGTTAATAAACGAACATAAAATTTTTATTCACACTTGTTTATTTAGCTTAATAAACGAACGTTATGCGAACGGTTCGTCGAACGCTCTGTTCATTTACACCCTTATGTATGTTCCAACATTAAAAATAGGGTTTAGAGTTAGAGTTTAGTGGTTAAAGTTTAGAGTTTAGGGTGTAGGGTTTAGATTTTAAGGTATGGTCACTAAACTTTAATCAATTATTTAATTTTAGTAACAAAGCTTCTAATTGCTTCAATGTTACCATTAAATTTTAGTTTTGCTTCAATGTTAACACTGACATGTTAATAGACATTAACAACAATTGAAATATTTTGTATAATAACATATTTAGTCCTCCACATTTGTACATTCAAACAATTTAATCTTAATGCGAAAAAAATAATAATGCAACCCTCATTATATAAACATATTTCAATTTGACATTATTTTTATTATGCATAATTTAACCCTAAACCCTAATCTATTAAACTTTTAAACCATAAACTCAAAATCTCTTAACCAATTGATCTACGATTGGGTTGGTGCCACTTGTGGATCTCGACACCTACGAGTCACGATCCTCAGTCTTACTGGCATGAATCTCTCTGGTACTGTACCACCTCACATAGGAAATTTATCTTTTCTTTCTTGGCTGGACATGAGGAGTTACAATTTTCGTGGTTTATTACCCACTCAGTTGTCTAACTTGCATGTTGCATCGACTGAAATTAATAAGCATGCTTAACAATGATTTCTACGGTGAAATCTCATCATGGTTTGGTAACTTCCCTAAACTTCAGTATTTCAACAATTTCACTGGTCATGTTCCAATGTGTATATTAAATTGCAAAGAGATAGAGATTATAACCTTAGCTCTTAAGGATACGGGATTTTACCAAAACAATTAGGCAACTTAACAAAGCTTCAGATTATGGATCTCGGTCACAACCTGATACAAGGTAAGAGAAATGGTATTATCATGATGTAGTTTTTGCTTCTTTTTTCTTGGTCTTTGTCCGAGTGCAATATCGACTTTTTTAGTAGGAAAGCCTAAACTCTTATTCATGTCTTGGATTTTTAGTTTATGGGCTTACAATTTAAGGGTTAAGGTTTAGTGTTTAAAGTTTAAGGGTTCAGAGTTAAATTATTTTTAATAAAAAAGTAAGGCTAAAGTGAAATAATATTTAAATAATGAGGGTTAAGTTTATTGTTTTTTCAAATTAGGACTAAATTGTTTGAATGTAAAAATGTGGAGGACTAAATGTGTTATTATATAACATATTTTAACGACTATTAACGGTTGATAACGGGGTAGTGGCCAAGTTGAAACAAAACTAAAAGTTTAAGGGTAGCATTAAAGTAATTGGAAGTTTGGTTACTAAATTGAATAATTGATCAAAATTTAGTGGTCATTTGTGAATTTTACCCTTAAATTAAAGTGAATGTAGGAATTATTATAGTAATAAAATTTTAGTTATTTTTTGAATTAAAAAAAAACTGAAAAAATAATATAAAAATTATTTTTTAAGATTTTATTCTAAAATAGGTAATAACACTTTTGGTCTTTAAAATTTTAAAACTAATTAAATCAGTTAATAGTATATTGCAGTATACATAAATAGTAGTACATTGCGGTACATGTAATTTAGGATGAGTCTACCACGTGCGACGAACATCGATGAACACCACTAATGATGAACATCGATGAACACCATTAAATTAATTAATAAATATTTAAAATTTCAAGGACCCGTCATACAATTAATAATTATTTTAAAAATTCAATTAAATTATTTTTTTATAAATATTAAAATTTTATTTTTTTTAATAAGGGTAAACTATATATTTAGTACCTCATTTATTTCCGTATTTCTATTGAACCCTCATTATTTAAATATATTCAATTTACCCTATTCTTTATAAAAAAATAATTTAACCCTTAACCTAAAACCCTAAACTATTAAACCTTAAACCCTTAAACTCTTAAACATATACCCTAAACCATATACCATTAAAAATAATTTCACCATCATCGATTCAATTCAATTCAATGAATCGTTGAATTCTTCTAAAAAATTTAATTAAATTATTATATATATATATATATATATATATATATATATATCAAAATTAATTAAACTCGAGTCTTTTTTTGTTACCCAAATCTCTTTTTTTTGTTTATTTAAATTTTCTCGATTCTGTGTTTTTTCTTTGAATTGTGGTACTGATTTCTGTTTTCATTCTTTCTTTATGCAGAAATCAGAAGACATTTAGGCCTAAGAAGAATGTCCCATCGGGAAGCAAGGTTTGAATGCTGCTTTTCCTTGTTCTGTTGTTAGATTTGGGTGCTCTAAGTAATGTTCATGTGAAGTTGATTGTAACCCCCTCGTCTTGGTCTGGCCAGATGACCGGTCCGAGTGGGCCACACGGGGAAAACCGAAGCGAAACCCGTTAAGCTTCCCCTCGGTTAGAAACCTTATTTTTTTAATCTTAACTAGAGGCGTATTAAATCCAAGTGATCACAACAACGGAAAACAATCAAAGGAAAACACATTCAAACCACGGCCATGCATAAATAGTCTATTTTAAGCTTACAGGGCAGGCCGTATCGATACACCAATCAAGGGTATCGATACGCCTTGACTTGGTCAACCCAAACAGTCAACTCGAAGAAGACCGTATCGATACAGCCCTTGAGCGTATCGATACGCCCTCTTCAGTCAACATCTCGTGGTCAACGAGATAAACCCGTACCGATACGCCCCAACACCGTATCGATACTCCAAAAACTCCCCAATTTCTCAAAATTCCAGTGACCAAAAACCGTATCGATACGCCCCCGCGTATCGATACGCCCAGCCTAAAGTGAGCTCTACAGGCAAGACCGTATCGATACGGCCCTTAGCGTATCGATACGCCATACACTGCAACTCTACAATTTCCAACTTATCGACCCCAAACACGACTCTAAATGCATTTCTCGACTCTCCTAAGCATATACACACATTTAAGCAATCATACATGAGCCATAGGTAACAATCAAACATGAAACAAGCATCCATACATAGCATTCATACAAAGACCATATTTTAGCATAAAAGGGCATTCATAAAGGCTCAAAAGACCTTAAAAGGCACAAGTCATCATAAGAGGTTTGCTCACACACACAAGGCAACCTAAACATCTAAAGCATGCCATCACACACAAACATTCATCATAGCTTAACATGCTTTACAAACCAAAGCCAATTCAAACATCAACATACATAAGTCATACATAGCTCATACAAAAACCCTTGCCACATTGCTAACTAATACAAAATTGATAACCATACTTGAGCCACAAACTTGGGAAGCCCTTCTTGCCTTGCCTCGAGCTAACACCACGCTAATGATCTGCATTGTTGAACATTGAGAGCGTAAGCTATAAGCTTAGTGAGGGTGCTCTAAAACGAAAAACATCAACAATGCAGGGTTCAAGCATGTAAATCCTAATCTCACATACAACCTACAATGGCATATAATCAAGTAGACCTAGCTAGTCTTTCAAGTGGCATAATATGGTTTCTCATAATCTACCAAACTCAATCATCAATATCAACATCATGTAACAACACCATATACCACAATCATATATCACACATGAACAAGTTTAATTGGCCACTATTAATTACCCGGATGTGCGAATTTAAATCTCAACAACACTTTACCTCGGTGGGATACACTCATCACCAGACCTTGCATGTGCGGGATTCAACTCATCGCCACATGCCCTACGGATGGGATTCCACTCATTATCTCGTAAAAATATATATAAAAGCTTCTGGTGGAATATTACATCACCGTACTCCTCCTTGATGACTTAACGCCATCAAGGCCACGTACATTTTGACTCAATTTGTGTGCACACTAATCTTAATGATCGATCATTTACAACCGGTAATTTATTTAGTTCCAATTTTCATTATCACACCACATATCATCATCCATCACTCATGCTCATCACATATATACATATCATGATATACATGCACAACTTATCCACATTTCTCAAGAGCATAGATAGGCAATACATAAGTATTAAATGGAAATCAATAACTAAAATCAACAACTTGAATTAAATGGAAATGGCCTACCAAGCACATTTCACTCACACAATATACACACTCGAACCAAACTTTAAAATAAGTTTGAAACCACTCACCGCCCTTCCTTAGCAACCGAAACAATTCTCCTACGAGCCCGGATTCGGTCCCAATGCTCCTTCAACGACTCCCCTTGCTTCTAGCCAACCAAAAGCACAACCAACAACCACAATCAATGCTAACATTCAATCAACACATAACTTTTGAGTTCAAATCGACTTCACCCAAATTTTCCAACCAATTTAATCCCCAAATATCTCAAATTCGTACTCCTTCAAACCTTAGCTGAAATACTCATTTTCAATCACCCAAATGACCCCCAAAATGTCCCAAATCACCCTCCTAACATACCTAAACCATCAGCCCTTCAATTTCACTCTAAAACTCACCAAAATTTGAGTTTTTGACACCTTTAAAATTACCTCAAAACCCCATTTCGGGTTTTCACCCAAATCCAACCAAATTGACATATAATATACATTTTAGTGTGGAGAATCAAAAACCCAACTCCCTATTTCGAAATGAAGTGAAAATCTTCATAAAAACTCAAATTTTGTCAAAACCCTAACATTTCAAAAGTTCATATTTTTGAAATCTAAGACAATGTATGGATAGGGAATGAAGAGGAGAGTTAGAAAACATTTTTACCTTTGAAAAACACCTTGAAATGATGAAGAGACCCAATGGAATAGTAGCTTGAAAACTTAAGAGAGTTTGAAGATGGTGGTGGGTGTTTTCACGTTGAATAATGGGGAAAAGGGGGAGAAGATGACAACTTTCAAAAATTGTCATCCTTTTAAAATCTTTTGGGTAAAATCGCAACATAGGTCCCTCCCTTTTTTACTAAAGCTCAATTAGGTCTTTATTTAGGTTGAATTGTTTTTAATTAATTTTTTATTAACTCGGACTATAAACCCGACTAACTCCTAACCCCAAAATACGGGTGTTACATTGATGTTCAGAAATTTAATTAACTTTACTCACTACGAACATAACCATCAATCATCGAATTCCACGAAACGGTAGTGGGTATGCTGAGGCGGTTGGTATTTTTGAGAGGATATTGGATGAAGGAGATTCGAGTTTATCTTCATCTCAAATAAGATGATAGCGTTAACTCTGGAAGATTCGAGTTTAATTAATTTTGATATATATAAAAAATAATTTAATTTAATTTTTTAGAAGAATTCAACGATTCATTGAATTGAATCGATGATGGTGAAATTATTTTTAATGGTATATGGTTTAGGGTATATGTTTAATAGTTTAAGGGTTTAAGGTTTAATAGTTTAGGGTTTTAGGTTAAGGGTTAAATTATTACAATATACATAAATAGTACTACATTACTGTACATATAATTTAACGTAGAATTATCCTAAAAATATATATATATCCATCACTGATTTGATGGGATAAGAATTGTGGATTTGGTGGATTTTAATGTCAGCACATGGACGTGTACAGAAACTATTAATGTCAACAATGCCGACAAAAATAATGGATATAAAATAGGTAGCAGCATGGGAGGGTGTGGTAAGCAAGAAGAGAGCAAATTACTTGATTAAAACAAAACAAAAATGGCATTGCCATACGTCGCTATTAGATTCGACCCCAAAGGTTATTACTTGAGCTATGTTCGTGAAGGTGGAAGCATCGATGGGTACCTCAAATTTTTCGAAACTCAAGCTGAGAGCCCATTTTCAAAACTTCAACTGGAGCCTGCTGGTCTTTTGTTCCACGTACGATGTTGCCAGAACAACAAATACTGGGAAAGAAGCAAGAATCTTTCCATCACCGGAAACCCAGTGGAGCAGTATTGGATTACCGCTACCGCCGACACCAAGGAGGAAGACCAGTCCAAGGAGTCATGCACGTTGTTCAAGCTCATCTCTGTAGACAGTGGTCTGAATACGGCCCGGATTGTTCATGTCCAATCCGGATGCTATTTATGCTTCTGGGGGTTGGCTAATCCAACATATGATGGCTGCGTGTTGGCAAACTACCAAGTTCATGATCATCAAGGCTTTGATGTCTTCCAGCTTGTTGATTTGAAATTGCCAACCCCAAAGATTATCAGCCTTGGATTCAGCCCCAAAGGTTGTTACTTGAGCTATGTTCGTGAAGGTGGAGACATCGACGGGTACCTCAAATTCTTCGAAACTAATGTCGACAGCCCATATGCAAAGTTTGAAGTGGAGGTTGATACCGCAGATAATTACTCGTTCCACATAAGGAGTCTCCAAAACAACAAATATTGGGAAAGAAGCAAAAACATTTCCATCACCGGAAAACCGGCGGAGCAGTATTGGATTACTGCCACCGCCAATAACAAGGAGGAAGATCAATCCAAGGAGTCTTGCACGTTGTTCAAGTTTCGCTATGTAGACCCTAATACGAATACGGTCCGGATTGTTCATGTGCAATCAGGATGCTATTTATGCCTATGGGGGTTGGCTAATCCAACATATGATGGCTGTGTGTTGGCAAACTACCAAGTTCATGATCATCAAGGCTTTGATGTCTTCAAACTTGTTAACTGGAATTGATTCTTCCCATGTTTCCTTGTAGGAAGCTTGCACTTACATTTTCTTTGTAATAAAATTGCAATTAATAAATGCTGCATGAATAGCCTAGTGGCATTATATCTCTCATGTTGTAGAATGTGAGGATATAAAAATCATGCATGCTGTTGTATGTGTTATGGAGATCAAAATATATGTACTCCTGTTTTATATGCTTGCCTAATGAAAATTTACTATTGTTCGCATTAACAATTCAATTTTGGCTAGTGAAATGACCGGATATAACTAGTAAAAATCAGGGGGAAGTCAAAGTGGAGAGAGATGAAATCAAGATACTGGAAAAAATGGATTTTCAGAAACTTTAAGCCATTTTTTCAGTGAATAAAGGTGAAGACTCGAATCATAAAATTTTAATTTTATATTCTATTTTATAAGACATCTACAACAATATATTCTATGTTTAAAATGGTTTAATGATGAATAATAAATTTATGCTCAAAATAAGTTACACGTAAATTGTATTAAAAAAATGAAAATTTATATCACACAGATGAAATACAAGTGTTGGACATGTTTATACGTATTAACCAACTTAATTGTCTTTGAATTACTTAAGATGTGACTCTTCCTCATGCTCATGGGTGTACATCTAAACCTCCCAGGGTTAGGGTTATATTTGCACAAAGTGGGTGATGAGAAAGTTCGGACTAGTTGAGACTTCTGACGTTACTTATAGTAACGCTACTTTAATTAACATACGAAAAAATATATAAGAGTATATGGTATTGATGAACAAAAATCTTTTTCCTCTAATCATGTCCCTTTCTATGTTTTATATTAAAAAAGCTAAATTAAATTCTAAAGCCTAACCTTAAATTCATCATCTTAAACCCTAAATCATACACCCTAAAAAATACACCTTACCCCTAATTTTCTAAACTCTAATAACAAGCCCTAACCTTAAACCTTAAACTAACTTTTTAAAGTGGGGTACCAAAAAAGACATAATTTGAGGGCAGATGATTTTCATCCAGTATTGATGGCTCCTTGAATATCAGATATTTATTGTTTTATTATTCGAACTTTTCAATAATTTTACAGTCTGAATAGTATTTTTAAACCGTATAAACCTACAAGGAAAATACACAAAAAAACTTTTCCCAATATTCGAAGTATTTTTTGGTGATAAAAAGATGATGTTACAATTCGTTTATCACTGCAGTCGTGTTACTGTTGTGTTCATCTCGTTATTGCATCTAAAAAAATTATGTAAACATGCCTCAACGACTTTGCTCATCTAATTTCCTGTATACATACAAATAAACAGTTTCGTTATTGTTTTTTATTTCTGTTTTGAATTTATTTATATTTATTTCGTTATGTTCTATTAATAATAACATCAATATCTTTGTTTCACTGTTTTTTGATTCTCGGACTATCGTTTTTCTAACAGATGTAATGTGTGTGCTTGTGCCTTGCTCTGGTACAAGGACAATTTGTTTTGTTTGTTCATTGACGATTGCAGTAGTCGGCTTTTCCGGAGAGTTGGACCGAGTTTGGTTGGGTAGGCTTGTTGTTTCTCAATTTTATTTTTTTATTAAATAGTGAAGTATTATATTTTTATGTCATAATTCGAACTTATATAAGATGAGATAAGGTAAAAATGTTTAGTCACTAAGCCAATTAGTTGATCTCAAATTTGATTTCAATACTCGTTACCTTTTTTTCTAAGCGTGTATGATATGAGGGGATATAATCCTTTAAAATATAATTTCTATTAAGGGATTTCAAACGATATAAGACAGTGGCAGAGCTAAATGGAGTGTGGGAAGGACAATTGCTCTCCCAACTTTAAATAATTTAATTGTTTTTTAGATCAATAATAATTTTTTTTAAATAATAAGAAAGGCCAAAGGCCATTACATCATATAGTTGTTCTTATAAAGGGGGGACGAAGGTCACGGTATAGTTCAGCTTGGAGGGTGCTTAGGGGTTCTAGAAAGATATAAAGAGAATTATTGGGTCTAATTTGCAGCTTTGCGAGAGAATTCACGATCGTGTTAGCTTCATGATAGACTAACACGAAGTCTAGCATCCAAGGCTTCGATTGAAGACTTAAAATGGCACGAACCAAAGCAAGAGTGCTTTCATGAGCTGAAAGCGAAGTGACTAAATTATGAGCATCCGCATTATCGGTTTGACATTGAACCCTCATGAGACCATATGTACATGCAATCTTGAGACCAATAATAGTTTTAAAACTATTGTAATTAAATCTTTGTCCTTTAAAAAAAAATTGGTTATTATTTTTAAGACACCCTTAAGTTAAAATTAATGAAATTAATTCTTGACCCTTATTTTTTGTAGTTTAATTACTTTTTAAGACCATTCAATTTTAAAATTAGTAAAATTAAATCTTAATTTCTTTAACTTTTATGATTTAATTACTTTTTTGAACCCTATATATTTTAAAGTTAAGGATAAACTACCTCAATGATCATCCAACTATTGGTCGCAATCTGTTTTGACCACCCAACTAAAAAAATTTAAAATTCGACCACCCAACTATTTAAATAGATCTATTTTGACCATTGGCCGTTAAAAGCTAACGGAAAGGTGACATTGCCGTTAAAGTCAAATGTGTATAATTATACATTTGGTCCTTATTAGTTGCCTATTATATCAATTTAGTCTTAATTTTAATTTAAATAAATAAAATTAATCAACCAATCTGGTGATGATCACCCGATTGGATAAATCTATTTATTTATGGATTAATATCCTATACACTGGCGGTCGAAACGAAAAGTTTCCACAAGCGCCTTAATTTTAGGGTATAGAGAGTTAGTTTAGGGTATAGGGTTTAGGGGTTTAAGTGTAGGGGTTAAGTGTAGGGGTTTAGAATTTAAAGATAGTTGTTTTAATTTAAGGTTTAGAGTTATAATTTAGAGTTTATAGGTTAGGGTTTAGTTTTTAGGGTAATATGGTGAGGATTTAGGTTTTAACCTATAAACCCTATATTATAACCCTAAACCTTAAATTGAAACAACTATCCCTAAATTCTAACCCCCTAAACTTTAAAATTAAGGCGCTTTTCCACCGCCTGTGTATAGAATATATATATATATATATATATATATATATATATATATATATATACCATCCGGTTAAAGAAAAATTCAAGAGAAATAAATATGTGCATGGTGTGGTTTGAACCCATGACCTCTTGGTTAAAAGAGCCAAGGCTTAACCATTAAGCCAACAACTCCTCAATGATCTAAACTGCACCATTTTTTTATATATCTTATAATGAAGTCGGTGCTAGGGAAAAAAGAAAAATGTTTGAGAGGACTCCAGCATGGGTCACATTAGATATATACAAACACGCATACCAAATATTCGATTTAAATGAAAATAAATTTGATTTTAAAAAATATTCGAATATTTGATTTAAAAATATTAAATCGAATTTTTAAAATATTTGAATACTTTTTTAAATTAAATTCATTTTCTTTTAATCAAATATTTTTTAAATCGAATAGTTAATATTTTAATAAATATTTGATTTAATTTAAATATGAAAAAAATATTCGAATATTTTAAATCAAATTCTTTTTTTCTTTTAAATCGAATATTTAATAATTTCATATTTTAATTAAATCGAATATATTTGATTTAGTGATATGCGTGTTTTTATATATCTCATGTGACCAATGTTCGAGTCTTCTCTCAAACATTTTTCTTCTTTTTTCCCTAGCACTGACTTCATTATAAGATATATATAAAATGGTGCAGTTTACATCATTAAGGAGTAGTTGACCTAGTGGTTAAGCTTTGGCTCTTTCAACCAAGAGATCATGATAATTTTATTTTATTTAAATTAAAATTATGACAAAATTGATATAATAAGTAACTAATAAATACTAAATGTGTAATTATACATATTTGACTTTAACGCTCACGTCACCTTTCCGTTAACTTTTAACTGCAGGTGATCAAAATAGGTCAATTTTGAATAGTTGGATGGTTGAGTTTTAAATATTTTTAGTTGAATGGTCAAAACAGGTCGCGACCAATAATTGAGTGGTCACTGAAATAGTTTACCCTAAAGTTAATTAATTTATCTCTCGTAGTTCAATCCTAACTCCGACTATGAGGGGATAAAATCCTTTAAGCATTGTCGAGTTTAATTGCTGGGAAGTTCTTCTTTAGGAGAGTTTAGCTCTTGTTTTGTTTCATGCTGTGGTATTTTTTTGTAGCCTCTCATTTTTTAACCTCATTTTGAGGGATTTAATTTTATTAATAAAATCTTATCGGTTTAACGAGAGAAAAAAAAGTATTAGGTCTACGGCTCAATTTGGAAAATGTAATTCGGATGTGGTTGGTAGTCAATTAGTGTATTTACGAGATGGAAATCAAATCTTACAGCATGGCAGGGGAAGGGAGTGAGTTAGGTGGTAACATTAATGAGATTTCAATGCGACATAAGGAAATGGGGGTGTAGCTACCGTAAATGTCACCCAATTCGACCATGCCTATCTCTAGCCATAAATGTGACCCAATCCGACCATGCCCGTAAATGTGGTGGTTGGTGGATTGGCAGGGACATGGTGTGATTTAAATGAAACAAAAGTGCCCAATTGATCATGTTGGTGATGAAAACGGTATGCCAAATCATGTTGGTGACTTGTGTCTCGATAAATTGGGAGGGGAAGAGAGTGTGTTACGACTCAAATTTTCAAGTCAATAAGTTAGTGTTAGTCTGAGTCTTGGCCTTAGAGAAGTAATTAGATAATTGGATTGATTAGTCAAGTTGGGCCTTATTGCGCAAGCTTGTTGGGCCTTAAAAAGAAAAAAAGCATAACTTCTAATTTTGTAAAAAAAAAACTTTTTTTTGAACAAATTGTCAAAAAAAAAAAACTAAAGGGTTAGAAAAGTAAAAAGATAAAAATTGTTGTGAACAAAATAATGAAGAACAACGAACAAGTATAAAAGAATAAAGAGATGAGAGAAAGAGAGAGATTTGTATTATTTTCAAATATAGAATTGTGTACAATGCCTTCAATGAATAATCTATTTATAGGCATAAGAAGTACATAATACATTAAACTCTAATTCATAGAGATAATATTCCTAATAATAAATAAATCAAACTCCTTTGATAAAGTT
Organism: Hibiscus tridactylites; assembly: GCA_958450335.1. Taxonomy (NCBI): domain Eukaryota; kingdom Viridiplantae; phylum Streptophyta; class Magnoliopsida; order Malvales; family Malvaceae; genus Hibiscus; species Hibiscus tridactylites. The sequence goes on along the minus strand of OY288273.1, from coordinate 24,363,917 downwards.
CTAATCATGATAGACATCCAAATAGATAAATATTCATAACACTCCCCCTTGGATGTCTATGAAGATAATGTGCATCGTCAAAACCTTACTTAGATAAAAACCCAGCGAGAAAAAAAATTATTAGTGAAGGAAAAAGAGTACACACATCTTTAATACGCATAACATGTTGCCTCATTAAAAACCTTACCAGGAAAACCCATTGGGACAAAATCTTGGTTAAGGGAAAAAGAGTGCAACGCGTATTTACTCCCCCTCATGAAAACATCACAGAAGATCTTTGAATCTTCATAATTCAATCTTGAATATTATTTTTTAAATATCTTGAGGGATGAAACTTTGGAGTAATATGTTCCATGATGTATCCACTTTCAAACTGAGATATACATCTTGCATTATCTTCACACAAGATAGCTTTTATCATATATTGTAAAAGTAAATCCACATATCTTTTGGATATGATGGGTCAATGGTCTTAGCCAAACACATTTTTTGGCTTGCCTCGTGCATAACAATTATTTCTACGACATTTGAGGAGGCATCAACGAATGTTTGAAGATCTAAATGTAATGATCTTTGTATATTCATAGATATTTCTTGACCAACTAATATATAGTGCTTCAAGACCAAGAAAAGATATAATTATCTTTATTCACATCCAACAATCTTACAACTATTGGGATACTCAATAGATATGCTCTATTCATATTGAATCTTCTTTAAGATTCTTTCAGCTTATGTCTATTCATAGACAAAAGAAATATATAAAAATGCTTGATCTTCAGGTCGAGATAAACTTGATGTCAAGATTCAAGTACTTGTATTGAAAGTACTTCATGAGTTTCCAATTTGAAGCTCTTTAGGAGTTCTAAAATTATCATAATGAATCTTGATCCAAACTCCTTTATAAAATACATAAGGAAATCTGATCATTCTTATAGTATTTTCTCAATTAGTATTCACTAAAGCGGTTATACCAAATGCGCCAAAATATTCATGAGACGTGTCTAAATAAATTTCCTCGGAAATTTCCAAATGCTTATAGCATTTTAGATCCTTCAAGGATAAATATGGATCCACAAATAATTAGACGCATGTAAAATTTTCATAACTGCCAAAGTAATTGCATCCACCATGAAGTAATTAAAACTTTTCATAAATCATAGTTCAAGTCGTATTTACGACTATTGTAACACCCAAGTTTATGGGTCGAGTGAAAATAATATTTTAATATTATTTGGGCTCGGTTTTATAATTAAAATAATCTTTTAAGTTTCGGGTTTCAAAAGCAAATATTTGAAATTGGACCAAATTGAAGGAATTGCAAAGTGATAGTTTTTAAAGAACAAAAAAGATAGCCATTCATTAATGGCCTTTTTGTAATTAGCCCAACTTTTGATTTTAAATCCCCCTTTATCCAACGCATTCACTATTCATCCTCTTCTTCAACCAAAAATCACGTGGAATAGAGCTCTCCCATCTCTTTCACTATTCCATCACAAAGCTCCTCCATTTCAACTCATTTTTGAAAGGTAACACCGTTTTTGACTTATCATCAACTCACTCTCTTCAAAAGTACCATTAGTTTCTATTTTCGTTAAAGTTTTGGAAAATGGAGTTTTGAAGGTTTTGATTAAAAATGGAAACTTTATGTTATTAAGCTTAATGTTTTGATTTAATATGGTTAGTTATGAAGTATAGGAGTTAAATGGTTCAACATATATGAATTTCCTTGATTTTGAGCAATTCCCGAATTTGGGTATAAATGAGGTTTTTATAGGGTTTTGGGTGAGTTTTGGGGGTTGTTTTAGGTTGGAATTGATAGGCTATTGGTAGTGCTATGGTTGGGGGTCGATTTGGGATCATTTGTGGGTGTAAAAGGTGTTGGAAACTTGGGTTTTGAATGTGGTTTTGGGGCTGCCCGAGTTTGCAAAACGTGGGGTTTGTTCATGGCTTGAAATTGTGTGAATTGTGTTTGAATTGTGTTCCGGGTTAGTATTTTGATGTTGGGCTGATTTGAGGTTATTTGAAATGTATTGAGGTTGTTTAGAAGCAAGAACTTGGGTCGGTGAAGCATCGGGGGGAAATCCGGAAGCTTGAGGGTGGTTGCTTGCTTGGCTTGGAGCTTGGAAGCTTAGGTGAGTGGTTAAATGTTTTAAAGTGGTTTAAATGGTTGGTTCAAGCACATGGACTAGGTTGGGCTTGGTAGACCCACCTAGAGTTAGGATTAGGGTGGTAGCCTAATCCTAAACTTAAACTAGAGCCATTGGTTGAACTTGTATTTGATGTATGTGCCTCGTAATATTTGTGATGTGGTGATTTATGTATAATGTGATATACATGTGAGATGAGGCATGATTTGTGATGCTTATGCATGCATGTGAATGGTTCATGATTGTGATCATGGTGAGTACGTGCTAAGCACGGAATTGGTTGAAATGAATAATGTGGATTGAGTTAAATGTTGGCACTAGTATGCTTGAGTACAAATGATCGATCATTAGGATGTTAGTGTGTACACATGAGTCTAAATTCGCGCGTGGCCTTGGTGGCGTTGAGTCACCAAGGAGGAGTACGGGTTCGCCCGGAAATTGTATTTATATATAGTCGATGATGAGTGGAATCCCATCGACGGGGCGTGAGGATGAGTGGAATCCCCTCCGCGAGACCGGTGATGAGTGTAATCCCACCGTGAGGTAAAGTGGTTGTTGGATGTGAGTTCCAACGTGTTTATCCGCGTATTCGGGTCATAGCTAGGTGCCAATATTGATTTATATGTGTATCAATATGTTGTGAAATGTGATCTCTATTTGGATGTTTATATATGATTACATATGTTGTGAAATAGAGCTTGTTGAGCATGGCATATAATTGGATATTGTTCATGCATCTTTAAATTTTGACTCTTGAGGATCTTTGGTAATTATGTATTTACCTTGGCTAAGATCGTGCTTGGACCTTGCATTGTCGAGGTTTGTTTTTAAAGAGCTTACCCTCACTAAGCTTATTGCTTACGCTCTCTCTTTGTTCGACAATGCAGATCCTTAGTTCGTGGGTTGCTAGGTACAAGAAGGGGGCCTCTAAGTGTGCTTCGTGGTGCTTGTTTAGCTACCAAGTAGCAACATTTTAATTAAGATGTAATGGTCAAGCAATGGGACATGTAATCGTGTTATGGTGTTTTTGGATCATGTTGTTATGGTTGTTGCTAGGAGCATGCTAGACTCCATTTGAATGCCATGTTGCTTGTAAACCATATTGGCCTTTACATATCTTATTTTGCCTAAGTGTTGGACATGATGAAGCTTGTTACCTTTAATGCTAAGTATGGATGTATGGCTTTGTGATGTTGTTGCCTATTGTTTAGCTTTGTTGTATTAATGTTTCAAGCATGCTTGTTATGTTGATTTTCCTTAGGATTGATGTTAGTGTGGTGTTTGAGGTTTTAGAGGGGTTTAGGGGCATCCTTGTGCCATAAACCAGCTAAAACCAATCTGCAGACAGAGGGCGTTTCGAAACGGGCTACCCTGTTTCGATACGGTCCCCTTTGTTTTTGGCCAGGCATTTCGAAACGCGTAGAGGCCGTTTCGGTACATTTTTGCTACTGGAATTTTGAGAAATTGACGAGATGAAGGTGTTCCGAAACAGGTCTATGAGGTTTCGAAATGGTCAAATCTCGTTGACCACGAGAAATTAACCAAGGAGGGTGTTTCGGAACGGTTGACCTCCATTCCGATACGGCCTCCTCGTGTAGGCTTTGAAATGTTGACGAGGTCAAGGCGTTTCGATACACCTTGAGGGTGTTTCGAAACGGCCTACTTAATCACATAAAAATGGATTGTTTTGTATAGGTTGTTCGAGTTAATGTTTTATGAATGCTTTTCTTTCCGCTGCTATGATCACATAGGATTCGAATGAGCCTTTAGAAAAGATTAAATCAAAAAGAAATTTTCTGGGTCGTTAACCGAGGAGGAACCTTAACGGGTTTCGCTTTGGTTTTCCCCGTGTGGCCCACTCGGACCGGTCAAGCGTCCGGACCGGGACGAGGGGGTTACACTTGTTGGTATCAGAGCCTAAGGTTATTGAGACCTTGGGCAGGTAAGTGAGGTAAGTTCAAGTTTTGTATTGATATGCACGGTGTTTGCTTGCCTTGTAAGTTTGATTGCTTGTGTGACAAGTATGTTGATTGTTTTGTTTAAAAGCATGTTGTTTGGGAGTCCCATTGCTACTATTACATCAGAAAGGAATTTTTAAGTGAGGGAAACGTACTTGAGCACTTGGAAGCCTTGCCTTGCTAACCCAATCTTGCATATTTTGTTTGTTGTGGTTGTAGTTATCGTTTGTGAGCGATGTCTAGGCCGAGAGTGGTTCGTCAGGAACCACGTGTTGCGGCTACTGTTGAGCCGGTGATTGGAGTGGAGGCTCATATAGAAGGGCTGGTGGCCGCGGGAGTTGGAGCTCCTCCACCACCTCCACCACCACCACCTCCTCCGCATGGAGTTGGAGGCGAGGATGGGGCTGAAGGAGAGGGACCTCAAGGTGGCCAAGGTCCGGCCGGAATTGATATGACTCCGCTAGTGCAAGCAATAGCGGGAGCATTTCAGGTTGCAGTCGCGGGAGCTCAGGCTGCAGCTCAGCCTAGGTGTGACGATGCTAGTCTACCTTTGGAGAGGCTCCGTAGCTTGGGGGCCGAAGAGTTCAGAGGATCTACTCTAGAGAGGTCTGAGTTATGGTTGGAGAAGACAGTTCGTATCTTAGCTCAGATGGGTTGTGTGGGCGCACGTAGATTGGGCTGTGTGACCTCTTTGCTTCAGGGTGATGCCTACACCTGGTGGGTCACCATTACATCTGGAGTTCCAGTGGCAGAGGTTTATTGGGATTTCTTTGAGTCTCCTTTCAGGAAGAGGTACTTGGGACCGAGGTATCTAGATGAGAAGAAGCGAGAGTTTATGGCTCTTGTTCAGGGAGATGCTACTGTGACTGACTACGAGATCCGCTTTATTCGTCTGAGTCAGTATGCTTCAGGGTTGGTACCTACTGAGAGGTCCCGATGTGATCATTTCAGATATGAGCTTTATGAGGAAGTTAAGAGGTATACCTTAGCTTCTGATTATTCTGACTTTGATGTCTTGGTTGCTAGAGCCAAGGACATTGAGCATAGCTTGGGGATGACCAAGCGATCTGGAGGATCTAGTTCTGGTAAGAGACACAACAACTTTGATAGTAGAGATGCCAAGAGGCATAGAGGTGGCGGACATCAGTTTGATCATAGACGTGGCGGTGGCCATCATGGTAGGGGCCATCAGGGCCATAGAGGAGGAGGGCGTTTGCCCGAGTGCACACGTTGTGGGAGACAGCACGCTGGTGAGTGTTGGGGTAAGTTCCATGCTTATTGGAATTGTGGTTCGAGGGACCACTTTAGGAGGGATTGTCCGCATCAGGCGGCACATGCACCAAACATTGCTCAGGCTCCTGCGAGAGCGAATGATTTTCAGAGAGGTCGTGGGCGCGGTCGTGGCAACTTCCAGCCTAGGGCTGATGCACCTAGGGTAGATGCTCAGAGAAACCTTGCTCATGTTGTGGCAGTGCAGCCAGAGGCAGGAGGACCAGCGAGAGTCTATGCTCAGAGAGAGGCCGGGAACGACACTGATGTGATAGCAGGTAATTTTGAGTTACAGTCTATGTCTTTGCTTTCTTTGGTTGATTCGGGTTCTACACATTCCTACATTTTGAGTGAGCATGCACGGAAGTTAGATATACCTGTTGAGATATTAGATGTAGGTATGCATGTGACTAGTTCTTTTGGTGAGACGGTTGTGGTGAGACGTATGTATAGGAGATGTCCACTGAAGATTCAGGGTCATGTGTTCTCTGTTGATATGATGGAACTTCCTTTCTATGTCTTTGATATTATTTTGGGTATGGACTGGTTAATTGAGCACTGAGCTAGTGTGGATTTTGAGACGAAGAGAATTTCTTTGAAGCTTTCTGATGACTACGAGGTAGTAGTAGTGGGCAAGAACATTAAGTTCTTGTCTAATGTTGTGTCAGCTTTAGAGGCTCATAGGTTGATGGACTCCGGATGTGGGGCTTACTTAGCTTATGTTATGAATCCGAATATGAGTGAAGCTAGACTGAAAGATATTAGAACAGTTTGTGACTTTCCGGATGTGTTTCCAGAAGAGTTGTCGGGTTTGCCTCCTGATAGAGATGTTGAGTTTGTGATTGAGACTGTTTCAGGATCTAATCCAGTTTCGATAGCTCTGTATCGTATGGCTCCTAAAGAGTTGAAAGAATTGAAGAGTCAGTTGCAAGAATTATTAGACCGTGGTTTCATTAGGCCTAGTAGTTCTCCTTGGGGTGCTCCTGTGTTGTTTGTGAAAAAGAAAGATGGTAGTATGCGCATGTGTATTGACTACAGGCAGTTGAATTAGTTGACTGTGAAGAACAAGTATCCGTTGCCTCGCATATATGATTTGTTTGATCAGTTGAGAGGTGCTTCAGTGTTCTCGAAGATAGATTTGAGATCCGGGTACTACCAGTTGAAAGTGAAAGAGTGTGATGTTCAGTAGACAGCTTTTAGGACTAGATATTGTCACTATGAGTTCCTTGTGATGCCGTTTGGGCTCGCGAATGCGCCTGCAGCATTCATGGATATGATGAACAAAATTTTTAGAGACTATCTAGACCGTTTTGTAGTTGTTTTCATTAATGATATACTTGTGTACTCGAAGACAGAAGAAGAGCTTGATGAGCACTTGAGGTTTGTTTTACAGAGATTGTTGAGCAATCAGTTGTATATGAAGCTTAGTAAATGTGAGTTCTGGATTTGAGAGGTTGTATTCCTTGGCCATGTTGTTTCGGCCGAAGGTATCCGTGTTGATCCATCGAAGATCGAGGCTATTGTTGAGTGGAAACAACCTAAGTCTGTGACCGATATTAGGAGTTTCCTAGGATTAGCCGGTTACTATAGGAGGTTTGTTGATGGTTTCTCTAGAGTAGCTGCTCCTTTGACTAAATTGTTGCAAAAATGAGTTAAGTTCGAATGGTCAGAGGCAAGACAGAAGGCCTTTGAGAAATTGAAAGAAGCTTTGACAAACGCTCCAGTGTTAGTGCAACTTGTTTCAGGTAAAGAGTTTGTGATTTATAGTGATGCTTCCTACGTAGGTTTAGAATGTGTTTTGATGCAAGAAAGAAGAGTTGTTGCTTATGCTTCTAGACAGTTGAAGGTTCATGAGAAGAACTATCCTACTCATGATATAGAGTTAGCCGCAGTTGTGTTTGCATTGAAGATTTGGCGCCATTACTTGTATGGTGAGAAATGTATAGTTTACACCGATCACAAGAGCTTGAGGTACTTGATGACACAGAAAGAGTTGAACTTGAAACAAAGAAGATGGCTTGAGTTGCTAAAGCATTATGATTTGACCATTGAGTACCATCCGGGTAAGGCAACTGTAGTTGCCGATGCTTTGAGTAGAAAGGTGGCCGTTGAGTTGAGAGCTATGTTTGCTAGATTGAGTTTGTCCGATGATGGTGGTCTGATCACCGAGTTGCAAGTGAAGCCTTCTTTGATTCAGTTGATTAGAGAGAAGCAGTTGCAAGATGTGACTTTAGTTCCTCATGTTCAGGACATAGCCGAAGGAAGACCGACCGAGTATAGTTTCAGTGGTGAGAGCTTGTTGTGCTTTAGAGATAGAATTGTTGTACCAGATGATGTTGAGTTGAGACGTCATATTCTGAGTGAAGCACATTCGAGTCCCTTTTCTATGCATCCGGGTAGTACCAAGATGTATCGTGACTTGAAGAATGATTACTTCTGGGTTGCTTTGAAGAAAGATGTAGCCGAGTATGTGAGCCGTTGTATGGTTTGTTAGAGAGTGAAGGCAGAACATCAGGTTCCTTCAGGTTTGTTACAGCCTTTGAAGATTCCGGAATGGAAATGGGAGAGGATCACCATGGATTTTGTATCGAGGTTGCCTTTGTCTCCTTCAAAGAAGAATTCTGTCTGGGTGATTGTTGATAGGTTCACTAAGTGTGCTCACTTCTTAGCAGTGAACACTACAGATTCCTCAAACAAGTTGGCAAACTTGTACATCCGTGAGATTGTGAGACTTCATGGGGTTCCGAAGTCTATTGTTTCATATAGAGATCCTAGATTTACTTCGAGATTCTGGGGTTGCTTGCATAGTGCTCTAGGTAGCCGTTTGCATTTCAGCACGTCTTATCATCTGCAGTCCGATGGGCAGTCAGAGCGAGTGATACAAATTCTTGAGGATATGCTTCGTTGTTGTGTGATTGACTTCCAGGGTTCTTGGGAGAAACACCTACCTTTAGTTGAGTTTGCTTACAACAATAGTTATCAGTCTAGTATTCAGATGGCTCCCTATGAGGCTTTGTATGGTAGACGATGTAGGACTCCGATTTGTTGGGCTGAAACAGGTCAGAGGTTGTTACCTATGCCGGATTTGCTTAAGGGGACTACTGACAAGGTGAAGTTGATTTGTGATCGTTTGAAAGCGGCTTCTGATCGTCAGAAGTCTTATGCGGATTTGAAGAGGAAAGAGATTGAGTACTCCGTGGGTGAGAAAGTGTTTCTGAAAGTATCTCCGTGGAAGAAGGTAATGAGATTTGGCCGGAAGGTCAAGTTGAGTCCGAGGTTCATTGGTCCGTATGAGATAGTTGAGCGGATTGGGTCTGTAGCTTACCGTTTGAGGTTACCTTCTGAGTTAGAGAAGATCCATGATGTCTTTCATGTGTCGATGCTTAGGAGATATAGGTCGGATCCTTCTCATGTTATGCCCGTTGAAGAGATAGAGTTGAATCCGGATTTGTCTTATAATGAAGAGCCTGTTGAGATACTTGCTTCTGATAGCAAGGTGTTGCGTGGTAAGACCATAGAGTTGGTCAAGGTGTTGTGGAGACATAGAGGTGTGGAAGAGGCCACGTGGGAGAGGAAAGCTGATATGGTTGAGCAGTTTCCGTATTTGTTTCCGCCAGGTAATTTCGAGGACGAAACTCCTTAAGTGGGGGAGAGTTGTAACACACGGGTTTATGGGTCGGGTGAAAATAATATTTTAATATTATTTGGGCTCGATTTTATAATTAAAATAATCTTTTAAGTTTCGGGTTTCAAAAGTAAATATTTGAAATTAGACCAAATTGAAGGAACTGCAAAGTGAGAGTTTTTAAAGAACAAAGAAGATAACCATTCATTAATGGCCTTTTTGTAATTAGCCCAACTTTTGATTTTAAATCCCCTTTTATCCAACGCATTCACTATTCATCCTCTTCTTCAACCAAAAATCACGTGGAACAGAGCTCTCCCATCTCTTTCACTATTCCATCACAAAGCTCCTCCATTTCAACTCATTTTTTGAAAGGTAACATCGTTTTTGACTTCTCCTCAACTCCCTCTCTTCAAAAGTACCATTAGTTTCTATTTTCGTTAAAGTTTTGGAAAATGGAGTTTTGAAGGTTTTGATTAAAAATGGAAACTTTATGTTGTTAAGCTTAATGTTTTGATTTAATATGGTTAGTTATGAAGTATAGGAGTTAAATGGTTCAACATATATGAATTTTCCTTGATTTTGAGCAATTCCCGAATTTGGGTATAAATGGGGTTTTTGGAGGGTTTTGGGTGAGTTTTGGGGGTTGTTTTAGGTTGGAATTGATGGGCTATTGGTAGTGCTATGGTTGGGGTTGATTTGGGATCATTTATGGGTGTAAAAGGTGTTGTAAACTTGGGTTTTGAATGTGGTTTTAGGGCTGCCCGAGTTTGCAAAATGTGGGGTTTGTTCATGGCTTGAAATTGTGTGAATTGTGTTTGAATTGTGTTTCGGGTTAGTATTTTGATGTTCGGCTGATTTGAGGTTATTTGAATTGTATTGAGGTTGTTTAGAAGCAAGAACTTGGGTCGGTGAAGCACCGGGGGGAAATCCGGAAGCTTGAGGGTGGTTGTTTGCTTGGCTTGGAGCTTGCAAGCTTAGGTGAATGGTTAAATGTTTTAAAGTGGTTTAAATGGTTGGTTCGAGCACATGGACTAGGTTGGGCTTGGTAGACCCACCTAGAGTTAGGATTAGGGTGGTAGCCTAATCCTAAACTTAAACTAGAGCCATTGGTTGAACTTGTATTTGATGTATGTGCCTCGTAATATTTGTGATGTGGTGATTTATGTATAATGTGATATACATGTGAGACGAGGCATGATTTGTTATGCTTATGGCATGCATGTGAATGGTTCATGATTGTGATCATGGTGAGTACGTGCTAAGCACGGAATTGGTTGAAATGAATAATGTGGATTGAGTTAAATGTTGGCACTAGTATGCTTGAGTACAAATGATCGATCATTAGGATGTTAGGGTGTACACATGAGTCTAAATTCGCGCGTGGCCTTGGTGGCGTTGAGTCACCAAGGAGGAGTACGGGTTCGCCCGGAAATTGTATTTATATATAGTCGATGATGAGTGGAATCCCATCGACGGGGCGTGAGGATGAGTGGAATCCCCTCCGCGAGACCGGTGATGAGTGTAATCCCACCGTGAGGTAAAGTGGTTGTTGGATGTGAGTTCCAACATGTTTATCCGCGTATTCGGGTCATAGCTAGGTGCCAATAATGATTGATATGTGTATCAATGTGTTGTGAAATGTGATCTCTATTTGGATGTTTATATATGATTACATATGTTGTGAAATAGAGCTTGTTGAGCATGGCATATAATTGAATATTGTTCATGCATCTTTAACTTTTGACTCTTGAGGATCTTTGGTAATTATGTATTTACCTTGGCTAAGATCGTGCTTGGACCCTGCATTGTCGAGGTTTGTTTTTAAAGAGCTTACCCTCACTAAGCTTATTGCTTACGCTCTCTCTTTGTTCGACAATGCAGATCCTTAGTTCGTGGGTTGCTAGGTGCAAGAAGGGGGCCTCCAAGTGTGCTTCGTGGTGCTTGTTTAGCTACCAAGTATGAACATTTTAATTAAGATGTAATGGTCAAGCAATGGGACATGTAATCGTGTTATGATGTTTTTGGATCATGTTGTTATGGTTGTTGCTAGGAGCATGCTAGACTCCATTTGAAGGCCATGTTGCTTGTAAACCATATTGGCCTTTACATATCTTATTTTGCCTAAGTGTTAGACATGATGAAGCTTGTTACCTTTAATGCTAAGTATGGATGTATGGCTTTGTGATGTTGTTGGCTATTGTTTAGCTTTGTTGTATTAATGTTTCAAGCATGCTTGTTATGTTGATTTGCCTTAGGATTGATGTTAGTGTGGTGTTTGAGGTTTTAGAGGGGTTTAGGGGCATCTTTGTGCCATAAACCAGCAAAAACCAGTCTGCAGACAGAGGGCGTTTCGAAACGGGTTACCCTGTTCCGATACGGTCCCCTTTGTTTTTGGCCAGGCGTTTCGAAATGCGTAGAGGCCGTTTTGGTACATTTTTGCTATTGTAATTTTGAGAAATTGACGAGATGAAGGTGTTTCGAAACGGGTCTATGGGGTTTCGAAACGGTCAAATCTCGTTGACCACGAGAAATTGACTAGGGAGGGTGTTTCGGAACGGTTGACCTCTGTTTCGATACGGCCTCCTCGTGTAGGCTTTGAAATGTTGACCAGGTCAAGGCGTTTCGATACACCTTGAGGGTGTTTCGAAACGGCCTGCTTAATCACATAAAAATGGATTGTTTTGTATAGGTTGTTCGAGTTAATGTTTTATGAATGCTTTTCTTTCCGCTGCTATGATCACATAGGATTCTAATGACCCTTTAGAAAAGATTAAATCAAAAAGAAATTTTCTGGGTCGTTAACCGAGGAGGAACCTTAACGGGTTTCGCTTCGGTTTTCCCCGTGTGGCCCACTCGGACCGGTCAAGCGTCCGGACCGAGACAAGGGGGTTACAACTACTTATTTGTGTCTCACTTGCATTACACCTTTAGGTGTTTGGACTGCTGGTCCAAATACTTCTATTTTAGAAGTTCAAAGCGTCTTTCAACATCGGTCAATTCAATATCTATACTTCTGGATAGATTTTATACAAGATCCTCGATTTCTTTCTTTACTTCTATAGAAGTATTTTATGTAAAATTGTTTGTAAAATCGTTGTCGACAACTTTCCAATTTTCTAGTTTCATTCTCGTAATGACATAACTCATCAAGATCTCTTCAAGATTTCAATCTTTATTTCAAGTACCTGAAAATCTTCTAGAGTTTTATTATTTGTTATGTCTTGGGTCTCTTCAGGAGCACCCGCTTCCAATATATGACCATCTCATATTACTTTCTATTTACGAGAATTTTGATCATTGGAACCATTTCAACGATCATGCTTCAGGCATGGTTTACATTCTCTCGCTCTAACATGTAATTTAAACTTAGAGCATTTCAGCTGGTATATGAGACTTAATTACTCTCATTGGGTCAGTAAATATGTCTGGCAGTTGACATTTAATAACATGAATTATCTTATGAACTTCTAGTTCATATACGAGGATCTAGATAATGATAATTCATTTTCCTCTATCCAGCTGATTATTATCTCCCCCTGATGTTGAGAAAAATCATGTCATAAATGATTCCCCAATTTATGTTTAAGAATTTAAACATAAAAGGAGACTCGTACTCAATATATATTCTCAACCCTTTTTATTTACCCATTTTGTGTGTTATGGTGGAGCAATTCATATCGCACATTCAAAAATTATAAAATGGGAAATGTATGGTTTCTGACTAAAAACCAATCATAACAGGGAGTTTATTATAACTCGTTGGCTTGATGCGTATAAGTGTTGCTATATAGAAACACCATATAAATAATAACTCTTTTGTTCTCATAGTTTAGCTATTAATAGGAGGCATCCAATTGAAATTTTGCTAAACTATATTTTTCATAATCAATAGGCTTTGTAACAACTGATATAGCATAAAATATAAACCCACTAGCTTTTCAAGACGAATAGTCTAACTGCATAATCTGAATCTTTTTAGAATCAATCTCACAAACTTCTGGTTGTAAGTCGATAAAACAATGTAGATGCATCTACTAAAATCATATAAAACTTTCCACATTTGTAGATATATGGGCCCATATTTCGTTCAGATATGCAAGAATACAGTCTCAACTTCAGTATAAGAACTTTAAGTTCTAATTCTTTTGGTAAGTGGGATCATCTATATCCTTTGAGAACAAACAACACAAGAACTTCAGGTTCTTTTAGTAAGTGGAATTTAATCAATTCCTTTAAGTAACACAAGAACTTCACGTTCTTTAATAAGTGAAATTTAATCCATTCCTTTGAGAATAAGCACCACAAGAACTGCAGGTTCTTTTAATACATGTGCATGTAAATCTCAATAATTTCTGCACCATTATTGATCAGGATGGTCTAATCGATCATGCAAACTATATATATGTGCGTATATATCTCTGAATTTGTAAACTCCTTGTTTACCATAACATGTAATTCAATCTCACTCGTACATGTCTAGTACGACCATCAAAATTGTTCCTTTAAATAGGAATACATTTAGCTCTTTTGGAGCTTTTAATTGAAATTATCTTTTGGTAGCAATATATAGCTCTTCTAGAGCTTTCAACTGACTTTTAGGCTACCAAAATTTATATCCATATTGGCTTATTTCAAATGCCAATTGATAACATATGTTATCTATAATTCCCAATGGGATAGTTTGCGAACTCATATTGCTCTCTTAAAATTTCCACTTATAGTGGTGACGATATTATTACCATTAGTGGTAATTATTGCAATATTCGCAATTTTGCACTTTTCATAGTGTGCTTTCTCTCAAGAATTTATTGCTCTTCTAGAGCATCAATATTTTCAGTACTTTGAGATATAGTACTCACATTATTCCCTTGCATTTAAATGAGAAAATATATCTTATGCTTATGTTGAGCATAAATCGTCACCATGGATTGTATTTGACAAGTAATCATGTTAAACAAATCAAATAAATATCATAATATATAAATATAAATATAAAACGTAAATAATTAATGTGTGTAAAATAAATAAACGTAAAATAAATAAATAATAAATAAATAATTCTCTTCAAAGTTATGAGAATAATTAGAAGATGATTTATTCCTTTCGAGGGTTATAAGAATATCAACAACGTCCAAAAGAGTTGGACCAACAATGTCCAAATAAAGTTGGACCAGTATCATCTTCTTCATGTTTCGCAAACAAAATTTGCTTCTATTTTCTTTCCTTTATCATTCAATGATTCTTAATTTTTCAACGTACAACACGTACGAGACCAATGGTTTATAACATCGCATTGGTAATAAGAACAGTTTTACTTCAATAGAATGATCTTTATCACTCTTGTCATCCTTATAACCTCACTACCGGTGGGTAGAAGTATTCTTAAAATGACCATATTTTTCATGTCTATATTCATAGCCTCGACTACGACCACAACTTCTAATGTAGTTTTTATTCCTTCCATAATATAATCTCGCATTCACTTCAGGGAATGGAGTAGAGCCAGTGGGCCTTTGAAACCTTTTTCACATATCCTTATCACAGAGAAAAAAGATTTAATTCTCGTACGCGACATTGTTAAACCTGTCCACAAAGTCCTTTAAAAACATCAGTTGAGACCAGTAGCCTCGCAGAACGGGATGTCCAGCCAATATACTTGGATTATATCGAAATTATGTCTCTAATTGAATAATGATTTAACATGTTTGCATTCACTTCAGGGAATGAAACAATTTCAATAATCGCATGGAATAAACATCATGCTTGCATTCACTTCAGGGAATGCTCCATCATTGATAATCGCATGGAATAAACATCATGCTTTGCATTCACTTCAGGGAATGTCTCCCATAAAACTTTTTGGATCAAGACGAATTTTTGTAACTTGAAATTGGGAGAAGTCTATGGTCGAGTTTTTCGACGAAGAAATATTGCTTTCGAGCAAATATAGACTTTATAACAATCTTTTTATAGATTGAAATTCACCATGATTTATCACACGTTAAAATCATAATATAAAAGAAAATAAAATAAAATCAGAATTTACCGATATTGATTTTCCTCTTGAGGACAATTGAGACGTAGCAAATGACCAAGACAGCTTCTCATAATGTCATGTCTCTTTCCAAGTCATTATATCATGCAAAAACTCAAAACACGGTTAAAACATCAATAATCATTCATAAATACATATTAGTCTTTAATTATAATATGACGTAAATATAACAATGAAGAACTAGATAAAAAAAATTCTAATTGGTTTCAAAAATATTCGAGCATAGTACACCAAACAAACATGTTTTGAGAAAAAGAATAAATTAACTAACAAAGAGAAACTTTATTACGGTGTAACTTTATCAACAAAAATCTATCAAATTAATATATGTAACTAACAATATTATCAATAATATTATAATATCATTATTAAAGATGTTGTCAAACATGAATACCAGAACCAGTTCCTCACTTTCTTCGATTTGTTTAGCATTTATTGAAGCCATATAATAGTACATATATAAGGATTACGAGTAGTCATGATTTATTTAAAAAAAATGTACCAACATATTATCGATCAAAATAAATAATTCATGGCATGAAATTGTTCACATATCATAAAAAACAATTGACTATAAAAAAATATTTATATGAAATTGTGGTGAATTGACCTGATTAAAAATTGTATCTTTTATCGTCTAGATCTCGAATGAAAAATCACGGTTGATGAATATGATCCTCGATGCAAAGAACTTATTGCTCTTGGGCAAGTCGTGCTGATAACGTGTTGTGAACAAAATAATGAAGAACAACGAACAAATATAAAAGAATAAAGAGATGGGAGAAAGAGAGAGATTTGTATTATTCTCAAATATAGAATTGTGTACAATGCCTTCAATGAATAATCTATTTATAGGCACAAGACGTACATAATATATTAAACTCTAATTCATAGATATAATATTCCTAATAATAAATAAATCAAACTCCTTTGATAAAGTTCTAATCATGATAGACATCCAAATAGATAAATATTCATAACATTGATTTTTTATTGGTGTGCATGGTTAAGGTATACTGAAAAATTAAAAATTAAAAGAGAAGAAAACTAATCTTTAAAAATAATATATTAATTCTCAAACTATCAATATCATTTAAAGACCAAACTAAAATAAAATTTATAATTTAAAGGTTAATATATAATATATTAAAATTTAGAGACCAAATTAAAATAAAATTAATATCGAAAAGAGCTTCTGCAATTAACTCGGCAGAACCTCTATCAAAAATGAATATACAAAGCTACTAAAAATGAATATTCAAATAAATAAAAAAAGGCAAAATGTTAAAAATAGCCCCAACGTTTTATATTTTGGTCATTTTATCTCTATACTTTTTTTGTGCAAACAACCGCTTAACGTTTCATTTTTTTGTTTAAATTTTACCCTTGTTAGATGAAAATTATTAGTCAACTAACGGTCAACGCCTGAGGCTGACATGTCATGTATGCAGGACATGGGGAGATGATGTGACATTGTCACGTGACATTTTTGCTGATGTGGCATTTTTAAAAAATTAAAAAAATATTTTTTAAAGAAAATATTTTTAATCAATCGCCATATCAGTAAAGTGTCACATGGCAGTACCATGTCATCTTTCCATGGCCTGCAGACATACCATGTCAACCTCAAGCATTGACTGTTAGTTGACTAATAGTTTTCATTCAAGAAGAGTGAAATTTGAACAAAAAATAAAACGTTAGAGAATTATTTACACACAAAAAATAGGATTAAAATGACCAAAAAGTAAAATATGGAGACTATTTTTTACCTTCTACCCAAAAAACCCCTTAAAAGTACGAATCTCTAAGAAATCCCCGTAAATCCGGAATTGAGAAATCCAAGAAATGAATGTGCAGCCAATCTTTGTTTATTTTTAGAATTGAAAAAATAGATCGAAAGAAATCTCTAAAATACAAGATTCGGACTTTATCTTTACGAAGACGATCATTATATTTTAATTTATTTGATTTACAACGTTAAAATATAAACTATTGAATTAATTTGAATGATCTTGTGCCTCACATTACTAGGCCAATTTAATTAATATAATTTTTTAGTTTTTTAATCTATTATTTCTCTTTTCATTTACCGAAATATTTTGAAGTATAATAAAGTTTTGTAAATTGTAGGCTTGTAAACGAACTGAATGAACACGAACAAAGATGTATTTATGTTCGTTCGTTTAATTGTAACCAAACAAATAAACGGACACGATCAACTAAATGAACACAATTTCTTGTTCGTGTTCGTTTGTTAAGGATTGTAGTTTGTTTATGTTTGTTTATTAAAATGATGAATGAACGTAAACGAACGAACATAAAAGGGCACATGTTATCAATTTAAACAAACATATGTGAATAAATTTATTTTTAAAAAATATAATACTTTTATTATGAAAAATAATAAATATAAATGGATATATGTGAATAAATTTAAACGAACATATTATCGAACGTTCACGAACGTATATGAAAGAAGGAGTCATTTGTTTGTGTCCGTGTTTGTTCACTTAATTACATGAACATAAAATATTTTTCATGGTCGTTCGTTTAATAAATAAACGAACATAATCGAACTTCCCGCCGAACGATTCGTTGAACGTTTGGTTCGTTTACAGCCCTAATAATGTTTTTACTATCATAATTTCGATAAAATGTATTAATTATTTTATAACAGTTCGATAAAAATACAATAATAATCATTTGTAACTGTTCAATCAATTTGATGATCATTTTGTAATGTTATAGTCATTATTTTTTAACTTTTAAAATTTAATTATCAAAAAATCATTTAATATAAATTAAGCTCTGTTGGTGCAATTTACCCAATACCTTAAAATGGGCATTTTTAAACAAAAACCTTTTTTATTAATTATTTGTATAAATGACCCCGCCGTCTTTTATTTTGAAAAATAACCTCCAAAAATCTGCCACGTATGAAGAACTCGTTTTTTGGGAAACGCAAGACGTAATATCGCTTTTGTAGAAAGCGAGTTCTGCATACGTGTCAACGCTTTTCAGAATAACGAATTTAACAGGAACTCGCGTTCTGCAAAACGCGAGTTCCCCGAGAATTTGAAAAGTCGGCTGAAATTATCGCGTTCTGTAAATCGGGCTGCCAAACCAAGCGTCCATAGGCATGTTCGAGCAATATTTCGGGGTTGGTAATCGTATAATTTTAGTAAACATTGAGTTTGGTTTCATAGTACTGAAAATTGTCTTTCATTTGACACCAATATGAGCAAGTTCGGTCCATTCTAAATCGACTAAAATTCGCGTCGAAAATGGTTACATAGCTTGTTTTTCTGAATGACATTGCTTTTAAAAAGGCTTAATAGGCTCGGTTTATTAATCGAATAAAGTAGATTATTATTTATCCAAAGAAAACAAAATTAAATATAAATTCTAAAAATTATGTAAAAAAATAAATAAGGCATAATAAAATATTGGAAATTATAAAATTAAAAAAAATAATGTCTTGCATAAACATAATTAATTTTTTTAGACAACCCTCTCATACTAATGATGCCTATGTCCACTCGTTCCGTAGCTGGGTGCACGAAGATCCCGTGACGGATTCCTCCGAATGTCATGTGCTCCAGGGTCGTTTACACCAGCATCATCATCATCATCGGCTCCATGAACGTCCTCGAAACGCGGACCACTGCTGGGACCAGGGCCGGTGTAGAACAAGCTCTGCGGCAGCGTATGCTCGACAATGATGTAGTACTACTGTGATGACAGCGGTGGAACATCAAACACCGGAGGACCACTCATCGGCATGAAGGGACGATAAGCATCCATGAAGCTGAACTCGGGTGGAGGCCCCTGCTGAAACGTCTCTAGACCACTCATATGCTGAAACGTTGTTTCAGACGACAAGGCCCCTACAGTGTGAGTTCTCTGCCTCTGGATTTCAAGCTCCATTCTAGGACCGCGCTGCGTCAGCTGGCTCTGGGTGGCTTGATTTTGTGTGGGCAGACAGTTTTAGGGAGGCACATCAATTTCTCGGTCGCGCTTCTCCGAAGTGAGTATATGCGGCTTCCCATTTTGGTGGTACCACTGCATATACTCAAAAGTGATAGCCTGATCCACAATGGATGTACAGATGGGCGGTCGCCTGGCATATCTTGTCATCCATTGCCCGACCCAGTCAGCGTGATGATGGCCCTAATGGACTTTTGTCTTCCCCTGCCGTGTCAACCGATGTAATTCGTCCAAATTGGGTGGCGACAGCGGAACCTCTTGGATGAAGCCAAATTGTCACAGAACCCGGTCCGTAGGATGCCACTCGACAATTTCGTAGTTGATGAGTAGCACTAGCAGCAGCCATACGTGAGAGGTGTCCATAATGTCTCCCGAAATACAGTCACGAATCGCAGGAGCAGTGTATGAAGTCCACACGAACTGAAAAAATATTTTTGAACGTGAGTTATATAAAGTTTAATTAGAAAAAAGATTTTGAGGAATTAAAAAAATGGTCTGAATTCCTAACCTCGTCATGTATCTTGTCGATCAAAAGTCTATAGTCTCGTTGTGTAGTTGGCAATCCATGGCGAGTGAGTAGAATGCGCCACATGTCATTAATGTAAAAGAATTAAAAAACTGTAATAGTTTAAAAATATATTTATAAAATAAATTAAATTAAATTAAATTAAATAATTTTAATAGTACCTCCGAATAAGTAGGAATAGGTACATGGTGAGGTTTCTAGGCCGCAAGCTTAAAAACGGCATCCGAAACCAAGCCCAAGACTGCATTAGTAAAAGACATCCTCCGATTACGACTTTATTAGGGTCGACGGTTCTGCAAAGCTCACTGAACAAAAAGGCCAAGACCGTTGCTCCCCAACATTTTTTTCTTGATTCGAAAAAATTATCGAGATGGTACAACCACATCACATGGACTTTGTTGCGGGATTTGTCTAGCATCAAAATCCCTCCAATAATTTGTAGGATGTGGGCACGAGCAAACCGCTGCGAAAATAATAAGTAGTGTTATAAAAATGTTTTAATTAGTAATATATATATATATATAATAATAAAATAAAAATATTTACCTGCTTTGTTTCGTCACCCGCGTCGGGGGGAGGATTGTAAAATTCTGCTCTAATAAAGTTAGAAGGATATTGTCGCCGTCGAACTTCTCTGGCACCACTTCCATTAGGCCAACACACAGGGTCGGCCAGTCACCGTCGACAATACCGGTAATAATCTCGCCGTCGGTAGGCAACCCAAGATGATATGCAACATCTTCCAATGTAATTGTTACCTCGTCACACGGAAGATGAAATGTGTGCGTCTCTAACATTCATCGTTCTAATATTACGTTAATCAAAGGACGATTCAACTTTGTACCGCTAACTATAGTAGCGACGTGGCCCAAAACGACTTCCTCAATAAAAGGAAGAATATCCTCATTCGGCAGGTCGGTGATATAATTCAAATAGCATGTCAATGCTCGTTCGTAGTGCTTGAAAAAATATAATAAAACATAATAATAAATAAAATATATATAAGAATAAATAAATAAATAAATAAAAGAATAAAGAAATAATATAAAATCGCAAAAATATAAAAAAAACATTACCACCAGATTCCTCCGCCAATAGTCGAACCGTGTCGTCCGTCTAGCCTCAATAAACCTGCCATTGTATTGTATAGAAAATAAATAAGAGAAAAAGAAGAGGAGGAGGAGGAGGAGAATTCGGTGTGGGGTAGGGGTTTGTAGGGCCGGCTATTTATAGTAGAACTCGCACCACCTAAGAAGCGAATTAAAGAGACCCTGTGTTCTGCTAAACGCGATATCTGAAGGACCTTGCATTTTACATAACGCGAGTTCTGTTGAAACGACGCGGTATTTGACGAGACGCATATACTGAATGATCAAAATGGATCTCGCGTTCTGTAGAAAGCGAGTTCCCAAAGAAACTGCGTTGTGCAGAACGCGAGGTCATGAGTTTTTTATTCCCGTCGTTTGAATTACGCGACAGCAATTTAATTTAAAAATATAATATTTATATTAATAAAATAAATATATTTTGCAATATATTTCATTATTATATAATTATTATTTAAATTAAATGTAAGTTAAATATAATAAATAATAATTTCAAATAATTTAATAATTATTCGGTTGTGCGCAAAAAAGGATTTTGGCTGGAATCATTAGCAGAAATAATGAAATGTTTCTGTTGATCTATTTGGTTATTAAATGATAAGGATTAAAATATACAATTGATCACAAGACCATTTGGCCACCAACTATGTATGGTAAGAGAACCGGATAAAATCGGATTTGAGTATTTCTTTACAATTGAAAGGATAAAATCGGATTTGCAACCAACCAACACTTCTTAAAGATCCTCAACTCGTTTTGATCTCTTGGTCTTAGAGAACCGGTCATTGTCTTCAAGCTTAGTGGTCTATTGGAGCCGAGTATTTTACCCTTAAACATGCTTACATTGTTGGGTTTTTTACTCCAGTTGCATGTGGGGGTCTTAACCTCGAACATAAGGTTAAGAACTGGTGGTTGTCTTGAATCTCGGAGGTCTATTGGATATTGTCATTTTCCTGCCATTCAAAAAGACCTCGAATTCTCAGATATTGTGATTTGTTGTTGTCAATCCTCGTAAATAAAAATACCGAATAGTTAACATCTATTCAACATATATATGCAACTACAAGTAACAACAAATCACAATATCCATAAAATTAGTTTGTGAATAAATTTTTCAGATACGTGGTATGTTGGCATTAGTAGTTTCAATCGAAAACTTCAAACACTAACTCAGAATGCAGTTTTTTTCTTTGATTGAGTGGTGTGTGCTTCCCTCGATCAACCGTGTAGCTTATATAGAAGCAGAAGTTGCATTTTGTTACACGCGACTTTATTGACGTGGCAAACTCGCGTTTTGTAGGACGTGAGTTCCTCACAAAGTTGCGGTTCGTAGTACGCGAGGTTTTCTGACACGTCAAAAATCCTATCAAAGTCGCCATTTGCAGAACGAGACTTTCCTGACACGTCAGGAATTCGCATTTTGTGAGACGTGAGTTTGGTCTATATATAGTCCAGAGTGTTGTGAATATGTATTTGCACGATTAGTAGATGAATTTGGTAGGATACAAGTTGTGGTGCAATGTGTGTATGGTCTGTATTTGTACAAGATGATCGACAAATCACAATATCCGGAATCGCGTGGTGGGGTGCCAAGAAAATGATCGGTACCACGAAATCACAATAGCTGCAACTTTAGCTGTCTTGTCCAGCGTTAAAGCTTTTGGTGGGTGTCGGTTACATTTGATAGCGCGGGTCAAATCTGCTACCATTGTTCGTGTTTTCGAAGCTATGTTAAGACCCTTGCATGTAGCCGTGTTGGTGACATATGTATCGTGTAAGATGATGATTATCGCGTACTCATGAAATCCACGAAGCTTGAGGGCTCTAACAACTTGGACAAACTATTGCACCTCTTATCGGCTATTTATCTACAGCAACGGAAAATTTCTATTCGGCCATACAAATCAGACAAACTATTGCACCTCTCGTTTATATCAATTCATATGTAAATTATTTGAGTCTGCATGTTTTGGGGTACAAAAAATAAAAAATATAATTTACATATGTAATTCGTATGTAATATTTTACGTGTTTCAATGCATGTCTTCTATAGAGAAAAAATAATTTGAAAGACAATCGATTCATTTACATCGGTTCATTTACACCCCTATAAATAAACCCCTCCACTTCCTCAACAAACTCACTCTTTCCTTTCATTTTATTGTAATTCGCTTAAAATTTCTCTTAGTCTATTTTATTCATTCCAGTTCTATAATGACTGCAAACGTAGATGATTTACCATCTATTGGGAGTCAGTCTTGTGATGATGACGTCGATACTAACAGTGAACTACAAGTCGAGATGATAATCACTACGAAAAAATGGTAGAGGATGCAATTAAAAACTACTATGTCGATCAATTTATTCGACAGTGAAGAAAACGACCGTGGACAACTATATCGTAGAATATGTCGAAAAGGAAAACGACTGTAATTGGAGGATTCGTGTATCACGAAAAAAGAGGTTGAACAACGTTTGGCAGATAACAAGATAAGGTGGACCTCATACATGCCAGTTGTTCCAATGTAATTAACATGTAATACATTTTGTTAATTACATATTTTGCAATTGTTAACTATTTGAAAATCGAAGCGGTTAGATGTAATAGTTTCTCGTCTTGACGAATCATTTTCGTTTCCCTCGTCTCGATATATTATATTCATTGTAGTATATCAAAGATGTAATAGTTTCTCGTCTCGACACATTATATCGATCAACATATATATACCGAGGCTTGCTGAAAGTCGCGTTATATAAAAAGCGACTTCTTTGAAACTTGCATTCTACAAAATGCGAGTTCTCTCTGGCAAAACTCGCAATCTATAAAATGTGACTTCTCTTGATACGTAAGGAATCTGTAAAACTGGCACAACTCGCGTTTTTTCATTCGAATTAAATTTACTCATGTGGTGTTTTTTCATTTACTATAAAAACCCACGAATTGAAGTTTTATTTTCTCATGTCTATTTCACCGAAAAATCCAACTCAACTCTTTGCTCCTCTCATGGATAAATTTTTCGCAACATTTTATTTTCTTGGTACCTATTTTGACTCAACAATCACTAGCAAAATGTCACTCGACGATTAGTTGTAGTTGATATCAAACGAGGTTAGTAAACACAGTGACAAGCAAATTTCTTACTTAGAATGTAAAATCCCAACACCGATGACAGCTGAAACACACTACCTTCTAAAGCTTACCAACGAAACTGACGTTCGTAACATGTATGACCAGCTCTATTCTGTAGGAGCTAAATACATCCTTTAAATGTTAAGTTCGATGATGTCAACGCCGGTGAAGGTAGTATGTACAGGCGTAGACAACAAAAACAACAGTCGATCGAACAACTTAACTTACGTTTAGACATTTCAACTGACTACGATGATTCCGATTAACCTTTCACTCCTTTATTAATGTTCTAAGTATGTGCAACGCTGTAATTTATCATCCTTTATTTATTTATGTGAAACATTATTCGGTAAAAATCATCTTAAATTATATTTTTCCAGCACATTACAGCAGGAGGATACAATTTACTTCAAATATTCAATCAACATTACTTACATCCCATTACCTCAATTATTCAAACATGTATTCAATTCTGCTTGATATAAGGGTACAGAGTACCAATAATATTCACCCGGACTGGACTTTTCCTTTTTCAGACGTGTCTGACACGTTGTATCAGCGTTTGAGTCTACAAAGAACTCACTTTTTATAGAACGCGAGATACAAAAGAACTCGCTCTCTACAGAACGCGAGATCCAGGAATCTGATAGGAACTCGCTTATTGTAGAAAGTGAGTTCTTTACTTTCCTGACACGTCTGCAAAAGCAAGATCCCTCGAGATTTTCCGGATGAGATTGGTCCTTTGTTCCCTTATATGAAGCAAAATGCAATACTAATATTGTATAGTTTTCATTCAAGTCTTTCAATTGCTTTAAGAATGTCGAGACGAGGAGGTGTTGTTGTTCTTGTATATTATGATGGCGAGAGAACCGCTAATGTCTCACTCGACTTCGTTTTTTAGTCCGCGAATACTGTAACGCTAACGATTCCGATGAGATTATCGTACAAGAAGTTGATTAAGGAATTTGAAAACAGTGTCCCGCATAGCCTTGGGGAAAAGCTGGACGAGTTGAAGTATCATCTGTCGATCTCTTTAGAACCGTTAACGTAATTAGTATGTCACATTAGGGACAACAGTGATGTGGAGTTGATGATGGCTACCCACTTGGGGTATTCTTTAGGAGGGCCCCTCGAGTTGTATGTGTCGTTTTCCGATTCTAATGCTATTATCGAAATCCCAAGCTAGAGACGGGCGAATTTCGACTTTGACCCTAATGCCAATGTTGATAGCCCGACGGCTGGTTTAAGAAATGATTTCAACCTAATAACTACATACATTCTATGCAACAAGTTCGGTGTATCATCGTCTTCTGTGCCAAGACATTCGTACGTAGCTAGTTTCGAGTTCGACTTGAACCAGCCCCCGAACGATGAGTTCGATGCACCATCCTCTCCAATGTGAAGACATACAACGTACAATTCGTATAGTATGGGGGAGGGAGCGTCATCATCCCACAACTACATGAGGTCATCCGACCATGAAGCGTTCAACCCCTTTGATGATATGTTGCATGGACGATACTCATCGTATGTCCCTAGTACGGAGTACGTTCAACCATCTATGGGGAGACATTCTTGTGTTGGTGCACTCGACTTTGATCTTGATAATACGGTTCGTGAGCGGTCTCGAGATCGACGACCAGTCTGCTCGCCTAAAAGGGTAGCAGTCGACGACGCAAAACTATTCCAATTCGAGGTGGATACTTCTGACGAATAACCGGTTAGGAAACCCAGACCCGATGGCGACGGCGCAAAACTATTCCAGTTCCAGTAGGCTGTATCAAAGATTTAGAAGGCAGCGAAGAACACCCGACAGAAAGGAATGTTCCAGTATCGGTTGCACCTATTTCTTATTACCAGCCACCATCCCACTTCACAATGGTTGATATGGATGCCTTGAACGTTCTAGAATTTTCACAATTCCAAACAATTGACGGTTACAACCACCATGCTAATGGTGAACTGGCCATTGGGATGACATTATTGACAAAAGATTTGGTTGTGGCCGTTATTAAGCACTACAACATTCGTCGGGCAGTTACGACGACTGTGAACAAAACCCAACTGAATTTCTACATTGCGGAATGCGCCCACAAGAACCAAGGATGTAAGTGGAGGGTTCGTGTATCATCCTTGAAGAAGGCGAGCGGGCTTTGGAGAATCACGAAACTGGAGGGGCCTCATACATGCACCGTGAGCAACCTAAGTCAAGATCACAAGAATTTGGATGTGCACGTCCTATGCGATACCTTCATGGCAATGGTCAAAGAAAATCCTCGTGTGACAGTTGCCACCTGTATCGCTGCAGCTCAAAAACATCACGACTACATTCCTGAATACCATAAAGCATGGTATGCAAGGTAGCGGGCCGTACAAAAGTGTTTGGCCAATGAGAGGAATCTTACAACCAGTTGTGCTCGTGGCTAAACCTGTTGCAAAAACACATACCCAGAACGGTTGTGAAACTTGAGACGATTCCGGCATACGAAAATGATCGTGTCGTACCAGGTGTTTATCAATTCAAATGGCTATTTTGGACATTTCTGCAGTGCATTAATGCATTCATGCATTGCAAGCCGATGGTTCAGATAGATGGTACTTGGTTGTACGGGAAATATACACAGGTCTTACTTCTAGCGGTTGCATAAAATGGCAATCGGAAAATCGTTCCTATAGCCTTCGCAATAGTTGAAAAGGAGGATCTCGAGTCTTGGTTGTTCTTCCTTAAGAACCTACGGAGACATGTTCTTTCTCTTGTAATGCGGGCAAGGGATGATGGGATATGGGTTATTTCCGATAGAAACACAACGATCAAGTGGACAATAAAACGTTTGGGCCAGTTTTAGGAGCCTCCCCACATTTACCACCGTTACTGCTTATGACACATTACGACCAACTACTTGCAGAACTACAAGAACCAAGATGAACATGCTCTGGTGCTTCGAATGGGTACGTCTTTTAGGTCATTTGCATTTACGATATCTCTGCATATGTTGTTCGTCCCTAACTATTCAACTGTCATTTCCTAGGCAACTTGCATTATGTACATGAGGTAGACCAACTGTTTGAAAAATTGAGAGCGAGAAATAAAGATGGTGCGGACTACCTTGCCAAAATCCCGAGGGAAAATGGCTTAGATCATATGACGGGGGTAAACGACATGGTCACATGACAACGAACTTGGCTGAGGCGGTCAACTCAGCACTCAAGGGAGTGCGGCATTTGCATATCACTTCCGTTGTCAAAGCGACCTACTATCGTTTGGCTACCCTATTTGCAACCCTGGGAAGGCAAGCAACTGAGTACATGACAGGTGGCCACAGAGTCCACCCAGACCTCCTCAAACAATTGCAAACTTATGCGCGCCATTCAAATGCGATGACTACAACTCTCTTCTCTCGAGAAGGCCATTTGTTCCTTGTTTCAAAATTTCGAGGCTATTGGAAGGCATACAACACAACGCGTATGTGGTAGATCTTTGGCAAAGAACCTGCGAGTGTGGAGTATTCTAAACATTCAAATATCCATGCGCCCATGCCATTGCTGCTTCTTCCCAATGGATTCACTACATGAGAGTGCTTGATTCGGTATACTTACTAGAAACAGTATTCAAGGTTTATGAAAAAAGAGTTTCCTCCCATCATAAATGAAATTGATCCGTATGCCGTTGACGTTGAACCGACCATACTCTTAGATCCTGCACTACTAAGACAAAAGGGACGTCCGCGATCGACACGAATTTACTGTGCGGATGATATGGTCGAACATAGAGAAAAAACCAGACAAAAGAAACATTGCACTATATGTAGAAATCCCAGACACACGCGTAACAAGTGTCCTAATCGCTCGGGCCCTCGTATCAACTAAGTGATTGTAATTTCTTACTGTCTGCGTTCCTCAAGTTTCGGTTTAAATAATAAGATCTAATTTGTTTTAAAAAATTTCTTTCCGGCTTGTTGTTCCTGCACAAAACCACGATTTGAAACCATTTTCAACGCAAATTTTATACCCTTCTCCATGTATCGTGCATCTCAATATCAGTCTTAGATCGAAGTCAAGTTCCAGTACAACGCCTTCAAGGTCAAAATTTGCGATAATTATCGGATTATAACCCGGAAATTTTGACAGAACAAGCCTGTCATTCCATTTTATATTTTCAGTCATTCAGAAAAACAAGCTATGTAACCGTTTTCGACGCGAATTTTAGTCGATTTATAATGGATCGAACTAGCCCATATTGGTGTCAAATGAAAGACAAGTTCCAGTACTACGAAACCAAACTCAATGTTTACTAAAAATATACGATTAATAACCCCGAAATATTGCTCGAACATGCCTATGGATGCTTGGTCTGGCAGCCCGATTTACAAAGAACTCGCTTTCTGCGGAAAACGAGTTCCCCGCGATAAATTCAGCCTACTTTTCAAATTCTCAGGGAACTCGCGTTTTGCAGAACGCGAGTTCCTATTAAATTCGTTATTTTGAAAAACGTTGACACGTATGCAGAACTCGCTTTCTGCAGAAAGCGATATTGCGTCTCGCGTTTTCCAAAAAGCGAGTTCTTCATACGTGACAAATTTAGGGGTTATTTTTCAAATAAAAGACGACGGGGTCATTTATACAAATAATTAATAAAAATGGTTTTTTATTTAAAAATAAAAATATAAAGTCAC
Organism: Hibiscus tridactylites; assembly: GCA_958450335.1. Taxonomy (NCBI): domain Eukaryota; kingdom Viridiplantae; phylum Streptophyta; class Magnoliopsida; order Malvales; family Malvaceae; genus Hibiscus; species Hibiscus tridactylites. The sequence goes on along the minus strand of OY288273.1, from coordinate 24,335,435 downwards.
GTTTTTTCAAATAAAAAACAAATTTAGGGGTTATTTTCAACTCGAGGGGCCCGTCTCTAGCTTGTATAAATGACTCCGTCGTCTTTTATTTGAAAAATAACCCCTAAATTTGTCACGTATGAATCATGTGGTTCAATTACTTTTAGGCATGGGCGGAGCCACTAAGGGGATTGGGGTGTCTGATGACACCCCAAAATTTTTTAGAAATCGTATTTTTCTATATAATTTGCATATGAAAAAATTGAAAAATATATAATTGACATCCATTAATAAATAAAATGACACCCTTAATAAATAAAATGATACCTCTTTATAAATAATTGACCCCTCTTGAATAACGTTCAAAAAATGACACCTCTTAAATAATTTCTGACTCCGCCCCTGCTTTTAGGTATATTAAAAATTATTTAGAAAAGTCAAATCTAATTAGATAATAATTAGTGGGTTAATTAAAACATAATGAACGGTGACTATGATAATATAAAAACAATAATTCCATATTGTTAACATGAATCATGATTTCAAGTGTTCTTTCAATTAAATATAAAAAATAAATAATAGACATTTGATATGATTTCAAATGGATAAATACCGATTAATTTTTTTAAGGCAAGCATGTGCAATAATACAAAAAATAAATAAATAATAATTTTGTAGTGTTCACATGAATCATGATTTCACGTGTTCTTTCAATTAATTTTTTTAAATAATATGCATGTGATATGATTTCAACTGGAATAATACCGATTAATTTTGTACGCCAACTCCATTATGAATCTAGATAATAACAGAATTAGAAATCATTTATATTTTTTCTGTGTCATTATGTATTTCTATAGGCGTAAATGAATTGAGTTTGAACGAATAAGATTATATTCGTGTTTCTTTGTTTATTTTTAAAAGTGTTCGTGTTCGATTTATTTTGTAATGTTATATTCGTATTAGTTTGTTTAGTGTTCACGAACGTGTTCGTTTATATGTTTAAAAATATTAACTGAATTAACAATAAATAAATAGATAAAACAAAAGCAACAAAATAAAGCTTGTATTTCAATGGGAACTTATATAACATCCTTAACAACAACAAAAAATAATATTTAGATACATCCACTGACATTTTCATCCTATAAACGAGTCTATAAACAAGCTTACAAACGAGCCTATAAACAAGTTTGTTCGTGAACATAAACGAACCGAACACCTATGTTCGTGTTCGTTCGTTTAATAAACGAACATAAAATTTTTGTTCATACTCGTTTATTTAGCTTAATAAACGAACGTTATGCAAACGGTTCATCGAACGCTTGTTCATTTACACCCTTATGTATGTTCCAACATTAAAAATAGGGTTTAGAGTTAGAGTTTAGTGGTTAAAGTTTAGAATTTAGGGTGTAGGGTTTATATTTTAAGGTTTAGGATTTAAGGTCTAAGGTAAACAATTTGAGGTTAGAGTGTAAGATTTAATTTTTTAGTGTTGAAACATAAAAATAACAAAAAACAGGTAGAAGATTTTTGTTTGTAATAACATAAATGTATAGTGGAATAGATCTCCTTCTTCTTTTCAGTGTCCTTATTTATTATGCTCTCACACTAAAAAATAAGGTTTATAGTTTAAGAAATTAGGGGTGTGGTGTGTTTTAGGGTTTAAGGTTTATGATTTAAGATTTAAAATTTAAGGTTAGGGCTTAAAATTTGATTTTTTAGTGTTGAGGCATAGAAACAGGCACCGAAATGGACAAAGGATTCTGTTCAGTATGATGCTAGTAATTTAAAGCAATAAGCTGCATGATATTAAAATATGTATTATTACAGACTATTAATTGGTCTAATAAAATGAGGTGTTAATTTTTTAAAAAATATCAGAAGTTTAAACTAAAATACAGTGAATGGAGTAAACTAAATTCATAATATCATCTTAAAATAAACACTTAATTTAAATTAATTCATTAATAAATTAAATAGCCATGGTGTATTATTTGATTTGACGAGAGAAGACGAGGAAAGTGGATTTGGTGAGTTTTGATATCAGCACATGGACATGTTGAGAAAATATTATTAATGTAAACAATGCCGACAAAAAATAATGGATATAGATAGGTAGCATGGGACACAAGAGTGACACACAGCAAGAGAGCAAATTACTTGATTAAAATAAAACAAAAATGGCATCGGCACCAATTTTGACATTGCCGAGCTTCATCGCTCTCAGATTCGACCCCAAAGGTTCTTACTTGAGCTATGTTCGTGAAGGTGGAAGCATCGACGGGTACCTCAAATTTTTCGAAACTCAAGCTGAGAGCCCATTTTCTAAACTTCAACTGGAGCCTGCTGGTCTTTTGTTCCACGTACGATGTTGCCAGAACAACAAATACTGGGAAAGAAGCAAGAATCTTTCCATCACCGGAAACCCAGCGGAGCAGTATTGGATTACCGCTACCGCCGACACCAAGGAGTCATGCACGTTGTTCAAGCTCATCTCTGTAGACCCTGGTCTGAATACGGTCCGGATTGTTCATGTCCAATCCGGATGCTATTTATGCTTCTGGGGGTTGGCTAATCCAACATATGATGGCTGCGTGTTGGCGAACTACCAAGTTTATGATCATCAAGGCTTTGATGTCTTCCAGCTTATTGATCTGAAGTTGCCAACTCCAAAGATTATCAGCCTTGGATTCAGCCCCAAAGGTTGTTACTTGAGCTATGTTCGTGAAGGTGGAGACATTGATGGGTACCTCAAATTCTTCGAAACTAATGTGGACAGCCCATATGCAAAGTTTGAAATGGAGGTTGCTAGCGCGGATGGTTTGTCGTTCCACATAAGAAGTCTCCAAAACAACAAATATTGGGAAAGAAGCAAGAATGTTTCCATAACAGGAAACCCGGCGGAGCAGTATTGGATTACTGCAACCGCCGATAACAAGGAGGAAGACGAATCCAAGGAGTCGTACACGTTGTTCAAGTTTGTGCCTATAGACCCTGCTACGAAGACGGTCCGGGTTGTTCATGTGCAATCAGGATGCTATTTATGCTTATGGGGGTTGGCTAATCCAACATTTGATGGCTGCGTGTTGGCAAACTACCAAGTTCATGATCATCAAGGCTTTGATGTCTTCGAACTTGTTGAATGGAATTAATTGTTATGGGGGTTGTTCCAACACCATCCCATGTCTCCTTCAAGGATGCATGTACTTATGTTTAATTGCAATTAATAAATGCTGCATCAATATTGCATAGGTACTCCGGTTTAGTATAGAAATCTAATTTAAATTACGAAATAAATACTAAATAAAGCAAGATAGAACAACCATGATCATAAATATAAAACTTGGGATTGCTTTGAATTTTTAAACTGTGGGCCGAGACATATGAAAACAAAACAAAAATGCCCCGTCTATAATGGCCTGAAATTCAAATTACAACACATACACTGCGACCTCACCTCATCTGATTGTATACTATAAGAAACAGAGAAAATGTGTGTGTATTCTGTCAACTATGTTCCTAATTGGTCCCCGACAACGGAACCGGGATCCTTGAACTTATATTCTCATCCTACCTTTTGATTTTTCCCCTATAAATGAAAACATTGTATATGACATTCGTTGTTGCCTCGCCGATACCTTCACGGCACTCGTCCGACGAGCTATTTGTGCTGCCCTTACGTTTTCAAGTATTGTGGGGGTACCCGACCTCTCATTCGTGAAATTGATGAAAGAAAAGGAAAAGAACCAAGTGGAATGGAGGTAAGCCAGGATAAGAACTCACTCTGACAGAATTCTCCCGTACCAAAAATCTACATCTTTCAACTGTTCTCTACAATCAAGATTGCACAGCCAACTTCTGAAGATGCTCGTAGAAGATTTGTAGGCTTACATCGTCTGTAAAGATTACATCTGATCCGGCAGCCATGTCGATAGAATTACTGTATGTTGCTGATGGGTTCAACTTTGCTAACAAAAACCTCGCCTGCACAAAGAAAGCCAAAATAAGCCCTTGGTGGCATGGTTATGAAAGAAACAATCTAAGATTGATGAATACCAACTTAAGCCTCTAGGTCTAAATACTGATTTAGCTATGAAAGTATCATAGAACTGGATGGGGAGCGGTACAGGCATGCAAAAAATCGGCTAACCAGTTAAACTGACATAAAGCGAACCGATTTAACTGAAATAAGTCGGATTAGTCAGTTTTTTGGTTTAATCAGTTTGGAAGTTTGGTTTAATTGGTCGATTTTCAGTTTTAATTTCCAAACTGACATTAAACTGACCTGGGATCCATGCTGATCGCATACAACCAATCTTGGGACGGGGAAGCGTTCCTGAATAATCATTTGGGCATCAACCTGGGGTGCTTCCAAAAGCTGTGCAAATGCCTGTTGAAAGAAATAAGCTTTACACATCAAAATCATACTCTGAACCTAGAAATCGGTTAGTCAAGGTTGGAAGTTAAGCACATTATAACCTACTCATATACGATTGCAATTTGGAGCAGAACATATATTCAGGATTAAAGAGACGACAAAATCGAGCTACTATGGCTTGAGCATAATGTTTCGAAATAAATTTTACATTAAGGTAGTATGAACAAGAATGAACCTACCTTATGTTCAGGCTGATTCTGGTAACCCATGTTGCGCCACTGAGCTATTGTCATACCATGGAATATAACAATACTGAAATATGCATCGAGCAAGAGAATGCGATCGGCTGAAATGGAAGCCACGTCCAATAATGCCGGTTGAGGCAGTGAGTTGAATGAATATGATATTAATGACGGTTGAATCATAACAGCTGCATTCGTAATGTTTTCTCTGTTTAATAACATGCGAAAATAGGCAGTTTCATCGGGACTATTGTTAAAAACCTGCCACGGAAAGGAAAGAGAAGGAACTCGTACATGAGCACAGGTTAATTACATATTCTAAAATAGACAGGATATTGGGGGGGAGGGGGGAGAGAAACAGTTACCTGCACAAATTGTGAACGCCGCAAATTAAACATAAATTGAGGAAACAAAGAGAAAGAAGAGTTTAATGTAAAAGATGATGGATCATCCTTCCTGTAATCGCCAAATTTCGAACAAAGTCGAATGAGATTGCGATCTAACCACCGTGTAGCATCAAACCCCTCCTAATGAAACAAAAAGTAATGATTATGATTAGAAGCAACAGATTAACATTTCATTACATTATCAAGGAGCCAACAGAATAGAAATCTAAATAAATTATAGATCGACATTCGAAAAGGAAATACAGCAACTAGTAGATAACTGAATAGAAATCTTGTTAAATTACCTCCATCTCCATCTTCAAAGAAGTTACTCTTGCCATTACAACAGCTGCAGTCTCTTGATCAAAACCTTGTACTAATTCCTAGAAAGGAGATATTATTCAATCAGAATAGATTAAACAAGACATAAATGGAAGTGACAATTAAGAGAATCTAAACTAACCTCTGTACTAACGGCACTGTCCATCCATCGTCTCGTCACAGTCGTAACTCGAAGCATTGGTTTACCATCGGAGTCTTGATAACTGCAATTAAGATGAATCAGATCACAATCATATTATCAAACGAACAAAGTAAAATCCAAATCAAACAGATTTAACTTTAAGGAAAATAAAGAGGATCCTTTCGAGTAGTTCATGCAGCAAACCTTGTAAGAAACTGCAAATAGAGCTGTGAATTTGCAGCTCCAGGAGCATTTGATTGCTCGGTTGATGAAATATCAAAGAAGACTGACAAGCACGTACTCTTGTCGAGGCCACACATTTTCCATGCCGTAGTGTTCCCCTCCCCAATGATCGTGTCAGAGACATTGACTCCTTTCTGCAACACTCGTAGTTATCAGCTTAAATCCCCACAAATACTAGTAAATACATTCTTCTGTTTAAACTCTGTTTAGAGAGGATGAGGAACTTGTTAAATTATTAAATGGTCCAACCTTCTCCGTAGATGTGCAAGGTCCGATGACTCCTTGAATTTTGATATCTTTCGAACAGTTGATCTCAAGCATGCCACTAGAAAGGAGGAAAAATGCAACTATATAGTAATTTATAAACAAACATTTATACAAGAAGTGAAGTCAAAAGGTTGAACAAGAACTAACTTAAAACATAGGCCAAGAGATTGATCTCCGTCCTTGAACATACGCCTGAAAGAGCCTTTAAATACAGAATGACCAAAACTTTCAGCTAGAACAACAAGGCCACCTGTTCTTTCAACTGCAACTTTCATTTCAGCAACCCCGACCTGAGACATGCAAAACCGGTTATGTAATGAAGATTACATCCGACCTATTGACCGACTAATCCGGAATGAGTTTTGCAAAAAGGTGGTCAAGACAAACCTGATCAAGTGCAGATGCAAAAAGGTCTAGTACATGGCCTTGGTCGACAAGCTGTTTTGCAAGAGTATCATAAAATCCGACTGCTTTCTTAAAATATGGTGCAGCATCCTTGTCAAGATCTTTATGTGAACGTACAGGTTCCGACAAGTCCTTCGAAACAATCTACAGAAATCATACAATCAATAACTAGAAAGAACCATACATTTCATTAGAAACAAATGATAAATTCATTTAATTGTGGAATAGATAAGAATCAGAAAGCTAAACAAAGAATTTAACGGCATTACCGTCCCCGGCCCTTCGGTACATGGACCACCAACCAAAGCAATAATCCTAGCACCAGTTCCAGGTGTGCAGGCTCCAAGCAATCCCGTTGCAACACTTAAGGCCACTCCGGTACACCTCGACACCCGATTACCCGGTTGTACAGGCCACTGATCCGTTTGCAGCTCATCCAACATCTGGCATTAAAATCAACCAAACACTTTGTAAACAATATATATTTCAGAAATGAATTTCCCACCACAAGTATATAAAACGCACCGAGTTGAGCGTGAATTCGCAATCCGAAGCAGGCAATACAAACCGGTTAATACCGGTATTTGAGTACCCATTTTGCAGGCCTTTCGGATATCCGGTAGCTGGCCGTCGCCCAGCAGCACCAAGGCCTAACTGCTCCAGCACTTGTTCCTTGGAAATCTCCTTATCCCCCCTGAAAACATAGACCTTTGATATATCCGAGAACCCCAATTCATGTACATGCGCTTGAGTCCCATATGAAACGAACCCGACGAGCGCGTGTTCCGGCAACAACCCAAGAGCCTGCTTCAGCGCCGATTTAACGAAATCAAGCTCTTCCTCGATCATGCACGTGTCCAGCACGAACACGAACACCGGCGGCAATTGAGGAGGAACGGAAGGGTTGTTCGGATCGGGACTCGGTTGGAGCGAGTATTGCACGGTGGTGTACTGCGGGTAGAGCTCGCAAGGCAGGTTCGTCTCGGAGATCATGGCGTAATGTGGCGGGAAATGGCTGCGCTGGTAACAGAACGGACAGATCCAGATTTTGGCGGTGAAATCGACGCGCGCGAAGGCGTTGAGCACCGCGGCACACGACTTACACCGGAGGGGCGCGTAAGGGAGCGTCGGGATATCCGGGTGAGAACGGATCGGAGCAATGGTGACGGCCAACGGAATCACGCAGGCACTGGCTTCGACTTTAGTACGTGGCCAGACATTCCACGTCATCCTAACGGCGTCGATCCCTTCGGGATCAATGTTCGCCATTTCCGACATGATTGAAAATTATTTAAAAATTTAACAAACAAACAAACAAAAAACTAAAAATATATATATATTTTTTATCAGATTCGATTAGCAATTAAGAAATTGAACAAGAATTCTGACTTTTTTTAAGGATTTTTTTTAACTTTTTTTTAATGAATTAGGGCGACCCCAAAGATATTTGGAGGTCACCGATAGAAACAAAAAGGGAAAAACTTTATTTATTGGTTTTATTGAAAGAGAAAGTGATCAGCAGAATCGAGCTTAAAAGCTTAGTATTTAAAGAGAATGTTTTGTAATAACGGAAGGTCATGCGCTTTCCATTCTTGTAACGCCACGTCAGATTATTTCTTTTGGATTATATTTCATTGCCAAAAATAAATGTCTCTACATGGAATGCTAAATGTTTGAATAACTAAAAACAAGTTATTTTCAACTTTTATGTTTGAATTAGAGTTAATTGTGTCCAAAATTTATTTGACTCTCATTTCATTTAATTTGTGCAGACTGCAGACCCTTTAGGTGACGTGCCTTTATGTCATATATGAGCAGCTCCTCCTGTCAAGAGGTAAAGAGGATTTGAAAATCTCCTCTTTTATCCCATGCGTAATGTGTTGTGCAGAGATTTTTGGTTATTATTCGCTAATCAATTAATACAATCAGCTATCAACTAATATAATCTATTATCCGCTAAAAGAAGTAAAGAGAATTTTATTTGACATTTAATATATTTTACTAGTACAATTCGCTAGTCAAATGAACTAATACAATCAGCTATCAATTAATATAATTTATTATCCGTTATCAGCTAATTTCCAAACATAATCAATATGAAATTTAGAATAAGCACATTTATATAATTTTACTGGTATGATTTATATTTCGATAATAATATATATAGGTACGAATATATTTTATTGTACATTTTTAATTTATCTATATTATAAAGTAACTCTGTCAATGACCGACTAAGCTAGTATCACGAACAAATCAATATATAAATGAAAAAAATTATTAAAACCTTAAGATTATTAAAAAAATGAAATGAAAAATCATTAAAGTTATTTAAATATATTAATTTGTTTACAAAAAGTATATCAATTCTTAAAAATATATTTTAAAAATAAATATCTTTTATATCTCATCAATTTTTTTAAATAGTCTAAAAGTGATTATAAGGTAATATCTGTTAATAGATATCTCTCATCGAATCTTAAAAATTATTCAATATATTGAAAAACCTATTTATCTTATTTTCCTTTTTAAGAAAAAACTATGTGTATGATGTATCTTATTTAATATTTTCATTATATTTTACTAATTATTTATCTAAAATTATTTTCTATGTTATGAATATTTATTTATGTAGACGTCTATCATGATAAGAACTTTATCATCAAGGAGATTTGACTTACTTTATCATTAGGAATATTATCTACATTAATTAGAGTTTAATGTATTATGTACTTCTTATGCCTATAAATATATGAATTACTGAAGGCATTGTATACAAGTATATATTTGAGAATAATACGAATCTCCTTCTTTCTCCCATCTTTTTGTTCTTCTTGTTCTTCGTTCTTATTCTTGTTCTTCTTTATTTTATTCAGAACACGTTATCAACACGAGCTTCAGATCAACTGAGATCTTCGTCGTTCGAATCTGAAAAAATTATTGGAAAGAATTTGATTCCAAGGTGAACCAAAGATGAGGTTTTTTTTTTCTTCCTTAATTTTCTTTTTGTTACCGATTACCTTGCTCTTTATATTTTAACTTGGTTTTTAATTTTTTTTAAAAAAAACCAAAGAGGGGCGTGTTCGATTGTATTTAAGCATTAGGTAAAGATGAATTTGTGGTTTCTCACAAATCAAAGGACGAATTAACAGAGATGGACATATGCGTAAACTTTAAGAGAAAAGGGTAAATTTCTGTCAAGTTCTTCATATTTTTTTGGTTTATTTACTTTAGTTCCTACATACTTGTTGTGATTTATTTATCAATATTTAATTTATTTTATCCTATTGATGATATTTGATATTTTTAACCGTGTTTTGAATTTTACATGACATGTTTGAATGGTGTGGTAAGAGACATGACAGAAAGGGATTATGAGAAGCCGTTTTGGCCGTTTGCTATGTCTCCATTGTCCTTAAGAGGAAAATCAACATCGGTAAATTCTAATTTTATTTTTATTCTTTAAATTATTATTTTAAAGTCTGATAAATCATAGTGATTTTGCTCGAAAGCAATATTTATTTTACGTCGATTATGTTGGGTAGACACGAAGCTTGGATAGATTGCCAGAATAAAAGATCGTACTTAAGGGGTTTAGGGAAAAAGTCGATTCTGTTGATTGACAAGAAACCGACATCTATTTTTGTTGTTATGGCTTTACAAGATGAATTAGATTTTGGTTTAACTGAAATGCTTGTTGTATCTGAATTTGTTGATGTATTTCCTAAGGAACTCCCTGGACTCTCTTCAATTCGAGAAGTTGAGTTCAAGATCGAAGTTCAGCCCAGAACAAATCCGGTGTCCATTACGCCCTATTGTATGGCAGTATGGCACCCATTGAATTGCAAGAACTAAAGAAGGAGATTCAAGAATTATAAGATAAGGGTTTCATTCGACCAAGCACTTCTCCCTAGGGTGCTCCGATTTTGTTTGTGAAAAATAAAGACGGAACGATGCGACTTTGCATTGATTATCAGCAATTGAGGGTGAAAGATGAAGATATACCCAAAACTGCTTTCAGAACTCGCTATGGTCATTACGAATTTCTAGTGATGCCATTCGGGTTAACGAATGCCCCTGCTGCGATATTAACCCGACCCGAAAAGTTAACTGGTCAGATATTGACCTGACCCGAAAATCAATCGATTCGATATTAATCCGACCCGAAATAACATAGACCCGAACTAAATTCGAAATAGATCTAATTCAAATCGAACCTAAACCGAAAACAACTCGAACTAAAATCCTCAATTTTCACGGGTTCTTCTGCAACTTGGTGTAGCTTTGGCTCTTTCCTTTGCTATTTTTTTTGTTTCTCCTTTATCTTCTTAACCTTCTTTTTTGTGTGTTGTGATGTGCTGAAGATAGCCAACTTAATTCTTCCTTTTTGGTGTAGCCGAAGGGCATTTAATTTGTGCAGACTGCAGACCCTTTTGGTGTCGTGCCTTTGTGCCATATTCGAGCAGCTCCCCTGCCAAGAGGTAAAGATGAGTTTATGGAAAAGCCTTTGGAATTGAGCTAAAAGAGGTAAAGAGGATTTGAAAATCTCCTCTTTATCCCATGCGTCATGTGCTGTGCAAAGATTTTTGGTCTATTATCATTCATTTTTAGAATGGTGATTGGATGACCTCATCAACTCAAGCACATGGATTTGACTCCCTGAAACTTGGTATTATTTTTTATCAGAATTGAAACTTGGTATTGGTTTTCTACAAATTGTGTAGAACATAATTCTTCCCTCTAATTCATATTTCATATTTTAATTTATTGAATTATTACAAAACAATTAATCACCAATGCTGCTCTTGAGCCACATCCTTCTCAAATTCACCCCAGACTGGTTCCAGTTATATATAATCAAAGAAAATCAATTTAATCAACACTTTCTATTTGATATATACACCATTTACATATGTCCAAAATTAGGACTATAAGTTGACAAAACGTTGAGAAGATTGCATCATATTTGATAAACTACCCTGCATCAAATATTCCAACCCTTTACAAAAAAATGGGTTAAACCAAATATTGCAAACTACATATAAAAACACTTAAAAATTTACAGATGAAATACTTGTGAATATATACGAATTTCATCGACAGTTGCTTCAAATTAGTTTTGAGGAGATAACCATAGGTAGTGTGAAACCTTGGAGCCTGGTTTTGGTTGTTTTGTGTATGATGAGTTTGAGCTATTTGGTTAATGGTGCTGGTGATACTAATAATAAATGTTTTAGAAATTTTTCATCTATCGGACACCCTACTGGCCGCTATACTAATGGTAGAGATTTTGTAAATTAAGAGGAGATGAATTGGGAGTTACAAACTATGCAGTTCCATATCTTGCTCCAAATTTTACTGGAAAAGCTATATTTTATATTGCTCCAAATTGAATTGAGCTCAGAGCATTAAATTAAGAAAACCAACTCATCAATTCAATGTTTGATTCAATACTTTCTCAGAACAAACAAACTTATACGTTAAACAGCTAAATCATACCAAAATTTAGAAGATTCAACAAAACTTTAGAGCTAATCAGAACCTACAACTTTTGTAATCTAAACTTCAAAGTTTAATGCTGACCTAAGAGTTTGGCACCCCAAAGTGGATCTTTGATATGCCACTTGAGAAAAAATGATTTCTGGGTTTTGGATGTTAGAACTTCCAATTGGATTAAACCATTTAACTTGTTTTTCCACCGAAGTTCGATCTGGATAAACTTGGGATATCAGTGGTTGAAAGAATGACAACTTCCAACAACTTTCCATTTTCCTTGATCAGCTCAAAGATACAGACATCTCCCACCTTCAATTCATTTCCTATCACAAAAGGTCGCCAACTCCTACCGCGAAACACAACTCTTCTTCTATGTTCATTGGCTGTTGTTATTCTTTCGTACTGAACGGTCCAAGTTCTACCATCTGGAACTCTCAGGATAATTTCTCCATATTTCTTCAAATATCTCTTGGCAAATTCCTCTGGTATGTACTGCAAAAAATGAAAAATCTTAAAAAGAATGAAGATAGTTTCAGTTCTTAATCAGCAATGCATGTTCATACAATACAAATCTGAATAAGTCTGTGACTTGACACTTTTAGTTCATATAGAGAATGATAAAAAAATGTCACTTGCAAGACTTGGATTATGTAAATGGGATGAATAGAGGATTCAACAGAAATCTCACAAGATGAGTATGAGAATTAACATATGATGAATGTATCACAACACTGAAAGAGGGATTTGAAGTTCTGAAATCACTAGCTCCTATACAAGCTCCTTTCTTGGATGGAGACAATGGTTGCATCTCGGTCTTGCCCAAAAGGTCGGGTTTGAGGCATCTCCGAGCACCTGTTAAGATTGAAAAGGTTGAGATGATAGCTTTCGAAGCATAACATTACTTTCCTCAAAACTAAAAAACATTTCAAGCACAAAGAAAATTACCCCTAAGTTCTTCTGTTATATATTTAACATTCTTGCTCGTCACTTGTTTTTCGAGCTTAATATCCTCAGCTTGAATGCTTTCACTTGAGTTGATTCTCATCATTTGACAAGGCTGAAAACATGGGGACGTCGATTTCTTCTTTGTTTTCTGGTTTGGTGGAGAGTCATCCAAGATTTCAATGTAAGAGTCTGTTTGGTCTTTAAATTTTCTGGAGCTGGATGGATCATGAACTAGTTGACAATCAGGTTCCGAATCACTGACCAACCTCCTGGTTTTAACTCGACTAGCAATGCTCCCATGAGCTGTTACAATGATAAGAAGGAATAAATAGATTGTCACATAAACAAATTGATCATTCAATCAATGACCTATAACATGTTCTACTTACCCAGTGGTTTGCAGGCATTGCTGGTATTTTCGACAACCGGGTAGATGACCACTTTCATTAAAATTTCAGGATGCTTAATTAGCTCAAATACACAGATGTCACCAACATCAAGAAGATTATCTTTTACAAATGCCCGCCAACCACCGTAGATGTGTGCCTTCAGATTTCTATATTTTGGATTGCTATAGTACGTGACAGGCCAAGTTTTCCCAGCTGAATTGCACAATGTCATATTACACTTGTGCATTGCCAAATATTTCGTAGCGAAATCTGATGGTATAAACTGGAGTTCAACAAGGGAATAGAAACATGGAAAATAGACTGCATAAGCTACTTGGAGTAGGCAAAATCATGAATTGGAGAATAGACAGGTTGTAGTTTTAAAAGTTACCATTTTGTATGGACTGCCAACGTATGTTGGTTGCATGACCACCATAAAAACAGGGTTCTTAGTATTTTTGAAAGCACTAGCTATTTGAACAGCGTGTGCCTTTTCAGTGGCTGTCAATCGTTGCAAACAACTGAAAGCCTCAGGTTTCACACTTCTCAATGATGTAATTACAAAAATAAAAGATGGCAAGAGCATCTCAAAAGTAAATACTGCAAAAAATGAAATAAAGAAAGAATGCATACCAACAAGTTGTCCCGGTGAGTTTTCAACTTTCTTGAGGTTTCCAAGATTGACCCTACTGGACTTGGAGTGACCAGAGCTGATGCTGGAAGATAAAATCCCTAACTTTAAATTTGTTCCAGGTTGATTAGGTGAATTAGTTCGCGTTTTCTTCCGAGGCAGAGGACATGACAAATATGATTTCTCTTTTCTTTTCCTACTTATTGAAACATCATCAAAAGTTTGAGAAATATATCAGCATCATCTTCATTGACAGTACATGGATGGGATCTGTGAAGCACGCTTATCAGGAACTCAAGATTAGTATATTTAAACTTTTATACCCATCTAATCTTGAAGAAGGCCAACTTGCACTATCAGAAACTGAAGAAATGGTAACTTCCAACAAATTCTCATTTTCCTTGAGCAGTTCAAAGACATGTGTCTCCAACTTTCAAGTTATTGTCCAGCACGAATGCTCTCCAGTTGTTTCTAAGAAATTTGGCTTTTGTTACATTTCTTTTGTAGTTCATAGTCCAAGTCCTGCCATCTGGAATCCTCAGGGTGATTTCTCCACTTTTCTTGAAATATCTCTTGGTAAATTGATATGGTATGTTTTGTCAAAGGAAAAGGTGAAAAAGATGTAAATGAAAATGATATTACGGTTCTTAATTTGAAAAGAATAGTCATATATAATATGTGCTTTTCTATTTGCTAAGCTTGAATTTTATCTTGAAATAAACATATAATTCAATAGAAGCCCTTAACCCGAATTCTTACCAAAGAATCGCCGATAAGAACATATGATGGTTGCATCACAATACTGAAAGATGGATTTGTAGTTTTGAAAGCACTAGCTCCTATACAAGCTCTGTGTTTCTCGGTTGTCGTCAATGATTCCATCTTTCCCATAAGGTCAGGTTTGGGACATCCTTGAACACTTGATTCCCTTACAATATCATATTTTGCTGAACATTTGGATTTACCTGTTGAAGATCAAAACTTTTAAGACAATAGCTTTGGAAGCAAACCATTACTTACTCGAACTCAAATATTAAAGAAAAAGAATCTCACCCCCAAATTTTTTTTTCTCAAATTTTGGAAAATCAATGTTCTTATGGTTCCCGAGCTTTGGGTCTTTAAATTCTACCGAGCTGGAGGAACATCGAGCTTCTTGACAATCAGGTTTAGTTTCACTGACCAAGCTCCTGGTTCTAACTCCACAGCCTACTCTCTTATGAGCTGTTACAAAAAGAAATGATAAGAAGAAATAAAACATCTCTATCGATTGTCATGGAAACAAACTGATCAATCAATGGCCTATATAACATGTTCTTCTCACCTTGTGGCTTGCAGGCCTTGCTTGCATTTTTTACGACCGGATGGATCTCCACTTTCATTAAGATTTCAGGGTGCTTAATTAGCTCGAAAACACATATGTCACTAACATCAAGACGATTATCTTCTACGAATGTCTTCCAACCACTATGGAGTTTTGCAACCGAATTTTTATTTTCTGGATTGCAATAGTACTTCATAGGCCATGTTTTCCCAGTGGAATTTCTTATGGTCAGATTACCATTGTGTTCTGTCAAAAACTTTTTAGCAAAGTCCGATGGTATATGCTGGAATCCAAGAAGTGAAAAGAAAACAGAAAATGAAACGTTTTCAGTCCAAACAAAGAGTAAATAATTTTCAATTGTGTCAGCAAAATAATGAAATGTTACCAAGTGATATCTATAATGAACATATGATGGTCGAAACACCATAAAAACTGGATTGCCAGTACTTTTGAAAGCACAAGCTATCTGAATTGCTCGAGCCTTTTCGGTGGCTGTCAACCATTGGGAACAGCTTGAAACCGTTTTCACCCTTTTGCGAACTGAAATCCTTCCTCCAACTCCTGTCATAGATGGAGGAAATCATAGTAAGCAACAAAATTTAAAGGCATAAAAAAACGACAGGAACATCTGAAGAACAACCACTACTGCTGAAATTAAAAAAAAAGAATGCATACCATAAACTTGTCTTTTAAAAATGCATGAGTTTTCATTTTTATTGAGATTACCAAGCTTAATTATTCTAGAGTTGGGGTCATCAAGACTAATGTGTTATGATAAATTTTCTAACTTCGAATCTTGTCTCATTTTCTTTTGAGGGAGTGGATTTGACAAATCTGATTTCCCTTTCCTTTTCCCACTGGTTGAAACATCATCACTTTTAGTATAGGCATACTCTATCTACGAAGCACTTTTATCAAAAATCAACACATGAAAATGACCATTCCCTTCATATCGAAAAACCACAAAAGACCCAAATTCCATTGCATAATGCCGTGCAAATTCTAGCCAGCCTTTTTGCAACCACACCCTTCCATCACTCTTTGTAAGTTTCACCTGCCATATTGCACCACTTGGGACCTCAAGTTTAACAATACTTGGCAGTTGGTTTCCATATTTTCTAACAAATCTTCTGGGAATCCCCTAATAACAACCGTATATACAGACATGATCAATTAATGGACTTTCATGAAAGGAAACTGTTGCGTGTAAAAGAATCCTATCACAAATAGTGCAAGTGTACACGTCACAAGTAGTAAAGTGATACTTGGAGTATCGGATATCGTCTCCACAGGGACTGGAAATAACTCTATCCTTGAATTGCTGCACAAGAGAGAGATAGTTTTAATTGGATTGTAAAATAATCGTGATAAACAACTAAAATAAAAGAGTAAATAATCAGGTTTAAGAAGTTGGCCGGTATTGAATTGCTCAGTAGTGTAGGTGTTGCACTGTAAGAGAAACTTCTGTTCTATCGTCGTCCCTATCGCGGCAGAAGTCTGTTGATGTCGCGGCAACGGTCACACAACTCTGTACTTCAAGTTTGGCAATAATCCCTGCTATGACTCATCCTATTCCTAGGCCCAAGTTCTGTTGATGGACACTTCTTGGATGATACCTCCCAGCGTGAATCGAAGGGTGAACACCAACGTTGTTGAATTCTTCCTTAGCCACTTAACCTCGTACTTATCCCTAAGCCGAGATGGTTTAACCATAAACTGGAAAACGCGTATTTATTCTGTTCGTATGCTTGACTCTCCCGATATCAAACAAATGGATAACCTCACATGCTCTCCCGATACTCTTGCTAGATATGAAAACCAGAATAAATAAACTTGAAGTTTTTATTGCTTGAACAGAAAATTCCTAAAATAGTACAATCCTTGCAACTACTTTACAAAATCAACCATTAGCCCTAGAGGAAGTTTAGAACATGGTGAAGAAGGGAAACGACAAAAGTTTTGGGGAAGACGATTAAGAATGAGATATCATTCCCTAGGTCGAATTACATGCCTTTATATAGGCCTTGGGTCCAAGTTTTCTACTATGGCAAGAATACAAGTTTAAACTAAAGTACAACTCTATTAAAGATTAAATTTTCTGAGTAGATGCCTTTAATTCGTCATCTTTTCTTGCTTTGGGTTTCTTCTTTGGACTTTGGGCTTGGCCTTCATTCTGCCTCAGGGCTCAGAAAAATATAGGAGTGGTCCACGACAGACCGGCTTGAAATCCTCTATCTGTCGAGCTCCACTTCACCCTTCTGTCGCCATGGGTACCATGGCAGCGTGTGCTCCTTGACTCCAGTTCGGTGATCCAGCTCTGCTCCTTTGCTGCCCTGAGTCTGCTACAGTAGATACCTGCAAAAGTAACCAAAATCAGTAGCAACTGTGCCATTTTATCTAATTGTGATGTGTATGCAGAAAATTTTCCTAAATGCAATGAATTATGCTTGAATGCAACAGAAATATGGGTAAATGAGGGGTAAAATATAGAACTTTTATACACTCAACAGAAACATATTACAAAGTATAGATGTAAAACGGAGAAAAAGAAGAAATACTTACAAGTATGCCATCTCGAATAGTATCCTGAAGAATTACTTTGAAAAAATAGGGAGTTTTGGACCTAAATGTGAGATGATTGTTGTCTGTAGGACGATGAGAAGTCATCTTGGAACCCCCTGGAAGAGTATGTTCAATGGTTTCCTACATGAACAATTAAACAAACACTTCGATTGTCATGGCGAATAAAACTCGGCATTCACTAAAAATGATAAGAAAAAAGAAACCCATTAGAACATAAAAGCAGCAGACAAATATGAAGTACTAATTTTCTGATGAAAAATACGTATTTCCATAGCAACACAGCATATAGGAAAACCAAAAGACTGAAGACGATGACTAAATTAGTTTCAACCAGATATCCTTAACTCCAACCACGTCAATGTTCTGCTATTGAATGTCAACAAAAACCGGGATTAATGCTATTAACGGAGCCATCTTAGAAAAACTGGGAAATCGGTTAGTTGTTGGCTATTGAATGTAAACTCATTGTTTCTAGGAAGGTAGAAACTAAAAGGCGCGGATTCAGTAATGATGAATTTCATTTGGCATTTAATACATTTTACTAGTACAATTCGTTAGTTAAATCAACTAATACAATCAGCTATCAACTAATGTAATCTATTATATGTTATCAGCTAATTGCCAAACATGGTCAATATAAAATTTAGAATAAGCACATTTATATAATTTTACTAATATGATTTATCGATAATAATATATATAGGTATGAATATATTATATTGTACATTTTTTAATTTATCTATATTATAAAGTAACTCTGTCAGTGACCGACTAAGTTAGTATCACGAACAAATCAATATATAAATGAAAAAAATTATTACAACCTTAAGATTATTAAAAAAATAAAATGAAAAATCATTAAAGGTATTTAAATATATAAATTTTGTTTACCAAAAAGTATATCAATTCTTAAAAATGTATTTTAAAAATAAATATATTTTATCTCTCATCAATTTTTTTAAATAGTCTAAAAGTGATTACAAGGTAGTATCTGTTAATAGATATCTCTCATCGAATCTTAAAAACCATTCAATATATTAAAAAACCTATTTATCTTATTTTCCTTTTTAAGAAAAAACTATGTGTATGATGTATCTTATTTAACATTTTCATTATAGTTTACTAATTATTTATCTAAAATTATTTTCTATGTTATGAATATTTATCTATGTGAATGTCTATCATGATAAGAACTTTATCATCAAGGATATTTGACTTACTTTATCATTAGGAATATTATCTACATTAATTAGAGTTTAATGTATTATGTACTTCTTATGCCTATAAATATATGATTTACTGAAGGCATTGTATACAAGTATATATTTGAGAATAATATGAATCTTCTTCTTTCTCTCATCTCTTTGTTCTTCTTGTTCTTCGTTCTTATTCATGTTCTTCTTTATTTTATTCAGAACACGTTATCAACACGAGCTTCAGATCAACCGAGATCTTCGTCGTTCGAATCTAAAAAAATATTAGAAAGAATTCGATTCCAAGGTGAACCAAAGATAAGGTTTTTTTTCTTCCTCAATTTTTTTGTTACTGATTATCTTGCTCTTTATATTATAACTTGGTTTTTAATTTTTTTTTAAAAAACAAAGAGGGGCTTGTACCATTCTTCTTGTACGCGGGTTATCAGGAGTCTGCTCATCTTTATTAAGCTCATCATCCATCATTTGCATTGAAGGCAGTGTAGAATATATATCTTGTGAAAATAATGGGCTAGAAATAATCGTAGTCTTCAACTAAGATGTCATTCTATCAACAGTAATGCCCTGCTCAGCTGTGGATGATTGAAGATGCTCAAACCGCGGTCAGTAAAAATTATCACCATGTCCTAGATAGGATGATGTTCTACCACCAACTTAAGTGTTATGTCTATGAATTGCTTGTTCCCAAGGATCACTAGAGTGGGATGATCCCACTTCAAGTCTTCTTGGATGTCTGGCTGACTCTCATGTAGACCAATCCGTAGGAAAACTTATTGTTGTATTGCTTGGTGGTTGTTCCGAGCTTTGATAAGGTTTGGATGTTTGTTCTACATATTGTTATGAACACCTCTGCTCCGCACGCCATTTTTGACTACTTTCGTGAGCTTCTAAGAATGGTTTTTCATTATTATTAAATCACTCCTCATACTTTGGACTACAATTAAAATCATCGTCTTCAATTGGAGTATTGTCTTTTGGCAACCAATCAAATCTAGTATCCCAAAGACCAATGGCATAGACTAGATCATCATCAGTCGAAGCTCGACAATGTATATGCTCAATATCAATCGGAGGCTTAGGAATGGGCTGAAAAATGCTGAATTGTCGTAAAACCCTATTAGCACACTAGAACTCAACAACAGAAAAATGAATCAATGGTATCACCGAGCCCCAAAATGGCGAACATTCCCACACATCTGGAGGTACGCAATACATTACTGTTTGACCTTTGTACGGCGTCCAAATGAACTGTAGAAAATATTTATATATATATATATTTAAATTAAAAAGAACAATAATAAATTTTAGAAAATTTATATACCTGATCTTTTCCTTCTGATTCGATCATCATTCGTACATTTACAACATTATTGTGCACCACCCCCGTTTTTTTCAAGCCATGCCTCCATCTACATAGAAATTAAATATTTTAAAGAAATTTTGCATAAATTATTTGTCAATAACATATTCACGAAGAATTTTAACCATAATATTACCTTCCTGCAGGTGGAAATTCAATTGGCGCTTTGGTAATCCGTGTCAAATAAGAAAGTCTATACCATGCCCACGACTGCAGCAAAGTAAGACATCCACCAACATCTAAGCTCTTGATGTTGTCTTTAACAATTTCCGCCTTGCACATTTCATTGTACAAGAACGCTAATACAGCAGATCCCTAGCTATATTGCCTGGTTTCTTGAAAATTTGTCAAAAATGGTAGATATTGTGTGCTAACATAATTACCAGATTTATCTGGCATCAATATCCCTCCAATGGTATGCAGAATATATGCACGTGTGACAAACTGTACTTCTTCCTCAGTAGAGTACTCGGTTATATTGAATTCATTCTTTAACTATGATAATTTGACACGCGACCCTCTAAAATTTGATCCATTAGGTATTTTCTCGAGAAACTAATGGCACAACTGAATTACATCGTAGCTATTATGTCCCACGACTGCATTTCCATTTATTGGGAGATCGAGTTGCATAGCTACGTCTTGCAGGGTAATCATGCATTCTCCGGTCGAAAAATAAAATGTGTACGTTTCTGGTCTCCACCGTTCAATCAACGCAGTTATCAACGCAGGGACCAACTTATATCCATGAAGAAATGTGACATTATAAAAGCCGACCACCTGTCAGTAAATAACTATGCGATGGGATGGTGTCTTTGGCTTCGTTCGTCGAGGGCGAAAGCTATGATTGTCACGCAATTAGTTTATTAAAATAAAATGATCCAAATTTATAAATGAATGACATTATTAATTCATCAAAATAAATTATAAATTTACTTACAAGATGAGAGGAGATGTGAACAGAATCAAGTTGCAACAAAACTTGTTCAGATGACATATTTCAAATTTATCTGTAAAATAACTATTCAGAACATTTTTACTAATATCATATTATATAAAATTATTATATATAAAATTATTTTAATATTATAAAATAAGTATGTTTACAAATTAATAAAACAAAATAAATTTACTTCTCAATTGAGAAAGAAGAAAAATATAGGCAATTAACTAAGATCAAGGCCGAGTTTTTTCTACAATCCTTCCTCCAACAAAGTTAGATTACCTACACAAACAAAAGTTTTCGCTAATAAATTAAACTTACATATTCATAATAATAATAAAGTCAAAATAAATAAATAAAAATTACTTGGTAATTGACAAACCGAGTTTATGGGGAGGTTCAAGAAATGACTAAACCCTTAATTTTTGTCATTTTATTTAAATAAGCTTTTCTACTTTCATCATGTCAAAGTAAACCCTTAAAATTATCAAATACTCAAACTCAAAATAAACCCTTCAAATTCGAATATTCATGCACTACTTCTTATTTTCAGTTCCAATTTCAATACCCAGAATTTGAAACCTAGGAAATTATCCGAGTCTAACATTTTTTTTTTCTTTCTCAATCAAAACCCGATCCAAATAATAATCACTTTTCCATAAACTTCATACAAATATCATATGTTTAGTATTCGTTCTCTCGTGTGTATTTCAATTATTTTTTCATATTTTATAAGCATAATTAAAATATATGACCAAATCTTAAATAAAAAATTACTTGGTAATTGACAAACCGATGAAACTCGAGTTTTTTTTACAATCCTTACTTCAACATAATCAACATTCCTACAAAATAAAAAATTACATCAATAATAAAACATAGGGCAAATTTAACCAAAAAAATAAAGTAATAAATAAAATAAATAAATATTATCTTAAAAAATTAATTTACCAACCTTTCTTTCTTCCACATAATATAATGGAGGGTTTAAATTTTTTTTGCCTTCTCCAGCTGCCTACTTACAATAGAAGAGGGTTTGAGGTTGAACTTTTTTTAACTGAATTGAGCATAAATAGTTACTGCCCCCTTCCATTCGTCTAAGGTCGCCTTCTCTAGCAGTCGAACATAGCAGAGAAGCATTCCTGGCCAAAGCTGGCCATGCATGTAAAAGCTGACCTGCGAGACCAGGTCTCACATGCACCTGCCGTTGATCGCCTTCTCCAGCTGGCTACCCACATGCACCTGCCACCTGAAAAAGATAAAAAAAAAATTTATTATTATACTATGTTCGCCTTCTGCAGAAGTCGAACTATGACATGCACTGTAGCGTTTGCCGTAGATCCCAAATTTCACCCATACACGCCCTATAAACCAAATTTTTGGTTTGGTTTCCAATATTCTGCCAATTCTGCCCATTTCAAATTGATCCATAAACTGTTAAATAATTTAATTTTATTCATAAATTATATCTCTCATTCTAAATTGGTCTCAAAATTTTTAAACATTCAAATTTCATCTCCAAATATGACCCTCATTCTAAATTAATCCCAAATTTTTTTTGGTTCAACCATCGGTATCCAACCTATTGGCTGACTAGGCCGGATCGGGTGTTGTAGAGGCCCATAATAGGGACGACCCTCCCAATCCAATTTGTACCATTCACAACGTTAGGATTCGAACCTCTGACATTGCTTAAGAAATCTAGTGTCTCATCTCACTAAACAAACTAAATGATGGTAAATTGATCTCAAACTTTTGGATGTTTCAATCTCATGTTATTGTTTTTGTCACCTCATATTATTGCATAATACATATAAGTTCTTAAATAGTAGTAGTTAACAGTTTTTGTGATGGTTTTATTAACATGTGACATGATTAGCCTATACTGATAATTTGATGATGAAATTAGAATATTGAAAAATTAGAGACTAAGAATTAGGGTCATAGTTTGAGGATGAAATTGAAATGTTTAAAAGTTTGGGATCATCTTAGAATAAAAATTATAAATTGGAGATAAAATTAAAATATTTAAAAGTATAATAATTAATTTAAAAAAATTATAATTTGAATACATGTAATACAATTAAATCTTTGAATTATTATATTCAAAATATTCAAAAGTTTGTAAGTTTCATTGTTCATAATTAAGGTTTCGTAACGGTCTCTTACATTAATGTATCAAATAAGATACTGTCCTACGATTTTTTCAAGGAACTTTGTCTAGTTCCCCCACTTTATACTTTGGTCAGGGTAAGCAAATCGGAAGACAACCCAATTTCATATTTATCGTGGGTTTGGAGCAGGGGTGCTTAACGAGTTCAGCAGTTAGTGACCCGTTTGAACTCGATTCGGTCAAAATTTAGTAAATGTTCGATTTGGATTGATTTATTTGAATTCGAATTCGACTCGAGACCTTAACGAGTTAAGTCGAGTAAAGTCTAACTCGACTCGATAAGTTCACGAACAGCTCGTTAATTTTTTAAAATATTTTTTTAAAAATTACTTTAGTTTATGTACTTGTGGATTGTTACTTTAGTTTTGATATGATATTTTTGTGAATTTGTGGGTTGTTATTTTAGTTTTAAAATGCTAGTTTGATGTATTTGTGGATTGTTAGTTTGAATTTAGACTTTGAAAGTGTTTTATACACTCTTTTGATATTTTTTTGTTAAATTTATTAATTTATGTTAGTATTAAGCATCATATAGTGTTATTAAATTTACTTTTAGTTAAAAATTAATAAGGTAAATTTTTAATGAGCTTAACGAGCAATGAGTTGAGCAACGAGCTTAACGAATAATAAGTTGAGTTGAGCAATAAATTTTTTAACGAGCACAAGTTGAGCACAATTTTAACGAGCTTAACGAGCAACGAGTCGAGCAATAAATTTTTTTAATGAGCACGAGTCGAGCACTGCCCAACTCGCGATCGACTCGCTCGATAAGCACCCATAGTTTGGAAACTTCAACAAATGTCCATAAGTCTTATAAACGAGTAATTATCTATGCACAAACGCTAATAAAAACTTTGTTTACTCAAGTGTCATAGTTTAAGGGTTTATGGACTATGGTTTAGGGGTTTAATTGTAGTAGTTTTGAATTTAGGGACTGTTGATATAATTTTGAGTTTAAGTTTAAAATTTAGGATTTGTAGATTAAAACCTAAATCTCTAACCATATTATTCTAAAGCCTAAGCCCTAACCCTAAATTTTAACCATAAACCCTAAATTCTAGTCATGAACTCTAAATTATAAACACCCGCACTAAAACCCCTAAACTCTAAACCTTAAACCTAAAATTAAAGCGCTTGTGGAAACAAAAAAAATCTACCACATGTGTACGTGATAATACTCCCTTATAAATTATTAAAGTATTTGGTTCACGAATTTAACATTACATCAGAAAATGTAAGGTTATTTATAGATATATTGGAAGTTCATGTTATCTTATTTGATTCATATGGTTGAAATATAAGATTATTATATTTAGATGATGGAATGTTAGATTACCAAAAAAAACATTTTTACTAAATTGCCGGATACAATTTTTTAAGGTTAATTACCTTGAATATTCACAGTGCAGCTTGCGAAATTAAAACTCAAAAATTAGAAGTAGGTTGAGGAGAGCTATGTACTAAGGTAATAGCTTTAATTGCATGTAGAGATTGTCTTGATGAGAGATGTAAGCTTCTGATTCAATTTTCTGATAGTTAGCCATGTGTGGTTTTATAGTATCATTTTTTTCTGTGAACTAGACCTGTCAACGTCTGTTCGTTTAATGGTCTAAATAGAGATTAATTTTGTTGAACCAGATAAGAACCGGACATAGTTTGAATTAGGCAACAAATATGAACTATAAATAAAGTGGAAAGTACATGTAGGATAAGAAACCCAGTTGCAGTCATCAGTAAGTTGTTCAATTACAATTGTTGTCTTTGGATTGGAGTTTATTTTATGTTTTTTATTTTTATTTTTTTTTGCTCGGCGTAATATAATTTTATTAATTAGATCATATTAATTTTAACCTTGAATTGTGAATCTCGTTAAAAACCTCCCTAAATATTAACCAACACCATTTCTGATACATCAAAAGACCATTTAGCTGTTAGAAGAATGAATCTACTGTCAGTGATAAAATTTATGTTGTTTTTATCCCACACATTTCCTCCGAATAATTCTCATCATAAATATTCGAAGAAGATATATCATTACTTCTAAATCCCATACAGAACAGATCAACTTGGGCCCGAGTTTCCAACTTCTTACCAATAATCATATATTCTATTTCAGGCTCATCTTTAGATCCAAGCCGATTATCCAAAAATTCCTCCACAACAACTTCCTCATGCCCTAAACCAATATTAGGGTCTACCCAAACATCATTTTGTACAATAATTTCGGTGCTATTTCAGCCCAGCTTGGGCTCTTTTTTTAAATCCGCCTCGAGATCAAGAAGAACAGTCAAATTAGAGGACTCCAAAGACGCTTTATCCCTTTCAATCAAGCTAAAAGAAGCCTTTTTCCATTTGTCGATATGCCCAAAAACACTTACATTCCATTCACTATTGGCTTCTAGTGGTTGTTAAGTGTGCAAAAGTTTTATTTTTATGACCGTTTTTATTCATATTATTATTAGATTTAGGCTCATATTAGTTGCATTTTTAGTCATTCATGCATATTTGCATTATTTCCTTCATGGTTATGCTTGAGTTCATGATTTGATTAGTTTTGGTGGAAAAGAGGTATTGTTGGGTTGTTTCGTGTGTGTGTAGGTATTGCCCGGGCAAGCTGGATTATGCCGAGGCAACTAAGAATGAGGTGAAGTGGTAGCTAAATTGATGACTGAATAAATCTGACTTGATCGAGATAGTTGTCGTGGAGAAAAGGAGTCGAAATTCTATGAAGATGTCGAAAGAAGATTAAATTCCAAGAAGTTTTGGAGGAAAAATATAATAAAAGAGATTTATCTCTTTTAAAGTATTTAATTCCAACTTAACTTCCTCCTTAAGAAAGACTTTGACCTAGTCATCTCCTATATAAAGAACCCCTAGCCGCCAACTCCAATATGTTCGGTTAGAGAGAGAAATCGTTTAGAGAGAGAGCTCGACATCTTCATCTTCTTCTTTTGTTTTTCTTAGATTCATGTTAGGGAAATTTTATCTTGTTAATCTTTTATTCCCGGCGATGAACTAAACTTTTCTTAGCTTGGGTTATTGTGTTTTTGTGATTGTGAGAACGATTGAATTTATTTAGGTATTTGAGTTTGCAATTTTAATTCAAGGTTTGTTCATTCTTAGTTCTTAATTTTGTTTGCGAGTGAATTGGGAAAGAATCTCGTGAATTCATCCATTTATCTAATATCGGGAGAGTTAGATTCAAGAAACAAATGAGCATGGTCTTTATTCAATCAATCGATGGTGAAGACTAATTCGAGTTAGGGATAAGTTGTGAATTTCAATGGCTAAAAGGAGCGCAAGATCAGTTGTTATCCACCCTTTGTTCACGCAGGGGTGTATTATCAAGGCATGCACAATTAACTATTGTTTCTAATTAAGGATAAGGAGAAACTATTGAAGAACGCTTCGTCGAACCTTGAAGGTTGTCGCCCAATTGCCTAGGCAATTGCTTCATCAGTTGCCCAGCCAATCGCTATACCAGTTGCTCAGGCAATCGCTATACCAGCTGCCCAGGCAATCCAATTGTTACCGATTGCCGAGGCAATTGAGTTGCTCTTGCACTCAATTACCAAGACGATACATTCAATTATCATACCACGACTCACAATAACCCGACCTATTCTCTCTTACTTGACTACATCTTCTTTTTATTTTATTGCTATTTTATTTTATTTTTTGTTAGATAGAACTCCTACAACCACCAATTTGTGTTTTTATTTTACAGTGCGAGAAGTTAAATTCTTGAAGTAGCATCAATCCCCGTGGAGACGATATCTTTATATACTATAACTTATGACGTGTACACTTGCACCAATTGTGAAGCACTTATTACACGCAACAGTGGTCAAAGCCAAGACGTTGTAAGTGGATTTGTAGAACTAAGTGTTTTGATATAATATTTGAAAAAAGTTTTGGACTAAATTGAAAAGAATTTAAAATGTATTTTAATAAAAAAACAACTTGAAAATATGTTTAAGGGTTTACATGGCTTTAGAATGATTTAAAGTGTATTTAAAGTAGTCAAAACCGTACTTTTCAAGTACCCGTACCGATACGCCCTATGGTTTCAACTACAGTCATTTTCTAGTAGTCAAAACTCGTACCGACACACCTTGTCGTATCGATACGGTATGCCTTAAAATACCCAACGGCTAGTTCGTGTACTAATACGGTTGTATCGTGTACCGATACGCCTAACTACCCCCAATGGTCAATTTCTCAACGGTCTTTTAAATTGTAGGACCGTACCGATATGCTTACTAGGCATATCGATACACACCAGCTGAAGTGCACAACGACTACTTCCTTATCGGGACCGTATTGATACGGTTTGAGGAGTATCGATACGCCAAGCTGCAGAACTGCATTTATGGTGGGAAATAAAGGCTCCAACGGCTCTAACTCAACTCCAACGGTCCTTAACGGCTACAAACTCAATTAGAAGTATAAAAGGGACCTCCAAGCATCAAGAGAAGACTAATGCTTCAATTGTCAACAACTATATGATGTCAAAATTGTTTTAGAGCTTATTTGTACATTTTCTTGTATAGACAACACTTGTGAGCTTAATTGTCAAATTTGCTCAAGTTTATAGGTTTTGGGTGAGAGCTTAAGATTGCAAACAAATACCTATTAGAGGGATTTCAAGTTTGCTTAGAATTTCTCTTGTAAGAGAGTGTTTGATTAAGCTAAGGGTAGTTAGCTTAATCGTTGTAACAGTTTCCTCCTAAGCCGAGAAAAGATGATGAAATTCTTAGTGAATTTGGTTGAAATCCTTGTGTCTTTTGTCTATATTTCACTTCCCACAAATTCACCCAAATATCCAACTTCTTCACAATTGGCAAGCTAGAACGGTTAAAGGAAATCGAGCACATAAAAACCCAACAATTGGTATCAGAGCTTGACTCAATTGAAGAGGATTAACATCCTATTGAGACAATCCGGCAATATCGATCAACATTTCAAACAACCGATTCAATGGCGCAACCATCGTCAAGCCACCCTTCTTCGACGGAACCAATTATGCTTATTGGAAGACAAGGATGATGTTCTTTGTAAAATCCAAAGACTACAAGCTTTGTGATATCATTGAAGATGGCTTGTTCGTACCAAAAAGAAGCAAGGCGGAGTGGAGTGCCGATGATCGTAAGAAGATGGAGCTAAATTGCAAGCCTTTGCACTTCATCTTTTGTGCACTTAGCCTTACCATATACGAGAAGATATCTTCTTTCAAGAGTGCGAAGGAAATTTGGGACAAGCTCGAAGTTACATACGAGGGGAAAAACGAAGAAAAGGAGACCAAGATCGGCCTCCTCAACCTAGAGTATGAAAACTTCAAGATGGATCCAGAAGAGGACATTGAGAAGATGTTCCATCGATTCTCCACCATCACCAATGGACTCAAAGGCTATGGAGAAGTCATCCCGGAAGAAAAACTTGTCCGTAAGCTTATATATTCTCTTTTCGAGTCATGTGACTCAAAGAAGACCGCCATCATCGAAGCAAAAAATTTAAAGACCTTGAAGCTTGATGAACTCGTGGGGTCACTTCTACTCATCAAATCATGAAGAAAGATAAAGAATAGGAGAAGAAGAAGGAAGGGATAAAAAATGGGGAAGAAGAAGTTCATGGAGCTAGGCATCAATGCGAGTGTCGTTGCTCTCAAATTCTCCACATGCCATCATGTAGAACTAAGTGAGGAGGAAAGCGAAGATGAAGAGATGACCTATCTCTTCAAGAAATTCACCTGATTCATGAAAAGCGAGATGGACAAATCCAAGCATGAATCGAAGAAGAAGATGAAGGAGTCTCACAAGTCCAACAAAAAGGGATCATCTTCAACGGAAGCATATGTGGCGACATGGAGTGATGAAGATTCCACCGATGATGAGGTAGCCCACCTATGCTTCATGGCCCTCAATGAGGGGAGGTAACTTCTAACTCATCTATTTCAAATTCATACACATTTGATGAGTTACAAGATTCCTATGATAATTTGCTTTTGGAATTTAAGGCATCATTTTCAAAGAACAAAAAGTTAGTTTCAAAATTGAAAAAGGAAAAATGATTTGCTTTCCAAAACAAATATAGAGTTTGAAGCAAAATTTAAAGATTTTGAACTTATAGTTTTAGATTTACAAAATTTGCTTCAAACGATGGAAAAAGTTCATCAAAAGGAAGTTGATCTTAAGAAGGAAAAAGAGTTGATTTTCAATGATCTTCAAAAGAAAAATAATTTTGAAAAATCAAACTTTTATGTTAGACAATCTAGTGCCCCTAGTTTATAAACGAAATACGTTTTAGAAGTGTTTGGGTCCCTGATTATGCTACCGGTGTAAAAATCTCAACCGATGTCCTTGTTATGCTTACTCCGCTTATTGTTGGAACCTTCTTCGGCGTTGAGACTCTTGCTGGTGTCCTTGCTGGGGGCTCTTGTTTCTGGTGTTCAGGAAAAGTTGGAACAAAAGATTCGTCTTCATCAATTTTTTTATTTCTATTTCGAATTATTACTGAATTGTGGTAATCATTCCAATTTAACATTGGACTCCGCAAATTGCTATCTCTGCTTCAAACACTGGTGGGGCATGAGACAATGCCAAGAAATACATTGAGGTAAATACAAAATGGAAAGTTTTGAGATGCCTGTTTTAACTTCCTTCATGGCTTCTGTTCTTTGGTTGCACGGTGAATTGATTTATATGGTATTATTTCAAGTTGGTGCCTCGGAGCATGCAAGGACCCTTGGTCCAAAAGGACTCGACCCTCACAAAGCAGCTGTCATCAGTGACACAGTCGAGGATCCACTCAAGGATACCTCTGGCCCATCACTTAACATCCTGATCAAGCTTATGGCAGTCGAATCGCTTGTGTTTGCTCCCTTTTTCGCCACCCATGGTGGCCTACTCTTGAAGATCTTTTAGAGTGGGGATTACCTGAAACATGTCGTTGTTATTGGATTGAGAAGAAGAAATAAAATGTGTTAGGGTTTTGGGAATAATAAAAAAAATGGAAATTTATAGTTTTAACCTAAATATTTAAGTTGATTATTAAATTGATAGAGTTTGGACTAAATTGATAGAAATGTATAAGTTTTGAGGACTAAAACTGTGATTATCCTAATTAAAATTAAGCCACGCTATCATCTCCGTTTGTTTTTAACGATCGGGGTACAAAAACAGAACAAAAACGTAACGTTAGGTACCATTTTGCCAAAAAAATAGGTGAGGTACTAAAATAGGAGCGCGGGAATAGGTGAGGTACTAAATGTGTAGTTATCCCTATATTTAAGTGAAATATTTTATTACACCCCATCGTGAGTTTAACAAGAATTAATATGTATTAAAAAATATTTTAACATACCAATAGGGTTGGTCTAAGTGGTAAGCAGTTTGGTATCGCTTAAGCAATGTCTCGGGTTCAAGACATTGTGTATGCAAAAAAATTCCGCTAGGAGACTCATCCACCAAAGCTAAGTATGCGAAGTGGCCACGCGGGTCAGTCCGGATTAATCAGAGCAAAGCTCTAAAAACTGTAAGGACAATCCAAAAAAATATTCTAACATTTTGTATTTTTCTTTCTTCGAAAATAATATGTTCACGAATCATATGAATTGATCTGGCCCAAACCCAATAGGCCAGGCCTATCACAAGCAGGTTTTGGTAATGACTTTTTACCTTGGTCCAGTCCAGTTTGAGTTCTATTGTAAATACGAATGCTCAATTCTTTATAGGCTTTATTTAGGGGTGGAACCGGTCGGTGGGGGAACGATTTTGAATCCCCGCCCGTCCTTAACACTATTAGTGAGTATAGTTTTGGGTAATTTTTATTATATGTTTCGGTAATTTATCGTCCACATACACAACGGATTCTTATGAGTTTCGGAGAATTCCTATCAAAAAAATTAAATAAAATTTATTATTTTTTTAACTAAAATATATGGTCGATTTAAATTTACAAGTCATATACTCTATATACTTGAACATATGATTGAAGTAGAACAAAGTTTTTGTGTTACATGAACGACAAAAATAGGGAGATAAACAGGGACGGACGCGGGATTTTAAGTTGGGGGCGAATTTATAAAAATTTAAGGGAGTGAAAATAAATTTTTAATAAAAAATACATGGAAAAATTCTAAAAAATTTCTAACTCATATAGGAATTTTAAAATTTTAGGGGGTGACTGCCCCACCAGCCCCTCCCCCTCGGTCCATCCCTAGAGATAAATGGATTATATACTCTCAATTAACAAAAGATGGTGAATTACTAGAGAGGTCACCCAAACTTAATAAGGTTTAAACAAAAGACATAAATATTTTGATGGACCGGAATATTGATAATAAGATAGGCATGTATATAAGTAGATGAGAGTTAATTATATATATTTTAAATTTTTTGTAAAATATAGGGGATCATTGCGAATATTTTTTTAGGGATCCTCACAGTTATTTATATGGTTATGGTTTGGTTATCCCATGATTCAGACATAGCAATCTCCATCTCCATCCCCATTTGAGCTTTGGTGATAAAACTTCCCCGTCTTCGTCTCCATGGATGAAGGTTTCGGTTATTCCCCACAGTTTTCGAATATTCCCACCCAATTCTCACCCCTAGCTTTATTACAAAAATAATTATCTATATTATCTATTTTTAATTTAAGTGTTTTTGGGTTAAAGTACGTGTTTAATATTTCATTGTGTAACTATTTCTAAGTCACCTTTCAAAAAAATTTACCCTATTAATGTGTGACACATAAATTTCATGCATCTTCTTCCTTTTCCCTAAATATTTTTTAGGAAAACGAGCATAAAAATCGAGAGAAATTTAAAATTTAGTTATTTTTAGAAATCAAATAATTTTAAGTCTCAAATAATTTTGAGAACTCATTTATTCATGTTGCATTAATTTCGATTTATGCGTCTTCATTTATTTTTTTGCGAGAATAAAAACCCTAAGTGTCAAAAATGTCCCAAAACACTTTAATTACGAAAATTGATCTATGCAAAACTGAAAATCAAGACCCAGCTATAAGAAGTCCCAAAGCACTTCGATTTTTCTTGTAATAAATTGGTTTGATTGACTTTTCAATTGACATAATTTTTTTAGAAAAAAAAAACATAGTTCGATTATGTATTTATTTCCTTCACACTATCTCATGGCAACAAAGGGAACACGAAAGCATGTAACGTGTGCACATTGGCTACATAAACAAACATGGATGCCAAACATGTTCCTGCTATCCATACCGTTTCCACATTCCAGAATATGACATTCAACTGACATAGAAACAACACTTCATTAACCTTATATTTGAAATTTCCACTCTTTTGTGGGTATGATCTTATGATATTGGATAGGGGTGGACCACCAAAGTTTATTGCACAAAATTGACATGGAGGAAGGTCAGAAAATCTAAATAAAGATGCATAGTTGTTTCTGAGGCCTTGCATCATTTATTTGTTTGGTCTTGGTGTCAATAAAATGGGGGGACAATCCCTCGACTGTGTAAGAAAAGTATGTCTATGACAATTTGAATTATGTTGATATAAAAGAGAGGATTTGGAATATTTAGAGTCTAAATGGTTCTAAAGGTTTTTGAGTATGGATGGTTATTTGATTTGTACTCGACTTTATAAGGCCGATTTTTTTTAAAAAAATCGAGTTCATGTCAAGTTCGAGAGTATACTGAAAATTATTCGTCCCGACTCGACATAATAATGCATTTTTTCCCTAAATATTTAGTGATAATTATTATAGTGTCTCTATCTCTATTTTTAAAAAATTATATCCTTATTTAGTTGAATGAAATAAAGTAATTATTATAATACTCTCTCTATATTTCTTCAATTATCTCTTTATTTTACTGAAAATGAGAAAAATATTATATGTGTCCGGTTAGATTCAAATTTTTATCCTAAAATTTAGGTTAGGTTCAGATTTGGTCCGATTGAGACTTTGAATTTTTTAGGTTGACTGTAAGTCGATCAAAAATCTGACTCGACCCAACCCATGATCATTCTTATTCTTCGGGCTCAAAATTGAGTTTACGAGGCCTAGTCACACTCGTGAGACATCTTCTCTTACTCAATGGTCAAGGAAGAACTTAAAATTTTATGTAGGGATGCAAACTATTAGAAAGTTATATACTTATATTAAAAACATGAGATGTGAAATTAAATTGTCAATAGAAAATACAAAAAAAAAAAACATCTAAACTATAAGATAATTAAATTTTTTTTAGGTGATGTGACTACCCTTGCAGCACTCTCCCAGTGCATCCTTGTCAACAATGTTGACCCTGCGAGACATGGACTTAGAGATTGTCATAGACTCTAAATTTTAGAGAATTATATTATTAGTCTCGAGTTGGGTCGGCTTTTTTAATGAAAAATTAATTTTAGGTCGGGTTTTTGTTAAAAGGTGAAGTCCGGTCGGGTTCGACTTTAGGGTGAAAAATATTCTATCTGACAAAACTCGAGACTAATAATATAATTTTTTAAATAACTGATAATATAATTTTTCCTTAAAATTTTTAGGGATAATTGTAATAATACCTCTATTTATATATTTTTTATAATTAGGTCCTTAAATTGAATTTTTAATTTTAATTTAGTCCTTAAATTTGTTAATTTTTTACAATTAAATCCTCTCAAATTAATTTTTTACAATTAGATCTTTAAAATTGATTTTTTTTTTCTATAGGTTAAGTCAGAGTCAAGTTTAGAGTATTTATTTTTGGGTCAGAGTCGAATTTAAAATATTTATTTTTGAGTCGGGATTGAAGTCGGGTGAGCCAAAAACCTGATCCGACTCGTGTCCATCCCTACATGGACTTGCAAATTATATATAATAAATTCTGGAGTATAAATTTTGATACATT
This sequence comes from Hibiscus tridactylites, assembly GCA_958450335.1. Lineage (NCBI taxonomy): Eukaryota > Viridiplantae > Streptophyta > Magnoliopsida > Malvales > Malvaceae > Hibiscus > Hibiscus tridactylites. The sequence goes on along the minus strand of OY288273.1, from coordinate 24,301,133 downwards.
CAAATATTTAATTAGCATTAATATTATTTTTTATGTTATATCGTTTTTATTGTATTCATTATCAATAATTTATTAAAGACCATAAGACAAGAAGCTTGTGGTTTTGTCTTCCCTACGAAATCAATCATTCTAACACAAACTATGGACCATTTTTCACACTTTTTGAGATCCGTTTCATACAAGGCGTGGGGACTGCCATTTGCTGGTAATGAAATAGGACAAATAAGCTTCTAAAACCCTGGCCATGCATTATCAATATTTTCTAATAAAATTAAATAGGACTAAAAGCCATCAAAATGGCAAGTTGAGGACGAAGCTTGGTGTAACACCCTAATTTTTGCCTACTTTAAGATCCTAAATTGAATGAAATCTCTGATTTAAAAACTCTAAAATTTGGAAAATTGCAAGGGTAGCAAAACTTTGGTGCCGTTTCATAAATTCTAGAGTGTGCGATGGCACACTTAGTAATTTCCCCATTTTTGTGTGATTTAAAATCACACTTTTAGATTTCGGACGATTTTTCAGTTCCCCTCTCCCTCATTTTTCTCTCGACAAACCGAACCCTTCTTACCCTCTCCGTTCGAGCGTCGTTCAGGCATCAGTCGGCAGTCGTTCGTCGCGATAAATTCGGTGTTGGAGTCCTCTCAATCGTGCGAGTAAAACCCTATCCACCATTTTGTATTTCCGACCGCCTCTGCTCGAAAAACGGCTTGGAAAATCGTTCGTGAACACGTCGGGTTTTGGCGATTTACGCCGTGAATTGGGGCTGGGTAAACTTGGGATTGTTGTGGAAGGTTTAAGGGTATCGCAGTTGGTCGGAATAGTTATTTAGGGGTCGTCGGTGTGTGTTCCGATGACAGAAATTGGATTAGGGGACAATCCTAATTTTCCAATTGGGGAAAATTGGGGATTTTGGCTTGGACCGGACCGAACCGGTCCATCTTGGCTAAACCGGGTTTACAAAACCTAACCCGCTTGTCTTATAACCAGTTCGGCTGACGTCAGTGATGACGTCACCGTTGACAGTTGACCGTTGACTTTTTCAAAAAAGGCCTATTTCATGTTTTTCGACGTCCTGATTCCGATTTTTCTGCCCGTTTTCTCAAATTCGAACCCGAAAGACCATTTTGACCACTTTTATTCGATTATACTTAGTATTTAAAGATTTGAATATCAGGAAATTAATTGTATTTATTCCTATTTCAGACGACGTTGACTCGAATATTGAGATTCTTCCTCTTCCTCTTCTTGGACGACCTTCTGTTGCTCAGACATTGAGATATGCTCGTGAGTTTAATTAATAATATATTCGATATTTATATTATCAGTGTCTTGTCATAGTAGTAGTATCTTTGATGGTGTATTTAATTATTATAGGACCTGACTCTGGCCGACCTAGAGATAGAGTTGAGCGTGGGAGACGTCATCGTCGACGTTGAGTGTTAGCTACCTGAGGTGTGTTCTCTTCTGTGCTATCTGTTTGTAGTGCTTTGTATATATATGTGTTAATGGATTGAATTGTAAATATGATGTGGTCTGATGTTGTATCATAATAACATTGTGATGATCTGTGTTATTTGACTTGTTTAGTATGTTGTTACATCATCCAATATATATATATATATATATATATGTGTGTGTGTGTGTGTGTGTGTGTGTGTGTGTGTGTGTGTGTGTGTGTGTGTGCGTGTTATCAGATTCAGATTATTGTATATCAGATTATATGATTATGCATTTCTGTTGATAAACAATGCATTCAGATTCAGAACTCGAAAAATTATATCATCTCATTTTGGTTGGGATTTTGTTCGGGGAAGTTTAGTAGCTTCATCCTTCGAGTTGAAGTCTGATTCGGATTAGTGGTTTCACTCTACGGACTAAATTCCACTTCGGACGGTGACGAGGTAGAGAATGGTTTTGGGGAACCTTACTCTTCGAATGGTGATGTAGTTGGGTGCATGTCATACTATGTTGCATATTCATTCATACCTGTTTATGTGATTGAATTGATTCTTGGTGGAAAATAGTATTCTGATAATGTATGGTTGACCCTGTTAATGTGTTGATTATGTTAATCATGTTTGCACTGTAGAGACACATTGAGCGTATTCGCTGACTCCCCCTTAGTTTCTATTTCAGATACTCAGGTCTAGGCTACGGTACTTGGAAGACCTCGTTTTCCAGCAATATTTACTATTATCAGTATGATTACTCGAATTTATAGATTTTATATGTTTTATCAGATTGTACTTAATTTCAGATTTCGGACATCTTATTTGGGATATTACGTTTTATCATGCGCGCGGCGCGCGCACACACACACACACACACACACACACACACACACACACATATATATATATATATATATATATATATATATATATATATATATGTTTTTAGATATTATAATTTTTAGGACGTTACTATAAGTACGTATTGTGGATATTATTATTATTTATTTTGGAAGTGATATTTTTGCATTTGATTGCTTTACTTGAGGGACAAGTTTCAAAGTTGACTTCCTATATTCGATCCAATTCTTCTGGGTCAGGTTTAGGAGGTTATATTTAGTGGTATCAGAGCCAGGTTCAACACTCAGCCTGAGAGATTTAAATCAATTTTTAAATCGAAAATAAAAATTTGCATGCATAATTAAATGTTTTCGGGTAAAACGGAGAATTCAGAAAAACTTAAGATCATTTATGAATAATATTTATACATATTCTGAATAAGGTCTCCAAGTACCGATTTTAATCTTAGGATTCTATCTTTTGTAGATATACTACTATGCCACCTCGGAGAAGTTTTAGAGTAGCGGTCGGTCGAGGTCGAGGTCGTGGTCGAAGTCGAGGTCGTACCGCGACTGCAGATAGTGACGTTCCACCTCCTGAAGGTTCAATACAAAATCAGGGTAAGGTCCAGGGTGCAAATATGGAGGAACAACATGTGGACCAGACAAGAGCTTAGTAGACTGGAGCTCAGCAGACTGGAGGAGGAGACCCACATGTTCAGCCTGCTTAGAGTAGTGGTTCTCGTGATTCAGGGGATAGTGAGGCAGTGGGCACGGATGTCGTTATTATTCAGAAAGAGCTAGTGAGGTACCTTCGTCAGTTTGAGGGTGTTCGGAGACCCATATCCACAAAGTTTCTAGCTGTCGGGATGACTATGTTCGATGGAAAGACGTGTACAGACCCGACAGATGTAGAGTACTGGTTGAAGAAGCTTCAGCGACTATTTGATGAGATTGATTATCCTACCAACCAGAAACTCAAGGATGTCGTTTCACTATTGCAGGGTGAAGCCCAGAATTGGTGGGAGGCTAAGAAGCATGTTACTCCAGCTAGTAAGGTTACTTGGGATCATTTCCGACAGGCTTTCCGTGATCGATATGTTGGAGCTGAGTATATAGCTAAGTGGAGAGATGATTTTATGAATCTGAGGCAGAATGATATGTATGTGAATGATTATGAGATCGAGTTTATGAGATTGATTCAGTATGTCCCTGGATTAGTTACCACTGAGAAAGACAAGTGTGATTAGTTTCTAAAGGGATTGTGTCCTACGATAAAGGTCGGCGTTGCTCTACATATGGACAAGGAATACAAGGATATTACTCGACGAGCTAGGAAAACTGAGGGTAATGAGGCAGAGTTGAGACAACTTGAGTCGCATGGATCTGATAGATGAAAGAGACCAACGTCAGTGCCAATTCAGCATAGTAAGGGGAATCAGTCTAGGAAGAGAGCCAGAGATGAGTTAGACTATCAGAGTTATTCGAGAGCTAGACTAGTGACTTCTTCGGTTTCGACTGCTAGTGCTGGTGGTTCGACCGGTACTAGAGGGGTGCCATAGAGTCCTTTTTGTAAGAAGTGGCATTCAGGCGAGTGTAAGAGGCAGATTGGAGCTTGTTTCAGATGTGGTTCATTCGAGCACCATTTCAGAGATTGTTCGGTTCCACCTCCCTCATCTTTTACTACTACTCAGTCCTAGGCATCAGTACAGACTCCCGCCAGGGGAAGAGGTCAGGTCAGATCTGTTACTCCGGGTTCTGCTAGTAGAGGTAGACCAGTTCCGAGTAGAGGATCAACAGGATCAGAGGCTAGACAATCAGGGTTAGTTTATTCTACCAGGATGCACGAGGATCATGATAAGCCAGATATTATTGCTGGTACATTCTCTATCCATTTTATTTCGTACTTTGCTCTGCTTGATAATGGTTCGACTCATTCATATGTTGCGAGTTCTGTGTCTGGGGTCTTGAGATTTCTGTTGAGGACACTGTTAGTGTTATTACTGTACACAGTCCAGTGGGTAATCTTGTTGAGGTTACTAAAGTATACATGAATTGTCCTCTTGAGACTCAAGGGGAGATCTTTCCAGCTGAGTTGATGGAGTTACCCTTTAAGGAGTTCAATCTTATCCTTGGTATGGATTGGTTGTCTGCTCACCGTGTTACTTTAGACTGTGAAAAGAAAAGGGCTACATTGAGAACTTCTAATGATCGTAAGGTGATTCTGATTAGTGAGCACAGAGGGTTCCTATTTAATATCGTTTCAACTCTCAAAGCTGAGAAAATGATCAGGAAATGGTCTATTGCTTATCTTGCCTATATCCTTGATCCGGGTACATCTCCTATGTCCGTGGCACCTTATCAGATGGCACCGAAAAAACTTAAAGAGTTAAAGATTCAGTTGCAAGAACTGTTGGATCGAGGTTTCATTCGACCTAGTGTTTCTTCTTGGGGAGCTCTTATTCTGTTTGTTAAGAAGAATGATGGGACACTTCGACTCTGTATAGATTACCGGAAGCTGAACAAGCTGACAATCAAGAACAAATATCCTCTTCCTCGTATTGATGATATGTTTGATCAGTTTTGGGGAGCTATGGTATTCTTTAAGATAGACCTGAGATCTGGTTATTACCATCTCAAGGTTAAGGATTCTGATATGTTCAAAACAACTTTCCGGACACGATATGGTCATTATGAGTTTCTTATGATGTCTTTTGGGTTGACTAACGCCCCTGCCACTTTTATGGATATGATGAATAGGGTGTTTCAACCCTATCTTGACCAGTTTGTTGTGGTATTTATTGATGATATACTGGTATATTCTAGATCTAAGGCTGAGCATGAGGAACATCTTCGAATTGTGTTACAGACTCTGCGAGAGAAACAATTGTATGCAAAATTCAGTAAGTGTGAAATCTGGCTTTCTGAGGTTATGTTCCTGGGTCATATAGTTTCTGCTCAGGTTATTCAGGTTGATTCGAAGAAAGTCGAGGCTATTATGAGTTGGAAACAGCCCAAGAATGTTCCTGAGGTTCGAAGCTTCTTGGGTTTAGCCGGTTATTATCAGAGATTCGTTGAGAGATTCTCTTCTATTACAGCTCCGTTGACTAAGCTTCTGAGGAAGGATGTTCCCTTCATTTGGACTGAGGCTCAGCAGTCTAGTTTCGAGAAGCTTAAGTCTGTGTTGACTTAAGCACTAGTTTTGATTCAGCTTGAGCCTAGTAAGGCTTATACAGTTTACAGTGATACTTCGTATGCCTGATTAGGGTGTGTTCTGATGTAGGACGGAAATTTAGTGGCTTATGCGTCTCGATAGTTGAAATCGTATGAGTGTAACTATCCTACCCACAATCTAGAGCTTGCTACTGTTAATTTTGCGCTTATGATCTGGAGACAATATCTCTACAAAGAGAAGTGTTATATCTATACAGACCATAAGAGTCTAGAATACCTCCTCACTCAGAAAGAGCTTAATCTGAGACAACTTCGTTGGTTAGAGCTTCTCAAGTATTATGATTGTGAGATTGAGTATCATTCGGGTAAAGCTAATGTTGTTGCTGATGCATTGAGTCGTAACACCATTTTAGATTTGAGAGCTTTGTTTGCTCGGACGAGTTTGTACGACGATGGCAGTCTGTTGGAAGAACTTTGGGTTATTCCTACATTGATTTCTGATATTCGAGATGAGCAACCTAGTGATCCGTTTTTGATGCATCGTATCAGAGAGGTGCATGAAGGTACATCTCGAGATTTCTCTATTGATCAGGATGGGGTATTATGTTTCCGTGGCTGGTATTATATTATGAGGAAATCCGGGTTAAAATAGGTTATTATCCGTGAGGCCCATGACAATCCTTATTCTATGCATCCTGGTGGTGACAAGATGTATAAGAATCTTCGTGAAAGGTACTGGTGGAAAGGTCTCAAGCGAGACGTCGTCGGATTTGTATCGAGATGTTTGACCTATCAGAAAGTCAAACAAAAGCATCAACGTCCGTCTGGGTTACTTCAGCATATTGAGATTCCTCAGTGGAAGTGAGAGCACGTGACTATGGACTTTGTTAGTGGACTTCTTTTGACTCCGTCGAAGAAGGATTCCATCTAGTTTATTGTTGATCGTCTAACGAAGTCCGCGCATTTTATTCCTGATCGAGTTGACTATTTTTTAAGTAAGTTAGCTTAGCTTTATATTTCTGGGATTGTTCGACTTCACGGGGTACCGTCATCCATTATTTCTAACAGAGATCCGAGGTTCACTTCAAAATTCTAGGGGTCTCTTCTTTCTGCTTTGGGTACTCGGTTGAACATCAGTATATCTTATCATCCGCAGACATATGGTCAGTCTGAGCGTGTGATCCAGATTCTTGAGGATATGTTGAGGGGCTGTATTCTTGATTTCAGAGGCAGTTGGGAGGATTTCTTGCCGCTTGTAGAGTTTGCTTATAATAACAGTTATCAGGCCAGTATTAATATGGCACCGTATGAGGCTCTGTGTGGGTGAAGGTGTCGTTCACCTATTGGTTGGACTGGGTTGAATGAGCACAGATTGTGGGGACCTAAAATTGTGCATGAGGCTGAGCAAACTGTCAGATTGATTCAAGATCGGCTTAAGGCTGCTTTTGACATGCATAAGTCTTATGCCGATTTGAGACGTCGTGAACTTGAGTTTGAGGTGGGTGATGAGGTTTTCTTGAAAGAATCTCCTTGGAGGAAGGTACTTCGGTTTGGTCGGAAGGGCAAGCTGAGTCCTCGTTACATTGGCCCTTATCGGATTATTCCTCGAGTCGGACCAGCTGCCTATCAGTTAGAGCTACCACCAGAGCTTCAATGTATTCACGATGTCTTTCATATTTCAATGTTGAGACGTTATCATCCTGATCCGTCACATATTATGCTTGTTGAGGATATTGAGATCTGTCCTGATTTGCATTTTGAGGAGGAGCCTATTGGGATTCTTGCTCGGATAAAAAGGTTCTCAGAAAGAAGACCATTAAGATGGTCAAAGCCCCGTGGCGTGGTCGTAGTCATGATGAGGTTACGTGGTAGCCCAAGACTGTCATCCGAGCTCAGTATCCGCACCTTTTTGCTCCAGGTAAATTTTGAGGCTGAAATTTCTTTTTAACGGGGGGGAAAGTTGTAACACCACAATTTTTGCCTACTTTAAGATCCTAAAATGAATGAAATCCCTAATTTAAAAACCCTAAAATTTGGGATATTTTAATTGGAAGATGGTCAAAGCCCTGTGGCGTGGTTGTAGTCATGATGAGGCTACGTGGTAACTCAAGACTGTCATCCGAGCTCAGTATCCGCACCTTTTTGCTCCAGGTAAATTTTGAGGCCGAAATTTCTTTTTAACGGGGGGAGAGTTGTAACACCACAATTTTTGCCTACTTTAAGATCCTAAAATGAATGAAATCCCTAATTTAAAAACCCTAAAATTTGGGATATTTTAATTGGAAATATTTGGAATTTTAGTGACCAAATTGCTAGGGTGGCAAAACTTTGGTGTTGTTTCATAAATTTTAGAGTGTGCGATGACATGCTTAGTAAATTCCCCATTTTTGTGTGATTTAAAATCACAAAATCAGTGTAACACCCTAATTTTGGGCTTGGAAGTTTAGGGTCTGAACCGGACCGGTCTAATTATCGGTTCGAATATAAAAGGTGGTTTTAGGGAAAGCCTAGTTCGGGATGCATTAAAAATATGGAAAAATATCTAAAAATCCTCTTTTAATATATATATAAGAGAGTGGTGAAATCAATTTTACAAAATAAGGTTTGGAAGTGTGACATTTCGAGTTAGTGACTAAAATGTAATTTTTGAAAAGTTCGTGACTGTTTTGAAAGGATTGAAACTTTGAATCTTTAAGGAGCTAATTTACCCAAGGGAGGATTTTCCAGATTTTTCTTGATTTTTAAGACTCATTTAATGTTTAATTAATAAAAAGAAAAGAGGGAAAAAGATATTTTTAGTTTCATAACTAACTTTTACCAAAATTTTTCTATTTCATTTTCTCTCAAAATTCCCTCAGCCAAACACATTTCCACAACAACTTTTCTTTTGATTTTCACACTAAAAGATGAGATTTCAATCCCCAAATGTTTCCTAATCGTTTCTACATCGAATCCTCTTCATTTGCTTATTGAATTTTCAAGGATTTTGGCTCTAAACAAGGAGAAATCTACATTTAGAGGTATGAACGTCCTTCTCCTCTAAATACTCAGTTCTTTACTGAAATTCCCAAGTTCTCAATCCTTAAATTGAGTTTTATTAAAGGTTTTAATGTTGTGATTTTGATTTTGGCTTAAAATGCAAGATTTGGATTTAATTTTGAAGAAATTCGTAATAGATGATTGAGCTCTGTTTTGAGATGTCTTTTTGATGTATTTTGGATGTTTAAAAGATGTGAAATGGAGGTTTAATCAATGCAATCCCGAATAGGTTGATTTTCCTAAGTTTTTACTTGTGAAAATGGTGGGTTTTGGGGTGATTTTGGTGTTCTGTTGATGCTGGAGGTATAAGGACGAGTTTGGGATCATTTTGGATGTTAATTGATGTTTAGAAATGGTTGGAAGTGATGGATCTTGGCTGGGTTAAGTTTTGGAAGAGTTTGGAGGTGTTTTCGGTTGTGTTTGGTAACCGAAATGTTGGATTTTTGTAGATCAGCGAGTTTAGGTGTGTTGCTGGTGATTTTAATGCATGATGATGCATTAATCCTCTGTTGTTATGTGTTTAAAATAGGGGAGAATGATCCGGAGGCAATAGAGGTGGTGTTGGAGGCTTCGGATGCTTGGAAGGCTTGTCGGCTAGCATAGTTTGTGTATCGGTGAGTGGTAAAGAGTTTTTCCAGCTTTGAAACATTTTGGATGAGGCGTTGGGAGCTTAGTGTAAGTCTAAACAACTTAGCTAAGCTCAAGAGTAAGTAAATGGAATTTCTCTCTTGATTTGGGCTATGCTTTGGTTTTTAAATGCACTTGAGATGATTGTGTTTAAATTACTGTTTTTAAGCATGTTTGGACATGGTTTAATGTCGGTTATTAATGCCATTATGTTAAATATGCATAAGGTAAGTAATCCTTGACTTGCTTGTGTTGTGTGCATATGATTCTAAGCATGTGATGCTTGTGGATTTGGCATTTTGGTTATGCACTTATGCTTGTAAAAATAGTGGATTAATGTGATAAAATGGTTATATTGGCAAGTGATGTAAGTGGTTCTTGGTTACTTTAATCGGATATAGTTAGCCGGCTATAGGATTGGGTGCACCGTGAATTGAGTCGCCTTGGATGTTGAGGGGTTGTGATTGTACCGTAAACTTCATCCAAGTACCCTAGCGATCGAGGAAATTAGTGTCACCGCGATGGAGGATGGCTCTCGTGGGTAGGCTTGTTAAGCGTCACCACGATGGAGGATGGCTCTCGTGGGTGGACTTTGTTAAGCGTCACCACAATGGAGGATGGCTCTCGTGGGTGGACTTTGTTAAGTGTCACCGCGATGGAGGATGGCTCTCGTGGGTGGACCTTGTTAAGCGTCACAACGGTGGAGGGTTGCTCCCGTGTGTGAGCTTGGTTAAGGTGATTACAATGGTTGAGGTAGCTCCCATGTGTATGCCTTGTGGTGTGTCCCGGCTCTCGCTAGTGAGTTATACAACTTCCGATGAGTGATGTTGAGGGGTTGAGATTGTACCGCTAAACTCCATCATGGGTGTTGAGGGGTTGAGATTGTACCGGTAAACTCCACCTTGTGTTGTTCGGTAGTGTGTATGAAGCGTGTGGGAACCCGCTTGTAATCCGCGTATCTGATTGTGTCTTGTGTTGTGATGGGTTGTGAATTATCACTTGGAAGCTAATAAAATGTGTTTGAATGTAATGAAGCAAGAGTTGCTTGGAAATGACGCAAGGTGCATGGGTAATTTGTAAATGATGCAAGAATTCATGTGACACTTGTTAAGGCTTGACCATAAGTGTATTTGCTATTGTGAATGGTGCATATATGCATAGAATTACATACATGCATTGAAGTCTTGTGAAGGCTTGTTTTAAAAGGCATGTAATGCAAATGTTGCTTTTGTGGTTCATGTGTTGCATTTGTTTAATGCATGAGATAGATCGAAGGAGTAAATGGTTTTCAAAAGGTTTCTTGTTTTGAGATGATTTTCAAGAATGAGGAAAGTGTATTGTGAAGTGGAAGTGTTTTCCAAGGAATTGGTGTTTAACTTTGCATATGGTGTTCATACATGGAAAGGTTAAATTGATAGTTTTGCAAGAATGTGCCTTGAAGTGAATTATTTAGCTTTTCTAAGCTAAGGGTTGGTTTTCATGATTGAGCAATGCATGATTTAAAGCATGTTGTTTAAAAAGGGGTTTTCAAACAATGCTTTGGTTTATCGAGTTGTACTCACTTTTTAAGGTGGTTTTTTGATTTGCTGCATTGATGGTGATTTGGTTTTGAGCATCCCTCACTAAGCATGATGTGCTTACGCTCCTTTGTGTCCATCAATGCAGATAATTGAAGTTGAGGCAGCGAGAAGCAAGAGATTCAAGGAGAGCTCCACTTGAGAAGTATGTTTCGGTTAATAGCTATAGATAATAAAGACAATGGGGGAAAAGTCTTTTATATTGATGTGTAATGAGATTGTGTATGTTGACCGTATTTGGTTGGTGGTTTGAATCTTATTGTTATCGCTTTGCAACATTTGAATCTTCTTATTCTTAAGTTGTTATACTATGCTTCTTGTTTTAAAGGCATGATCAAGTGTTGGATGTGTTGAAGGGTTGGTGCACCTAAGGTTTGCTTTGCATCTAGATTTTAATGCAATTTGGTAGTTATGATGTTTGGCCTAATGTTGATATGTTGAGGATTGATTTGGAGTATGTTTGATGGAGTTTGGATGTGTAAAAACAGGTTTTTCTGCTGTTTCTGGGCAGGGTGTTTCGAAACACCCTTGCATGTTTCGAAACAGGTGCATGATTTGGCCTGGGCGTTTCGAAACGGGTAGAGGTGTTTCGAAACACTTTGGCTACTGCCCAGCCGTGTTTCTGAACGGTCAATTTCCGTTTCGAAACACTTGACCGTTGGGCCCTGATTTGAATGGTTTTGAGGTTTGCAAGCTTTACGTTTTAGTCCTGAACTTCGTTTATGCAATTGCTTGAGTTTGGGATGTCCGTTTGAGTTGAAATTTGGCAGAGAAGCATAAAACATGACTAATTTCATAATGGTATCTTAAAAATTGGTAAAGTCCTCTTAATTTCCAGAATATACAATTTGGTCCCTAAATTCGTATGTTGTGCAATTGAGTACCTTGTTGCTTTCCGATTGCTGTGATTTTTGAGTATTCATATCACAAGAGAACGCTTAGGGTTAATGTGCGTCTAGAAAAGTTTAAAAAGAAAAAAGGGTCGTTAATCAAGGTTGACTTTCGGGTTGACTTTTGTTTTCCCCGTGTAATCTTCGTAGTTCGGGTCAACCGTCTAGGCCGGGCTAAGGGGGTTACATTTTGGTGTATCAGAGCTGAGTTGTGAATGTTTGGGACAATGGTAAGTTGTTGTAATAAGTGTTTGATGTTTATTCTGATGTGTGGTTGAAAGTCGGTTGAAATGTGTGTCTTTGAGCGAATTGTTGATGTTTTTATCATGCTTTTTGGTTATGTATCTTCATTGAGCTGATGTGAATTTGTACTGATGATATGCTGGTGTTGTGAGCTGATTTTATGAATGATGAAAGTGTGATGGGTATGATATGTTGATATTATGCTGTTGCGGGTGAATATTGTTTGATGAGGGCATGATCGAAGTATGTTGATTGATATGCTCAATGTTATGATATCCATGTTTTTATTGATTGTTATGTCATGTAAAAGGGGAGAATTCGGGATACCCATTGCCTTATTATTATAGCTATTGTGTTATGTTGGAGTTGGAGTCTTGAATCCTTGCTTGAAGCTGGCCTGATCGTTTTGTTTGTTTTGTTACAATTGCTTGTTGATTATTAGCGCGATGGAATCGATGAGAGAATGGCAGTTGGGTGAGATGGTTGCTGCTTTAGAGCGGGTTGTTAAGGCGTGGAATTCACCTTTCTGTGGAGGTGTTTTGTTTCAATCTACCGTGCCTGGAGTTGAGGTGGTAAGGCAGAAGGAGGAAGTTGGTTCTATGATGGAAAGTTCATCACCTATAGTTCAAGAGGTGTCGAGAACATCTCAGGCCATGGTGAAAGCGAGGCCTGTAGACGTGCTGACTGTGGGACACGCGAGTTTGTCAAAACAACGTTTATATGATTTGGGAGCTGTGGAGTATCATGGTTCGACGCCTGAGGCATTCGAGGCCTGGTTGGCCAGTGTAATTCTGATTTTGGATCAGGAAGGGTGTGACTACGCCGGTAAGTTGGGAAGTGTTGTCTCATTGATGTTGGAGGACGCCTGTGCCTGGTGGACATCTGTGGCGGTGGCAACGCATATCCACGAGATAGATTGGGACTTCTTTGTGTCTGCCTTTTATGAAAGGTACCTTGGAGAGAAATTCCCAAGGGTTAATCAACGTGGGGGTGTGGCTTCAGATTATGAAGGTGAGAAGAGTATAAGCAAGAGAGCTGTGGGTACTGACCTCGGGAGCGGTCAGCGTAAGAGGTTGCGTGATATAAGGTTTTGCTTGAATCGAAGCCTGGATGGTAGTGTAGATGTGGGGCAAGTGCTACATGATCAAGGAGGGGTAGCTCGGTTGCCGATGTGCGACCGCTGTGGAAGGTGTCATGTTGGAGGTTGTTGGGGCGCGGGAGTTTGTTGGAACTGTGGTTCTAAGGAGCATGTGAAGCGAAATTGTTCTCAAGTGGTGAGATCAGCTTTAGTGGAGGAAAAAAGGTCTCAAAAGGGTCGTGGGCGCGGCCGAGACAAAGTTCGAAAGTGGCAGGAAGGGCAGAAAGGTGTGAGGAGCTTGGGGAAAGAATCTTGTTGGAATTGTGGATTTGTTGGACATTTGAGACGAAATTGTTTGAAGTTGGCTCGGGGTAGTCAGGGTTCTTTACCGCAGGGAGATAGAGATGACCCTAAGGTGTTGGCTGATGCTACAGTGGAGTGGCAAGAGAATGGTGGTTCTGCAAGGAAAAGAGTTTGTCTGTTGAAGCCCCAAGGTAGTGAGATGTTTACAGGTAACCTTGTTAAGTAACATTTACCCTAGTTATCTTTGTTTGGTTTCGGTTTGGTTTTCCTTGCGTAGTGGGTATGGTCTTATAGCTAGCAAGTTTGGGGTAGTAGTTGGTGTTGTTTTGAACACAACTTTAGTGTGAAGAGGGCTTTAGTGGGTATTTTGTGGTTAGTGGGTTGTTAGAATGGTAGAGTTGGACAAGATAGAAGTGAGGTAGGAGGTTGTTCTTAGACGGATTCTGAGGATGTTATTGGTGGGTGTGAACTGACATACATGCACAGTTAAAACCATTTGTTATATACTATATTATATATATGTGTTGGTACATGCATACATGCGACATGACATTAGAGGTTTTGCATACATGTACACAGGCATTGATAGGGCATATTGGTGACCATGCATACGAAAGTTCACACTTGCTAATAGCTAGTTGGGTCCGTTAGTGTTGTGATAGGGTTAGGTTGGATGATGGGTTTAAGAGTTGTTTTGGTGCTAGGAGAATGTTAGAAGTAATAGAGGGTATTAAGCGATCTGTCAGTAATAGTGAGTGCGATATAACATGTTGGCAGAAGGAAAGTGTTTTGGCGCTTAAAGAGTTTAGTGGTATGGTGGTGAGGAGATTACCGGTTGGAGTTAGAACTGGTCAGGTGGTTTTGAATAGCTGATAGATGTGGTGGTTCTCTGTGTTAAGTGATGTAGTAGGTTAGTGGATGTGTCTCTTGAGTGCTGAGGTGACTTGGCATTGATGTGGTAATAGGAGGGTTTTTATGTAGGTGATGGCTCGTAGCAACCTTTGAGGAGTTGAGAAGAGGTTGTGTTGAGGGTTGTAGAAAAGGTTTGGCCTGGGGAGAGTAGAAGTTTCGTAATCTTAAAATGTATGTATAGAATGGGCGGTGTCCTGGTGAGGCTAGTGTTGTAGTCGAAGCTTGAAGTGGAAAGACAATGTATGTTCAAGGGCCATTGTTGGTTGGACGGGTTCTAGTGAGAAGTGGTCTGTTTATCATGTATAAGTAAATCCTTTCTAAAGTCAGCTAGGGGTACGTGGAACAGCTGACAGAGTTAAGGTTGGAGTTTTGCGGTGTGGATTTCGAGTCATGGGTGAGTAAGTTTTGGTGAGTCGTTATGGTAATGATAGTGGCAGATGTGGAGGAATGTCATCAATACGTTGAGAAGTTTGAGTACGCAGTTGTTGATTAAAATTTTGCTTGATGTGGTAATCTTTGGAAGAGGTTGAGCAGTTTTGCAAGGGGTTTTAGAAGCAGTGAAGGTAGTGGGTCACATGGTGGCTGAACTGGATGGGTTGGTGTCACTGTGTGTGCGAGTTTTGGGGGTTATGAGTTAAGGTGGTGTATGCTGTAAAAGTTTAGAGGTTCTTCAGATTGTTGTTAGGGCTATGCGCAGTTCGGAAGTGTGAAAGGTTAAGCTGTGGTTAACATCTGAGTGTTCTGGAATTTGTGAACAATATGTAGTGGTGTTGGGTTTGGTTATAGTGTAAGTTGATTTGTGGAGGAGTTGGTTTTGTAGAGTTTTGTGTGGAGAGTGTTCAGTGGTGGTTAAGTCTCCTGTGTTGCCCTGTGGGTTGCTTTGAGAAGTTTGGTTGTGCTCTTTTCGCCGGTTGAAATTTCGGGGATGAAATTTCCTAAGAGGGGGAGAGTTGTAACACCCCAATTTTAGGCTTGGAAGTTTAGGGTCTGAACCGGACCGGTCTAATTATCGGTTCGAATATAAAAGGTGGTTTTAGGGAAAGCCTAGTTCGGGATGCATTAAAAATATGGAAAAATATCTAAAAATCCTCTTTTAATATATATAAGAGAGTGGTGAAATCAATTTTACAAAATAAGGTTTGGAAGTGTGACATTTCGAGTTAGTGACTAAAATGTAATTTTTGAAAAGTTCGTGACTGTTTTGAAAGGATTGAAACTTTGAATCTTTAAGGAGCTAATTTACCCAAGGGAGGATTTCTCCAGATTTTTCTTGATTTTTAAGACTCATTTAATGTTTAATTAATAAAAAGAAAAGAGGAAAAAAGATATTTTTAGTTTCATAACTAACTTTTACCAAAATTTTCCCATTTCATTTTCTCTCAAAATTCCCTCAGCCAAACACATTTCCACAGCAACTTTTCTTTTGATTTTCACACTAAAATATGAGATTTCAATCCCCAAATGTTTCCTAATCGTTTCTACATCAAATCCTCTTCATTTGCTTATTGAATTTTCAAGGATTTTGGCTCTAAACAAGGAGAAATCTCCATTTAGAGGTATGAACGTCCTTCTCCTCTAAATACTCAGTTCTTTACTGAAATTCTCAAGTTCTCAATCCTTAAATTGAGTTTTATTAAAGGTTTTAATGTTGTGATCTTGATTTTGGCTTAAAATGCAAGATTTGGATTTAATTTTGAAGAAATTCGTAATAGATGATTGGGCTCTGTTTTGAGATGTTTTTTTGATGTTTAAAAGATGTGAAATGGAGGTTTAATCAATGCAATCCCGAATAGGTTGATTTTCCTAAGTTTTTACTTGTGAAAATGGTGGTTTTGGGGTGATTTTGGTGTTCTGTTGATGCTGGAGGTAGAAGGACGAGTTTGGGATCATTTTGGATGTTAATTGATGTTTAAAAATGGTTGTAAGTGATGGATCTTGGCTGGGTTAAGTTTTGGAAGAGTTTGGAGGTGTTTTCGGTTGTGTTTGGTAGCCGAAATGTTGGATTTTTGTAGAGCAGCGAGTTTAGGTGTGTTGCTGGTGATTTTAATGCATGATGATGCATTAATTCTCTGTTGTTATGTGTTTAAAATAGGGGATAATGATCCGGAGGCAATAGAGGTGGTGTTGGAGGCTTCGGATGCTTGGAAAGGTTGTCGGCTAGCATAGTTTGTGTATCGGTGAGTGGTAAAGAGTTTTTCCAGCTTTGAAACATTTTGGATGAGGCATTGGGAGCTTAGTTTAAGTCTAAACAACTTAGCTAAGCTCAAGAGCAAGTAAATGGAATTTCTCTCTTGATTTGGGCTATGCTTTGGTTTTTAAATGCACTTGAGATGATTGTGTTTAAATTACTGTTTTTAAGCATGTTTGGACATGGTTTAATGTCGGTTATTAATGTCATTATGTTAAAGATGCATAAGGTAAGTGATCCTTGACTTGCTTGTGTTGTGTGCATATGATTCTAAGCATGTGATGCTTGTGGATTTGGCATTTTGGTTATGCTTGTAAAAACAGTGGATTAATGTGATAAAATGGTTATATTGGCAAGTGATGTAAGTGGTTCTTGGTTACTTTAATCGGATATAGTTAGCCGGCTATAGGATTGGGTGCACCGTGAATTGAGTCGCCTTGGATGTTGAGGGGTTGTGATTGTACCGTAAACTCCATCCAAGTACCCTAGCGATCGAGGAAATTAGTGTCACCGCGATGGAGGATGGCTCTCGTGGGTGGGCTTGTTAAGCGTCACCACGATGGAGGATGGCTCTCGTGGGTGGACTTTGTTAAGCGTCACCACGATGAAGGATGGCTCTCGTGGGTGGACTTTGTTAAGTGTCACCGCGATGGAGGATGGCTCTCGTGGGTGGACCTTGTTAAGCGTCACAACGATGGAGGGTTGCTCCCGTGTGTGAGCTTGGTTAAGGTGATTACAATGGTTGAGGTAGCTCCCATATGTATGCCTTGTGGTGTGTCCCGGCTCTCGCTAGTGAGCTATACAACTTCCGATGAGTAATGTTGAGGGGTTGAGATTGTACCGCTAAACTCCATCACGGGTGTTGAGGGGTTGAGATTGTACCGATAAACTCCACCTTGTGTTGTTCGGTAGTGTGTATGAAGCGTGTGGGACAACGCTTGTAATCCGCGTATCCGATTGTGTCTTGTGTTGTGATGGGTTGTGAATTATCACTTGGAAGCTAATATAATGTGTTTGAATGTAATGAAGCAAGAGTTGCTTGGAAATGATGCAAGGTGCATGGGTAATTTGTAAATGATGCAAGAATGCATGTGACACTTGTTAAGGCTTGACCATAAGTGTATTTGCTATTGTGAATGGTGCATATATGCATAGAATTACATAAATGCATTGAAGTCTTGTGAAGGCTTGTTTTAAAAGGCATGTAATGCAAATGTTGCTTTTGTGGTTCATGTGTTGCATTTGTTTAATGCATGAGATAGATCGAAGGAGTAAATGGTTTTCAAAAGGTTTCTTGTTTTGAGATGATTTTCAAGAATGAGGAAAGTGTATTGTGAAGTGGAAGTGTTTTCCAAGGAATTGGTGTTTAACTTTGCATATGGCGTTCATACATGGAAAGGTTAAATTGATAGTTTTGCAAGAATGTGCCTTGAAGTGAATTATTTAGCTTTTCTAAGCTAAGGGTTGGTTTTCATGATTGAGCAATGCATGATTTAAAGCATGTTGTTTAAAAAGGGGTTTTCAAACAATGCTTTGGTTTATCGAGTTGTACTCACTTTTTAAGGTGGTTTTTTGATTTGCTGCATTGATGGTGTTTTGGTTTTGAGCATCCCTCACTAAGCATGATGTGCTTACGCTCCTTTGTGTCCATCAATGCAGATAATTGAAGTTGGGGCAGCGAGAAGCAAGGGATTCAAGGAGAGCTCCACTTGAGAAGTATGTCTCGGTTAATAGCTATAGATAATAAAGGCAATGGGGGAAAAGTCTTTTATATTGATGTGTAATGAGATTATGTATGTTGACCGTATTTGGTTGGTGGTTTGAATCTTATTGTTATCGCTTTGCAACATTTGAATCTTCTTATTCTTAAGTTGTTATATTATGTTTCTTGTTTTAAAGGCATGATCAAGTGTTGGATGTGTTGAAGGATTGGTGCACCTAAGGTTTGCTTTGCATCTAGATTTTAATGCAATTTGGTAGTTATGATGTTTGGCCTGTTGTTGATATGTTGAGGATTGATTTGGAGTATGTTTGATGGAGTTTGGATGTGTAAAAACAGGCTTTTCTGCTGTTTCTGGGCAGGGTGTTTCGAAACACCCTTGCCTGTTTCGAAACAGGTGCATGATTTGGCCTGGGCGTTTCGAAACGGGTAGAGGTGTTTCGAAACACTTTGGCTACTGCCAAGCCGTGTTTCTGAACGGTCAATTTCCGTTTCGAAACACTTGACCGTTGGGCCCTGATTTGAATGGTTTTGAGGTTTGCAAGCTTTACGTTTTAGTCCTGAACTTCGTTTATGCAATTGCTTGAGTTTGGGATGTCCGTTTGAGGTGAAATTTGGAAGAGAAGCATAAAACATGACTAATTTCATAATGGTATATTAAAAATTGGTAAAGTCCTCTTAATTTCCAGAATTTACAATTTGGTCCCTAAATTCGTATGTTGTGCAATTGAGTACCTTGTTGCTTTCCGATTGCGGTGAGTTTTGAGTATGCATATCACAAGAGAAGTCTTAGGGTTAATGTGCATCTAGACAAGTTTAAAAAGAAAAAAAAGGGTCATTAATCAAGGTTGACTTTCGGGTTGACTTTGGTTTTCCCCGTGTAATCTTCGTAGTTCGGGTCAACCGTCTAGGCCGGGCTAAGGGGGTTACATTCAGATTTTGGACGATTTTTCAGTTCCCCTCTCCCTCATTTTTCTCTCGACAAACCGAACCCCTCTTACCCTCTCCGTTCGAGCGACGTTCAAGCATTAATCGGCGGTCGTTCGTCGCGATAAAGCCGGTGTTGGAGTCCTCTCAACCGTGCGGGTAAAACCTTATCCACAGTTTTGTATTTCCGGCCGCCTTTGCTCAAAAAACAGCTTGGAAAATCGTTCATGAACTCGTCGGATTTTGGCGATTTACACCGTGAATTGGGACTGGGTAAGTTTGGGGTTGTTGTGGAAGGTTTAGAGGTATCGTAGTTGGCCAGAATAGTTATTTAGGGGTCGTTAGCGTGTGTTTCGGTGATGGAAATTGGATTAGGGAAAACCCTAAGTTTCCAATTAGGGAAAATTGGGGATTTTGGCAAGGACTAGACTGAACCGGTCCATCTTGGCTAAACCGGGTTGAACCGGGTTTACAAAACCGAACTCACTTGTCTTATAACCAGTTCAGCTAATGTCAGCGTTGACGTCATCGTTGACCATTGACTTTTCAGAAAAAGCCTATTTCATGTTTTTCGACATCCTGATTCTGATTTCGCTGCCCGTTTTCCCAAATTCGAACCCAAAAGACCGTTTTGACCACCTTTATTCGATTATACTTAGTATTTAAAGATTTGAATACCGGGAAATTAATTGTATTTATTCCTATTTAAGACGACGTTGACTCGGATTCTGAGATCCTTTCTCCTCCTCCAAATGGACGACCTCCTGTTGCTCAGACATCAGGATCTGCTCGTGAGTTTAATTAATAATTTATTCGATATTTATATTATCAGTGTCTTGGCGTAGTAGTAGTATCTTTGATGGTGTATTTAATTATTATAGGAGCTGACTCTGGCCGACCTAGAGATAGAGTTGAGCGTGAGAGACGTCACCATCGACGTTGAGTGTTAGCTACCTGAGGTGTGTTCTCTTCTGTGCTATCTATTTGCAGTGCTTTGTATGTATATATGTTAATGGATTGAATTGTAAATATGATGTGGTCTGATGTTGTATCGTAATAACATTGTGATGATTTGTGTTATTTGACTTGTTCAGTATGTTGTTACATCATCCAATATATATATGTGTGTGTGTGTGTGTGTTATCATATTCGGATTATTGTATATCAGATTATATGATTATGCATTTCTGTTGATAAACAATGCATTCAGATTCAAAACTCGGAAAATTATATCATCTCATTTTGGTTGGGATTCTGTTCGAGGAAGTTTAGTAGCTTCATCCTTCGGGTTGAAGTATGCTTCGGATTAGTGGTTTCACTCTACGGACTGAATTCCACTTCGGATGGTGACGAGGTAGAGAATGGTTCTGGGGAACCTTACTCTTCGGATGGTGATGTAGTTGGGTGCATGTCATACTGTGTTGCATATTCATTCATACCTATTTATGTGATTGAATTGATTCTTGGTGGAAAATAGTATTATGAT
This sequence comes from Hibiscus tridactylites, assembly GCA_958450335.1. Classification (NCBI taxonomy): domain Eukaryota; kingdom Viridiplantae; phylum Streptophyta; class Magnoliopsida; order Malvales; family Malvaceae; genus Hibiscus; species Hibiscus tridactylites. The sequence goes on along the minus strand of OY288273.1, from coordinate 24,280,676 downwards.
AATGTATGGTTGACTTTGTTAATGTGTTGATTCTTTTAATCATGTTTGCACTGTAGAGACACATTGAGCGTATTCGCTGACTCCCCCTTAGTTTTTATTTCAGATACTCAGGTCTAGGCTACGGTACTTGGAGGACCTTGTTTTCTACAAATATTTACTATTATCAATATGATTACTCGGATTTATAGATTTTATATGTTTTATCAGATTGTACTTAATTTCAGATTTCGGACATCTTATTTGGGATATTACGTTTTATCATGCATATATTATATATTATATATTATATATATATATATATATATATGGATATTTAATATTTTCAAGATGTTACTAAGTACGTATTGTGGATATTATTATTATTTATTTCAGAAGTGATTTTTTTGCATTTGATTGCTTTACTTGAGGGACAAGTTTCAAACTTGACTTCCTATATTTGATCCAATTCTTCTGGGTCGGGTTTAGGGAGTTACACTTGGGGCAGGTAGGGACTTTGCCACCTTGGTTAAATGGTATAATTCCCTTCTTAGTCTCTCTTAAAAATTTAGAGTTCAATTTAATCCTTTCAATTGTGGAGAAATAGAAAATTTGTAAATTTAACCCCTTTCAAAAAAATGATTCAATTTAAATTATTTAACATAAAATTCTTCAACTTTTCCCCTAAAAATAATTTTATCTCAATCCTCTAACACAAAATTCTGAACTCGATCATGAGAAAAAAATGTAAATTAGAGAGATTAAGTGTTTCTATCAATGTTTTATAACATGATTATGAAATTTTGATTACAATTCATGCATGCATTAATATTATTTTTGACCTTGTAGATTATGCTTTCCAAAGCTATGTTTATGCATGTAATAATTGCTTAATGTTTGGTGAAGCAAAATGTTAGGCTTGAATATGTATACAATATATATTATATATATATGGGTAAACTATAACAGAGGTCACTCAATTATGGGTTAGGTTACATTTGGGTCACTCAATTATCAAAAGTTACATTTGGGTCACTCAATCATATGTAAGGTTATATTTGGGTCACCCAATTATTAAAGGTTACACTTGGGTCACTCAATTATGGGTAAGGTTACATTTAGGTCACCCTTCATATTTAAAAAAAACATATATCAATTTGTGTATTAGATTAATTAATGATTTCAAATGAAGTATTTTTTTGTTGAAAGGAACAAACATTTGATAATTTCAAATGAAGTACTCTAGTGTTAACAAGGGTATACAAGTGATTTGGAAGAGAAAATGACTAAGTTGATGTATTTTTTAAATATGAAGGGTAACCAAAATGTAACCTTGCCCATAATTGAGTGACTCAAGTGTAACCTTTAATAATTGGGTACCCAAATGTAACATTACCCATAATTGGGTGACCCCAATGTAACTTTTAATAAATGAGTGACCTAAATGTAACCTTACTCATAATTGAGTGACCTAAATGTAACCTTACTCATAATTGAGTGACATTCGTTGTAGTTTACCCTATATATATCGGTATCTAATATATTAGTTAGTTAATTCGATCAGGTACAACATAGGCTTATTATGGTGCGATCCTCTTAATACAATTTGCTCTATTCACCAATGACGGAGCTATACCCAGAAATTTTTTCCCACTTTGGTCCTCCTATATAATTTTTTTTTAAATTTTAGTTTATTTATAAATTCCTCCACCACCGTTTTTAAACATTTATGTTTTGCCCCAAACCCCAAATCTTGGCTCTGTCCCTACCATTTCATGTTATGATTCGAAATTCTAACCTTATTTAAAAAATATAGTGTATTATCCTACTAGATCAATTGGTTGTTAATATATATATATATATATATATTATTGATTTTTCATAAAAAGATCCAATCAAATTTTGATAAATACCAACCAAAGTTAAAGCAGTGAACACTTGTTGAGCTTAAAGAAACAGACAACAAGAATGGTGTAGAATACTACCAAATATAAAGCATGATATACAATAATTAAAGTGACAGCTAGCCTATGGTCACTCCCCTTCTAAATCATCATTAATTATAAACCCCACGCATAAAAAACATATTACATCAATCTCTCTTAATCATTCATTATATATCTAATTCAAATTTGAATAATGATCAAATACGAGTATATATTTAATATATTTTATTTAATTTGTTTTAACTTTTATATATTTGAATGATTATATATCTAATATTAGAATTAAGAGATATGCTTCTCTTAGACCATGTAAAACTTAAAAACTTTATATATTTTTAAACCGTTGGATGAAGGTAATTTGATGGCTGAGATTAATAGTAGAAAATAAGAAGATTATCTCATGAAAAAAAAACAAAGAAATAATGTTAGTCATTTATTTATCATCATCCAACGGTTCTAAAAAATATAAAAAAATAATTAAGTTTTACACAATATAAGTAGATACTTACCCTAGAATGAAATAAAAAAATAAATTAATATTTAACCGATCAATGATTAGTCAATGCTATCAATAATAAATAACTTTGATAAAAAAACAGAGGTGTTATTTATTGAAGTGGATGACATTAACATAAACCAAACGAGGAGATTCAAATCTGGTTCTGTCAATTAAAGCAACTGCAGTTGTAACTGTGGGAGAATAAGCATAAAGCATTAGATAAAAAAGAATCCAAGGGTGCAATAACTATTTCTACCTAACTATTTGGAGTTATATAGTAATTATCCACATTAATTCTTTCACACTCTTTACTTTTGAATAATAAGTTCTAAAATATCTCTTATACGAATATATTCATTTTTTACGATAATAATTTAGACATTTTAAATAAAAAGTATGGAGAATCAATTATTCGAATGAAACTGGATCTTCTGAAATTATATTAAAAACTGATCATTAAAAGTTAATTGCACTTAACCAATAGGGATGGTCCAAGTAGCAAGCAGCTTGATATCGCTTAAGCAGGTCTCGAGTTTGAGGCGTTGTGTATGCAAAAAAATTTCTGTTGAGAGACTCACCCACCAAAATCAAGTGTGCGACGTGGATTGATCCAAATTAATCAGGGTGAAGCCTTAAAAACCGGAAGGGTAAAAAAAAAGTTAATTGCACTTAAATCGGTTTTTATTTGCAATGTTTATATCACAATCACTAGGTTGATTTGTCGATGTCTTGCTAGATTTAGTCACACAATTTGCTTTGGCGTCATTGTCAAAATTGACATTGATGATGGAGAAAGGTATCAACTATTTTTATTGATCATTCAACCATCTAAATCTCATTGGTTGTTCCATAACAATATCTAATAATTAGATTCAACCCTTCCAACCATCCATATTTTATTTTGGAAGTCTCGATAAAATTTAAAAATTTAAGGGATCTAGGATAAAAAAATGTGTTAAAATATCGTAGATCTAATAATAATTTTTGAATTAGATTTAAAATGTGTTTTTAAAGAAATTAAAGAAAAAGATCCGTCTATTTTACCGCTCGTTTTCGAGTTAACAATCCTATTGAATGTTGATTTAAAATTTGGTGTTATAATTGAATTAAAAACCAATGTTAAAATCGATACTAACTCTAAAGTTAAGTGATATTTAGAGTAGTTCAAACAAATTTTTAATAGGATAAATTACAAATCTTGTCCCTTAGCTTTTTTTACTCCTATTTTGGTTGTTGAAGTTTAAAAATTTTCAATTTAATCACTAAACTTTCAGTTTGCTCATATTTTGGTCACTCTACTGTTAAATATTTAACGACGTTATGAAAGGACATCCATCTTTTAAAAATTATGAAATGACCCCAAAATTTTCTTATTTTTTTGTGAAAAAACTCTATTTTCGGATTTATTTTGATTTCTCGACGATGGAGCATCTTCTTCCAGATCACAACGATAGGGAGATGAAGAATGAGGAACTGAGCTGTATATTCTAATTCCATGATGATCGAACAGTGGATATTTTATATCAAAGTGGTTTGGGGTTTTGCGAGTTTTAGATTTTTGGTTGAGTTTTGCAAGTTTCAAAGTGATTTTGGGAAAATCTAAACTGAAAGAGTGGTAAGAGACAATGAAGTGGGTTTTTGAAATTTGAAAGTTTTAAACTTTAATGGCCAAAAAACAGTAATAAGAAAGCTGAGTGATGAAATATATAGTTTACCCTTTTAATATCTCCCTAATCTCAGGTGTTAAATCTTCTCCTGTTGAGGAATTATTAATTCAAAATCCCTTTGAATGAGGAAATTATCTTAACTAAGTTATCCTTAATTAATCATAACTATTAACCACATCCATTAATACCTAAAAGTAAAACACATTAATAAATGAAAACAGATGCACCAAATTTCCTTTACAAAAAGTAGAGATCTTCTGGTTAAGAGCTCATCATAAATATATGGATTTGCAGTTGTTCTGTGATGGAATAATTCCACAATGGACAGTGTTGTTATGTCAGATTCATTCAATCAAATTATTTCAACATATAATTTATTACTATCATTACTAGTAATGAATAAAAAACCAGTTTATTTAAATAGCAATGGACCAATAATCAGTTGGAGAATTATTAGGTAGGTAGAGGGAGAAAAGGGGGAAAATATTAAATTGATTCGGCTCATTATATCATCCATAGTCTCAACTAATAAATTAATTCATCTCGTTTTTTTAGGTGAAATTTCACCTCTTTCCTACATGTAATAAAGAATGGGTAGTTACTTAAAAGTTACTTTGAGATGGATGTATTCTATTGGTTGGGATCACGAATGACGTGGTGAGCCGAGTTCATATAATAACTTTTCGAGAAAAAAGAGTAAGAAATTAGGTCAAATTGTTTATAAGGTCCCTGTTCTATTCATTCTTACATCAAATTTTGTCAATGGTCTTTGTATTATTAGTACATATACTTTAATTTGATCGATTTTAATTCATTTATTTTTTGAATTTCGAAATGTCAATAATGGCTTAATTGGTATATGATAATATGTTTAAATTATGAGGACTTAAAATGATGAAATTGGAGAGTACGAATTAAGTCTACGACTTATGCAAAATGCATGGCTAATGACCGAATTTGACTTAATAAATTTACCATTTGAGTAGAGATTAAAATTTCATATTTAAAAAGTACACGACTTAAAATAATCAAAATTGGAGCATAATAAGAGCTAAATGTCTAAACCCACAACTTAAGCACAATACAATGACTAATAGAATGATTTGATTTTTTTTAAGTCGCAACCTATAATTATAATGGTTGCCATTAGAATCAATAACTACTTATGGGTCAGTCCAAGTAGTAAGTAGTTCGGTACCGCTTAAGTAAGTCTCGAGTTTAAACTTTAGTGTATGCAAAAAAAAAATTAGCTGGGAGACTCACCCACCAAAGTCTGGGGATGACGCAAGTCAATCCAGATTAGCTAGGGCAAAAGTCTTAAAAAATCGAGAGAGCAACAAAAAAACCTAACTTCAGGGACGGAATCAGTCCCATTATAAGAGCGACCCTCCCAATAAAATTTACTTTATTCACAACATCATAATTCAAACCTCTAACCTTACTTAAAAATTTAGTTTCTCATTTAACTATATCAACATATGGTTGGTAACGTAAATCTTAATATTTCGTTACAAGTAACATATATCTTTTTTTTTTGACAGGTATGGAATTTATGAATGTGCATGACTACGTTTTATTACAAGTAACATTTCAGACAAGATTAATAAATAAACAATAACTGTATATAGCACTTGGGGTTGCCTTCTTTTATTGGATAGTTTTAACTGTTATGGATAAGGAAAATTTTACCATGAATGTCACACACCGAAATAGACCATTAGAATTTTTATTTTTTATTATTTTATTTTAAATAAATATCTTCATTTAAAATATATGGGACCCATTAACTATTAATAGCCTTTTAACCGAAATGCACCACTAAATATTTATTTTTTATTAATTTTTAAGATATTTTTTAAAATAAATGTGGGACTCATTAACTACTGTTTGTTATGAATATTTAATTATGTGGATGTCTATCATGATAAGAAATTTATCTTGGAGATTTGGCTTACTTTATCATTAGGAATATTATCTACATCCATTATAGTTTAATGTATTATGTACTTCTTATGCCTATAAATAGATGATTTACTGAAGACATTGTACACACAATTCTATATTTGAGAATAATACAAATCTCTCTCTTTCTCTCATCTCTTTGTTCTTCGTTCTTATTCTTGTTCTTCTTTATTTTATTCACAACACGTTATCAGCATGACACTCTAACCAACTGAGGTGTTTGTCGTTCGAATCCTAAAAGAGTTTGCCAAAATGAATTTGATTCTAGTATGAATCAAAGATAAGTTATGCTCCCTCAATTATATTTTAATTATCGATTATCTTTCTTTCTTGATCTTTAATTTAATTTTTAATTTTTGAAAAATCATTGGTTGCTCGTGTTAGTGTAACCAAAGAGTGACATTATTTTCTTTAAAATAATATGTTTATTAGTATTATTCTATTCTATCTTGATAATGTTGAAAGTTATATTTTTATAGAGATATTTATGTACTTTTACTTTTCATGGATTGACTCTCTTAAATCATCGCGCGAAATATTGGATTAAAGTAAATAATACTTTACACGTATTGATGCGGTGTGCACAAGAAACTGTGGTTGTAAATGTTGTCGTAAGATTTATATGTATAGGGCTGGAAAGTATGTGTATATTTCTCTATCTCTCTCGTATTAAAAAATAATGACTGGTTGTTTAATCCCATGCGCATGCTTTAAAGAGAAAAAGTAAAATTTCATCTTAGAATCACTATAGTTTCTATTCTATTTGCTTTAGCCACTACATACTTTCTTTAATCCTATTTTATTCCAAAACACTTTATTATTTACGATATTCTAAATTAATTTTTTAACCATGTTTTGAGTTTTACATGGGTTTAAATGGCTTAGAGAGAGACATGACATTATGAGAAGTTTTCTTGGTTCATTTGCTACGTCCCCATTGTCTTCGAGACGAAAATCAATATCGGTAAACTCTATTTTTATTTTTATCCTTTAAAATACAATTTTAAAGTGCGGTAAATCATGATGATTTTGAATCTACAATAAGATTGTTATAAAGTCTATATTTTCTCAAAAGCCATCATTCTTCCTTGTCGAAAAATCGACTATAGACTTCTCCCAAGTTCAGGTTACGAAAAAATCGTCTTGATCTAAAAAAATTTGTGGGAGGCATTCCCTGAAGTGAATGCAAGCATGATGTTTATTCCATGCAATTATTGGATCCGTTTCATTCCCTGAAGAGAATGCAAACATGGCAAATCACTATTTAATTTGTAGCATAACTTCGATATAATCCAAGTATATTGGTTGGACATCCCGTTCTGCGAGGCTATTGGTCTCAAAGGAGGTTTTTAAAGGACCTTGTGGACTAGTTTCAAGGATTAAATCTTTGTTCTCTATGTTAAGGATATGTGAAAAAAGGTTTCAAAGGCCCACTGGCTCTACTTCATTCCCTGAAGTGAATGTGAGGTTATATTATGGAAAGAATAAAAGCCACATTAGAAGTTATGGTCGTGATTGAAACCATGAATATAGACATGGAAAATATGTTCATTTTAAGGATACTTCTACCCACCAGTAGTGAGGTTATAAGGATGACAAGAGTGATAAAGATCATTTTAATAAAGTAAAATCTTTTTTTTATTACCAATGCGATGTTATAAACCATTAGTCTCGTACTTGTCGTACGTTGAAAAATCAACAACAATCATTGAATGATAAAGGGAAGAAAATAGAAGTAATTTTGTTTGCGAGAAATGACGAAGATGATATTAATCTAACTTTATTTGGACATTATTGATCCAACTTATTTGGACGTTGTTGATTTTCTTATAACCTTCGAAGGGAATAAATTAACTTCTAGGTATTCTCATAACTTTGAAGAATAGTATTTAATTTTTATTTATTTATTTTTATGTTTATTTACTTTACACACATTAATTATTTACGTTTTATATTTATATATTATGATATTTATTTATTTTTGTTTAACACGATTACTTGTCAAATACAATCTACGGTGACGATTTATGCTCAACATAAGCATAAGATATATTTTCCCATTTAAATGCAAGAGAACTATATGAGTACCATATCTCAAAGTATTGAAAATACTGATGCTCTAGAAAAGCAATAAATTCTTGAGAGAAAGCACATTATGAAAAGTGCAGAATTGCGAATATTGCAATAATTACCGCTAATGGTAATAATATCTTCACCACTAAAAGTGAAAATTTTAAGAGAGCAATATGAATTCGCAAAATATCCCTTTGAGAATAATAGATAACATATGTTATCAATTGACATTTGAAATAAGCCAATGTAAATATAAGTTCGGTAGCCAAAAGGTCAGTCGAAAGCTCTAGAATAATTATATATTACTACCAAAAGATAATTTCCATCGAAAGCTCTGAAAGAGCTAAAGATATTCCTATTCAAAGGAACAATTTTGATGGTTGTACTTGACATGTACGAGTGAGATTGAATCACATGTTATGGTAAACCAGAAGTTTACAAAATTCAAAAATGTATATACACACTTGTATATAGTTGGTATGATCGATTAGACCACCCTGATCAATAATCATGCGAAAACTATTGAAATTTAATTGCACATTTATTAAAAGAACTTAAAGTTCTTGTGGTGCTTGTTCTCAAAGGAATTGATTAAATTCCACTTATTGAAAGAACATGAAGTTTTTGTGTTGCTTGTTCTCAAAGGAAATGATTAAGATCCCACTTACCAAAAGAATTTGAAGTTTTTGTACTAAAGCTGAGACTGCATGTCTTGCATATCTGAACGAAATATGGGCCCATATATCAGCAAATGTGGAAAGTTTTATATGATTTTAGTAGATGCATCTACATTTTTTATCAACTTACAACTAGAAGTTTGTGAGATTGATTATAAAAAGATTCAGATTATGTAGTTAGACTATTCGTCTTGCAAAAGCTAGTGGGTTTATATTTTAGGCTATATCGGTTGATATGAAGCCTATTGGTTATGGAAAATACAGTTTAGCAAAATTTCTATTGGATGCCTCCCCTTTAATAGCTAAACTATAAGAACAAAACAATTATTATTTATATGGTATTTCCATATAGAAGCACTTATACGCATCAAGCCAACGAGTTATAATAAACTCCCCGTTATAATTGGTTTTTGGTTAGAAGTCATACATTTCTCATTTTATAATTTTTAAATGTGCGATATATTGTTGAATTGCTCCACCACAACGCACAAAATGGGTAAATAAAAAGGGTTGAGAATATATATTGAGTACGAGTTTCCTTTTATGTTTAAATACTTAAACATTAATTGGAGAATCATTTATGACATGATTTTTCTCAACATTAGGGGGAAATAATAATCAACTGGATAGAGGAAAATGAATTATCATTATTTAGATCTTCGTATATAAACTAGAAGTTCATAAGATAATTCATGTTATTACATGTCAACTGCCAGACATATTTACTGACCTAATGAGAGTAATTAAGTCTCATAAACCAGTTGAAATGCTCTAAGTTTAAATTTTAGAGCGAGAGAATGTAAATCATGTCTGAAGCATGATAGTTGAAATGGTTACAATGATCAAAATTCTCGTAAATAGAAAATAGTATGAAATGGTCATATATTGGAGGCGGGTGCTCCTGAAGAGATCCAAGACATAACTAATATAAAACTCTAGAAGAGTTTTAGGTACCTGAAATAAAGATTGAAATCTTGAAGAGATCTCGATGAGTTATGTCACTACGATAATGAAACTAAAATAAAAAAGTTGTCGACAACGATTTTGCAAACAATTTTACATAGAATACTTCTATAGAAGTAAAGAAAGAAAACGAGGATCTTGTATAAGAATCTATAGATGTTGAAATGATTGGTCAATATAAAAAGACACTTTAAACTTCTAAAAGAGAAGTATTTGGACCAACAGTCTAAACACTTAAAGGTGTAATGCAAGTGAGGCACAAATAAGTAGTCGTAAATATGACTTGAATTATGATTTATGAAGAGTTTTTGGTGGATGCAATTACTTTGACCGTTATGAAATATTTTATATGCGTCTAATCATTTTGTGGATCCCTATAAAATGAAAGTTATCCTTAACGGATTTAAAATGCTAAAAGCATTTGAAAAATTCTAAAGAAATTTATTTAGACATGTCTCATTGAATATTTTGGCGCATTTGGTATAATCGCCTTAGTGAGTACTAATTAAAGAAATGTTGTAAGGATGATAAGATTTCCTTATGTGTTTTTATAAAGGATTTTTGGATCAAGATCCATTATGGTAATTTGAATTTCATTAGAACTCCTAAAGAGTTTCAAATTGGAAACTCGTGAAGTGTTTTGTCTATGAAAGGACATCAACTGAAAGAATCTTAAAGAAGATTCAGTAGGGATAAAACATATCTATTAAGTATCCTTATGATTGCAAGATTATTGGGTGTGAATAAATTTTTCTTCAAAAGAAAGATAAATAAACAATTCGTTTGGAAGCATTATACATTAGTTGGTCAAGAAATATCCATGGATATACAAAGATCATTACCTTTAGATCTTCAAATATTCGTCGATGCCTCCTCAAATCTTGTAGAAATAATTGTTATGCACGAGGCAAGCCAAAAATGTTTTTGGCTAAGACCATTGACCCAACATATCCAAAATATATGTGAATTTACTTTCACAAGATATGATACAAGGCTATCTTGTGTAGAGATAATGCAAGATGTATATCTCAATTGAAATGTGGATATATCATGGAACATATTACTCCAAAGTTTCATCTCTCGCGATCTTTAGAAAATAGTATTCAAGATTGAATTATGAAGATTTAAAGACCTTATGTGATATTTTCATGAAGGGGAATAAGACCGAGGTTTTGTCCCAATGGGTTTTTCTAGTAAAGTTTTTAATGAGACAACATGTTATGCGTATCAAAGATGTGTGTACTATTTTTCTTTCACTAAATAATTTTTTCCCATTGGGTTTTTATCTTAGTAAAGTTTTAACGAGGCACATTATCTTCATAGACATCCAAGGGGGAGTGTTATGAATATTTATCTATGTGGATGGATGCCTATCATGATAAAAACTTAATCATGGAGATTTAACTTACTTTATCATTAGGAATATTATCTATATTAATTAGAGTTTAATGTATTATGTACTTCTTATGCTTATAAATAGATTATTTATTGAATGCATTGTACACACAATTCTATATTTGAGAATAATACAAATCTCCCCCTTTCTCTCATATCTTTGTTCTTCTTGTTCTTCGTTCTTATTCTTGTTCTTCTTTATTTTATTCACAACAGTTTTTACTATTTTTATTAAGGGTAAACTACTGCAGGGGTCACTTACGTTTAGCGTCTGTACAGAGTTAGTCACCACTTTTGAAAAGTGCATATTAGTAGTCCTCTACGTTTTCGATGTGTAAATATTTGGTCACTCCGACGTTAACTCTGTTAGTCCCCTAACGGATTGCTGATGTGGCGAAAGTAAAAATAAGGATAAATTACTGCAATAGCCATTAAAATTTATCTCATGTACATTTTTTCTCCTCAATTTAAAAAAGTAAACATTATAGTCACTAATAAAAATGTTTCTTTATAATTTCACCCTTAAATTTTTTAAAAATTCATTTTTCAATCCTAAAACTTTACAATCAATTAACACAATAATATTATAAATGCTTAGATGAAAAATAGGTGCCCAAGGTATATCCTTTGAAACTTAGGTGCCCAAATTGCTCCTATTTAATAACTCAAACTTAAAAATTTAGTCCACTAACTACTAAAAAATTCGAGTTATTGGAATTTCTATTTTATAATTCAAACTTTATTTTGAATTTTTGAGTCGAGTTTATGAAATTATGAGTCGAGTATTTTCACATCAAACCAAAAAATTTAATTTTTTCGAGTCAAGTCGAGTTATTGGAATTTCTATTTTATAATTCAAACTTTATTTTGAATTTTTGAGTCGAGTTTATGAAATTATGAGTCGAGTATTTTCACATCAAACCAAAAAATTTAATTTTTTCGAGTCAAGTCGAGTTATTGGAATTTCTATTTTATAATTCAAACTTTATTTTGAATTTTTGAGTCGAGTTTATGAAATTATGAGTCGAGTATTTTCACATCAAACCTAAAAATTTAATTTTTTCGAATCAAGTCGAGTGTTGCACTTCCCTACATATAATTTTTAATTTTAATCCGTGTTTGTCCCAAGAAAAACTTCGGATTAAAATTAAAAATTATATGTAGGGAAGTGCAACACTAGACTTGATTCGAAAAAATTAAATTTTTAGATTTGATGTGAAAATATTCGACTCATAATTTCATAATCTCGACTAAAAAATTCAAAATAAAGTTTGAATTATAAAATAGAAATTCCAATAACTCGACTTGACTCGAAAAAATTAAATTTTGGTTTGATGTAAAAATACTCGACTCTTAATTTCATAAACTCGACTCAAAAATTCAAAATAAAGTTTGAATTATAAAATAGAAATTCCAATAACTCGACTTGACTCGAAAAAATTAAATTTTTTGGTTTGATGTGAAAATACTCGCCTCATAATTTCATAAACTCGACTCAAAAATTCAAAATAAAGTTTGAATTATAAAATAGAAATTCCAATAACTCGACTTGACTCGAAAAAATTAAATTTTTAGGTTTGATGTGAAAATACTCGACTCATAATTTCATAAACTCGACTAAAAAATTCAAAATAAAGTTTGAATTATAAAATAGAAATTCCAATAACTCGACTTGACTCGAACAAATTAAATTTTTTGGTTTGATGTGAAAATACTCGACTCAAAATTTTATAAACTCGACTCAAAAATTCAAAATAAAGTTTGAATTATAAAATAGAAATTCCAATAACTCGACTTGACTCGAAAAAATTAAATTTTTTGGTTTGATGTGAAAATACTCGACTCATAATTTCATAAACTCGACTCAAAAATTCAAAATAAAGTTTGAATTATAAAATAGAAATTCCAATAACTCGAATTTTTTAGTAGTTAGTGGACTAAATTTTTAAGTTTGAGTTATTAAATAGGAGCAATTGGGCACCTAAGTTTCAAAGGGTATACTTTGGGCACCTATTTTTCATCTAAGCATTTATAATATTATTGTGTTAATTGATTGTAAAGTTTTAGGATTGAAAAATGAATTTTTAAAAATTTAAGGGTGAAATTATAAAGAAACATTTTTATTAGTGACTATAATGTTTACTTTTTTAAATTGAGGAGAAAAAATGTACATGAGATAAATTTTAATGGCTATTGCAGTAATTTATCCTTATTTTACTTTCGCCACATCAGCAATCCGTTAGAGGACTAACGGAGTTAACGTCGGAGTTAACGTCGGACTAATATGCACTTTTCAAAAGTGGTGACTAACTCTGTACAGACGCTAAACGTAAGTGACCCCTGCAGTAGTTTACCCTTTTATTAATTCATATTAATATAAAGGGTAAACTACCTGAAATACCACTCAACTTTAATGTGTGACTCTAATATGCCACTGAACTAAAATTCGATACTATAATACCATTGAACTTCACTGTGTGATTCAAAGTTAGCACTCCACCGTTACTCCCATTGTAACACCCGGGTTTTGGGGTCGGGTGAAAATAATGTTTTAATATTATTCGGGTTCAGTTTTATAATTTAAATAAATTAAATAATGGTTCGGGTTTTGTTTGCAAATAAAACAAAGGTCTTGGACTCAATTTTTAAACCAAGCCCAATAGCCATTCATTAATGGCATTTGTGTAAATATTAAATAAAACCCATTTTTAATACCTTATAATTCAAATAAACCCAAAAACCCCATCATCATCTTCTTCTTCATTTCTTTTCCAACGACAAAAACATCCCCTCCATTGAAGCTTCTATTTCATCTCCTCCATCCTTCATTCTTGATGATTTTTGAAAGAAGCAATGATTTGCGTTGGTAAAGCTTTGGGATTGATTTTGGAAGTCATGGAGGCTTGAGTCGGCTTTGCTTGATTCGCTTAAGGAAGTGAGGTGAGTGGTTAATGTTTTAATTTGATTTTCAAAGGTTGGTTCAAGCATGTGGATGTGGAAATGTTTTCAAGTATTGTTTTGGTTCAAAGATGATTTTTGAGAGTGGTTTATATTTAGGCTTGAAAGTAATTTAAACTCAAATAGTAAGTGATGTGAAATGCCTCTTTAAATTTCCCCTTTATCACTGTTTTTCATTGCTAGAAATGTTATTTTGTTATACATGAAATTACAATACTTTGAGTAGAAGCATGTTGCTTATTAATATATCGTTAATGATGTATGATGGTAATAATGGTGACGTTGTTGTACCTTGTAAGATGTGGGTAAGTTGGTGCAGGTGGTGCACGAAAATGGTGAGTAAGACCATTTGCGATTGGTAAGATTGTAAGTAGTAAGTGTTGCCTAATTGTGGATATGGTTACATCTTGTTTTGGTTGTGCATGATAGTGAGTGTATATTGTGTTGCATGGTTGGTGTCAAACCTCACGTGATGGTTGTCGTTGCTCCGGTGATGTGTAGTCCCGCCGGTAGCGAGTGGTATGAGACTCCGGTGATGTGTAGTCCCGCCGGTAGTGACTAGTAGAAGAGTACTTTGATGTGTAGTCCCATTGGAAAACTACTAGTCGAAACGGTGATGTGTAGTCCCACCGTGTATGTTTTGGTTATGCTTGCGCATACCATGCGTGCTCATGTTGTATCTCACTATATCATTCTCCTTTACGGTCTTGCTTTAATCTAGGATTATGTCCTCACGCATACCATGAAGCGTAATGCCATGTTAAATGCCTATATTGTTGAATTGTGGTTGAACTTGCATGTTAGTAAGAGGATTAGATAGTTGAATGGATCTTTTGTGTTGGCCTTTATTTAAAGAAAGCTTTGAACCCTGCATTGTCGTAGTTATGTTTTTGAGCTCCGCTCACTAAGCTTTATGCTTACGCTCTCCTTTTTCTGACAATGTAGATCTTTAGCTTGGAGTTAGCAAGGAGCAAGAAAAGGGCGTCCAAGCGTGTGGTAATTGCTCAAGTATGGTTTAATAAATAATGTAGTAGTTTAGCAATGGGAAATGCTACGTGTTTTAGGAGCTTGTATCTAGACTCCTTTGTGTTGGCCACATGTTGTTAATGCCTTATGTTGATGCTTTGGATTGATTATGGTTTGTAATGCATGAATGCTATGATGAATGTTTGGGTATGGTGGCATGCCTTTAGATGTTTAGGTTGCCTTGTCATGGTGCAAACCTCATATGCTTTTCTTGTGCCTTTTAAGACCTTTGAGTTCCATGTATGACTTGTATGCCTAATTGCCTTTGTTGGAATGCCAAGTATGTATGCCTTGCTTCATGTTTGAATGCTAAGTTGATTGTATGATTTGTGTATCATCTTGTGTTGGATTGTGCCTTTGATTTCATGTTAAAGCATGCTTATATGTTTGATTTGCCTTAGGATTGATGATGGTGTGTTGGTTGGGGTTTTTGAGGGATTTAAGGGCCTCCTTGTGCCTTAAATCAGCTCAAACCTGCAAGTTCGTAGCAGGGGTATCGATACGGTTGGTACGGTATCGATACCACCTTCTTGTTTCAGGCTTAGTGTATCGATACACTTGAGAGGTGTATCGATACCATTTTGGTCACTGGAGCTACTGTCCACTTCGGTATCGATACCGGCCTCAGGTGTATCGATACCGTCATCTTAGCGTTGACCGTGGGAAGTCAACCGTTGGGGAGGGTATCGATACACTCCTTGGGTATATCGATACGGTCTCTACGGGTTGAATTTGACCAGTTGACCTAGTCAAGGGGGTATCGATACACCCCTTAAGTGTATCGATACCACCTGCAGTTAAAGCCTAAACCTAGTCAAGGGGTATCGATACACCCCTTAAGTGTATCGATACCGCCTGCAGTTTAAGTTTAAAAATTGGGCTGTAAGATGTTGGGTTGAGTTCGTTTGTTTGTATCATGAATGTTGTTCCGCTGTATGAACACATAGGATTAAATACTCATCTAGACAAGATTTAAAATGAAAAAAATAGGGTTGCTAACCGAGGGGGAATCCTTAAGGGGTTTTCACTCGGTTTTCCCCGTGTAGCTCACTCGAACCGGTCATCCGGCCAGACCGGGACGAGGGGGTTACATTTATTGGTATCAAAGCCTGAGGTTTCCGAGACCTCGGGTAGGTAAGTGAGGTAAGTTTGATGTGTTATGTTGTTGTTATGTCTCGGTGAACGTTTTGCCATGTATGCTTAATGTTTTCTTGTTAGTACGGTGTTTGAAAGCATGTGTTAGCATGATGCTTGTGTTGAAGCGTAGTGTCGAGTTCCCATTGCTACTATTACTTATTTAAACAGGTTTTTTTTGTAAAGGAATATACTTGAGCACCTTGGACCCTTGCTCTTGCTAACCCCAAATATTCTGTCTTGTGTGTTTTGTTTATTGTTGTATGGTTGTCTTTGGTAAGTTTGAGGCCGAGGCGTGGGCCTAGAGCTAGTAATCGTGAATCAGAGGTTTTAGGGGATGTGAATGATGAGAGAGTTCACCACTTTAGTTCAGGGTAGTATGACCGTACTAGAGTTTGGAGTGTAGTTTGTTTGTCTGGGTCAACAGGCACATGAGCTGGTTTCTGTTGAGGGAGAACAATGTGACCGATCTTGACATGAGATGGTAAGATAAGTGACGAACTAAGAGTTGGCTTCGGAATGATGTCGATGTTGTAGCAAGTAATTCCTCGATACAGTCATTGGGCTTTATTTTCTGATTTATTCTGGATCTACGCGTCCGTGTATTTTGAGTGAGTTTGCGAAGCTGTTGAAATCCACCTTGTGAGGTACTAGAGGTAGGTGTTAGTGTTACTAGCTCTTTCGGGGATACAGTTGTGGTCAGAAAGTTGTACAAGGGATGTCCGTTGATGGTTCAGTGGCACGTGTTTTCAGTTGATTCGATGAAATTGCCTTTTACGGTTTTGATGTGAAACTATGCATGGATTAGCTTGTAGAACATAGAGTTAGGGTAGACTTTGAGACAATGGGAGTCTTCTTAAAGCTTACGGATGACTATGAGATTGTAATGGTAGGTGGGAATGTGGATTTCGTATCGAATGTTGATCCAACTTTAGAGGTCAAAGATTGATTGAGTTAGTTGACAGGCTTGCCTAGCAAATGTGATGGATTTGATTTTTTTGAATGAGGATTAGACCGCAGACTGTTAGAATAAGTTGTATCTTCAAAAAAAAAATTGTTGGCAAGAATTACCCGATTTGTTCCTTGTTAGGGAAGTAGAGTTTGATTGTGAGACTGTCTCCGAGTTTGCTCGTGTTTTGGTTGCTCTATATCTTGTGATTTCCGAAAGAATTGAGAATGTTGAAGAACCAACTTTGAGATTTGTTAGACCTTAGACTCGTTAAGCCTAGTACGTCATCTTAGAGTATGACAGTACAAATTGTGAAGAAGAAAGAGTGACAGTACGAGAATGTGTTTAGAATTCAGACAGTTGAAACAAGTGACAGAGAATAATTAGTATCCGTTTCCGAGTGTCAGTGATTTGTTGGACAGTTAGTGTGTGCTTCAGTCTATTTGAAGACTAATTTGAGATCCAATTATTACCAGTTGAAAGTGAGAGAATTTGATGTACCGAAGACATCTTTCGGGGCTATATGTGATCGCTTTGAGTTCCGAGTTATGCCGCTTTGTTAGACTAGTGAGTTAGTCACATTTATAGAGATGTTGAGCAGAATGTTTTCCTAAGTCCTTGATCAGTTTGTAGTAGCTCTCTTAGATGATACATGGGTATATTCATGTACCGAAGAAGACCATGACAAGCCTTGAAGTTAGGGTTGTAGATCCTTTTAGAGAATCAGTTGTATGCCAAGTTGGGCAAACGTAAACCCCAAGTTAATGGACATGTGGTTCAGCCGAGTGTGTTAGCGAAAATCCCAAGTAGGCAAAAGAAGATGTGAGTTGGAAGAAATTGAAGACTGTGAGAGGTAACTATAGCTCATAGGTCTAGCATTGTTACTCTCGGAGAATTATAAAGTCTTTTGAAGTTATCTGCTCCTTTGACAAGTTGCTACAGAAGAATGTTCAGTTTGTGTGGTTAGATGCAAGACAATGAGCCCTTGGGAAACCGAAAGAAACTTCGAAGAGAAATTTCGACCTTGATTTAGTTTACATTAGAGAAAAAGTTTGTGAACCATGGTGATGCGTACACGTAGAGTTAGGTTGTGTGCTTACGCGAGATAGAAGATTGTGACCTATTCATTGAGATAGTTGAAAGACCTTGAAAAGAATTATCCGACACTAGACTTAGAGTTAATTACATTTGTATTTGCTTCGAAGACTTAGAGACAAAGCAGTATAGTAAGAAATGCATAGTGTATATGTACATATCATCAGAACTTGAAATATTTGAAGACTTAGGAAGGGTTGAAACTTGAACAACATGAGTTGTTAGAATTGCAAGAAGACTGAGATCTCAAGATTGAATACCATCCGAGGAGAGTCTACATAGTAACCGATGCTTCGAGTTATATTGTTGCTAGATTAGTAGTTGAGATGCGAGTTGTAATTGCCGGATTCAGTTTACCAAATGATAGTAATCTTGTGGCCGAGTTACCTGTTAAACCTACATTGAGTCAGAATGCTTGAAGAGAAACAGTTGCAAGACAGGTTCTTGGCACCTCACGTGCAAGGCATATCAGAAAGAAAACCTTCAGAGTACAGTTCAGGGATGATAGAATTTGTATTGTTAGAGACAGAATTGTTGTACCGATTGACATAGTGTTTTGAGACGTATTGTGTTGGCCGAAGCATACGACAGTTCATGGGTATTGCATCAGAATAGTATGAAGACGTATTGTGGGTTGAAGATGAGTACTTCTAGACAAGATTTAAAATGAAAAAAATAGGGTTGCTAACCGAGGGGGAATCCTTAAGGGGTTTTCACTCGGTTTTCCCCGTGTAGCTCACTCGAACCGGTCATCCGGCCAGACCGGGACGAGGGGGTTACACCCATTACAGAATTCTGACGTGGACTCTAACTCCCGTTACAGGGATGACGTGGCCGATAAAAAAATAATATCCTTTTCCAGATATGATCCACCTCATTATATTTTATGTTTTATTTTTACTATAAAATCTCTTTTGGCTGAAAACAAAACCCTAATTTCCTATTTTCTATTTCCCAGCATAGATTTTGAAGCTGATCCAAATCAATGGAGGTAGAATGGCAAAGATCAAGTGAACGCAGGGTTGAAGTAGAAGAACCCATTTCAATTCCGGTGTGTGGATGCGGATATCCGACAAAGCTGACTACATCGTGGTCTAATGCCAACCCTGGAAGGAGATTCTTTGGCTGCAAAAATTACGGGAGTTTTCTTCATAAACATTGTAGATTTTTTTGTTGGTTTGATCCTCCAATGAGCCCACGTGCAAGAGTTGTTCTCGTCGGACTGCTAAACAAAATCTAGACGAATAACATCCAAAGAAGGAATGAGAGATTTGTTTGGATTTTTGTTTTGATTATCAGTATTGTACTACTGTGGTACTTAATGCACTAAGGGGAGTGGAAATACAACTTATACCGGTATAAGACTTAAAGAAAGAATAAAAGAAATACAACTTATACCGGTATAAGACTTAAAGAAAGAATAAAAGAAATACAACTAACTTATTGAAAAGGTAGGATCAGCCTTCCATTGTTCCACCTCTTCTTCTCGAGCTTCATCATTTAAGGCATCATCATTATTTTCATATCCACTATCACTATCAGTTTGTTCAATCTCATCCTCTACATAATCATCATCCTCTTCTACATCATCATCTCCAGTCTCTTCTACAACATCATCTACAATCTTCTTTTAGAGAAAACCCAGAGAAACCCACGTTTTTCCATTTGATTTCTTTCTAACAATCGATCACTACAATCTTCTTTCAGAGAAAACCCAGAGAAACCCACTTGAATAATCAATAACAATCCATAGAAAACCCACTGATTTTTTTTGCGTCTAATTTCAGAGTGATTTCTGAAGTTTGAAATTTCAGTAACCTAATTTTGAGGAGATAAAGAGTCTTTAACAAAACTACGTCGTTTTACAATAAAAATAAAACATAAAATATAATGAGGTGGATCATATCTGGAAAAAGATATTATTTTTTTATCAGCCACGTCATCCCTGTAACGGGAGTTAGAGTCCATGTCAGAATTCCGTAATGGGAGTAACGGTGGAGTGCTAACTTTGAATCACACAGTGAAGTTCAATGGTATTATAGTATCGAATTTTAGTTCAGTGCCATATTAGAGTCACACATTAAAGTTGAGTGGTATTTCAGGTAGTTTACCCTAATATAAATTAGGGTAAACTACACTGGTGGTCACCAAACTATCATCGTTTTCTTATTTTGGTCCTCTAACTAATTTTTTTTATCAAAATCGTCCCTCCCGTTAGATAATTTTCATGTTTGGTCCCTCTCCGTTAAAAAATTAACGTTAAAAACTAACAAAATCGCTGACATGGAATTTTTTATATATTTATTTTTCAAATCAGCATTCTCATTCCTCGTCAGCATATTATATATTATTTTTTATTATTTCAATCAACCAACTAAGAGGTGACACGTGTCACCCCCAATTTTCAAATAAATCAAAGGAGAAAAAAACATCCTCATTTGTGTAAGTGGAAGAATCAAACCAAGGACCCCTTGCATAAGGGGTCCAAAGCTTAACCATTGAACTAAGATTGAGATTTGGTTAAATTTTAACTAAATAAATATTTAAGTTATACTCTTTCAGCCTCAAAAATAAAAAAATGTGCCTACATAATATTTTGGACCGTGAACACATTGCACCAAAAGAAAAAGGTTCAACCACTAAGCTAAATATCCTCAAATTTTAATATTTAATTTAAAATATATTATCACCTCAAATTAGATCAAATTATTACTAAAATCAATCTAAAATTATTTTTTCAATTTGTTTGGGAATAAAAAACTAATTATTTATTTTTATACATATGTATTAGATCATTCTAAAAATTAATTAAATGTAAAATAATTTGTTCATATACATGTCAACGAATTAAATGTTATTTAAAAAAAATCATTTTATCCTAAATAAATATTATCAAATTAATTTTTATAATTTTAAATATTAATTTTATAAAATTATTATTTAATTATTATTATTTATTTCAAAATGAAGTGAAAATAATTCTAGTTTGATCTTCAAATTTAATTATATTTCAAGCTAAAATGTTTTTTTAAAAAAATTAAAATAATAATTTTAAATCTAAATATTTATTTTCAAATAATTCAAAATTTATATTCAAAATTTTTATAATGATCTGTTTCGTTTTAACAATATTAAATAATTAAATTTTTATTCCAAAAGAATTAAAAAAAATAATTTTAGGTGATAATAAATCTTAAATTAAATATTAAATTTTGTAAATATTCATAAATTGTTAACTTAATGCAGTGGATAAGCATAGAGCTTTTAGTTCAAAGTGTTCTTGGTTCAAACCTCCATACATGTAGTTTTAGTTATTTTTAAACTGAAAATGTATAACCTAAAAATTTGTTTTGTTAAAATTTAGCCAAATCTCAAGTCTAGCTTAATGTTTAAGCATTGGACCTCTCATGCAAGGTGTCTCTGGTTTAATTCCTCTCACTTGCAAAAATAAGGAGAGTTTTTTCTCCTTTGATTTGTTTAAAATTCAAAAGTGTCACCTCCTCGTTGGTCGATTGAAATAATAAAAAGTAATATATAATATGCTAACGAGGAAAGCGAACGGTGATTTGAAAAAAAATCCATGTCAGCGATTCCGTTAATTTTTTAACGGAGAGGGAACAAAACAAGAAAACTATCTAGCAGGAGGGACGATTTTGACGAAAAAATTAACTAGGGGACCAAAACAAGAAAGCGGTGATAGTTTAGTGATTGTCAATGTAATTTACCCTATAAATTATTCATGATAGATTTCCCCTCCATCTATTCACCTTCTTCCCTAAATTTTATTGTCGTGGTTGTCATACCTTGCCTATAATTTTCCATCCATCTATTAACTACCTTTTTACTCTTTTTTTTTCTTCAACCTCTATCAGCCTCTATCTCTAAACAAGACAATATAATTACAAATTATTTCGGTACATCATTTGAATCATTCTTTTGGTTACCCTTTGACATTGTTTTGAATCATTTTTTCTTATATCAAAGGCATATAATTGGGTATATACCGGCTTTGGATTTTTATATTTATTAGTAAATTATATCGACTTAGAAAAATATATATAATTGCGCTTATAACCATAAAAGAAAGAATTATATCACCTGCTGATTTTTATGCTCGACTTACAGCTCTTATTGTATCTTAATCTAATACAATCAACCAAAAAACAGAACATGTTATGTACTATAAATTATGCTCTACAAAGTGCAAAAAAAGAGAAGGTTCTAACAAGGTTCCTAAAATTAATTAAACGCACCAAGAAATAGATTCCAACATATATCTATTAGCATACCAAGTTTATGGTGCATCATTTAGTCATGGATGGATTTACGACGTTAACAATTATACAAAATACTAACTTTCTTATTAATCAACTACCATTAAGCAACAATTGAAGTTTTAAATGCAATTCGTCCTTAAAAATTCTATACGAATTTTAAAGTTCAACATTTGTTATCACCAATAAGTATATATACAAATTTTTAATTTCAATAAATCAATATAACCATGCAATTTCATCTTATCACATCTGCTTCAAAGGCAAGCTCTTACATGCTCCATAATGCTCACAAGCATCACTAAAAAAATTTGTTGTCCATAAAAAATGACATCGAAAGAGAATAGAAACACACTCAAGAGACCCAAAACAAAATATGAAAAATCTTGAGCCATAACGCTAAACAGACAAGATGGGGGATAGGTGCAGTTAAAACAAGAGAAAATTGAAACTTACAGTCGCGCGCGGTAGACATGGGCAAAAAGTGCTCGAACGTTGTTAAAGGTGTATATAATGTTGTGTGCAGTGTTGGGTTTAGTCAAAGGCCAATCTGTCGGAGGTTGGTGAAAAAAATATCGACAAGGTAAGTGTAGCCGACAACGGTAGAGTTTATGAAAAAAAAAAAAGAAAAGATGGAAGAAAAAAGTAGAGGTAAAAGGTTTTGTTTCAAAATAAAATTAATAATAATAAAATTACTAAAAAAGGAAAACTTGTAAATTTGTTTTAAATTAAAATTTAAATCTGTGGGGTGGGTCTCAAAAATTCATTTAAAAAGATTTTATTTATAATAAAAATAATAAATAATAATAAAAAGAAAAAATATAATAAGTATATCGATATTTGTCATTTATCGTAGAATCATCCAAAATAGAAATTAGAAATTTCGAAGACTACTTTCATGAAAAAAAAAATGTCTTCAAAAGGCCTTCCCTTTATATATAGTTTACATATGAATTCCACAAACTTTATCCTCTTTTTGTCAGAATTTTCAAAAGCAAATTGGATTACAAAGACTAAAGACTCTTTTCTATTCTCCAGCCAACTCAGAAGTTCACTAATTTCAATTTTTATCACGTTCTTATAATTTTTCGTGTTTATAATTATATTTTATATACTTATATATTTGTATCATGTTTATACCGTTAATATTTTTCATATAATGATTTTATAAAAATTATTTTTTTAGAAAAAGTCAAATTCCATCATTAATTCTTATAAACGTTCAACGAGCACCTCTAAGCACCACTAACAATGAGTACGACTGGGTACTATTAAATTAATTAATAAAGATTATAAATTTAAAGGACTCAACATATAATTATAAATTATTTAAAATAAAATATTAATTAAATTATTTTCCATATATATAATATATATTTTTAATCTTTTTTTAAAAATAATTAGATCAAATATCAACCTTAATCAATTTAAAAAATAAAAACTCTAAATCCAAAACACTAAATTCTAAAGCATAAACCTTAAACCTAGAATCTTAATCCCTAAACCATGAACCTAAAACATAAAACTCGAAACCCGCTCTAAACCCTAAATAGTAAAGTCTAAACCCTAACCCATAAACTATAAACCTAAAATCCTAAACATAAAACCCAAAACACTAAACCATAAATAGTAAACTCTAAAGCCATGAAGACTAAACCCTAAACCAAATATTTGAGTTTAGGATTTACAATTTAGGGTTAAAAGTTTAGGGTTCATGGTATATGGTTTAGTGTTTTGGGTTTCAGGTTTTAGGTTTTAAGTTTATGGTTTAGTGTTTCAGGTTTCAAGTTTATGGTTTATGGTTTAAGGTTTAATGTTTAAGGTTTTGGGTTTCGGGTTTTAGGTTTAAAGATTAGGGTTTAGGGTTTAAAGTTTAAGGTTTTGGATTTTTATTTTTTAAATTAACTAAGGTTGGTATTTTATCCAAATATTTTTTTTAAAATAAAAATATTATATATATAGAAAATAATTTAATTATTTATCTAAAAATAATAATTTAATTAATATTATATTTTAAATAATTTATAATTATATGTTAGTCCTTTAAATTTGTAACTTTTATAAATTAATTTAGTAGTGCTCAATGATGCTTATTATTAGTGGTACTCAGCTGTATTCATCGAGCGTGGTAGACTCAAACTGACAGATAATGCATAATACATGAACTAATAGCAGGATTTAGTTAACAGATTTCACCGCTATTATCAGAATTAAGACAGCAATTTTAGTTTTAGAAAAAATTAATAGACAAAAAAATACCTGTAAACAGGAAAATTATCCTGTTGAAAGAATTGACAATGGAACTAATGAGGTTGATCTAAGTAGTAAGAGTTTAGTATCGTTTAAGTATATCTCAAGTTCAAAGCTTTGTATTTGTAAAAAATTATCACCGAAAGATTCAATAATCGGTAACTAAAATCAGATGTGCGACACAAATCAGTCTGAATTTGTCATGACGAAATTATGAAACCGGGAGGACAAAAGAAAAGTGACAATGGGAATGGGATTACAGCTCAAGAACACAAAATCATTGTTAATCATCGGTTGGACTTAAGAGATGAATTGTCCCCCACTTTAACAGCTGTTTACCAGTAAAAGAATCTAATTCTAATTTATTTTCCCACTAGTTACGCGATTTAATGTTACATAATTTTCAGTCTAATCCAAATCCTAGGGTTTCCCCACATCTGATTTTCCAGCTAAATTTGAAAGCAATGGGAGGAAAATGCTGTCTTTTTCATTTTAACTGTAGCTTTTGTTTGGTTGCCGAGAAAAAATAAACAATGGAAAATGGATAAATTCATGGGACACAACTGTTTTGTTTTGTTGTTTGATGTTATCTGCAGTTTTTTAACATTTTTCTTTCTAACAAAACCAAAATTTAGGCAGCATGAAATGAAGTGAAACTTTTAGCTGTTATTACATATGGTTGAAACAGAAGTATTACATAAAAATTCATCTCTTCTTTCAACCTCCCCACAAAGACTAGTGTTACACAAGCTAAAGTATGTCTTAAAAACTGAGGCACATATGGACCACTTCATTGTAATTAGTCCTAAAATATTACAAATCAGGATTTGTTGTAAGAATCCTCTAAAGAATTGGGTCTAGGAAATAAGGCTCTTTTGTGGGAAAACAAGGCTCTTTTCGTTTCTATTTACAAAGGGGAATCACTGAATCAGGATTCAATTTTCACTTGCCCAGTTGCTATTGAGCCTGCACCGGACAAATATTCGGATCAGCTATGTTATTCGAACTCCGGTATCGTCATGAATCGGACATTGTTGAATTTATGATGCTTTACCTTGATAGCTTTGTGGTTGATTCTGGCCATACCCCATTTGAACAATGCTCTGGAGATCATCCTCCCAAATTGATCCTACATGAGGGTTAGCATCGGTGAAACCATTGATCGGAGGCAGCTGAAAGCCTTGTGTTTTCATCGAGAACTGAGTCTCGGTAGTACCAGGTATGCCATTGTTAAGTTGCAGCCCCTGCTGGTGCTGATATCCGAAAGGGAATGGCAGTGCCGAAGAATCCATCGAATAAATTCCGTGCAGCAACGATCCACTAGATTGGACCATCTGCAGAACACAAAGAACGGAAGATGTCACTGGAAAATTCAGACAAGTTGCGATAAATAGAGAGATCAATATCATGGGAGATTAACTTACATCCTTTGACAGAAGGGCTTCCATGTTAATATCTGTCCTCGGATTCACAGTCGCCAACTTCATCGATAGAAACTGCAGGAAAACACCGTTTAACCGTAAATAACTTATGCACTCAAACCAAAATCGACATTAAAACATCGGAAACTCAGCTTACCTCGACCTGGCGCTGCAAGGACTGTACATAGTTAATGATCTCATCAAGCATAACTGCTTTACCAGTTATCTGCAAGAAATATACTTCCCGGGTTAGTATTCTGCCCTATATCGATGTCGGAATATATATCGAACACGAGTATTTTTTAGAACAAACTGCAAACTCACCTTATTGCAACCAGGAACAAGATCCTGAAGGAACTTCATCCTTTCACTTATTTTCTCTCTTCGAACCTGGAAATTTTCGATATGATACGAACTTTAGACGAACATAAACATCTATCAGTATGCAATGAATAACAACAGATCATTGGTTTTAAAGGTTTTCGTACTCTTTCAGCAAGACTATGACTGTCAGTTGCTTGACCCCTTCTTGCCCTGACATGAATATAGTCCTTCGGGGGCTCCGGTGGCTTCTTATTCTCCTTGCTTTGCTTCTCATTCCCATCATTTTCTGCTTTCGCATTCCCATTCCCTGGGGATCCATCTTGCTTGCTTCTTTTCGAGTTCGATTCACCATTCTCCGATGCAACCTGAAATGGATATCTGTCATTAGTTTCACATAGTTTTTTCCGATATAATTCGATTTCGACAGACAATTCGAGTAAAATCCTTATTGTCTTCACCTTGGCATCAGCAGCCGCTGGGGATGGGATTTCCTTTCCTTTTCCCCGGGGAGTTAATTTCCTTTTCCTTGTACCGGCGTCGTTTCGAGGCGGGATCTGTTGAGAAACTGAAGATTCTTCCTTGGAAACACCGGATTCCGCATTCTCCGGCGAATTCGCTTCCATTGGCGAATTCTTAATGCTCTGAGATCCATTAACTTTAATGGATTGATTACCTGGAAGCTTAAAAGAATCCATTAATGGATCATTCAAGCCACTATAACAGGAAAATCTAGCAGCTCTCTCAGCAAATCCAGGGTCAGCTGAAAATGGTGCCAAATTCGAATGATTCGGCAAATTCACCATTGAAAGATTACGCCTCGGAGGTGAATTCAACGGAGTACTGTTGAATGATGCATTAGCACTGCCAGTGTTGGTGTTTGGTTTAATGGAAAATTGAGGTGAAATATCACCAGAATTACAAATGTTCCCCAATTTTCCAATCAATTCCCTCATCATGAAATTTTCCCCAGAAACGGGAAGAACACTGGAAGCTGCGGGAGAAGACACCATGGAACTCAACGCTGACTCAAAGGGATCGCTCTGATCCATTGATTTATCCCAATTCGGGTTGAGAAAATAATTCCCAACTTGCTCCGTTGCACAATTCAGCTCCTTTGATTGCATTTCTGTCACGAAACCGCAAGTGTTCCAAGTTGGTGGTTGTCGTGTTGCTGTTCTGTTCAGCACCTCAGCCATAATAAAAGCCTTGTCTTTTTCCATGATTAAAAAAAAATACAAACTTGAGGAGAATTTTGAACACCCAGATCAATAATCACAATGAAAACCGAGAATCCAGAATCAAGAAACAAAACCCAGAATTTTTTCCCCGAGAAAAAACCAAACGAAAGTTTTTTTCAGAAAGAATTGAGTGAAGATGGTGTTCTTAAACAATGATGATGAAGATGGTGCTTTTGCCACTCAATAAAGAAATATGAAAGCAAAGAGCAGAAAGATTGTAGGAATTTAAAAAAGCAAAGCTAAAAGGGAAACAAAGGGGGAAAAGTGAGATGAAATGAGAGAAAGTGAAGAACAAGCAAGATAGATAAAGCAAGCAAAGCAAGTGTCTGTTTGTTTGACCTTTTATTACTATTATTTTATAATTTTATAATTTATGAGTAATAGTATTAAAATATAAAATGATTTCGAGATTTATTAATTAATGGAACTGTCAATAATACTTATGTTGTTCTATTTTATATAAATTTAAATTTTGATATTTGCCTTCAAAATTTATTTATCTTTCAATGTAATCAAAAGAAAATATAAAATTATTTTTTTAGCAACGGTCATTTGATCTATTAAGCAATTAATTCGAGTTAAATATTATTAAAATTATTCTTACAATTCACGGTATTGAAATTTGTCTAAATTTTATTTAAAGAACACAGCATATTAGCACTTGTTCTTCTCGACCAATTGATAATCGATATTAAAATATTAAACGGTAGTATTACGAAAATCACAGCCTAAATCTGCGTAATAGACGGTGGAAGGAACGGGAAAATGACGACCTTCAAATTTCAAAGTTCAACCATCCATTTCATCCTTTTCTTTTTCAATGTATCAAAGCTTTTGAAAGCTAATTTCCATTACTCTTTTCTATGATAATTAATTGGAATTTTATATATCCATTGTTATATAAATTATTCTACTTATACAGTAACTTTTTTGTATTATTTTAAAACTACACAAGAATTTTCCAACGAAATTAACCTGCTTTTGTTGGTGTTCAATTTTTTTCTTTTTTCTTTTTGTAAATATGTGTTATTTATTATATATGTATGTTTATAAGTTATAACGATAAATTAGTCTTTAATGTTTATACACTTCGTCAATTTATTATTCCTTAACAATTTTCATCTGTTCAATTTATTATATTTTTAATGAAAATATTAACTAAACCGTTAATAATTTTTACAACGCTGAAATCGTAGTAATTTGTGCGACATTTCATATTATTATTTTTTGAATAGAAGTCACTAGTGTTATTAAAAGAGAAAATATGTAAAATTATAATAAAGGTTTATCACTATCATGTAAACTAAATACATAATTTAAACATGTTTTTAAAACTAGCCACTTTAGATTATAAAGGGTCATAAATGAAAAGGTTAAAAACCCATGCAAAAGACTCGAATGAAAAACAGATACGAAAAAATCTGACTACATCGGCAAACGAACTACAAATAGGATTAAGTTATTGAAAGATCACCGAGAATCACAAATTAGAGTCGAGTGTCATGAGAAACTATCCACGAGCGCAAACCGCGTATCCAAATTCAATCTGAGGGTTCAAAATAGAGAAGATGAGCAGGATTACAAATAAGCGACATCTTGATCAGTCGTAGCATCGTCAAATTCAACTCTGAGAAAAACATAAAAAAAAACTGCTAAATGACCGAAAAAGAAGAAGAATAAAAATATGCCAAAAAATAAAGATAAACGCGTCACGAAGTCAAAAGAAAATATACTACAAAATTTTGATAATCGACGACCAACATCAAACTGGTGTCACCGCTAATTAAATAAAATTAAAAAATAAAACCCTAAAGAAAAAGGGTTGCGACAAAACCCTAAAAAGAAAAGGTTTTTTTTTGACCAAAGAAACTTCCAACCTTAAAATAAAACATGAAAGGGACCCACAACCATGCAAGGGCCATGCATGAAAACACACAAGAGAAAACCAGCAATCCTCCAAAAGCAAACGAAGAACAAAACAAAGGACACCAGAGTGGCCAACAAGAAAAACCGTTCACAGGGGAACGGGAACCAAGAAACACCAAGGATTGAACCAAACAAAAACAACCGAGAACAAAAAAGCGTCCCAAAAATGGTGACGCGGCACCCTTCTCCTTCCCCAGGGGATAGGCAGAAGAAACAACACAGGGACCCTTGTTACGTAACGACGAACAACCAAAACGAGTTCTCGCCAAACCCAACCAAAGGGCCTTCGCTGGTAATGCGTCTGAGAGCTCACGAAGGAGACAGGCTTCCGATGACAACTCGGTCCTTATCAAGACGGCGGCGGCAAAGATCCGATGGAGAGTGGACTGTGAGAGCTCAGGGTCGTCCATCTGTAGCAAGGATACAACCAGCCAACAACAGACAAACAGCAGAACATAAAACGAGACAAAGAAACAAAGCATCAGATCACCACGTTCACACCTGGACTCAATGATCCAAAGGGAAGGCTGAGAAAACCGTAACACCCAGATATCCTTCCTAACCCTGGGTGCGGTTAAAAAGGTCTTCATTAAACATCCGGATAACTCACAAAGGAGTTATCCGTATTAACGTTGTCCGAAAAGCAAGGGGACGGTGGCTCGGGGGCTTGCGCAGAAGCAGAGTCTTCATCGCTTATGAGAATTTCCTCGTTCAGAACGAAGTTATCGTCGATGCACATGGTGGGAGTGTGTGTGATCTTCTTCCCAAAAGGGTCCAAGCCTAACTCAATGAGTCCAGCTTCATCCACCAGCATTCTGGTGTATTCCATATTGAATTTTCTCCTTGCAGCTTTCTTAATGATAGTGAGTCTTTTAACACCGAAGGTTCTACCTCTCTTGGCACGTTCAACTCGTTGGATGATTTGAGAAGAGTTGAAGATCGACTCTGGAAATAGGGTTGCCATGAGAAAATCATCCTTAGCAGCAACGTTCTTCTCCGAGATACACCAATTCTGTTTGTCAACCTCGACTATCGTTGCAGACACTTTATCCCAAAGTTCACGTCTTTTAACCGTGCCGAAAAGTTCCAAACTTTCCTCCTCCCGTTTTCTTTTACGTGGGCCCGACACCTGCATGCTATCCAGGCCTGAAGCAAGGAAATTTCCCCAGGCCGTTCCGCCCTGAAAATCCAAATCCTGGGGAGTAGATTTTTCGCAGGACACTGAAGCAGCCTTGGTTAAGGTGCCAATATAGCCAACCTTAGATTTCTCCGAAAATGTGAGAGGATCTGCCAACCCTACCTTGCTGCTGCTTTCCCCAGTTTCCTGGAAAGGAAAAATGGGGTTGACTTTGGAAAGGGATGACATGACTTCCCAAGCCTCGTCTGCATCTGAGATCTTAGGGCAGATTTTGTTTCCATCTATTCCTTCTGTCTTGTTTCCGGAGGCCGCCAGCTGCTTGGCTTCTCCTTTGTCGTGTAGCTTGAGATGTCCTTCAGTGACAGGCTGTGCAGCGGTACTGGATTTCCCCTGTGTCTCATTCGCCTTAATGTTTGATTTTCCCCGGAACGGCGCTCGCAGCCATGGGCCAAATTTCCCGGTGAGCTTGAACATGGAAGTGTCGAAGCTCCATTCTCTTTTAGTATGACCAAGCCTTCCACAGTGGAAACAAAACTTTGGAAGCCCTTCATATTTGAAGGCTACATCCAAAGGTTTGTCTTTCTTTCGGTTCAGAATGAACCCTGTTTTTAACGGATCCTCCACACGAACGGCGACTTTGATACGCAGCGTATCAGTCCATAACACTTTCTTGTTCTCATCAAGATTTGACCCATAAAAGAAAGGGAAGAGCTTACCAATTCTCTGGACGTTTTCTGGGGTTCGTAAGCCGATGGGGAGATGGTGCACTTGCACCCAGAATTCCTCTGTGGAAAAATCGAGTTCTTCGAGAGCTTTTTCCGGTTGCCAATCTTTTAGGATTAGGAGAGCGTCTTGGACGGACCAAGGTCTAGACCCCATGATACGTAGCTTATCTTCCATTGAGTCAAAAAGAAACAAATAGAAACCTCTGCCTACAACAACAAGATTCTTCAGGACAAAATTTACTTCGCTGTCTTCATTCAATTCCAACTCATCA
The DNA here is from genome assembly GCA_958450335.1 of Hibiscus tridactylites. NCBI lineage: Eukaryota > Viridiplantae > Streptophyta > Magnoliopsida > Malvales > Malvaceae > Hibiscus > Hibiscus tridactylites. The sequence goes on along the minus strand of OY288273.1, from coordinate 24,248,788 downwards.
ATGGCATCCTGGTTGACAAAGTTTGCGTTAGCAGAGAATGGAGGTGGGTAGTCATTAACTACTCCTGTGCTGAGAGAGGCCAGAAAGTTTTCCATGGTGATAAAGGGCACGTGCAAAGGAGGGACGCGAAGGGTGAAAAGCCACAAGACAACAGGAAGAAAGAACCGAGACTCTGAAAGCAGCAAGGGAATGAGAAGGGGAACGAAGAAACCAGAAACCAGAAGCAGAGGCTCCTAACTTAGCTCAACTGTCTCATACTCACTCCATCGAGTTTGGTTTCCCTATTGCAAAGAGAAGGCAAAAGAGATGAACAACAAAACTAGATTTCGGATGAAAAGGTTTACGGCTCTCTTTAGGTTTTTACTTAATACATGAGATATTTTTATGAGCATAGTTTAGATGAATAGGGAAATAGTAAATGTAATAATATATTATTTCATTACTGCTATAATACTATTTTGTATATAACCGTGTCATCTTACGGTATTTTATAATAAATCAATTTTAGAAAAAGTACAAATAAAATAAAGTTAAATATAAACATTGAATATTAATTTTATTGTTAATCGTGTCTTCCGCCAGTTAAAAGGGGTTATTTTAATATATATATATATATATATATAATATTACGGTTATATATTCGATTTACATGTGGTGAAAACAAATAAAAAATTTACAAGCACTTTAGTTTTAGGGATTATGGTTGGAATTTAGAGTTTAGAAGTTTTGTGGTTAGAATTTAGGTATTGGGGTTAGGGTTTAAAATTTAGGATAATATGGTTAAAGATTTAAGTTTTAACCTGCAAGTTCTAAATTCTAACCACTAAACTTAAATCCTTAACCTCTAAACCCTAAAATCTTACTCTAAACCATAAAACGAATATGCTTGTGAAAGCTTTTTGTTTCTACAGCATGTGTATGAGATAATTACCATTTAAAAATATATGATTAGTGTTTCCTAATTTTAATATAATTAAATCATTAAATGCAAAACAAATTTCCAAAAATAATAATTAGATAAGATTATATTTTTTATTGAACATGCTGGTGTGAGTATTAGATAATGGCCTTGTTTGGTAAAGAGAGGTTTGGGCAAAAATTAGAGGTTTTAGGTATAACTAGAGATTTGACCAGTCAAATCCGCTAATATTGGTGTTTTGTAAACAACGGATTGAAAGAGCGGATAGGGGTGAAACCGCTAATTTTGAAAAAGCTCATAATAGGAGCTTTTTGAGATTAGAGTTTTGATATTAGAGTTGTAAAGACTCTTTTACCCTTACTAGTTACTAAAAATCTCAAAATAACCTAAATTAAATATTTTCTCACCCTATTTACAAGTTAATCATATTTACTTCTTTCTTTTTATTATAACATATTTATGTGTGTATTTAAATTTATTAATTAATTAAATTATATTAAAATAATTATATAAATAATAAATTAATATATAAATCATCTGAATATGTTTAGAAAAGTTATACTCCCTCCGTCCCACTTAAAATGTCTCTTTTGTGTTTTAAAATTGTCCCACTTAAAATGTCTCATTGAAAAAATCAAATACTTTTACAATGTGTATTTCCCTTTCTATCCTCTTTTTAGTTTTCCAACAAAATAAAATTCAACTTTTTAAGGGTAAAATTGTCTTTTCAATTATTTTGCATCACATCTATTACACAAATTTTTTCTTCCTAAAACTACGTGAAAAGTCAACAATGGACACCTTAAATGGGACGGAGGGAGTATTAAAGATGATTTTATAGATCTAATTGATAATAATTGGATACAAAATATTAATAACTAATAAACTATTCAAACAAGTATTGAATATAATCATGTCCTTATATATCATTTTGCTTGTTTAAATAATCTAACCGCTATCAGTTAATTTTACCAAACACTTTTATACAATCAGCTAATACAATCCGCTAGTCAAATCAGCTAATGCAATCAACTATCAGCTAATGTAATCCGCTATCCGATATCAGCTATCCGCTAATTGTCAAACATGGTCAATATTTGTTCAATTTTTTTAGTCCCTTAATAACGCACACACACCATGCAACATGAATACATGATGTTCAAACCCGAGTCACCTGAATTAAATGCATCATCCTTTACCACTTGAACCACTTCACGAATTCATATAAGATATATATATATAGTAATCCAATATATTAGGAATATAAATTAAATTGTTTACTTTTCCATGAAATACAATATTATTGTTTAAATAACATATTAACAACTTTGAAATGTGAATAAAACTCATTAAATAATATTAACAAGTATTAGATATTAATTAATTACATATCTTTTACTTCTTTTGTTGGGCACAAAGCACTACAACTGATTTATGTTAATGATCAATGATTAATGACAAAGGAAGAAAGTGGGCCGGATTTATTTTAATAATACATTTAATTTCATTTAATTCATTATAATTACAATGTCAGAAAGAGAGAGAAATAAATTATTATTATTTTTGTTTTTATTGTTTTTTTATACAATTTTTACTTTAAAATAAACAGATGAAAGAAGATGTGTATTATTTGTGAAAAAAGGTGTGGACTATGACAGATCTAGGAATTTTCTTCTTCTTTTGTTTTAATTTATTTTTCTTATTTTTATAATCCACAGAAATCCTTGATCCATTCTTTATTTTATAAATATTAGTTTATATTTTAAAAGAAATTGATTCAAAAAATATTTTTATATTATAAAACACGCATTCATCTAAGAATCTGGACCATTCCTTTGCAATGTCTGTTTTCAACCACCGGATTAAATCCTTGGGCTCGAAATTAATGAATTAGTTTTGGGTTAAATAAAATGATACTTTAGAGTAATTAAATTATGAGTTTATTGTACTACACGATCATAAACTCTTACATTTTAAATTATTTTTTAAATTTTAAATATTTTAATTTCACCTGAAATTATAAACCACATTCTAAACTAGGGAGGTCAATGAGGCAGGTTTTGCATGGATTCGTCTCACTTCGCATTCAATTGGGTATAGATAGTTACATATTTCGTGGGTCGTGGGGCGGGGATGGAGATAAAAATTAGATTTGTCATGGTGGTAGGGCAGGCGTAAATATGAATTTGTACCCTCCTCATCCCCATCCGCCTCACGTCATCCCTCTCGCCCCCACATTATCCCTACATGTCCCAACAGATCTTATAACATGTAATTATAAATATTATTAAAAAATATAATTGAGTTTGAGTTTGACCAGATCAAATATATAAATATTTTTTAAAATAGAATTTTGGATCATAGTCAAATGTAAGGCAACTCATATTGATTTGTCTTAAGATATTTATGAAAAGTTCGATACATATAAAGTTGAGTTTGAAATTGATTAGATTAAATATACAAATATTTTTAATATTATCAGTTCAGATCGGAGTCAAATTTAAGATGATTCGTATTGACTTGTCTTCAGATATTTATGAAATTTTCAATATATATAATATTTAGGTTTCTTGATTTTTCTTTATTGTTGTCATCAAACTTTTTCTTTTTAAGGTGACCGTTGGAATAATATATGTAAAACCAAAACTTTGATTTTTAATATAACAAATATTTCAAGGACTAATTTGAAAAGAAGATAAATTTTTAAGTCCTCAAACATCCCAAAATTGACAAGCAAAATGTTTAATTCAAAACTCATGTTCACATAAATTTTTCTAAGTGTTTACCAAGCCAAGATAGTGATTTTCGACTAACCATTTCGATACACCCCTTAGGTGTTTCGAAACGATTTGAAACTGTCGAGTGTGGGCTCGAAACGAGAGCTCGTATCGATACTACTGTATCGATACGGTCTCACTTGTTTCGGTACGAGTTTTGAAAGTTGGTTTAAAAAATATGACTGTTGCTTGTCATAACCATTTTATTGAAAGTTAGTTAAGCGTATCGATACGCTTTAGGTGCGTTTCAAAACGGGCTCTTTCAGTTTCGGAACGACCACGATCATTTCAATACGATCTCTTAAATGCTCTCAACGACTCTTTCTGTTTTTTCTTTGTTTCGATACAAGTGATGTCGTTTCGGTACGAGTAGTTGCAGAATATCATTAATGGTGGGAAGATGAAGTCTCAACGGCTATATTTATGATGTCAACCACCCAAACGGCTAGAAATCAATGAGAAGGTATAAAAGCAAGAATTTTGAGCACCCGCAACAACTATTGAACCTACAAGAATCATCCAAGCATCAAATCCAAACCCTAATGCCTTTTATTATCAAATCCTTATACCCAACTCCTTTTAGTGTTTCATTCTTATTTGTATTGTGAGTTTGATGAGTGATAAATTGTGTAGTGGATTGGTTGAAAATCCTTAGTGGGAGCTAAGGTAGTGGATGTAGAGTTCATTGGAGAACTTGAACCAATATAAATCTATTGTGCCAATTTTAATTCATCCATTTCCCTCCATTCAAAATTTTAATTGTCAATTCACCTCCTCTTGGCCAATTACATTGTTTGATCAACTCTACAATTGGTATCAGAGCTACACTCATTGGAAGGATTACAACCATCTTGAGTCGATTCTAGGAGAGTTTTGATCAACAACAAGTCAAACAATGACATCAACCTCCATTTCCAACCTCTATGAGTCTTAATCTACCACCCAACCACCATTCTTCAATGAGGATAACTATCCATATTGGAAGAATAGAATGAGATTTTTCATCAAATCTACCGACTACATGGTATGGGATGTAGTTGAAGAAGGACCATACATTCCTATGAAAAGAGATGGTGAAGGAAGACTTTTCCCAAAAGTGAAAGCCGAAATGACCGAAGATGATATAAGAAGAATGCAAGTCAATGATAAAGCCTTGCATGTCATCTTTTGTGCTCTTGGTCTGGATATCTACACCAAGGTGTCTTCGATCGAGAATGCCAAAGAAGTTTGGGATACCCTCGAGACAACATATGAGGGAACTAGCAATGTCAAAGAGACAAAGATCGGGCTACTCAATCTAAGCTATAAAAACTTCAAGATGGATTTCGATAAAAGTGTCTCCAAGATGTTTGGTCGATTCTCGGTCATCGTCAATGGATTAAAGGGTTTCGGTGAAATCATTCCCGAAGACAAGCTAGTGAAGAAGTTATTGTATTCTCTCCCGGAATCTTGGGATAGCAAGAGAACATCCATTATTGAAGCTAGAGATTTGAAGGCTCTCAAGCTTAATGCTCTTGTTGGATCTCTACTTACCCATGAGATCATGAAGAAGGGAAGAGAAGAAGAAAAGAAGATGGAGGAGAAGAAGGTTGAGAAGAAGGAAGTTGAGAAAAAGAATATTGGATTTGCACTTAAAGCTTCATACCATGATAGCGATTCTAGTGAGGATGAAGATGGGGAGATGTCCATGTTGACCAAACGATTCACTCGTTTCATGAAGTCCAACCGAGGGAGAAAGTTCAATAGAAAATGGGACTTCAAGAACAAGAGTAAAGAAGAAGAGAAGGACCAAATCATTTGTTATGAGTGTAAGAAATCTGGCCACATCCGATCCGAGTGCCCTCAATTAAAAAAGGAAGATATTTGGGAAGAAGAACAAGCTCAAAGCTCAAGTGGAAACTTGAAGTGACAAGGAGTCATCCGAGGAGAAGGAGGAAGTGGCTAACCTTTGCCTCATGGCCATTAATGATGATCTAAAGGTAAACCTCAACTCATCGACTTTCGATTTTACCTATGATGAGCTTCATGATGCATACGATGAGTTGCAAGAGGTCTATGATGAGTTAGTTGAAAATTTTAAAGAGTCAATTTTGAGAAATAAGAAAAATATTTCCGATTTGAAAAATCAAAATGAGCCTCTTTCGAAAACTAACTTCGAATTGGAAAAGAATGTTTTATATTTGATTTTTTCTTTCAAATGATCTCAAAAAGAAAAATGTTGATTAAAAAAAACTTCTTTCTGATTTTCAAGATTATCACACAAAGGAGGTGGATAATCTTAAAACCTCTATTACTATTGGGAGAAATAATTTTGAGAAAAGAAATTCTTCTAAAACCCAATATGTAAAAAGAAAACCTTTTTATCCTAAACAAAGAAATTTTTTTCAAAGCAATCTAATAATAAAAGAATTAAAAGTGTTTGAGTTCCCAAGGAACTCATTATTTCTAATAATGTGAATGTTATTGATTCTTGGATTCCTAAGAGAACCAATGTTTTAAGGGCTAACACACATGGACCCAAAATGATTTTGGGTACCAAAAATAAAAGCTTAATTTCTTTGTTTGTAGGGGGAGCACTGTTACAAGGCCAAAGCTTCATGTCAAAACTCATGGTAACTTGATAGTAGATGCTCAAGACACATGACCGGTGAAAATAGTAGATTCTTGGAACTAAAGCCAAAGAGTGGTGGAGTAGTGACTTTCGATGACAACTCCAAATGCCACATTGAAGGAATTGGCTCCATTAGTAATCACTCTTCTATTTTTATTGAAAATGTATTATATGTCAACGGTCATAAGCATAATTTATTGAGCATTAGTCAATTATGTGATAAAGGTTTTAGTATTCTCTTTGATAAAAAAGGTTGCAAAATAATGAACATTAAAACAAATCAATTGATGCTCATAGGACATAGGATAGGAAATATCTACATGGTGCATTTAGATGACATTTACACATCTCATGCATGTTTGGTTACATATGATGAACATGACTCGTGGCTTTGGCATAGAAAATTAGGACATGCTAGCATGAGTGTTTTAGAGAAATTAGTTTCCCTTAATCTAATTAGAGGTTTGCCCAAACTTAATTTCTCTAATGATAAAATATGTGATGCATACCCTAAGGGTAAACAACATAGAACCTCATTTAAATCCATTAATGATGTCTCTACTAGTAGATGCTTAATATTGATTCATATGGATCTTTTTGGGCCAATTAGGACTATGAGCCTGGGTGGTAAATCATATGCATTTGTACTTGTTGATGACTATTCTAGGTTTACTTGGGTTCTATTCTTAAGTACAAAAGATGATACTTTAGAAAAATTCATCACATTTTAAAAAATAACTCAAAATGATCTTTACCTTAAAATCACTCACATTAGAAGTGATCATGGAACCGAGTTTCAAAATTTAGGTTTTAAAGAGTTTTTAAATGAAAATGAGATTAACCACAATTTTTTCGCACCTCGCACTCCTAAAAAACTTGGGGTAGTTGAGAGGAAAAATCAAACTTTAGAAGAAATGGCTAGAACCATGCTTTGTGAAAATAATTTACCTAAATATTTTTGGGCGGAAGCCACAAATACCGCTTGCTACATCATAAATCGAGTAATGATTAGGCCAACTTTGAAGAAAATACCATATGAGATTTTAAAATCTAAGAATCCTAACATTAGCTATTTTCATCTATTTGGTTGCAAGTGTTTTGTTTCAGACAATGGAAAAGATAACTTAGGTAAATTTTATGCTAAAAGTGATGAAACTATTTTTTTAGGATATTCTTTAAACTCTAAATCCTATCATGTATTTAATAAGAGAACTTTAGTAGTAGAATAGTCTATACATGTTGTTTCCGATGATAACCTCCTTCCGAGGAAGGATTCTTGTGATGATGATGATGTAGGGATCATTGAAGCCATTGATAGAGGACAAAAATCAAAGGTGGATGGGATTCCAACCAAAGAAGAAGATGCACAAGATCCACCTCTTGAAGGACTTGGCTCTTGAGGAAAAGAAGGTGACATACTCAAGGGAGTTCAACTATGTCAAAGGTGGTGAAATCTTAGGTGATCCATCCAAGGGGTTAACTACTAGATCCTCTCTCAAATTAATGAACCATGTTGCATTTATTTAATGCATTGAGCCTAAAAATATTAAAAAAACATTAAAAGATGATTTTTAGAGTTTGGTCATGCAAGAAGAACTTAATCAATTTGAGAGAAGTAAAGTATGAACATTAGTTGAAAGGCCTAGTAATCAATCTACCATAGGAACTAAATGAGGTTTTTAGGAATAAACTAGATGAGTGTGGTAACATAGTGAGAAGCAAGGCTAAGCTTGTTGCTCAAAGTTACACTCAAGAATAAGGAATTGATTTTGATGAAACTTATGCACCCGTTGTTATAATGGAATCTATTAAGATGCTTCTTGCATTTGCATGTTACCATGATTTCAAGCTTTTTCAAATGGACGTAAAAAGTACTTTTCTAAATGGTTTTATAAATGAAGAAGTGTATGTTGAACAACCACCGGGTTTTGAGGACCCTAAATTTCCAAATCATGTTTTTAAACTAACCAAAGCTTTTTATAGTTTAAAACAAACTCCTAGAGCTTGGTATGAAAGACTTTCAAACTTTTTGATTGAAAAAGGTTTTTGAAAAAGGTAAGGTGGATACTACACTCTTTACAAAAAAAATATTGTAATGACATCTTAGTAGTACAAATTTATGTTGATATTATTTTTGGTTCTACTAATGAGTGTTATTGCAAAGAATTTTCTAAGCTAATGCAAGGTGAGCTCGAAATGAGCATGATGTGAGAGCTCTTATTCTTTTTGGGGCTCCAAATCAAGCAAAGGAATGATGACGCCTTCATCAATCAAGCAAAGTACGTGAATGACATGCTCAAGAAGTTTGGCTTGGAGAATGTGAAACCTCAAGCCACTCCTATGAGCTCTTCTTTAAAGCTTGACAAAGATGAAGGAGGTTGTTGATTCTAGGCTTTATAGATCTATGATAGGTTCTTTGCTTTACCTTACCGCAAGTAGACCAGATATTGTTTCTAGTGTTTTCTTGTGCGCTAGGTTCCAAGCTAGTCCTAGAGAATCACACTTAGTAGCCATAAAGAGAATTTTTAGATACCTTAGAGACACACCTAACTTAGGCCTTTGGTATCCTAAGGATTCCTCCTTTAACCTTCATGCCTTTTTAGATGCAGATTATGGGGGATGCAAAATAGATAGGAAAAGTATCTCCGGAACATGTCAATTTTTAGGTAGTATGCTCGTATCTTAGTTCTCTAAGAAACAAAATAGTGTAGCCTTATCTACCACCGAAGCGGAGTACATATTCTTAGGGAGTTGTTGTGCTCAAGTACTTTGGATGAAACAAAAACTCTTAGATTATGGTATCCACGTAGACACCATACCCCTTAAGTGTGAAAACACTAGTGAAATTTGTCTCAATAAGAATCCCAACCAACACTCTAGAACTAAACACATAGAAATTAGACATCATTTTATTAGAGATCATGTTGCGAAAAATGATGTAGTTCTAGCATATGTTGACACCTTAAACTAATTAGTGGTTATTTTTATCAAACCTTTCGATAAAGAGCATTTTTGGACCCTTAGGAGAGAGTTAGGTTTAACTAGCCTTTCTTGATGTTTTTAAGTCCCAAATGGTAAAAATCTTGCTTGAAATTAATTGATATTCATGCCTATGTTAATTTGCATTATCTTGCTTCTATGCTTGTAGCTAGGGGGAGTATGTAAATGTTTTTGCTTATAGTATTTGCTCATTCATCTTAATCATGCATTTTGAATCGATTAAAAATCGATTTTTCTGCAACTTCGTGCCCAAACTGCACATTCAGGCATATGTGTATCGAAACGAGTACCCCTGTTTCAATACGGGCCACCTTAAAGAAGATTATTGAACCAAATTGTATCAAAACGGACATAGTGGTTTCGAAACATTTTGGTTCTAGAACAATTTGTATCAAAACACCCCAATTTGTTTCGATACGGGCATCTTTGTGAGAATCGATACAGTCAAACCTGTATCGAAACGGTCATAGGGTTTCGAAACGATCGATTTTGTTTCGATACGACACTACCTGTACCGAAACGCGTATCCAGAAAAGCCTTTATTTAAAGGGTTTCCATCTTTAAAACAACTTTTCATTAAACTCAAACCTCTCAAAACCCTAACCCTAATTTTTCCTTTAAATACCCATCAATCCTAAACTTTTTCACTCTAATCTTGAGGGTTTTTAGTTTTCAACTTCAATCTAAGAAAGATTCATCAAGTTTGTCAATCTTCATTAATCTATTCTTCCAAAATCTCAAATCAAGGTATTTTTCTACTTTCTCTTTCTTTTAAATTTTTGTTTAAGTTATACGATTTAAAATTATTTCTTTTGTATATATTACATATTTATACTATGAGTTTCAAAGTTTTTGAGAAAGCTTCTTTAAAACTCAAAATTTTTTATTCAAATATAAAATTTTTAAACCGTATATTTTTTTGTATATTGTATATATTTAAACCTTGATTATAGGATATCCATTGGACTGAATGTGAATTTTAATGCATACATAATTTTTTGATTGCTTAAAACATTTTTAGGCTTTTTCGATGGTTCACAAGAAGCGAAAGACCGAAGAGACGAGCAAAGGATTTAAGCTGACGTTGATGATTCCTCTCATCCTAACATATTTATTCTTTTCACTAAGAGTCTAAGAAACAACGATGCTCGCACAAACTTCAAGCTCTATCAAGACACCATCATCCGTCGTGAGCGTATGGTTGACATGACCTGTCTTGACTCTGAACACTTTTACTTCAAATATCTACATCTTTTATGTAACACCCGTGTTTTGGGGCTAGGCGTTAGGTGTATGTGTCGGTTCGAGTCATCAAAATCGATTTTAATTAAATTGACCTTAGTTTTGATTTAATTGAGATTTAAAATAAAAGGGGTGGCAATTTTGTAAATAAAGTGAAAAGGGGATGACAACCTTTTTGAGACAAAAAGAACAAAAAAAGTTATCATCTTTCCCCCTTTTCTTCATTTAACGTGAAATCAAAACCAAAACCCTCTCTAAACCCCTATCCACTATTCCATTTGATTTCTCCATCAACTAAAGGGCATTTTCAAAGCAAGAGGAAACATCAGAGAAGGATTGGGACCGAATCCGGGATTCGAAGAGGCTTGACTTGCTTGCTTGGGTTGCTAAGGAAGGGTGGTGAGTAAAACTTTAAATTTGTTTTAAAGTTGGTTCAAGTGTGTGTAGTGGAGGTATTGGAATGAGTTTGGTAGACCATTCCAAGGTAAAAGTTAAATTGGTAGTTTGACTTCTTGTTTGTTAATGAGCTTTGATTTCCTATGTCTATCTTGATCTTGCAAAGTATGAATTGGCTTGTATGTGTATACATTGTTGTGTGTGATGATGGTTGAATGATGATTGATGTGATGTGGATTAAAGAAATTGGCACTAATTAACTTACCGAGTGTAAATGATCGATCATTAGGATTAGTGTGCACACGATTGAGTCAAAACGCGCGTGACCTTGATGGCGTTGAGTCATCAAGGAGGAGTACGGTGATGTAATATTCTACCGGAAATTTATTTATATTATACGTGATGATGAGTGGAATCCCATCCGTAGGGCATGTGGTGATGAGTGGAATTCCACCCATGCAAGGTCCGGTGATGAGTGTAATCCCACCGAGGTAATGTTGTTGTTGAGAGTAAATCCGCACATTCGAGTAAACTAATAGTGGCCAGTGAAATTGCTCTTATAACTACGATGTTGAGATAACTTATTTATATTGTTGAGCCTAATATGATGTAAGTTGCCATATTTATGACTCTTGAAACACTAGCTAGGTTGCTATGTTGATGCCTATGTATGTTGTGTGTGATGTTAAGGATTGCATGCTTGGACCTTGCATTGTTGTTGTTTTTGATTTTAGAGCATCCCCACTAAGCTTCTAGCTTACGCTCTCATTTTCAACAATGCAGATCATTAGCGTGGTGTTAGCAAGGAGCAAGGCGAAGGGGCTTTCCAAGTTGTAGTTGCTCAAGTATGATTTAGTAATTAAAGTGGTAGTTTAGCAATGGGGCTACTATGTGTTTTGTATGAGCATTTTATGACTCATGGATGCTGTTGATGTTTATGCCTTACTTGAATATGTAAACCATGTTATGTGTTGGTCAAATGTTTGTATTGAGATGCTACGCTTTTGGATGATGTACATGTGTCGTAGTTGCATGTAAACTCTATGTGTAGAAACATGTGCCTTATGGGCTTTTAATGTTTAGGTGTGCCTTGAACGATATTTGAATGTGATGCACGAATCCTTGTTATGCATATCGATTTGTTGATGTTGGCTTTACAAGTTTATTGTGTGCTAAGCATGAGTTTTTAGGGTGCTTTTCATCTAGATGGATTGTATGTTGAGTCTTGAGTGTTTTGGTGGTGTTTTGGGGTTGTCTTGTGTATTTAAACAGAAAAAATCTGTCTTTTCGTAGCCCGTGTATCGAAACGGTTGGTCTCGTTTCGATACGACCTCTTGTTTCAGGCCAGGCGTTTCGATACGCCTAGGGTCCGTTTCGGAACAGATTTGCTACTGGAAATCTGAGAAATTACCGATATTTTGGGGTTTCAAAACGGGTCCAGGTGTTTCGGAACGGTCAATATGTCGTTGACCACGAGAAGTTGGCCGTTGGGGGTGTTTCGGAACGGTTTACCTCCATTCCGATACGACCTTCTCGTGTGGACTTGGGGCTGTTGACCAAGTCAAGGTGTTTCGATACACCTCAAGGGTGTTTCGAAACGGCCTGCCTAATAACTTAAAATGGGCTGTTTAGCATGTTGTTTGGGCTTGGTTGCTTTTATTCCGTATTGTATTTCGCTGTCGTGATCACATAGGATTTAAATGTGCCTTTAGAGAAGATTAATTTAAAAAAAAAATTTAGGGTTGCTAACCGAGGTGGAATCCTTAACGGGTTTCGCATCGGTTTTCCCCGTGTAGCCCACTCGAACTGGTCAACCGACCAGACCAGGGCGAGGGGGTTACATTTGTTGGTATCAGAGCCTGAGGTTACCGAGACCTCGGGCAGGTAAGTGAGGTAAGTTTAATGTGTTAAGCAGTTGTTATGTCTTGGTGTATGCTTTGCCATGAAATCTTGTGGTTTGAATGTTCATATAATGTTGGAAACATGAATTGTTGTGTTTGGTGTAGTGTCGAGTGCCCATTGCTACTATTACTTAATTTAAAAGGGATTTGTAAAGGAAAGTTCTTGAGCACAATTGGACCCTTGCCTTTGCTAACTTAATCCTTATCTGTTTGTTGTTGTAGTTATTATCTTGCTAGCTATATAATGAGACCACGTGGGAGGCTTAAGATGGTTCAGCCGGAACCACGGGCACAAGCTCCGGGGATTGAGCAGATTGATAAGGTGCATGCTCCTCAACCTCCTCCACCTCCTCCTCAGCAAGAGGGAGGTGAGGCGGGAGCCGAGGGTGTTGAACCTCAGGTAGGCCAAGGACCGGCCGGAATTGATTTAGCTCCCTTAGTTCAGGCGATAGCCGGGGCTTTCCAGGCTGCAGTGGCTGGGGGTCAGGCAACGGCACAACCCCAGGGAGATGGTACTGGTTTGCCATTGGAGAGACTCCGCAGTTTGGGAGGTGAAGAGTTCAGAGGGTCGACACCCGAGAGGTCTGAGATGTGGTTAGAGAAGATCGTCCGTATCTTGTCACAGATGGGATGTACTGGGGGACGCAAGTTAGGGTGTGTTGAGTCCTTGCTCCAGAGTGATGCCTACACTTGGTGGGTCACCATCACTACGGGTATGGATGAGGCTGAGATCACTTGGGACTTCTTTGAGTCAGCATTCCATAAAAAGTATCTGGGTCCTCGATATCTCGATGAGAGGAAAAGGGAATTTATGGCTTTGCTTCAGGGGAGCATGACAGTGACAGACTATGAGATTCGATTTGTTAGGTTGAGTCGGTATGCATCTGAGCTTGTTCCTACTGAAGTGGAACGTTGTAACCGTTTCCGTTATGGGATGAATGAAGAAATCAAGAGGTACACTCTAGCTTCGGACTACACTGATTTATATGTCTTGGTCGCGAGGGCCAAGGACTTGGAGCACAGTTTGGGCTTGACCAAACGATCTTGTGGTTCTAGTTCTGGTAAGAGGTCTAGTGACTTTAATAGAGGGGATGCCAAGAGGCATCGGGACAACCGACATCACTATGACCATAGGCGTGGTGAAGGTAACCACGGTAGGGGCCAACAGGGCCAGAGGGCTGGTGGGAAGTTGCCCACGTGTGCTACTTGCGGGAGGAACCACATCGGTGAGTGTTGGGGGAATTTCCACTCGTGTTGGAGTTGTGGAGCTAGGGATCATATTAGGCGTGACTGTCCACATCAGGTGGGGCGGGCACCAGCTCAGGCTCTTGCTAGAGCCAATGACTTTCAGAGAGGTCGCAGGCGCGGTAGAGGTAACTTCCAGCCGAGAAATAATGGCCAGAGGAACTTAGCACATGTAGTTGCAGTCCAGCTAGAGGGCGGAGGTTAGGCCAGAGTTTACACTCAGCGTAGGGATCAGCATGACACAGATGTGATCGCGGGTAACTTCTCGATACAGTATTTGGGTTTGCTTTCTTTGATTGACTCCGGGTCTACACATTCTTATATTCTGAGTGAGCATGCACAGTTGTTGAAATTGCCTTGTGAAATATTAGAGGTAGGAGTTAGTGTTACTAGTTCCTTTGGGGACACGGTAGTAGTTAGAAAGATGTACCGAAGGTGTCCATTGATGGTTCAGGGACATGTGTTTCCAGTGGATATGATGAAGCTACCTTTTTATGGCTTTGATGTGATTCTGGGTATGGACTGGCTCACTGAGCATAGAGCTAGGATAAACTTTGAAACTAAGAGGATTTCTTTGAGACTCACAGATGATTATGAGATTGTAGTGGCGGGGGAGAACGTGAAGTTCTTATCCAATGTAGTTTCAGTTCTAGAGGCTAAGAGGTTGGTTGAGTTGGGTTGAGAAGCATACTTGGCCTATGTGATGAATCCAAACATGAGTGAGGTTAGACCTCAAGATATATGGACCGTGTGTGACTTCCCTAGTGTGTTTTCGGAAGAGTTGCCGGGTTTACCACCTGATAGAGAGGTAGAGTTCACTATTGAGACTTATTTTGATTCAGCTCCTGTTTCGATTGCTCCGTATCGTATGGCACCGAAAGAACTGAAAGAGTTGAAGACTCAGTTGCAAGAGTTGACAGATAGAGGCTTCATTCGACCAAGTTCTTTACCTTGGGGTGCACCAGTTTTGTTTGTGAAGAAGAAAGATGGAAGCATGAGAATGTGTATAGACTACAGACAGTTGAATCAGTTAACAGTGAAGAATAAGTATCCCTTGCCTAGAATTGATGATTTGTTTGACCAGTTGAGAGGGGCATCAGTCTTTTCGAAGATTGACTTGAGATCAGATTACTACCAGCTAAAGGTAAGAGAGGTTGATGTACCGAAGACAGCCTTTAGGACTAGATATGGTCACTATGAGTTTTTAGTCATGCCTTTTGGGTTGACTAATGCACCGACTGCTTTCATGGATATGATGAATAGGATCTTCCATCAGTACCTAGATCAGTTTGTAGTTGTTTTTATAGATGATATCTTGGTGTATTCACGAACCGAAGAAGACCATGATCGACACTTGAGGCTAGTTTTGAAGACCTTGTTAGAAAATCAGTTGTATGCGAAGTTGAGCAAGTGTGAGTTCTGGATCCGAGTGGTAGTCTTCCTAGGACATGTAGTGTCTGCCGAAGTTGAGCAAGTGTGAGTTCTGGATCCGAAGAAAATAGGGGCCATTGTTGAATGGAAGCAACCAAAGTCTGTAACAGAGGTACGTAGCTTTCTAAACTTAGCTGGATACTATAGAAGATTCGTAGAAGGTTTCTCGAAGTTAGCCGCTCCTTTGACATAGTTGCTTCAGAAGAGTGTTCAGTTTGAGTGGACAGGTGCAAGACAGAGAGCCTTTGAAAAATTGAAAGAAGCTTTGACCCAAGCACCGATCTTGATTCAGCCAGAGTCTGGGAAAGACTATGTAGTTTACAGTGATGCTTCCTATGTAGGCCTAGGTTATGTTCTCATGCAAGACAAGAGAGTAATGGCTTATGCCACAAGACAGTTGAAGACTCACGAGCGCAACTATCCGACCCAAGACATAGAGTTAGCTGCAGTTGTGTTTGCTCTGAAGATTTGGAGACATTATTTGTACAGTGAGAGATGCACAGTGTACACAGATCACAAGAGTTTGAAGTACATCATGACTCAGCGAGATTTGAATCTCAGACAGCGTAGGTGGTTAGAGTTGCTAAAAGACTATGATCTTACGATTGAGTACCATCCGGGTAAGGCCAATGTAGTGGCCGATGCTTTGAGTAGAAATGTAGTTATAGATTTGAGAGCCATGTTTGCTTGATTGAGCTTGTCCGGAGATGGTGGCTTGGTAGCCGAGCTTCAGGTTAGACCTACTCTAGGTCAGTTGATTAGAGAGAAGCAGCCCCTGGATAGATCTTTGGCACCTCACGTGCAAGATGTAGCCGAGGGTAGACCTTCAGACTACAGTTTCAGTACCGATGGAGTCTTGTGTTTCAAAAATAGGATAGTTGTGCCAAAAGACAATGACTTGAGACGTACGATCTTGACTGAAGAACACAGTAGTCCGTTTGTTATGCATCCTGGAAGCACGAAGATGTACCGTGACTTGAAGAAAGAGTACTTTTGGGTTGGTTTGAAGAGAGATGTAGCCGACTTCGTGAGTAAGTGTTTGGTGTGTCAGAGAGTGAAGGCGGAACATCAGGTTCCCTCGGGTTTGTTGCAACCGTTGAGAATTCTGGAATGGAAATGTGAGAACATTACCATGGATTTTGTTTCGGGTTTGCCTTTGACTCCTACGAAGAAGAACTCAGTTTGGGTAATAGTGGACCGTTTCACGAAGTGTGCTCACTTCTTAGCAGTCAATACGACTTATACTTTAGATAGATTGGCCGATCTGTACATTGGTGAGATTTTTAGACTGCATGGTGTGCCGAAGTCTATTGTGTCCGATAGAGATCCGAGGTTTACAACTCGATTTTGGGAGTGTCTGCATGTAGCTTTGGGTACCCGTTTGAATTTCAGCACGTCTTATCATCCTCAGTCAGATGGTCAGTCAGAGAGAGTTATACAGATCTTAGAGGATATGTTGCGTTGTTGCATCATTGATTTTCAGGGTACTTGGGAGAAGCACTTGCCTCTAGTTGAGTTTGCGTACAGTAATAGCTTCAAGTCGAGTATTCAAATGGCTTCGTATGAGGCCTTATACGGTAGGAAGTGTAGAACTCCAGTTTGTTGGGCCGAAGTGGGACAAAAGTTGCTACCTATGCCAGATTTGCTCAAGGGGACAACTGACAAGGTGAAATTGATTTGTGATCGCTTGAAGGCAGCTTCGGATAGGCAAAAGTCCTATGCCGACTTGAAGAGGAAGGAAGTTGAGTTCTCAGCGGGTGAGAAGGTATTCTTGAAAGTGTCTCCGTGGAAGAATGTAATGAGATTTGGCCGAAAGGGGAAGTTGAGTCCGAGGTACATAGGACCGTATGAGATTGTGAAGAGGGTTGGTCTAGTTGCTTACCAATTGTGTTTGCCATCCGAGCTAGAGAAGATACACGATGTATTTCATGTTTCGATGCTCCGTAAGTATAGGTCCGATCCATCACATGTTATGACTGTAGAAGGGATTGAATTGAATCCGGATTTGACTTATGAGGAAGAACCAGTTGAGATCCTAGCTTCTGACAGTAAGGTGTTGCGGGGTAGATCGATTGAGTTAGTGAAAGTGCAGTGGCAACGTCGAGGGGTAGACGAGGCCACCTGGGAGAGGAAGGAGGATATGGAAAGGTAGTTTCCTTATCTCTTTCAGTCAGGTAATTTCGGGGACGAAATTCTTTAAGTGGGAGAGAGTTGTAACACCAGTGTTTTGGGGCTAGGCGTTAGGTGTATGTGTCGGTTCGAGTCATCAAAATCGATTTTAATTAAATTGACCGTAGTTTTGATTTAATTGAGATTTAAAATAAAAGGGGTGGCAATTTTGTAAATAAAGTGAAAAGGGGATGACAACCTTTTTGAGACAAAAAGAATAAAAAAAGCTATCATCTTTCCCCCTTTTCTTCATTTAACGTGAAATCAAAACCAAAACCCTCTCTAAACCCCTATCCACTATTCCATTTGATTTCTCCATCAACTCAAGGGCATTTTCAAAGCAAGAGGAAACATCAGAGAAGGATTGGGACCGAATCCGGGATTCGAAGAGGCTTGACTTGCTTGCTTGGGTTGCTAAGGAAGGGTGGTGAGTAAAACTTTAAATTTGTTTTAAAGTTGGTTCAAGTGTGTGTAATGGAGGTATTGGAATGAGTTTGGTAGACCATTCCAAGGTAGAAGTTAAATTGGTAGTTTGACTTCTTGTTTGTTAATGAGCTTTGATTTTCTATGTCTATCTTGATCTTGCAAAGTATGAATTGGCTTGTATGTGTATACATTGTTGTGTGTGATGATGGTTGAATGATGATTGATGTGATGTGGATTAAAGAAATTGACACTAATTAACTTATCGGGTGTAAATGATCGATCATTAGGATTAGTGTGCACACGATTGAGTCAAAACGCGCGTGGCCTTGATGGCGTTGAGTCATCAAGGAGGAGTACGGTGATGTAATATTCCACCGGAAATTTATTTATATTATACGCGATGATGAGTGGAATCCCATCCGTAGTGTATGTGGTGATGAGTGGAATCTCACCCATGCAAGGTCCGGTGATGAGTGTAATCCCACCGAGGTAATGTTGTTGTTGAGAGTAAATCCGCACATCCGAGTAAACTAATAGTGGCCAATGAAATTACTCTTATAACTATGATGTTGAGATAACTTATTTATATTGTTGAGCTTAATATGATGTAAGATGCCATATTTATGACTCTTTAAACACTAGCTAGGTTGCTATGTTGATGCCTATGTATGTTGTGTGTGATGTTAAGGATTGCATGCTTGGACCCTGCATTGTTGTTGTTTTTGATTTTAGAGCATCCTCACTAAGCTTCTAGCTTACGCTCTCATTTTCAACAATGCATATCATTAGCGTGGTGTTAGCAAGGAGCAAGGCGAAGGTGCTTTCCAAGTTGTAGTTGCTCAAGTATGATTTAGTAATTAAAGTGGTAGTTTAGCAATGGGGCTACTATGTGTTTTGTATGAGCATTTTATGACTCATGGATGCTGTTGATGTTTATGCCTTACTTGAATATGTAAACCATGTTATGTGTTGGTCAAATGTTTGTATTGAGATGCTACGCTTTTGGATGATGTACATGTGTCGTAGTTGCATGTAAACTCTATGTGTGGAGACATGTGCCTTATGGGCTTTTAATGTTTAGGTGTGCCTTGAACGATATTTGAATGTGATGCACGAATCCTTGTTATGCATATCGATTTGTTGATGTTGGCTTTACAAGTTTATTGTGTGCTAAGCATGTGTTTTTAGGGTGCTTTTCATCTAGATAGATTGTACGTTGAGTCTTGAGTGTTTTGGTGGTGTTTTGGGGCTGCCTTGTGTATTTAAACAGCAAAAATTTGTCTTTTCGTAGCCCGTGTATCGAAACGGTTGGTCTCGTTTCGATACGGCCTCTTGTTTCAGGCCAGGCGTTTCGATACGCCTAGGGTCCGTTTGGGAACAGATTTGCTACTGGAAATCTGAGAAATTGCTGATATTTTGGGGTTTCGAAATGGGTCCAGGTGTTTCGGAACGGTCAATATGTCGTTGACAACGAGAAGTTTACCGTTGGGGGTGTTTCAGAACGGTTTACCTCCGTTCCGATAAGGCCTTCTCGTGTGGACTTGGGGTTGTTGACCAAGTCAAGGTGTTTCGATACACCTCAAGGGTGTTTCGAAACGGCCTGCCTAATAACTTAAAATGGGCTATTTAGCATGTTGTTTTGGCTTGGTTGCTTTTATTCTGTATTGTATTCCGCTGTCGTGATCACATAGGATTTAAATGTGCCTTTAGAGAAGATTAATTTAAAAGAAAATTTTAGGGTTGCTAATCGAGGTGGAATCCTTAACGGGTTTCGCATCGGTTTTCCCCGTGTAGCCCACTCGAACCGGTTAGCCGACCAGACCGGGGCGAGGGGGTTACATTTTACAGGGTTGGGATTTTTATTTTTCATGACTATACCCGACATTCTTTATCGTAACCTTGTTTATTTCCTATGTCATGTTTTTAGGAATTGAGTTTGGAATTTTGTTTTATGCTTTGGATTCATGAACTTAATATATTATGTTGTTTGCTTTGATTTAATTGCCCTTTTATTTCTCATTGAATTATGCATATTCTGATCTAACAAAAAAGGGAGAAGTAGAGCCAATTTTGAAACTTTGCAACTTAGTTTTTAAAAAACCTATCTTAAATTGAGGGGAGTAAGTTCTACAAAGTTTTCAAAACTTAAAAATTTATATTTGGTTTTGTTATATTAAAAAGGGGAGATTGTGAAACCAAAACTTTGATTTTGATATAACGAATATTTCAATGACTACTTTGAAAAAAAAAGATAAAATTTTAAGTCCTCAAACTTCCCAAAATTGACAAGCAAAATGTTTAAGTCAAAACTCATATTCTCATAAATTTTTCTAAGTGTTTACCAAGCCAAGACAATCATTTTCAACTAATCGTTTTGATACACCACTTAGGTGTTTCGAAACGATTTGAAACTGTCAAGTGTGGGCTCGAAACAAGAGAACTCGTATCGATACGGTAGTATCTAAACGGTCTCACTTGTTTCGGTACGAGTTTTGAAAGTTGGTTTAAAAATATAATTGTTGCTTGTCATAACTGTTTATTGAAAGTTAGTTAAGTGTATCGGTACACTTTAGGTATAAAAGCATTAATGGTGGAAAGATGAAGTCCCAACGGCTATATTTATGATTTCAACCACCCTAACGGCTAGAAATCAATGAGAATGTATAAAAACAAGCATTTTGAGCACCAACAACAACTACTAACCTACAAGAATCATCCAAGCATCAAATCCAAACCATAGTGCCTTTTATTTGTCAAATCCTTATACCCAACTCCTTTTAGTGTTTCATTCTTATTTGTATTGTGAGTTTGGGGAGTGATAAATTGTATTTTTGTAAACAAATCATCCTTTGAGAGGAATTTGTAAGGTTTACCATTTTTCTCTATTGTAAAGAGTGTTTCAAATTAAGCTTTGAGTAGAAAGCTTAATTTCTTTGTAAGGTTTCCTTATCATCCAAGAAAATGGGAAGAATCAATAGTAGATTGGTTAGAAATCCTTAGTGGAAGCTAAGGTAGTGGATGTAGAGTTCATTGGAGAACTTGAACCACTATAATTCTCTTGTGCCAATTTTTATTCATCTGGTTCCTTCCATTCAAAATTTTAATTGTCAATTCACCCTCCCTCTTGGCCAATTGCATTATTTGATCAACTCAACAATATCACATACGTGGAGGGAGTTCAAATGATAGATATTTCATTTTTCATAATAAATTTGGTTTGTTTTTGTTTAACTAATACTTAAAATTTTATTGTATGAAGTGGGTCATTAAGCGGGTAAAAAGAGAATTAGGTGGGTCTCATGACCTACGTGGGTGGAGGGACAGAGATTATTTTAGTCTTGCGTGTTGCGGGACATGGATGGTTTTATATTTTGTATTTGCAGCGGGTCGTGGGCTAGATGTGGGGTGAGCACCCTTCGCACTCGTCCCACCCAATTAACATCCCTATTTTAAACTAGTCCCAAACTTTTGAATGTTTAAATTTTGTCTCCAAATTATGACACGCGTACTAAATTGATCCTCAAACTTTTAAACATACAAATTCTTCCTTAAATTATTGTTTATTTCGCATTATATTATTACATAAAACGCATCAATATTTGCATGACAATTAACAATTTCTATAACAGTTTTTATTAACATGAGTTATGATCAACATATACAAATAATTTGAGGATGAAGTTAGAATGTTTAAAATTTGGGAGACTAATTTAGGCTAATGGTCATAGTTTGGGGATGAAATTTGAAACATTCAAAAAATTGAGGAGTGTTTAAGAATGGAAGTCATAGTTTAGGATAAAATTAAAATAATTAAGTTTAAAGACCGACTTAAAATGAGAATCATAATTTGAGGATGTGTGATGCAGTTAATTCTTAAATTATTTTTATAACCAAATTTAATTGAACTTAATATTTAAGTTATTACATGCTTCCATCAATAATTATTTATTTCGTCTAAAATAAATCTTCCTTCAATTAATAGAATATAACACATTTTGATGTGTAGAAAGGGGAAAATCGTGAAACATAAACAACACTTCATCTGTGGCCAAAGCCATTGAATTATGTTGTTTGTGAACAAGTGTTGAATGTTAAACCACGTGTTAAATATTGTAACTTTAACCTCCTTATGGTTATACAATTACAACTGTAATCATAGGTTTGTTGAGCTGGTTTCCAGCTGTCAGCTTGCTATAAGGTAAGTAGTTGCTTAAAAAACTACATGTGCTTGTATAAATATGTGATCACACCCTTTGTGTAAAGTATTGAAAGTTAAATGAAAACGAGTTCTATCTCTGTTAAAAAAATCGATCCTTTTGTATGTCTAACGAGTTCAACAGCATCAAAGGAGATGTGTGTTCTCAGTACTATAGTTCAAGAAGATTCTTATTACTGGACTTGACACAGAAGACTAGGACATCCAAGCCCTGAAGTGATCAGATTAGTGTCACATAAATTGGTTTCTGTTAATGAAAAATCTATATGCATGGCATGCCAAATGGGAAAAAGCCATGCCTTACCCTTTTCATCTTCTCAAACATTGTATTCTTGTGCTTTTGAATTAGTAGAAATAGATGTATGTGGACCAACCCCAATTGTGTCCAATGGATATTGTTACTTTTATCTTGTTTGTTGACTTGTATAGCCGAAAAACTTGGTTGTTATTGATGAAAAAATGATGGTTCAATGGTTTTTGAAACTTTTTAGCATTTGTTTAGAATCAGTTTAACACTACCATTCTTGCCTTACAAACGAATTGAGGGGTGAATTCAGATTTTTGGAAAACATAGCTGCTAAGAAAGGCATTATTCTTCGCAAAACTTGCCCACACACTTCACAACAAATGGTGTTGTGGAACGCAAGCATAGACATGTTGTAGAGATAGCTCTCACGCTTTTAGCTCAAGCCTCAATGCCCCTCAAATTTTGGTCTTATGATGTTCTTAGTTCCGTTTTTCAAATCAACATGTTGCCTTCTAGAAGTCTTGATGGTTTGTCACCATATCAGAAGATGCATGGGGCAGTTCCAGATTACAAATTTCTCAAGACATTTAGTTGCCAATGTTACCCACACCTAAGGCCATACAACCGACATAAGATGGATTTCATATCCAAACTTTGCATCTTCCTTGGTTATTCACCCTTACATCATGGCTATGTTTGTTTGGACAATGATGGTCGCAGTTTTGTTTTCTGGCACTGGTGTTTGATGAAAAGGTGTCTCCATTTGCCCTTTAAAATGAGATCAAGCAAAAGGCCAATACTGGTGCTCAGTCAGCCAAGATACCTCTGGTCACAGAAAGGTTTGTGAGTCGTTTTTCTTCAACTACACAGACTTCCACGAGTACTCTCGGTCAATATCATGCTTGTTCTCCTGAGGATCAATCCGCCTTGGGTCATAAAGAAGCCGATTATACACCTTTGACTGCTCGTGAACCTACTAGCTCATTTACATTAAATGACAACAATACAGCTGACATTAATGTTCATGGTCAGACAGATGCTGGGATAGATCCAGGAAACCTTTCAGCACCTCCTACAACACAAGAGTCCCTTACTAACACTGATCGTGAAGTAGTTGGCTCGTCCTTCAACATCGATGATGCAGCTGAGGATTATGTGCATGATGAGATAAATGGTCACTATGATCTGATGGATACTAGTGTTAATTTTGAAGGTCAACTTGGAGTACCTGGAAATCCAGCACCAGATGTGACAATGGCTACTCTCGATCCTGATGATACAACAAGACAAGTTGATAATGCAGCTGCACCAACTCAGACCATGAGGGCAAGGAGACAACCTGATTCGAATGCCAATATTTATCCTATGATCATGAGGCGCAAGAATGGGATCATAAAGGCTAAGATTTACACTGTACAGGTAAAAAAACCCTGATGATGTTCACAATGCTTTAGAGGATCCAGATTGGCTTGCAGCTATAATGGTCGAATATCAGGCCTTACTCAACAATGATACTTGGGAGATAGTTGAATTACCTAAGGGAAGAAAAGTTATAGGGTGTAAATGGTTGTTCAAAGTTAAGCTTAAAGCAGATGGGTCGGTCGACAGATTCAAAGCGCGACTTGTGGCAAAGGGCTTTGCACAAATTCCTGGCTTTGACTTCATGGACACCTTCAGTCCAGTGGTACGGTTTGTTACAGTCAATGTCCTTCTTTCTATTGATGTCTCTAAGCAGTGGCCAATTCGGCAAGTCGATGTTAATAATGCTTTTTAAAGGGTGATCTGTACGAAGATGTTTACATGCAGCAAGTTCCAGGTTTTTAGGAGATTTCATCCGATGGAAAAGTGTTAGTTTGCAAGCTCAAGAAGGCCATGTATGGGCTGCGTCAAGCACCCATAAATTGGTTCATTAAGGTTAAAGAATTTCTATGTTATCTTGGTTTTGAGTCATCTAATGCAAACCCTTCCCTATTTGTTCTTCACAATGGTAAGGAGGTCACATTTCTTGTAGTCTATGTTGACGATATTCTAATCACTAGGAATGCTCAACACATAATCGATCAAATTATACAAGAGTTGTAACACCCGTGTTTTGGGGTTAGGAGTTAGTCGCGTGAGTTGGTTCGAGTCGGTAAAATCAATTTTAATCAAATTGACCTTAGTCTTGATTTATTTGAGATTTAAAATAAAATGGGTGGCATTTTTGTAATTAAAAGGAAAAGTGGAAGACCACCTTTTTGAATCAAAAAGGAACAAAAAAAATAAAGTGGTCTTCTCCCTCATTTGCTTCCAACGTGGAAATCAACCTAAACCCCTCCCAAACCCCTATTCACTATTACATTCAATCTCTCCATTGATTCAAGGGCATTTTCAAAGGCAAACCTATTTCTTAACTCTCCTCATCATCTCCATCATTTTTCCTTGTCTTAGATTTCAAAACTATCCACATTTACATTTTTCAAGTTTGATGAAAGTTTAGATTTTTAATGAGTTTTTCAATTCCTTTTGATTTGTTGAGTTGGATTTTGGTTTAATCTCACCTAAACACACTTAATATCTTGAAATGGTTGGATTTGGGTGAAAACCCGAAGTGGGTCTTTGGGGCAATTTTTGAAGTGTCTAAAATTGAGTTTTTTGTGTGTTTTAGGGTTGGGTTGAAGGGCTGATGGTATAGGATTGTTAGGGAAGTGTTTTGGGACTTTTTAGATGCCATTTGGGTGTTAGAAATCATAGTTTTCTGTTGGGTATTTGGGGAGCTCGAAAATGGAAGTTTTGTGATTGGTTGAGTTTGAAATTGGTGAAGTTTGACTTGTGTTTATGGGTTGGAGTTTGTGACTGAATTTAGCATTGAATTGGTGAGTAATTTTTGTGTTTTGATTGGCTAGAAGCTAGAGGAAACGTCGGAGAAGCATCGGGATCGAATCCGGGAAATTGAGGAGGCTTGATTTGCTTGCTTGGTTTGCTAAGGAAGGGTGGTGAGTAAAACTTTAAATTTGTTTTAAAGTTGGTTCAAGTGTGTGTAGTGGAAGTGTTGGAATGAGTTTGCTAGACCATTCCAAGGTAGAAGTTAAATTGGTAGTTTGACTTCTTGGGTGTTAATGAGCTTTGATTTCCTATGCTTATCTTGATCTTGCAAAGCATGAATTGACTTTGTATGTGTATACATTGTTGTGTGTGATGATGGTTGAATGATATGAATGATGATTAATGTGACGTGGATTAAAGAAATTGGCACTAATTAACTTATTGGGTGTAAATGATCGATCATTAGGATTAGTGTGCACACGATTGAGTCAAAACGTGTGTGGCCTTGATGGCGTTGAGTCATCAAGGAGGAGTACGGTGATGTAATATTCCACCGGAAATTTATTTATATTATACGTGATGATGAGTGGAATCCCATCCGTAGGGCATGTGGTGATGAGTGGAATCCCACCCATGCAAGGTCCGGTGATGAGTGTAATCCCACCGAGGTAATGTTGTTGTTGAGAGTAAATCTGCACATCCGAGTAAACTAATAGTGGCCAATGAAATTGTTCTTATGATTATGATGCTATGATAATTGATTTATATTGTTGATCTTAATAAGATGTAAGATGCCATATTTATGACTCTTGAGACACTAGCTAGGTTGCTTTTTTGATGCCTATGAATGTTGTGTGTGATATTGAGGATTGCATGCTTGGACCCTGCATTATTGTTGTTTTTTATTTTAGAGCATCCTCACTAAGCTTCTAGCTTACGCTCTCATTTTCAACAATGCAGATCATTAGCGTGGTGTTAGCAAGGAGCAATGCGAAGGGCTTTCCAAGTTTGTAGTTGCTCAAGTATGATTTAGTAATTAATGTGGTAGTTTAGTAATGGGGCTAATATATATTTTGTATGAGCGTCGTTTGACTCATGGATGTTGTTGGTGTTTATGTTTTTGTTGGATTTGTAAACCATGTTAAGCCTTGTTGAATGCTTGTTTGAGATGCTATGCTTTGGATGAGTACATGTGTTGTTGTTGCATGTAAACTCTATGTGTGGTGACTTGTGCCTTATGGGCTTTTAATGCTTAAGTATGCCTTGAATGAATTTGGAATGTGATGCAAGAATCCTTGTTATGCATATTGTTTCATTGATGTTGGCTTTACATGTTTATTGTGTGCTAAGCATGTGTTTTTAGGGTGATTTTCATCTAGATGGATTGTATGTTGAGTCTTGAGTGTTTTGGTGGTGTTTTAGGGCTGCCTTGTGTCTTTAAACAGCAAAAATTTGTCTTTTCGCAACTCGTGTATCGAAACGGTTGGTCTCGTTTCGATACGGTCTCTTGTTTCAGGCCAAGCGTTTCGATACGTCTAGGGTCCGTTTCAGAACAGATTTGCTACTGGCAATCTGAGAAATTGCCGATATTTTGGGGTTTCAAAACGGGTCTAGGTGTTTCGGAACAGTCAATATATCGTTGACCACGAGAAGTTGACCGTTGGGGGTGTTTCGGAATGGTTGACCTCCGTTCCGATACGGCATTCTCGTGTGGACTTGGGGCTGTTGACCAAGTCAAGGTGTTTTGATACACCTCAAGGGTGTTTCGAAACGGCCTGCCTAATAACTTAAAATTGGACTGTTTACTTGCTGATTTGAGTTCAGTTGCATGTCTTTCTTGATTTATCCCGCTGTCGTGATCACATAGGATTTAAATGTGTCTTTAGAGAAGATTAAATTAAAAGAAATTTTAGGGTTGCTAACCAAGGTGGAATCCTTAACGGGTTTCGCATCGGTTTTCCCTGTGTAGCCTACTCGAACCGGTCAGCCGACCAGACCGGGGCGAGGGGGTTACAAGAGTTGCATGAAAAATTCTCACTAAAGGATCTTGGCCAGTTTCACTTCATTCTTGGATTGGAAATAACAAGGTCTGCCAGTGGTTTATTTCTTTCTTAGAAGAAATTTGTTACCGAGTTGCTTTAGAAGGTTGACATGGAAAACTCAAACACAGTTACAACTCCCATGCCTCCTAATTTTAAGATGAGTAAGCATGATGGAGAACCACTTATCAATGTGCAACTGTATCGTAGTACGGTGGGAGCACTGCAATATATAACTCACTCTAGACTTGATGTATCCTTTGTAGTGAATAAAGCTGATCAATTCCTACAAAAACCAACTCACATTCACTGGCTGTCTGTAAAAAGAATTATGTGTTACCTTAGAGGGACAACAAATTATAGTTTATGGTTTCCTACACAAGTTTAGGGTAATGTTGCATTACAAGTGTTCTCGGATGCTGACTGGGTGGAGATGTTGATGACAGGAAGTCCATTTCAGGTTACTGTGTGTTCAATGGTGCACACCTACTCACTTGGAGTTCAAAGAAGCAGAAGGTTGTTTCTCGTTCCATCGCCGAAGCTGAGTACCGAAGTTTGGCTGATGCAACGATAGAAGTAACTTGAATCAAAGTCGTGCTCACGAAAATGGGCATAGAGATTTATTGAGTTTCCTCGAATATGGTGTGACAACACCAGTGCAGTTGTTATGGCAGCAAATTCAGTCTTTCATTCAAATATCAAGCACTTTGAACTCGACTTGCATTTGTATGAGATAAGGTTGCAGCTCAAGAAGTCCAAATTGATCACGTGCCAGTTGATTGCCAAATAGCTGATACGTTAACAAAGCCTCTACCCGTTGGCAAATTCGAGCTTCTCAGAAGAAAGTTGGTTGTATTTGAAGATCAAGAAGTATTTCCAGAGTTAAGAAAGCAAAGTGAATGTTAAACCACGTGTTAAGTGTTGTAGCTTTAGCCTCTTATGGTTATACGGTTACAACTGTAATCCTAGGTTTGTTGAGCTGGTTGCCAGCAGTCAACTTGCTATAGGGTAAGCAGTTGCTTAGAAAATTGCATGTGCTTGTATAAATACGTGATCACAGCCTTTGTATAAAGTAATAAAAGTTGAATGAAAACGAGTTCTATCTCTGTTAAAAAATCGTTCCTTTTGTATGTCTAACATTGAAAAGTAAAATTAGAAATAGATTTTAGATAATATCTAAAATAATGAAATTATATATGTTCAAAACGATAAATTATTTTATTTTTTATTATCTTTTCGATTCTTTATAACTTTGCCCTAATCTGAATTTATTCGTGTCGTATTCTTAATTTTGTGGACGAGTCTATCGGTAAGAATTTTCTACAGATACAAGACCTCGAACCCGAGACATGATTAAGCGATACTAAGCTGTTCATCACTTAAATTTATTTATTTTTTAAATTTATAAATTTCTATAGTGTCGATTAGAAGGAACTATCTAATATATTTGGGATATAATTCTGAGATCTTGTTCATCATCACCGATTGGTCATTTTCAAATTAAAATAATTATACATTATCCCTGAATCATAATGTCTCAAATTTGTAACATAGAAATCTATTATTCATTATCCCAAATGTGATTGACACCTTTCTTTAAGTACTAATTATTTCCTTATCCCAAATAATCAACCATGCATTACTTTCAAATGATAAGCATCATCTACAATTTCAAATTTATTTTATTCATTTTTTTGATATTACAATTTAATAAAATGTTTATACTATTTAAATTCCCCTCATCTATAAATCAAATAATATTTTGTTTGATTGATAAAATGTATAGTTTTTATTATAGAATAAAATCATACAAGGACCTAGACCTGTAGTTGTGTTCCTCATTAAAATTTTCCTTAAAACTTAAGTGAAGAAAAAGAGTACAACACAATTTAAACAAAAAGAAATACACCAAGAAAGAGGTGAAACAAAGCCTATACCAAGAAAGTAACTCCTCCTAAACAAAATAATGAAAAATGGAAGAGTGAGCGACACCATTATTCGCCAACACATCGGTTAAACCATTTACCACTTAGAATACATGACTAAAACATACATTAGACAAAAGAGAACAAGCAGAATCAATTGAAATAAACACCTCCCAAAACTTCCACAATCGTTTATCATGTTGTTGAACCCAACCAATAACAATGCACGAGTCAAATTCAATACTAACACTGCTCCACAATCATCTTTTATATTTGATTAATTCTTTAAGTTTAAAGTAGAGGGGATAACAAATAGGAAAACAATTAGATATTCAATGTTAATTCAATTTTCACTTTATGAATAAAAAATATTTAATTTGTTTCATATATATTTAGTTATGATAATTCATATATATTTAGTTTTATGTTAATAATATTTGGTTTCACGGTAAAGTTGAGGTCGAAAAAAAAATTAGAGATCACCCCAACATGTTAGATCATATATAAATTTATTATGGTATAAATTCAAAACTATTTTAGTTATCATTCTGATTGTAAAATATATTACTTATAATTGTATGTGTAATTGTACGTTCATAATTGTAGCTTTTCTAAAAATATATTTAATTATATAATTATAATTTTTTAATATAATATTTCAGCTCTCAGACTCTTTCGTAGTTATAAATATGAAGATATTATATGTTTAGACACTCTTAAACTTATAGCATTTTATATGTTACAATAATAATAATAATAATACTTGAATTAAGATTTATTTACACGAATTTAATTATTTTAATATTTCAATAACATTTTAATTTAACTTTGGAGGTCGGCAAATTACAAAAGAGGGGTTAATAGTGAGCCAACGTGAGGTTCAATCATTGATGATGCGCGCATTCACATGCAACCTTCCAATATTTGACCAAATATTATTTAACTTCGAGACACCTATTATTTCTCTAAATAATTCAACAGGAACGATTACCAAGGTAAATTATTTGTTAATTGCCACTCATAATAATTACTTTAATAGTATAATCTCATAAACAATTTAAAATACTAGTGCAACTAACATTGCAGATATTTTTATTGTTTAATTATTTTATATATGTTTAAGTCTCTTCCAACCAAAGCTTGGAAAGAATCATTTCTGTGGCAGGGTTTATGATTACCCTTTGCCCAAATTGCAAATTATTTTATTTTAGTGGGTGTACTTTTAATTATTTAATAAAACATCATTTTAATTATTTAATAAAGCATAATTTTATTTTATTTTTAAATGTACATCGTTAAAAATTCTTTTGTGATTAGAATCAAATTTGGACTCGAACCAATAACGAACTGAGAAAAATAATATATGGAAAAGGCAATAATTATATATGTATTTGAGATTTGAATTTTGAGATCTGATTTAGATTTTGAGTGTTGAGATTTAAATTTCATAACATGTAAATATTGTGTATTTATAATTATTCTTATTTAAGTTCTACTGTGCATTTTATTCAAAAAAAAATTCTGATATGCATTGATATTATTCAGATATATTTTGACTTAGGTTTAGATAAGATCTATTTCGGTCATTAGTCCATTCGTTTGCAAATTAGATATGATTTATTTCAATTCTATTCGTACTTATATAAACATATTGATTGTAAAAATAAATGATCATTATTAAAATTACACTTAAATTTTGGTCCAATGTACAATGTGACACGTGAACTTTGATTTTGTGAACTACATAAAATTTTGGTTTGAATAAAGTTAAAATTTCACATGTATTATTGTATCAAATTTCATAGATCATGTTACATGTAATATCAAAGCTCACGTGTAAATTTAAAATTTAAATCTAATTATATTTTTTAAAATTAAAATTCGTTAGTTTTATTGGACGAATATATATCTTAAATTACAATGAAAGTTCACAATTTAGTAAACAAAAACACATAATTCATACATATTCTTAGTAAACAAAACTAGTGTCAAGAGATTAAAAGAGGATCATACAAGGAAAAGATAAAAACCCAACCTAAAGGCTCGAAACAAATTATGGATACAAACATCAGTAAAGATCGATGATGAAAGGTAAAACCATCAACAAACAATATAAAACTGCATATTGCAATAAGGCGCGTTAACAATAAGGTCATTACCACAACTCAATCGTGAACAAGGAACGATGAATGTGATCATGTATCTAAATTCAGTTCGAGAGTCCGAGATAGAGAGATCGGCATGATAACGAAAAGAGCGCCATATTGACCAGTCATGGTGACGTCAGATCCAACCCTGAATAGAAAATCAAATGAAAGAAACGGTCAAATGACCGATAAAGAAGAGAAAAACGTACCAAAAGGCAGAAAAAATGTACCAAAAGATAGAGTGAATAGTACCACAAAAATAAAATTATTTATTAAAAAATAAAAAACAAAACAAACGAAACGATAGATTCCGACAGTCGACGATCAACATTAAAACGGGTGCCGCCGCCTGTAATTAAAGAATAAAAAACAAAAGAGGACATTATGCGGTTAGTAATTATAATTATTTTGTACATTGTACCAGTTGGTTCTAATTATAACCATATATATTCAAACTAGCTTAACGTTTCCTTAGGTGTAAAGAGGTGCTTTGCAATTAGTTGCAAAGCCTATATCTAAGTATCTAACCCCTAAAACAACTTTAGCCCACAATTTTAAAATTTTATTGTTTAATATGTGGCTCAAACACAGCAATTTACTTGTCTTATGCATTAATGTAGCCTAATTATAGGTCAAAGCTAGAGAGTTTAGTCAAAAAAAAAAATGAGAATTCTCTTGCATTCATGAATCTTTTA
Source organism: Hibiscus tridactylites (assembly GCA_958450335.1). Lineage (NCBI taxonomy): Eukaryota > Viridiplantae > Streptophyta > Magnoliopsida > Malvales > Malvaceae > Hibiscus > Hibiscus tridactylites. The sequence goes on along the minus strand of OY288273.1, from coordinate 24,216,597 downwards.
TATTAGATTGAAGTATTGAAGGAGAGGTTATCGAATCGCACAATATAAAGGTGATTTGATTACATAAAATCTAATAAGATGGACAACATGTCAAAGAGTTTTGCAAGTGGTTAACTTTGTTAATTGCTATTAATTAGCTTTTTTTAATTCTTAATTAGCATCATCCCTCCAACTTGTAGGCTTTATATATATATATATATATATATATATATATATATATATATATATATATTCTAATCTCATTACACGATACTATCTTAGTCCGATTTTATATCTAGATAAATTTTTGTATACTTATAAATTATGTGATTTGAATCCGGGTCACATAAAAAGAACATGAATAAAAATCATATGACCTTTTTTGATGTTCTTATGTATGCTTCAACACTAAGAAATTGATTTAGGGTTTAAGCTATGCTTAATATTAAGGTTTAGAATTTAGAGTTTAGAATTCAGGGTTCAAGGGGCAGAGGGTTTATATTCTTTGAATATATTGAGTAGTCTCAGTGGTAAAGGGTTGGAGGTTTTCCGAACAAAAATCTTCTACCTCTTTTGGTGCCTTTATGTATGTCCCAACACTAAAAAAACTATACCATACACCTTAACCCTAAACCATAAACATTTAACCCTAAACCCCATTAAACCATAAACCTAATTTATTAGTATTGGGGCATGCATAAAAAAACTAAAAAGGGACAAAAGATTTGTATTCATAATTCATCTTATTAGGCTAACTGATAATTTGATTTTTTTTGTTTGAGCCAAGGTATCTATCGCCGATAGCAATAACTAATCGTCTCGCCGCGGGTGCTCTCACTAAGAGAAACGGCTGGTCATAAAATGTATTTTATTCCCATTTGTAAGAATTAAACTATTGACCTCATGATTAAGGGAAGAGCCGAACAACCACTACACCACATCTCATAATTCAACTGATAATTAATTTATGTTTATTTATATAAGATTAAATCTCGAAACATTCTAAGAACCTGGATACTTGCAATCATAGAAAAAAGAAGACGAAAATCACATAGCTTAATTATAGGATACGGTAGTCATCTTTTTCTTCATATGGTTCATGCTCATGAGCTCATCCGATCATACCAAACTTCTTACAAATAAAATAAATTATTGCATTCATTAAAATAAAACATCCTTTTAAATTCTAATGCAAATTGGTGAATAGTTTCCTCCTATAACTTCACTATTGAACCACGACTTTTTAGTTTTTAAAGGAAAAAAAAACACCCATACAAAGAATCTACCTCTTTTCCATCACCTTCACTAATTAAACACATAATTAATAATTATTATTTTTAGTCTATCTACAAAACATGCTGAGATAATTATATATAAAAAATGAAAAGTTAACTTGTTCTTATTGCAGTTGTTGCATTCCTCGATCAGTGTTCACCGACTTTGATCATTGCTTTTGCGGCTCTGAATCATCATATATTTGTTACGATAATCGATGTACATGCATATCTTTTTATATGTTATAATATTTATATTATTATATTATATTAATTTAAGGATTATTATTCTTATTATATTTTTTCATACTACAGGAATGGGCAATTTTGGGGCAAAAACCCCTTTTAAATAAATATATAGGGTTTTGGCTCCCTCCAACTATTATTTGGGAAAATGACCTCCAAACTTGTCATGTCGGATAATTTCGCGTTATGTAGGAAGCGAGGTTTGACATCGCGTTCTACATAACGCGAGTTCATTTTACGTAGCCTTGTTGTTTGGGTTAACGATTTTACAGAATATCGCGTCTTTAGAACGCGAGGTCCCCGAGAATTTGAAAGGGCGGCTGAATATATCGCGCAGACCTCGCGTTCTACAGGACGCGAGTTCTGTGCAAACCTGTGTTGAAGAACTAGGAAAAACAAGCGTGGGTAGGCATGTTCGAGCCCGATTTCGGGCGTGTAAATCGTATATTTTTAGCAAACATCGAGTTTGTGGTCGTAGTACTGAAAATTCTCTATCGTATGACACCAACACGGTTAATTTCCGTCCATTCTACACTGGTTTAAAATGACTTCCAAAACCCTATGCTATCATCCTTTTTTGAATGAAGTTGCCTTTGAACAAATGTCGATAGGCATGTTCGAGCAGAATTTCATACGTATAAATTGTAAATTTTTAGCTAACATCGAGTTTGGGGTCGTAGTACTGGAAATTCTTTATCGTATGACACCAACACGGTTAATATCTATCCATTCTACACTGACTTAAAGTCGCTTCGAAAACGCTATCATAACATTTTTTTGAATGATTGAAAATATAAGATGACCTATTGTATAAATCGAATTAGACTGACTTTATTGATTCGATTGTTATGGGCGAGCTCGCATATACAAATTAAAAATAATTAATTAAGACGAGGGGCTGAGCGATTAAGACACGTAGGCTGTGTATCCAGGATTTAGGCATACAGTACAATGCTTCCTTTGTCCGATTTTTTCTCGATGTTCGACCATATCCTCGGCACAGTGTATTCTTGTAGACCGTGGACGTCCTTTGGCTCTTAGTAGTGCTAGATCTGGGCGTATGGTCGGTTCAGTGTCCACGGCATTTGGATCAACCTCATTTCCGATTGGAGGAAACTCTTTTTCATAAACCTTAAACACCGTTTCGAGTAAGTATATCGGATCAACCAGATGCATGTATTGTATCCGTTGGTTTGTGCAAGCAGCAATGGCGTGTGCGCACGGGTATTTGAATGTTTGGAAAATTCCGCACTCGCAGGTTCTTGCCCTCAGATTTACCACGTACGTGTTGTGCTGAATGCCTTCCAACCGCCTGGAAAATTCTGAAACACGAAACTTGTGTCATTCTCGCGAGAAGAGAGTTGCAATCATCTGTCTTGATTGGCCCAATTGAGTATGCAGTTTTGTGCGGAAATCCGGATAGACTATGTGTCCACCTGCCATGTACTCAGTTGCTTGCCTTCCCAAGGTTGCAAAAAGGGTAGCCAAACGATAATAGATCGCTTTGACAATGGAAGTGATAGGCAACTGCCGCACTCCCTTTAGTGATGAGTTCACTGCCTCAGCCAAGTTCTTTGTCATGTGACCATAGCGTTTACCCTCGTTATACGATCGAAGCCATTTTTCCCTCGGGATTTTTCAAGGTATTCTGCGCCATGTTTGTTTCTCGCTCTCAGTTCCTCGAGCAGTTCATCCACCTCTTGTTTGTAGTGCAAGTTGCCTACAGGATGATAGTTGAATAGTTATGGATGAAAAACACATGCAAAAAGGTCGTAAATGAAAGCGAGCAACAAGTAATATAGTAAATGAAAATGACATAAAGGACGTACCCATTGTGAGCACCATTTCACGTTCATCACGGTTCTTGAATTGCTGTAGGTAGTTTGCGGCTATGTGCCGCAAGCAAAACGGTGGTGAATGTATGGAGGCTTCCAATAGTCACCCAAACGTTCTAGCGCCCACAACAGCGCTGTGCCTCTGTCAGAAATAACACATACCCCTCCTTCCCTTGATCGTATTACAGGATCAAGGACATATTTTCGTAGGTTCCGAAGGAAGAACATCCAAGACTCCAAATCCTCCTTCTAGACGATTGCGAATGCAACATGAATGTATTTTCGATTGTCGTCCTATGCAATAGCTAGAAGTAGGGTCTGTGTATATCTTCCGTACAACCATGTGCCGTCGATTTGGACCATCGGTTTGCAGTGCTTGAATACGTTGATGCACTGGGGGAAAGTCCAAAATAACCGATGGAATTGACAAACACCTCGAACGACACGATCATTTTCGTATGCCGGAACCGTATCAAGTTTGACAACCATTCTGGGATGTGTTTCTGCAGGAGATTTAGCCACGAGCGCAACTCTTTGTAATATTCCTCCCATCGGCCATATATTTCCTGTTTGGTCCGCCTCCTTGCATACCATGCTTTGTAATATTCAGGACGGTAGCCGGTGACAGTTTGAGCTGCAGCCTGACATGTGGGGACCAACACTGTGGGATTTGCTTTCACCAGTGGCATAAAGATGTCGGCGAGGTACTTTGCATCAAGGTTTTTGTGATCATGGCTGAGGCTAGCAACGGTGCATCTATGGGGCCCTTCAAGTTTTGTTATTCTCCAACGGTCGCCTGCCTTCTTCAATTGTGATATATGAATTTTCCATTTACAGCCGTGATCCTTTTGGGTGCAGTGCGCCTTGTAGTATCTGGCTTGGGTTTTCTTCACTGTCGTCTCAACAGCCTGACGAAGGTTTTACTGCTTAACTGCCGCCACCACAATATCCTTTGTCAAGAACGTCATACCAATTCTCAGTTCACCATCAGAATGGTTGAGTCTGCCGTCTATTGTGTGGTCATGCGAAAAACCAGGGACGTCCATGGCATCCATATCAACCGTTGTGAAGTGGGATGGTGGCTGGAACATAGAAATTGGTGTTGCGTCTACAGGAAAGTTGGTGGCTGCCGGCTGTTCGTCGAAATATGGTGGTGGAACGGTATCGTCTTCCGGTGGAACTCTCAAGTCTTCTGGTTCATCATAGAATGACCCCAGCTCGTCTCCGTCGGGCCCGGGTTCTCTAATCGGTTCTTCGTCAGAAGCATCCTCCGGGAGCTGGAATAGTAGAGCTTCGTCAATCACTACCCTTGGAGGCGAGGATGGGGGTCGACGATCGCGAGACCTCTCACGAGATCGCTCACGAACCGTATTTCCAAGACCAAAATCAAGATCACCATAAGAAGAATGTCTCCCCATAGATGGTTGAACGTACTCTGTGCTAGGGACAAACGTTGAGTGTCGTCCATATGAGAAATCATAGTCGTGCATAGCGTAAGAAGACGACGCTTCCTCCCCTCCAAAAGAAGAATGTCTCCCCATAGATGGTTGACCGTAGTCCGTGCCAGGGACATACATTGAGTGTCGACCATATGATGCTTCATGGTCGTGCGCAACGTAAGTAGACGACGTTCCCTCCCCTCCAAAACTATACAAATTGTATGGATTGTACGATGCATTTGTTGGTGCATCGAATTCATCGTTTGGGGGTTGGTTCAGGTCGAACCTGATACTAGCTACGCACGACTGTCTTGGCACAGCAGATGACAATGCACCAAACTCGTTGTCTTGGCACAGTAGGTTAAAATCATGTCGTAGACTTGCGGTCGGGCTATCAACGTTGGCATTCGAATCGAAGTCAAAATTCGCCCGACCCTAGCTTGGTATTTCGGTAACTGGATTAGACTCCGAGAGTGATGCATACAGCTCGAGGGCCCCCCAATGAATAGTCGAAGTGGGTAGCCAGCATCATCTCCACATCAGTAGTTTCCGCAATACTGCATACAGAGTACGTTAAAGGGGCTATAGATGTTGGCAGTCGATACTTCTCGTCGGACAAACGGTGGTTTTTGAAATGCGAGACATTGGTCTCCAGTTCCTTTACCAACTTCTTGAACGATAATCTCATCGGAATCTTTAGCATTACTGGATCTTCGCAGTGAAAAACGACGGCGAGTTCGGAATCGTTGAATATCTGCCCATCGTAGTAAACTAGAGTAGTAACTCCTCGTCTCGCCATTTGAATATTTTGTCAAAGACTTGTGAATTTTTAATACTTAAAAAATTTGAGGACTTGTTTTGGCAATTCAAACATATATTTACGGTTTATGGTTCTACTTCATATAAGGAGACAGTTATGGCTTATTATTGCCACAGGAAATCCCGGAGAATCCGGGTGTGTAAGGGAAATTATTGTACCGGGAGGCAGCTTTGAGAAAATCGTGTTCTACACAACGCGATAAGCAGGACCTCGCGTTCTACACAACGCGATAAGCAGGATCTCGCGTTCTATACAACGCGAGTTCTTTTGAATATCGCGTTCTACAAAACGCGAGGTCCCTTTTATTTCTTTGTCGTAGATATTCCGTCAGAAGTAATAATAATCGTACTGTGTACTCCTTGCTTGTTTGTATAATTGAGTACATGTTTGAATAATTGAGACAATTGTAGTCTAGTAATGTAATTGAATACTACAAGTGCTACATAACGCGAGGTCCCTTTATATATATTGAGACAGAGATTCCGTCAGAATTAATGAAACTCGTACTCTATACTCGTTTTCTGTTTGAATAATTGAGACAATTGTAGTCTAGTAATCTAATTGAATACTAGAAGTTCTACATAACGCGAGGTCCCTTGAACATTAATAAAGGATGAAAAAAGACGTCATATAACATAATTGGACGATGATTTCAGAAGTTTATGGTTAATCCGAATCATCGTAGTCACTGGACACGTCTGAACTTAGGTTTAGTTCTTCGATCAGTTGTTGTTTTTTTTTTGTCTACGCCTGTACATAAAAAGCTGCAACTCGTCGGCAGCCGCATCAACATCCGGTGAAGACGGTGATGTTATTACGGGTGTCGCGTTGGAGCATTGGCCAACTGTATTTGCTGAACAAATGGGAGTGATGCCCCATGAGGATGTGTGGGACGATGGAAAAATATAATTATCTTATTTGGAGGCTAAATTTGGAAACTCTCCCCCCAATCCGGATGAAGTTACACTTTAGGTATTTTTTCGATTTTTCACTATTTTATATATTTTTAATATATTTCATTTATTTAAAAATTAGGATGCCTTTATTAAATATTTAGGATACTTTTATTAAATTTAGGATGAAATTACAAATATTTATTTGAAAATTAGGATGTCTTTATGAAGTATTTAGAATGCCTTTATTAAATATTTAGGATGCTTTTCTTAAATTTAGGATGAAGTTACAAATTTTTATTTGAAAATTAGGACGCCTTTATGAAATATTTAGGATGCCTTTATTAAATATTTAGGATGCTTTTATTAAATTTAGGATGAAGTTACAAATATTTATTTGAAAATTAGGATGCCTTTATTAAATATTTAGGATGCCTTTATTAAATTTAGGATGAAGTTACAAATATTTTTTTTGAAAATTAGGATGTCTTTATTAAATATTTATTTTCACAGCGGTTTGCGCGTGCCCACATCTTGCGCATTATCGGCGGAATATTAATGCCAGACAAATCCCGCACCAAGGTGCATGTGATGTGGCTTCTTCATCTTATAAATTTCGATGAATCTAGAAGAAAATCTTAGGGAGCAGCTGTCTTGGCGTTTCTTTATAGAGAGCTCTGCAGAAATGTGGACGCATCTAGATCAGCGATGGAAGGATGATGTTTACTCCTTTAGTCTTGGGCTTGGTTTCGGATGCCTTTTTTAAGCCCGCAGCATAGACAGCCCGCCCGCCTATACATCTCTGCTTATACGGATGTACTACGTAATCTATTTTATTTTTTCTATTTTTAAATTATTTTATTTAACGGATTGTTTTTTTTCATTACTGATAGGTGGAGCGAACCACTGACCGACCACGGCCTGCCGAACAACCAAAAAGAATACAAGCTTGTTTTGGATAAGTTGAGGCACGACTAGGTAATTCGAAAATTAATTTGATTTTTTTCATAATACTTTTTCCAATAATATTTCATATAACCGTTAGAAACGTTTTCATTTTTTTAGTTCGTGTGGAGGCCCTACGCTTCAGAGGATATCCAGCAGATTACTCCACCCGAGATTCTGCGTGAGCAGCAAGTATGGATTTTTGTAGTGCCGCTGATCAACTACGAAATTCTCGTGTGGCATGCTACGGATAGGGTTCTCTGACAGTTCGGGTACGTCCAAAATATTCCACTCCTGACTCCACAAAATATGGACGAATTCCACAATCTGACGGGCCAGGGGAAGACGGAGGTTGACTGGTCCAGTTACCACGCTAATTGGATAGCGTTTTGGGTTAATCGATTTGCCCACCGCCCACCCCTTCTCTGACCCATTATCGAAGGGGGAGATTCGGTCGATTTCAATTACTTTCAGTGGTATGGAGTCAATGGGAAGCAACATATCCTTACTCAGGACGAGCGCGAGGAAGAACTTCCCCAGCCTCCCCAAAACCGCCCACGCGGCACCCGTCGAACGAGCCAGAGCCAGAGCCAGTCGAGGTAGCGCGGTCCGAGACCACGACATGAAACTGCAGGGGCCTCATCTTCTGGCACAACATTTCATACTTTTAGCGGTCCTTCGAGTTTTCCAGCAGATGAGGCCTCCAACTGAGTTCGGCTTCTCCGATGCCTACCGTCCCCATATTCCGACGAGTGACCTTCCGCTTATCGATATTCCACCGTTGGCATCTCAGTATGACTTTAGCATTGTGAAGCAAACACCGCCGGGTAGCTTGTTTTACTCCTCGCCTAGGCCCAGCAGAGATCCACGTATCGCAGACGATGATGGGGATCAGGGCCCAGCACATGATGTTCGGAGGTATCCAGATCGTGATCGCCGTCCACCCGACTGCGGAACGGGTGGACATAGGCATCATTAGTCTTTTTTTAATTGATATGTACTTATGTTTCTAATATTTTTATTCCAGACATTTGTTTTTTATAATCTATTTTAATTTTGTTTATCTATTATAATTAAACTTTAAAATGTTTATTTAATTTCAGTTTTTAATTAATTTTATGTGATTACTAAACCGAAAATCGACATTTGTCCAAAGGCAACTTCATTCAATTTTATGCGGAAAGGATGATAGCATAGGGTTTTCGAAGCCATTTTAAACCATTTCAGATTGGACGGAAATTGACCGTGTTGGTGTCATACGATAGAGAATTTCCAGTACTACGACCCCAAACTTGATGTTCGCTAAAAATATACGATTTACACGCCTGAAATTGGGCTCGAACAGGCACCCGCGCTTGTTTTTCCTAGTTCTTCAGCCCAGTTTTGCACAGAACTCGCGCCCTGCAGAACGCGAGGTCTGCGCGATATATTCAGCCGTCATTTCAAATTCTCGAGGACCTCGCGTTATGCAGAACGCGATATTCTGTAAAACCGTTAACACAAACAACGATGCCACGTAGACTGAACTCGCGGTATGCAGAACGCGATGTCAAACCTCGCTTCCTACATAACGCGAGGTTATCCGACATGACATGTTTGGGAGTCATTTTCCCAAATAATAGTTGGAGGGAGCCAAAACCCTATATATTTATTTAAAAGGGGTTTTGCCCCAAAATTTCCATAGGAATGACTTCACTAAATGTTTGTGGATGGGATGGTAATGACACTGACAATTATCGGATAGCTGATAGCGGATAGCGGATTGTATTAGCTGATAGCTGATTGCATTAGCTGATTTAACTAGCGGATTGTATTAGCTGATTGTATAAAAGTGTTTATTAAAATTAACTGATAGCCGATAGCTGTTAGATTATTTAAACAAGTAAAATGACATATAAGGACATATTTATATTCAATACTTGTTTGAATAGTTTATTAGTTATCAATATTTTGTATCTAATTATTATTAATTAGATCTATAAAATTATTTTTAATATAACTTTTCTAAATATATTCAAATGATTTATATATTAATTAATTAATTATATAATTATTTTAATATAATATAATTAATTAATAAATTTAAATACACATATAAATATTGGATAATAAAAAGAAAAAAAGTAAATAGGATTAACTTATAAATAGGTGAGAAAATATTTAATTTAGGTTATTTTGAGATTTCTGGTAACTGGTAAGGGTAAAAGAGTCTTTACAACTCTAATATCAAACCTCTAATCTCAAAAAGCTCATATTATGAGTTTTTTTCAAAATTAGCGATTTCACCTCAATCCACTCTTTCAATCCGCTATTTACCAAACAGCAGTATTAGCGCATTTGACTGATCAAACCTCTAATTATGCATCAAACCTCTAATTTTTGCCCAAACCTCTCTTTACCAAACAAGACCAATATATATATATATATATATATATATATATATATATATATATATATATATATATATATATATATATAATTTCGAATGACGAGTTAATTCGTAAGAAATTTTGGTATAATAAGTTGGGGTGCTAATTCAAAATTTTATATAAATAAAAATTTTAAATTTTTTGAAAGACCAAATTAATTTTTTTGAGAAAAGTAAGGGGCCAAATGTAATTGTTCAAAAAAATTTGAAGGGAGGTTAGGGCTCCTCTCACTCTCACCCAAACCATTGTTCCTCCCGTTAACTTGTGACACCAATTTAATTAAAAAAATATTATACAATATTTATATTAAGATTTAATTTTTTAATTCGGCAAGTGGAGTTAAAAGATTGTTATATATCTCACTTATTTAGTTTTAATTTTTAATACAAGAATTAAAGAATATAAGAAAATCTTTTTAAATTATACTTATGAAATGGAAAGTCATTGAATAATAATCTTTAGTTTAATTAATTAGCATAATGTTTTTATAGTGGATTAAAGTTGTCCGGCAGGGATTTTGGACATGTGCGAGATGAGCAACCACCATAGCCTTAAAAAGAGAATTTTTAATGAGTTGAATTAAATGTTTAACACGAGAAAACAAACGAATTTAGTTTAATAAATTATAAGAAAAAATTAAAAAATAACTTTAAAGAGAGTTCCATAATATTTTTTTTATTAAGATAGAAATATTAAAAAAAATCTTAAATGTTTTTGAGATTATAAATCAAATGACCTTATTTAATCAAATACACATTACCACGTAAACCTTTAAACTATCTTGAGGTTTATATTTTAGATCACATTAGTGTCTGACAAAGATGAAATATGTTGATCTCCTGCATAAGTCTGACCCATGGACACCTCTGTTATGAATTTGTGTTTAAAGTTATTTTTTATAATATAAATATTTAATTGTACCTTCACTCCTTTTATTCTTTGAATATTTGAAATTTAATATTTTCTTTTTTATTTCTAGGAATTTAATTCCTCTACTTGTATGATTTAAAAATTAAAAATTTAAACTATGAATGAATTTCCTTCAAATTTGAATATACGAAAAAATTTCGTTAATAAATCAATAGGTAGCATCTATTCAAGAAGTAAAAGTATGATCAATTGCATTTTGATTTTCAAACCAGACATATAAAGAGGTTAAATTTCTAAATCTAAAAGAATGATTCAATTTCAAAACTTTGAGAATTACAATGACCGAAGGCAAAATTAGGCATAGTTTATAGATTTTAATTAATTTTGATGGGGTTTTTGACTTGTAGTTGATTTGGCCTTGGAATGCTACAAACCCTTGACAACTTCTTGGTAAAATTATTTTTATATAAAATTATTTTTATATAAATTAAATTAATGACTTGTAGTATGAATTAATGCATGATTAAAGTGAAGCTTGTCTCATACCTTTAAATTCTCACGGAATTGATTATCTGATTTAAATTATCTCCTGCTTTCCAATAAAATGGTGCGACATCTTTCCGACGAGAATTTATTTCTATGATCTCGCCAACGGGCTGTTTGTTTTTGGGTCGAATTCTTAATTTATATCTCAGGTCGAATTCCTATTATGCTTGTTCTCGGGTTGATTCCCGAATCCTTTTTTATATGCACGTTTTTAACGAATGAATGATCTTTCTTTCTGTTAAAAAAAAAGTTGATTTGCACCTCTCACAGGAATATTCCATTGACCACTAGAGCAGACAAAACAGAAAATTAAAAAAAATTAATCTCAATTTATATTTAATTTCATAAATAATTAGTTAATAAAAATTTAGTTCAAAATGTTTTTTAAATTAACAAATACATTAAGCGTGATTAATTTAAGGGAGCGTTTGGTTCACAGAAAAGATTATTACCAAGGGGAATAATCTTTTCCGAAATCATATTTCAACATTTGGTTTAGGAGAACTCCCTGCTGGGGCAATACTACATTATCAATAGTAGTTTCTTTTCCTCAAAATGTTGAGAATGTCATTCCCACCCTATCTTTAGGTATTAGACAATTCCCACAATTTTAGACTAAAATATCCTAGAAATAATGTTTTGTATTCAAATAAGTCATTATTTTCTATTTCTCCGACAATATTTTTTTGTTTTGATATGTTAAAACAATTCTTTATCTAACCTAAATTGTTGCATAATAAAATATATAAACCACACTCATCATTAAAAAATAATAATAAATATTAGAACTAATTTTTAATATTATTTTTTCTTTAAAAAATAATATTTTTTTATTTATACAATAAAATTCTGTATTATTCAATTTTAAATCACATCATAAATTTTGTTTGAAATTTTAGATTTTAAAGAATGACTTCTGATTTTAAAAATAATGTAAATTGAGTAATAAAACATATAAATATAATATTTATAGTTAGTTATTAGTATATTTAATTTAGTAGCGAATGTGATGATTATTATAGAAGTTTATGAATTTTTTCTTTATTTTTCAAATATATAATTATAATAAATCACAAGTATTCAAATATATAATATTGTAAATGATGTAGTGGTTGTCAAGAATTTAAATTTTAAGATATGAGTTCTCCGGTGATTGCGGAAAACCCTAGGGTTGGTCAAACAGCTGTTGTAGGTGCTACCGGGGCCGTTGGACGAGTTGGGCGGCCATCAGATTTATGTGAGGGGCAGCCGGCATCAGGAGTGATGGAGAGCGGATTTGTGGATCGTGGATTGGAGCAGGTTCTGGACACCAGTACGGAGATAGATGGATGCGATGCCATGGCTCGCGATTCAATGGCGGACGGACTGAGCGTGCCTGTTGGAGATGGAAAACCGACGTTGAAATTAATGAGTGTGATGTTCGTGTCTCTTTTCGTGATATGGTATTGGGGGTAGCAAGGGAGGCTGGTGGAAGTCTGGCGATTCCTGAATCGGACGTTGAAATTAATGAGTGTGATGTTCGTGTCTCTTTTCGGGAGGGCATTCCTGTGATTGATTTTTCGGAAAAAGTTCATGAGCAAATCAATGCTAAGCTTACGAATTCTGTGGTGGTGCGATTGCTTGGCCGTTCAATTGGCTATACAACTCTCGTTAATAGGATCGAAGCGCTTTGGAGCTTGGCTGGCGCTATGTCGCTAGTTGACCTTGATAATGGATATTTTTTAGTGCGTTTTGCTTTAGCTGAGGATTGTGAGAAGGTTCTTACGAGTGGCCCTTGGGTCATCTACGTAGTTACTTGACGGTTCAACCTTGGAGTAGGAATTTTTCTACGGCGGCGGATCATCCTTGAAAGATCGTGGTTTGGGTGCGTTTGCCAGGTCTACCCTATCTTTATTATTCGAAGGGTATGTTTCAGATTATTGCTGGTACCATTGGTAAGGTGATTTGTGTCGATTATAATACTCAAGAAGGTAAGCGTGAGCGTTTTGTGAGACTTGCCGTTGTCGTTGATTTGCACTTACTGTTGCCATCGAGCCTTATAATAGATGGTTTTCGACAACGTATAGAGTATGAGGGTCTCCCGCTGATTTGTTATAGTTCTGAAAAATATGGACATACAATTGAGACTTGTAAGCCCACCGTAGAAGTAAGTAAATCTGGTGATCCTAATGAGATTGTTCGCATGGATGATGTTGAGCCCGCTGAGCGATATGGTCCACAGATGCAAGTGATGAGTCGTCGGCCTTGTAATACCAATGTTGCGAAAAAATAGAACAAAGGCGCCATGCATAAACATGTGGCTGTGGGTAATAAGTCTAGAAGCTTTGAGGCTCTTACTATTGATGATGGTTCTGATATTGATAGTGCGCCGATAGAAGGAGGGAGCTTGTCGTCGAAATCTCTTGCACCTTCGAATATGAGTAAGGATATGGCTGGAGCCGAGGTCGTCAATAAGGGATGTCTAGGGGGTAATGTTTCGGTTGCTGGCCGTTAGGTAGAAGGGTCAGAGGGGCGTTGTTGATGGACGTAATGTGCTACGTCGGGGATTTGGTTCGAATTCAGGGTTGGTGGATGGATTGCGGATGTTGTAGAAGGAGGATACACTGGTTAGGCCGGTGAGTGGGTTGAATCTTCTGGGAGGAAATGAGGTTGTGTCTACGGGAACAGTGACTCTGGCACCGGTTATGTTGGATGTAACGAAGAACGCATCGGTTACTGTTTTGGATAAGGCGTAAGGGCAACAGCTGGGGACTGTGAGAAAAATTAAAAAAATCACCGGGAACAGGGAAGAGCAAGGTTTCAGAGGTATCAAGGATGAGTAAAGCGTCATCACCGGCTGGCTTGGGGCCTACGGTGGCGAGGCGGCTAACTAAGCTCAAATGTGCTGCTAGATTGGGACCGTACCTGTAAAAAAAGAAGCCACTAGAGCCGAACGAGAATAAGGACCCGAATGTTGTGAATTTGGGTGATTGGATTGGTGAAATGTCGCAACACCTTACATCTAAAGTTTCTGCTCGTGAGAGTGTGGCACAGAAATCTCCTGGCAAATTGTCCCTGAAGGATGACAGTTTACAATGGCGGGATAATACCATCTTTGATGGTGAGGAGACACCTCGGTAATGAGTTCTTCTCTCATTTTCCTTTGCTTTTTAATGTTTAAGATCTTATATTGGAATGTTTAGGGTGCCATGACCCCGTGTTTAACCGTTTCTTGAGGCTTCATATTAGATCACAGAAGCCAGATATTGTGGTGCTGATGGAAACTAGGGTGAGTGGGAAGACTGTTGATGATATTATTGCTCGCCGTGGCTTTCCCTTTTCTTATCGCGTGGAGGCTTCTGGTTTTTTTTTGGGGGGGGGGGGTATATGGATGCTTTGGAGGGATTCTGTCTCTCTTGATGTTCTCACGGTTAGTAATCAGTTTATTCATGTGGTGGGCAAGATTCAACATTCTGGGGATTCTGTTCTTTAGCTCTGGATGAGGACATTCCATGGGTTCTTGGGGGTGACTTTAATGCAATTATTTGTCCCTTGGAAAGGATGGGGGGCTCGTGTAGAAGAAGTGTGTTTTGCAGACAGTTTGCTGATTTTATTGATAAGGCTAATCTTTCGGACTTGGGTTATCAGGGTCCTCGTTTTACATAGAAGTGGGGTTCCCTATTTCAACGTCTTGATAGGTGTGTGGGGAACGATGCTTGGTATGATAAATGGCCGCACTCTGTCGTTCATCATCTTCCTCGCCTTGGATCAGATCATAGACTTATTCTCTTAATGTCGGATGCTGGGGTTCAGACGTCCATGGCAAGCACGTTTAAATACCTCGTCGCATGGCAAACTAATCCAAGTTTTGTGAGTGTGGTTGAGGAGGCTTGGAGCCACGAGTTTTCGATGGTGGATAAAATGCATAAATTTCAGGAGCTTGCACGAGTTTGGAATTTTGAGACTTTTGGGGTTATTCATTGTAAAAAGCTAAGCTTTTGGCGCGTATAAAGGGTGTTGAGCGGATCAATGAATTTTCAGAAACTAATAGCTTGCAGGATCTCGAGAATGATCTCAAAAGTGAGCTTGATGTGGTGCTTTAGCAAGAGGAAAGTTTATGGTTTCAATGATCGCGTTGCGAGTGGATTAATAATGGCGATCGTAACACTAAGTATTATCATCGTGTGACGAAGGCTAGGAAACGGCGTAACTTGATTACTATGATGAAATTGGCGGATGAGGAATGGTGTGATGATGCTGGCCGTATTTGGGATGGTGTTGTGTTGTATTTCCAATATGTGATAAGGTTTTTTTTAAAGAAAACCGCTAAATAGGGGCCTTATCACTATTTTCTTCTTGAAAAAGGGGGTTTATTAAAAAAAGGGGGAAATCCGTATTTTGGAAAATTGTAAAAACTTGGAGTCGCCACCGGCCACTGAGGTAGGCCAGACACCACAAAACCAGAGATTCGTTTTAAAAGGGTTCGGGAGTTGGTTACGTGTGGGGAAGGATTAGCACCCCATCACGCCCGGAAATCGGTACCAAATTACTTGTTGCCTTTTAATCGGTAGAAATTATTTAAAGACCGAAGTGAATTTAATAAAAATGTTCTTAAATGAAAATGTGACTTAAATAGCACGAGCTTTATCGAATAGTGGCATTTAGAATTAATTAGACATTTAATTAAAATGATGACGGTACACCGGACCATAGACTAAACCGACATCAAATAAGGCTGACTGCCGTGTTAGTTTAGGGTTCGGATCTCGTACGTCACCTTTATGCATGATGCGAGAAAATAAGGGATGATGCGTGTTATTTCCATTTTTATACCTCCGCTTATCTAAAGACGGTGAAAATCAACCCAAATATCCGATTGACATCCATTAAGCTAGGACTGTCGTATCTCGGATACCGGAGTTAATTAATACCTCTCTTTGGGTATATTTTAGATTAATTAATTATCGAGCAACCGAGATACCAAAAATCGCATGAATGACATCTAAGAATGCATGTCACAATCATAAAAAGAACAAACAATGCACATATTAAAATAACACATACAACGCACATAATAAAGCTAACTATGCATCAAAAATACATGTAAAAGCATACAACCATATATAAAAAAACATTAACCACATATCATATATTTACATCAAATGAATATAACAACATGACATAAAAAAACACATACTCGATACTAAAATGTATTAAAAAGACAGAATGCATGGTTGACGGTATATAATATTGCAAAAACAATATGCAAGATAATAAAATACGAAATGAATCAAATGCAAATTCATAGGGACCAGAGCTGTAAATTATCCCTAAAAACATTAATTAAAAGACGAAATAGGGACTTAATTAAAAAGACGCGGAAAGGCACAAGGACTAGAACGAGAATTAATCCATCCGAAAGTCGATTAAAACGGAAATCCGGACGAAATTGAAAATACTTGAAAACACGGAGGGACCTGGCGAGAGGTTTTCAAACGTGGAAGCCCTCCCCGCGTGATTTTAAGAACGCGAAAGGGTTTAAAACTCAATTAACCGATTTAAAAAAAAACCAAAACACTATAAATACAAACTAAAAAAAATTTCAACTCTTTTATTCTCTTAAAATCAAAACCTAAACCTAATTTCGAGTTCCCTCTCCCCCTCTCTGAATAATCCGGCGCCGGAACCCTAGAAAAAAACTTTCCCTTTGTTTTCTTTTCGAGACCAAACCGATATCAGAAGCCCTTTCTTTTTTTAAAAAAACCAAAAACGTTTCTCTTTTTTTGTAAAAACCAAAAAAACGAAACTAAAAGAAAAAACCACAAACCTTACCCTTTTCGTGTCACCAGCTCACCATGCATGGCCTCCGAGAGAGCCAGAAGGCTTATCGCCGGCAACGGACAACAACGATGGGGATCCCAACTCGAAACGGAGGTAAAAAAGAAAGACTCTTTACTGTTTTTTTATTTTTGATTCGAAATCGAAATGAAAAGAAGATGAAGACGATGATCTACCTCCTGTAAACTGAGGTTGCTTGTATTTCTCTGAAGGTTTTGATTACAATACTCTCTGAAATTTTCGAGTTGAAAATCCCCCTCTTTACAATTTTTTTTTCTCCCTAAGAAAATCCTCCCCTGATTTACATTGCATGCGAGTATTTATAGCCCGAAAATTACTCTTTTTTCGATTTACATAAATCGGAAGGAAATCTGCTATTGGTTCTGCCCTCATTTGTTTGTATTCAAGTTCGTCTTCTCTGTGAAATTCGTTGCAATTTGTTGTGCATTTTTCTAACATTCTATTGTTTGTGCATGTGATGTGGCTGCCGAGGGGGGAGAGGGGACCATGGAGAGCTGGCCCGACGACGTGGAGTGCTCCGTGCCACCGATTGGGATCTGGAGAGACTCGGGCGTGTGATGCACGCGCGCGTGTGGGAGTCGAATCGCCGCGCGTGGGCGCGTTGGGGTCTCTGGAACCTTCTCCGGCTCAATCTCAGCCATCCGATGCTCTCCCGGTCCAATGGTCCTGAGGGGTGCGACGCTGGGACAAGAGGAGGCCAGCTAGGGTTTTCATTCCCTGGTGCAATATGGACCGTCAGATCTAGATCAGATCTGACGGTGGAGACAGGGCGGCTGCAAAGACAAAGATGGCTCATTAGGGTTTCTTTCCTTAGCAGATTAGGGCTTTAATTATTTGGGCCTACGGGCCTTGTAATATGTATATAATATTTTGGGTTTTTAGTATTCTGTAAATGGACTTTTAATAATTAAATATTGGGCTTTATTTATATATATATATTAGTATTTTGTTTTCTGATTTTCAAAGTTAATAATAATAATAATAATAATAATAATAATAATAATAATAATAATAATAATAATAATAATAATAATAATAATAATAATAATAATAATAATAATAATAATAATCTAGTACGGTGGTAAGATAATAATGTGATGTTAATAATAATAATAATACTAATGGTATAATAATGATGGGGGATAATAACATAATAACATAGTAATTATAATAATATAATATATGATAGTAGTGTTAATATAATACTAGTAATAGTATATAGTAGATAATAATTATGGTAACAATAATAATAAAGAAGATGACATATTATATTAGTAGTGTTTAGGGGTTTTTCACATAAATGATATAATATAGATATGATACTAATAGTAATATTTTTGCTTTTTTTGTTTTGGATTTTAATGACACATATAAGCCCACTACTATAAGACGAAATAAAAAGATGTTAGCTGTAACCCCCTCGTCCCGGTCTGGTCGGATGACCGGTCCGAGTGGGCCACACGGGGAAAACCGAAGCGAAACCCGTTAAGGCTTCCCCTCGGTTAACGACCCAGAAAATACCTTTTAACTTTAGTCTTATCTAGATGCATATTTAATTCCTATGTGTGGTCCAACAGCGGAAGATACAAGCAACGAAACATTTACCGATCAAACAAAACATAAAACAGTCCATTTTACTTCATTTCAGCAGGCCGTTTCGAAACACCTATAGGGTGTTCCGAAACACCCTGACCTAGTCAACGGCCTGGGTCAACCACAAGGTGACCGTTCCGAAACAGGGGGAGACCCGTATCGGAACGACCTTGACGGTCAATATCTCGTGGTCAACGAGATTTGACCGTTTCGGAACTTCAAAGGCCCGTTTCGGAACGGCGTCATCTCGCCAATTTCTCAAAATTCCAGTAGCGAAAACGTTCCGGAACGACCCTCATCCGTTTCGAAACGGCAGGCCATTTACACAGGGGCCGTTTCGGAACACGGGGACCCGTTCCGAAACACCCCCTGTCTGCAGACTCGATTTTGCTGTTTTGAGGCACAAAGGTGCCCCAAAACATCACCAAACCACATCATGACACCCAACCAATTAAATCCAAGATATAACAACAATATTAACATGCTAAAACAAGATTTAGACATGTCTAATGCTAAGGCAACATCCCACAAACATGCATTCATTCCAACATCGTTCAAACACATATATATACTCCTAAGGCAAAAGACTAACATTCAAGTAAGCAATTAGGCATGAGTTAACATTCAACATGACATCACAACCATACAAAGCAAGAGGCTAAGGAGTCTAAACAAGCTCCTATCACCCAACAACAATCCAACAAAACCTTACACATCCCATTGCTTAAACTATTACATGTCTTAGCATTAAAACCATACTTGATGAACACAGTCCAAAATCACACTTGGAGGCCCTCCACTTGCCCGAGCAACCCACGAACTAAGGATCTGCAATGTTGAACAAAGAGAGCGTAAGCAATAATGCTTAGTGAGGGTAAGCTCTAAAAACAAACCTCAACACTGCAGGGTCCGAGCACGATCTAGCCAAGGCAATTTACATTTGTCAAGAGTCCACAAGATATAAATGCATGAGCAATATATCACATATATGCCATAAACATGAGCTCAACACTACCATACATGTAATCGCATTTAAACATCCAAACAGCTCATATATTCCAACACTTTGATACACATATCAATCAACATTGGCACCTAGTTAAGACCCGAATACGCGGATAGACACGTTGGAAACTCATATCCAACAACCACATTACCTCGGTGGGATTCCACTCATCACCGGTCTCGCGGAGGGGATTCCACTCATCCTCACGCCCCGTCGATGGGATTCCACTCATCACCGAATATATTCAATTACAATTCCGGGCGAACCCGTACTCCTCCTTGGTGACTCAACGCCACCAAGGCCACGCGCGACTTTAGACTCATGTGTACACACTAACATCCTAATGATCGATCATTTGTATCCAAGTTTACTAGTGCCAATATTTACCCACATCACATTACTCATTTTATAAACCTTGTGCTTAGCACACACTCACCCACAACCATCATTATGCATGTCTCAAACATCATAAGTCCAATCTCATTTCACATGTATAAGGCAATATACATAGACATTCATATCGCAAATTTATGCAAGACATACACAACCATAAAGTGAGTTCAACCAAGGGCTCTAGATCAAGTTTAGGATTAGGCTACCACCCTAATCCTAACTCTAGGTGGGTCTACCAAGCCCAACCTAGTCCATATACTCGAACCAACTACTTTAAAACATTTAAAAGCAACAACCACTCACCTAAACTTCCTAGCTCAAAGACCACGCAAGCGACCGTTCTGCAAATTCCCGGATTCTCTTCCAAAGCTTCACCGACGCCCAAACTCGGTTCTAATCAATCTCAAACACAAACAAAACATTCATAATCAATATCTCATCAACGGAAACAACCCGGAACAATACTTCAAGCACTCAATACCCAAAACAAGTCCCAAAAACAGAATTTCCGAGCTGCCCTTAAAGCCCACCAATATCTTCCATTTCAAGCATCCAAATAACCATCAAACACACCCAAAGCAGCCCTCATATATCATACTAACATCAGCCCTCGAAAACCAACATTGAAACACCCGAAAAACCATTTTAAAACCCTCCCAAAACCCCATTGGTACCCAATTCCGAAAATTGATTAAAATCACTTGAAATTCACATATATCATACCATTTGACTTCTACATAACTTATCTAAACATATTAAATCAACACATTTACTTTAACAACATAAAGCTTCCATTTTTAATCCCAACTCCCCAAAATTCCATTTTCTCAAACTCTTATGAAAATGAAAATAGAAGGTACTTTTAAAGAGGGGAGGATGAGGGGAAGTCAAAAACATCCTTACCTTTCGATTTGGAGCTGAAATGGAGGAGGAATAAGATGGAATAGTGAACTTGGGTAGAGAACCCTATTTTACGTTGGAAAATCTGATGAAGAAGATGAATAGTGGAAGTGTGATAGGGAAAAAGGGGTTTAAATTTGAAGTAGGGTAAATTACCCAAAAGGCCATTAATGAATAGTTTTCCTTGTTTTTAAATTAGCTCTTCAACTTTGAGTCTAAAACACTTTGGTCCCGTTTTAAAAGGTAAATTTTGTAACCCAATATTTTAAAAGGATTATTTCATAAACCAACTCGAGCCCAAATAATATTAAAATATTATTTTTACCTAACCCCTAAACCCGGGTGTTACATTAGCTCGGACAAAATTAGTGATTACAGTTGCCCCTCTTTGCTTATACTTGTTGAACAAGAATAAAACAAAGACCATAAGCACTAATTTTGTCAAACTTCCCTGTTTGGGGTGATTTGCTCCTCCGAAGCGGCAGAAACAAAGCTGGTAGCGTCAGCGTGTCCTCCCTGAATGGCAAAGGACAGAGTCGATTCATTCTTCCTAAGCGGTAAAGAATGAACTTCAAATAGCGTGCTTTCCCGGAGCGGCGAAAGCAAACTGGACAGGCTTTCTAGCTCTTCTGTCCAGGGATCCTTGAACTCTTTTGCTCTCAGATCAGGATGCGGCGAGTATGAAATTCTTCGCCTGAAACTACATTTGCTCTTCCGAAGCGGCAGGAACAAAGTCGGTAGCATTGGTATGTCCTCCCTGAACGGCAAAGGGCATGGTTGATTCATTCTCCCTAAGCGGCAAAGAATAAACTTCCAATAGCGTACTTTCCCGGAGCGGCGAAAGCTAACTGGACAACGTTGGCTTGTACTCCCTGAGCGGCAAAGGACATAGCTGATTCATTCTCCCTAAGCGGCAAAGAATAATCTTCCAATAGCGTACTTTCCCGGAGCGACGAAAGCAAACTGGACAACGTTGGCATGTCCTCCCTGAGCGGCAAAGGACATAGCTGATTCATTCTCCCTAAGCGGCAAATAATAAACTTCCAATAGCGTACTTTCCCGGAGCGGCGAAAGCAAACTGGACAACGTTGGCTTGTCCTCCCTGAGCGGCAAAGGACATAGCTGATTCATTCTCCCTAAGCGGCAAAGAATAATCTTCCAATAGCGTACTTTCCCGGAGCGGCGAAAGCAAACTGGACAACATTGGCATGTCCTCCCTGAGTGGCAAAGGACATAGTTGATTCATTCTCCCTAAGCGGCAAAGAATAATCTTCCAATAGCGTACTTTCCCGGAGCGGCGAAAGCAAAATGGACAACACTGGCATGTCCCCCCCTGAGCGGCAAAGGACATAGCTGATTCATTCTCCCTAAGCGGCAAAGAATAAACTTCCAATAGCGTACTTTCCCGGAGCGGCGAAAGCAAACTGGAAAACATTGGCATGTCCCCCCTGAGCGGCAAAGGACATAGCTGATTCATTCTCCCTAAGCGGCAAAGAATAAACTTCCAATAGCGTACTTTCCCAGAGCGGCGAAAGCAAACTGGACAACGTTGGCATGTCCTTTAGAAAAGATACGATTAAGAAATCGAGTTTTAAGAAAAACTATCCTTTAGGAAGGATACGATTGAGAAATCGGAGTTTTGAGAAAAACATCCTTTAGAAAGGATACGATTGAGAAATCGAGTTTTAAGAAAAACATCATTTAGAAGGGATAGGATTGAGTAATCCGAGTTTTAAGGAAAACATCCTTTAGGAAGGATAGAATTGAGAAATTCGAGTTTTATGAAAAACATCCTTTAGAAAGGATAACATTGAGAAATTGGTTTTAAGAAGAAAAAAAACGTCCTTTAGGAAGGAATGCAATAGAGTTTTGAGAAATCACATCCTTTAGAAAGGATAAAAAAATCAGGGATTAAGAACCTTGATACCAGTCAAAGGATTCTTGAGATCTATTTCTCTTCTCGTAGAGCCGTAGATCCACCCCTTTATCAATCTTCAAATACCTGTTCAAAATGAGCAAAATGCTATGGTGGTATGAGTTAGCATGCTCCTAACATAGGGTTGTCTAGCTATTAATGATGCATGAGCATATTTCGTGACACAAAGATGCGTATGGTTATGAGAGTGCAAAGATGCATGAATTTAGTTTGTCTTTATTCTTTAAGGTCGGTGGTCACCATCTTGAGACTACAACCACTCCTCAGACACATGTCTTGACAAACTTAGCTTTCGTCTGTCGTTGCTCATTCCCCGAGTTCAATGACCCTAGTTGTAATCAGAATCAAGCACTTCCAAGCCGCATGCCATCTCCCATCTATTATGATTCGAAATTCTATGTGCTAAAGCCTCTGTTGCCCCACGGACAAAGATGCCCCAATGGTCCTTCATCGTCATACATCACGTAGTGCCCCTCAATTTTGGGTCTCACTACCGACGATGCATTTATCTCTGAAGTAATACAAGGAAATCTCTTTGTTTAAAAATATGTCAATTCACTAGTCGTCATTCTAATGAAGAGTGGATTTTCAAATTAAAATATAGAACTTTGAAACCAACAGTCTAATTAAAAGAAAAACATAATAGGATGCCCCGGATATCAGATGCAAGAGCGTCTTAGATGCAACTTTTCGATGATCTCTTCAAGCATAGCTTGCGTCCTTGAATGTTGTGGCGATATTTGAAGTAATGAGATTCCTCCCTAATCGCTCGGTTCATCCTCATGATTATGGTACTTGCTGGATCAGCTCGATTACCATTCCTTCTAATCACGTTTCTCCATTCATATGTATGTTTAAAATTTCAACTTTCGCTTAGCCCATGGGGCATGTGCGTTTATGATTACCATTGATTTCGTGTTGGTGTCCTCAAGGATTCATTTTCAGGACTTATTCAATTTATTCATTTATTTCTCTTTCTTAGGGGAATTCAACTCGTCACAATCCTTTGGCTCGAGAAAAAAAGATGGAGCATACAACGATACCCCGAGTTACTCGGCATGGTCACGATTTTGAAAATATTACCATCACTCATGAAGCGAAGAGATTCAGGCTTCAGCGGAGTGCCCCTAAAATTCCACACTCGTATCCGAAAATTCCTATTACCAGGCTTCGGAAATTAGAGTGCTTTTGTTAATGCCTATTACCAGGCTCTGAAATTAAATTCATTTATTTTGTTTTGAAACAGTCTATTTTTCACTTTTTTTGCACATTTAAGCAACCTTATTTGGGTTCTCTTAGTAGATTTCCTTATCATCGAACATCATCGAAGGAATAGTAGTCTTTGTTGAGTGTGTAAAAGTTCTATTATTTACACCCTTTTTAACCCATATTTCTGCTGCATTCAAGCATCATTGCATTGCATTTAGGTTAGTTTTCAATAAAACATCACAATTATATAAAAGGCACGGATTCTACTGAAAGATGGCTATTTTTGCAGGTATCTGTCACAGTAGATGTTGAAGGCAGGCGCAGGGCAGATAAGCAGGGAAGCTGAACTGGACAAGCAGCCGAAGAAGACGAACCTGTCATGGACCTGTCGTGACAGCATGGTGACAGCAGACTTATGGAGAGGAAAAGCAAAGTGGACCTCGATAGATAGAGAAAAATCTGCTCATCTGTCGTGTGAAAGCCAAATATTTTTCCAAGCCCCGGATTAAAAGATATGTCAAGCCGAAGCTCGAGGAGAAGAAATCCCTAAAAGCAAGGATGCGGCTGGAAAGTAGGAGTCTTTAGAGATTTAGTCTTTATTAGAATCTTACTTTTAATTAAAGTTGTAATCCTTGTTACCTTAGATAACTTGAGCCCAAAGCTTATATAAGGGCATAGATTTAACCTAGGAGCATAACAGATTACCCCATAACCGAAACCTAAACCCTGCTGTTTACCTGTCACCGACATGTTCTAAATTCCCCCTAGGGCTACGGGTTGTTTTGTAAAGTAGTTGCAAGGGTTGCTTTGTTTTAGGATTTTTCAAGTTCAATAAAATAAACTTCAAGTTCTTTTATCTTGGTTTTAATATCTTGCAAGAGCATCGGGAGAGCATTGTGAGGTTATCCATTTACTTAGCATCGGGAGAGTTAAGTATACGAAAGAGATAAGAGCGCGTTCTCTAGTTTATAGTTGAACCATCTCGTGCCTAGGGATAGGGCGAGGTTAAGTGGCTAAGGAAGAATTCATACACATCGGTGTTCATCCTTCGATTCACGCCGGGAGGTATCATCAAAGACGTGATCATCGACAGACTTGTGCCTAGGGATAGGGCAAGGCAGATCTGGGATTCTTGCCAAGCTTGAAGTACTGAGTTAGTGTTCGCTGCCGCGACAGCTAACGGACAGACGCCGCGACAGGTGCTGTCAGCGACGGGTGCGACGACAGAACTGGAGATCCTAAGCAATTCAATACCTGCACTACGGAGCAATTCAATACCAGCCCATTCTCTCTATCTTGATATTTCAATTCCTTTATTTACGTTTTTACATTATTATTCGTGACAACTTCTCATAATTATTTCTTTTACCTTCGTGCAGTGAATTCAGGTGAAGCTATTAGCCCAATCCCTGTGGAGACGATATCCGATACTTCGTATCACTTTACTACTTGCGTCGTGTATACTTGCACTATAATTGCTATAGACTATTTTACACGCAACAAGTTTTTGGCGCCGTTGCCGGGGACTGGCAACATAACTACATCTTTCTTTTATTGCACTTTTTTCTTTTATTTTTATTTTCGTTTTTATTTTTATTTTTCTTTAATTTTTCTTTTGTGTTTTAAACTCTTGCTTTTCACAAGGTTTTCTTGTTTATGCGCAGATCGAAAAGAGGTGAAGATCCTGAGTATAAATTAGATCCGGAGATCGAACATTCCTTCAATCTCAAGAAACAAATTCGCCACCTCTTAGACCGAAACGAATACCTCGAGGAACAGCTAGAGCAGATGGCCCGTAATCAGCCTGTTGGTGACGGTGTACCGCCTGTCGATGACCCGCCCGCAGCAGGTGGACGACGGTCATGTCGTGACTACATGCTGAACGATCATGTAGAACTGGAGACCACGCTGCCGGATATTGACGTTGACAACTTCGAACTTAAACCTGTCATGTTTAGTATGATCAACAACGTCGGGCAGTTTAGTGGTTCTGCGACAGAAGATGCTAGGGAGCATCTCAAAACGTTCCAGGAGATTTGTGGTTCGTTTAGACTGCCAGGAGTTAGTCCGGAGATACTGAGGCTTCGGTTATTTCCCCATTCATTGAGGGACAGAGCTAAGACTTGGTGGAATAAACTTACACCGGGTTCTATTATGACTTGGGCAGATTTAACTCGTGAATTTTTGTCTCGTTTTAATCCTTCACATTTAGCTGAGCGATTACGTAACGAAATTGCTACTTTTCAACAGGAAGATGACGAGCCGATGCACGAGGCCTGGGACAGATTTACAACTCTTCTTCGAAACTGCCCAATGCATGGATTCCCCGTCTGGAATCAGGTAACTAAGTTTTATAATGCTGCTAACTTACAAACTCACATTCGAATTGATTCTGCAGCGAATGGACTATTATTGGATAAAGATCCGGACGAGGCCCTGCAAGTTTTGAAACATCTGGCTAAGAATGAGGAGCAGTTTCCAACCGCAAGAAGAGGGGGTAAACGGGTACTTGCTGTCAAGGACTATGAAGCCGACAGCACTATGAAATCGCAGGTAGCATTCCTTACTAAAGCAATGAAAAAGTTATTGAATGATGATGAATTACAAGGATTTGCTGTCGAGGAAGTTTGTGCTACTTGTGAGGGAAATCATAGTAGGGATGAGTGCCCAATAAATATAGAAGAGGGAAAATATGTTGGAAATTACAAGCCGAACTACAATTCCAGCAACTATAATTCCAATTGGAGGAAAGATCCCAAATTCTCCTGGAGTAACCCCAACAACGCCCTGAATCCACAAGCGCATAATCAGAATCAGGGAGGTCCTAGATTGTTGACGCGACAGCATCTGCCATAGAACCTGCCTCCTCAGCAGCAACAGCAGCCACCACCTGCCATGAGTAGTATATTGGAGCAGACTCTGGCCACCTTTATGTCTCAGACTGGTACGTATATGGAGAATATTAATCAGTTTGTCAAGAAGACGGAAAACTTTATGGATGAAACCAAGATGAGAATGACAAATCATGAGGCTACCTTGAAATCTCTAGAGACACAAATGGGTCAGGTGTCGCAGCATATTAAGCCACGGCAGAATGGAGGATTCCCTAGCAATACTGAAAATGCTAGACCGCCCCCACATGAGCAATGTAAGGCGATTACTACTAGGAGTGGGAAAAAGTTACCAGGGCCGGAAAAAGAAGCTGAAACAGAAAAGGAACCTGCCTTGGATAAACCTGCCGAGGAAGCTGCCCCGACAGGTGATAAACAGACTGCTGCCGATGAGCCTGTCACGACAGCAGAAGCGACAGAGGAGAAAAAAGATGAGTATCGTCCTCAGATTCGCATGCAGTGGGAAGGACGCATTGCTGATTACCGTCCCCCACCACCTTTTCCGCAACGGATACAGCAAGCTAAGCATGAATCTCAACTTAAAAAGATTTATGATATTTTTAAACAGGTTCATATTAATATTCCGTTGTTAGATGCTGTTAGGGAGATGCCCGGTTATGCTAAATTTCTCAAGGATGTTATGTCGAAAAAATCTAAACTTGGGGAATTTGAAACGGTA
Source organism: Hibiscus tridactylites (assembly GCA_958450335.1). Taxonomy (NCBI): domain Eukaryota; kingdom Viridiplantae; phylum Streptophyta; class Magnoliopsida; order Malvales; family Malvaceae; genus Hibiscus; species Hibiscus tridactylites. The sequence goes on along the minus strand of OY288273.1, from coordinate 24,188,876 downwards.
AGGATGCAAGAAGGTTGCATGAGTATTCTTCATAGGCAGCCGCCCCAGAAAAAGAAGGATCCGGGGAGCTTCATCATACCTTGTGTAATCGGCGACAGATTTGTGGGTAAGGCATTATGTGATCTTGGTGCTAGTGTTAATCTAATGCCCAAATCTGTTTTTCAGAAACTAGGTATTGGCAAGGCGCGGCCCACGACAGTTACCCTACAGCTAGCCGACCGCTCTTACGTTCACCCCGAGGGAAAAATTGAAGATATTTTGGTAAGAGTGGATAAGCTTATATTTCCTGCTGACTTTCTTATTTTAGATTGTGAGGCAGATGAGAACGCACCAGTCATCCTCGGGCGACCCTTCTTAGCCACGGGAAGATCATTGATTGATGTGGAGAAAGGAGAACTCACCATGCGCGTGAACGATCAAGAAATTAAGTTGAATGTTCTCCAAGCAATGAAACATGCTGATGTGGACGAGGAGTGTAAGGCCATCATTGAGGTGACCTTTGATCAACCCTGCATCAGGTCGGGCTGCCGTGATATAAAATTTGGTCACTGCCATGACGGCCACTTACAAGCCTGTCACGACAGTGACGACGACAGTAATGACGACAGCACCGACGGCAGCGACTCCTCTGAATCCGATACATCTGATACTGAAGGTCATGAGGAGGTAGACTGGTTAGACCATCGTCCAGGTAAGTTATTCGAACCTTTGAATTACACTTCGGATAACCATTTAATCCAAAAGCCATCTACTGTTGAACCACCTGTCTTAGAACTTAAGCCCCTGCCAGGGCAGCTTAAATATGCTTATCTTGGTTGTGATGACACACTGCCCGTAATCATCTCTGCTAAGCTGCCGCAGGAACAGGAATGACAGCTGATCGACATGTTAAGGCAGCACAAGAAGGCGATTGGATGGACGATAGCAGACATTCAAGGCATTAGTCCGGCATTATGCATGCACAAAATCCTCCTTGAGGAAGATCATAAGCCGACTATAGATGCCCAAAGGCGGTTAAACCATGCGATGAAGGAGGTAGTGCGTAAGGAGATCATTAAATGGTTAGATGCTGGTATTATTTACGCCATCTCCGACAGCAAATGGGTAAGCCCGGTGCAATGTGTTCCCAAGAAAGGAGGCATGACCGTGATAACCAACGAAAACAATGAGTTAATCCCAACCAGGACTGTGACCGGTTGGAGGGTTTGTATAGACTATCGGAAGCTTAACAAAGCTACCCGAAAGGATCACTTTCCTTTACCCTTTATTGATAAAATGCTTGATAGATTAGCGGGTAAGCCTTACTATTGTTTTCTTGATGGTTACTCAGGTTACAATCAAATTGCTATTGCACCAGAGGATCAAGAGAAAACGACGTTCACATGCCCCTACGGTACATACGTGTTTAGGAGGATGCCGTTTGGACTCTGTAATGCACCTGCCACCTTCCAAAGGTGCATGATGGCTATATTCCCCGACATGGTTGAGGACTTCCTTGAGATTTTCATGGATGATTTTTCCGTTTTTGGAGACGATTTTGAGAGCTGCCTCGGCAACTTACAAAAGGTACTTGAAAGATGTGAAAAAGCTAATCTTGTTTTAAATTGGGAAAAATGCCACTTTATGGTGGATGAGGGGATAGTCCTTGGCCATAAGATTAGCTGCCGTGGGATAGAAGTCGACAGGGCCAAAATAGAGGTAATTGAGAAGCTGCCGCCGCCAACCACAGTCAAGGGCATTCGGAGTTTTCTAGGGCATGCTGGTTTTTATAGGAGATTTATTGCGAATTTCTCAAAAATCACGAAACCCCTATGCCATCTCTTAGAGCAGAACCGACCCTTTGACTTTAATGAAGAATGTACTGAAGCATTCAAGGTTCTGAAGGAAAAGCTAGTGACAGCCCCCATAGTACAGCCACCAGACTGGACACAACCATTTGAGATCATGTGTGATGCCAGTGACTATGCTGTCGGGGCAGCACTTGGGCAGCGCAAGGACAGGCTGTTTCATGTCATATACTACGCCAGCAAAACATTAAATGACGCCCAAGTAAACTATACCACCACAGAAAAGGAGCTGTTAGCTGTGGTGTTCTCCATCGACAAGTTTCGTTCTTACATACTTGGGACGAAAGTAATAGTGCACACCAACCATTCTGCCCTTAAGTACTTGTTCGCAAAGAAGGATGCAAAGCCTAGGTTGATACGATGGATCTTGCTATTACAAGAGTTCGACCTTGAAATCAAAGACAAAAAAGGGACAGAAAATCAGGTGGCAGATCACTTGTCGAGGTTGGAGAAGGGACAGAGTCTACCATTCGATGAGACACACATATTGGAGACCTTCCCAGATGAGCAGCTCTTTGCTGCCGCAATCGCTGTCGCGACAGCCATGGCGGCAGGTAAGTCTTCTGACCTTCCCTGGTATACTGATTTCGTTAATTTTATAGTTAGCGGAATATTTCCTTCTGATCTTAATTATCAAGCCAGGAAGAGGTTCCAAAATGATGTTAAGCATTATTATTGGGACGAGCCTCTTCTTTTCAAAATGTGCGCAGATCAGATTATAAGGAGGCGTGTACCACAAGAAGAGCAAGAAGACATTCTCCATCACTGTCATGCTTCACAATATGGAGGACACTTAGGAGGCAATAAAACTGCTGCCAAGGTGCTGCAGTCAGGGTTCTACTGGCCGACACTATATAAAGATGCACAAGACTTTTACAAGAACTGTGACAGGTGCCAGCGGACAGGTAACATCTCGAGGAGAAACGAGATGCCACTGCAGAATATCCTAGAAGTCGAGATCTTCGACGTTTGGGGGATTGATTTTATGGGACCTTTTCCATCTTCATGTGGAAATCTTTACATCCTCCTAGCAGTGGATTATGTCTCCAAGTGGGTAGAAGCAATCGCAACTCAAAAGAATGATGCCAAAACGGTCCAAAAGTTTTTGCACAAAAACATCTTTTCTAGATTTGGCATCCCTAGGGCGATTATCAGTGATGAAGGGAGACATTTCGATAATAGGGTAATTGCTGCCGCCTTGAAGAAATATGGTGTCAAGCACAGGATCGCGATAGCATACCACCCACAGACCAATGGACAGGCTGAGATTTCCAACATGGAAGTGAAGAACATTCTTGAAAAGATGGTTAAACCAACTAGGAAATATTGGTCTTTACTTCTGAATGATGCATTATGGGCATACAGAACAGCTTTCAAGACCCCATTGGGCATGTCTCCATACCGTTTGATTTATGGGAAAACCTGTCACCTGTCTGTCGAGATAGAGCACAAGGCATATTGGGCAATCAAGGCAGTAAACATGGACTTGGACAAGGCAGGCCAGAAAAGGCTGTTAGATTTGAATGAGATCGATGAAATACGGACAATGGCCTACGACAATGCAAGGATTTACAAGGAAAAGACTAAGAAGTGGCATGACAAGAAGCTGCTGCCACGACAGTTCTGCCCAGGGCAGCTTGTGTTGTTGTTTAATTCTAGGTTGAAACTCTTTCCAGGGAAGCTCAAATCTAGATGGTCTGGCCCGTTCCAAGTGGTTCAAGTTTTTCCCCATGGTGCCATTACAATTCAATCATTAAAGGACGGGCACCAATTCAAAGTCAATGGACAACGCCTCAAGCATTATCAGGGGACTGAAGCCCCAGGAATACAGGAAGTGGTTACTTTAGGTGATGCCCCACAAGGCATCCCTAATTTAACCTAATTTTTATTTTTATTTATTTTATTATTTATTATTATTTATTAGGAAATTAGGTTTATTTTATTCGAATAATGTTTTGTTTTTCTAATTTCAGTTTTTAGGAAATAAAGGAGTCAAGAAGAAAAGGAGAAGTGACTCAAGCCCACCGCCCATCCATCAGCCCACTAAAGCCCATTTATGGAAACCTGTCGTTTCGGCTGCCGCCGCAGACGGATATGACAGGCTGTCAACAGACTGACACGGCAGACGCAGAAGCGTGCGGCAGACGCGCAGCAGACGCATAAATGCGTGTCAGACGCGTCAGACACGCTACATTCAATCTGCCGCCCCGTTATTCCCGCCTGCCGTTGCGGCATTAAATGGGCAGCTACTCGACCGCTATATAAACCCCTTCCCATTTTCATTTTTCATCACTTCTGATTTTTCTCTCTTGTTATTCTCCTCTAGTTTTATTTGTTTTCTCTCTTTCACAGCCCTTGCAACCAAAATGTCGTCGAGACAAACCCGTCAGAACACTGCTGCCGCTTCTTCTTCAGCAGCAGCATCACCGTTCGCTAAAAAGGAACTATAGGAGGAGCGTGGCTTCATTTACAACAGAGATGCCCCCCATATGGGACTCCGGCCGTTCATTATGAAGGCCATAACGGCACAGCTATGGGAGGACTTTGCCGAGCAGCCGGCAGAGTTAAATGATACTTTGGTTCGAGAATTCTACGAGGCCATCGACAGCAAAATGGCGACATCTGTCACCGTCCGAGGAGTGGCAGTACCCTTCACCGCCAACAGCATCAACCACACGTTCGGCCTCTTCTTTGGCCCCAATGATGATGCTCATCAACAATTTCTGGACACCCTCGACGCTGCTGCCTATGATGCCATCATGGTGGAGCTGACAGAAGCTGGTACGACATGGACCACCAGCAAGAAGAACCCCCACTCCGTCAACAGGGGGCAGCTTCTCCCCGAAGCAAAACTGTGGAACGCTTTCATCAAAAAGCGTATCCTGCCCTCGTCCCACCATACAACAGTCAACCGACAGCGCTTGGCCTTGATTCACTCGATTATGCATGACAGGCCCATCAATGTGGGCAGGTACATGCGGGACAGCATCCTCGATTGTGCCTTCCGCTCGGACTCACGACTATGCCTGCCGTTCACCATCACCGCCCTCTGCCGCTGTGCTGCCGTACTAGAGGAACCCTCCGACAAAATCAAAACGGGCAGCGGCTGGACTGACAACAACATCTCCAGCCTCATGGAGGTCATAGTCGTATCACCCATCAACGCCTTCGACCCAAATGCCCCTCCTGCTGATTCCGATGATGAACCTGCCACCGAACCTGCCCAAGATGCTGCCGCCGACACCGCTCAGACAGATCAGTCTGCACACATCCTTGCTGCCATCCTAAGGATAGAGGAGCGCTAAATGGGTTTGATGACTTTTATCCGCGACTTCTCAAATGCAACGGTAAATTTTATTACTAATACTTTACATTATTCGGATGTCATCTTCCCCACCTTCCCCGCCCATTATTTCCATATCCCCTCCCCCACTCCTACACCACCTGTTTCTCCCCATACACATTCTGCCACTTCCACACCAACCCCTGCCCCAACGGCAGACGGCAGCCCACCGGCAGACACTTCCCCTCGAGGAACCAAAAGACCTGCCACTGCGGAAAGCCCTCTTATCCGGAGGAATTTGGAGAGCGACTTTACGCGGGTAAAACGAATTAAGCACGTGGCAAACAAGAGAAAGCTGTCCAAAGCCATCACCACCAGCAGCTCGTGGGACAGCGGTAGCAGTTCCGACGTCCGGCTAGTGGAGCCCCCTGCCCCTCCACCTGCTGATGAACCTGCTGAGCACCCTGCCCCTCCACCTGCCGTTGAACCTGCAGATGCACCTGCTCCTGAACCTGCCCAGCCCCCTCCACAGCGCAAACGCCGTCATCAGATCTGCGTCAGCAGCAGCAGCGAGGACAGCGAGTGAAAATTTAAGTTTTTATTTTTCCTTTAATGCTGCCTGCCTTATCTTTTGTGATGTACTTTTATTTATCTTGTTTTTCTTTATTTTTCATGTCATTTTGCATTGAGGGCAATGCAACCCTTGAGTTTGGGGGTGGCAACCCTCCATCATCAATGGAGTTTTAAGTCTTTTTATTAATTGTTGTGTCTTATTTTTTTTTATCTATTTTTCTTTAAAAAAAATCAGAAAATTTAAACTGTTGGCTTAAAACTGTGAAAGTAACTGACCTGTCATGACGGCTCTGTCGTGCCAGCATCTTTAGGACAGGTTAAGGAAAAGTTTAGAGCCTTTCTATAGTTCTGAAAACTTAAACACTTTTGTGACTGTTATATTGCTTAGATTTCTTTTAGCCAAACTAGAATAGGAAGCTTAGAACTTGGATAGCCCCTAGAGGTGCCTAACACTGGCTCTAGGAAAGAAGTTTAGCAAAAGAAAATTAAAAACCTAGAGGTGCCCGAAACTGGCTCTAGGAAGCTAACTAGAGGTGCCCGAAACTGGCTCTAGAAAAACTTAGCTTGAAAATAGAAGAAAAAGAAGCATGAAAATGTGCCTTCTAAAAGAAAGTAAACTTTGGCATAAAAATTCGAGTTAAGGAGTTGAATATTCTAGTGAAACTAAGAGAGTCTTAGCATATAACTGTTCACAAGCATGCACACACTACACGAGAGCTATAGGGAGATTCCGGACAGATCCTAACCTTTCCGACAGGTTGCTGCCGCCATAGAGAATGAGCGACAGGTAAGGGACAGTTCACTGTTTGAAGGTCAACACAAAAATTTTCAGTTTTCTTTTGAGTCTTCATTGCTTGAGGGCAAGCAAAAACTTGAGTTTGGGGGTGTGTTGAGTGTGTAAAAGTTCTATTATTTACACCCTTTTTAACCCATATTTCTGCTGCATTCAAGCATCATTGCATTGCATTTAGGTTAGTTTTCAATAAAACATCACAATTATATAAAAGGCACGGATTCTACTGAAAGATGGCTATTTTTGCAGGTATCTGTCATAGTAGATGTTGAAGGCAGGCGCAGGGCAGATAAGCAGGGAAGCTGAACTGGACAAGCAGTCGAAGAAGACGAACCTGTCATGGACCTGTCGTGACAGCATGGTGACAGCAGACTTATGAAGAGGAAAAGCAAAGTGGACCTCGATAGATAGAGAAAAATCTGCTCATCTGTCGTGTGAAAGCCAAATATTTTTCCAAGCCCCGGATTAAAAGATATGTCAAGCCGAAGCTCGAGGAGAAGAAATCCCTAAAAGCAAGGATGCGGTTGGAAAGTAGGAGTCTTTAGAGATTTAGTCTTTATTAGAATCTTACTTTTAATTAAAGTTGTAATCCTTGTTACCTTAGATAACTTGAGCCCAAAGCTTATATAAGGGCATAGATTTAACCTAGGAGCATAACGGATTACCCCATAACCGAAACCTAAACCCTGCCGTTTACCTGTCACCGACATGTTCTAAATTCCCCCTAGGGCTACGGGTTGTTTTGTAAAGTAGTTGCAAGGGTTGCTTTGTTTTAGGATTTTTCAAGTTCAATAAAATAAACTTCAAGTTCTTTTATCTTGGTTTTAATATCTTGCAAGAGCATCGGGAGAGCATTGTGAGGTTATCCATTTACTTAGCATCGGGAGAGTTAAGTATACGAAAGAGATAAGAGCGCGTTCTCTAGTTTATAGTTGAACCATCTCGTGCCTAGGGATAGGGCGAGGTTAAGTGGCTAAGGAAGAATTCATACACATCGGTGTTCATCCTTCGATTCACGCCGGGAGGTATCATCAAAGACGTGATCATCGACAGACTTGTGCCTAGGGATAGGGCAAGGCAGATCTGGGATTCTTGCCAAGCTTGAAGTACTGAGTTAGTGTTCGCTGTCGCGACAGCTAACGGACAGACGCCGCGACAGGTGCTGTCGGCGACGGGTGCGACGACAGAACTGGAGATCCTAAGCAATTCAATACCTGCACTACGGAGCAATTCAATACCAGCCCATTCTCTCTATCTTGATATTTCAATTCCTTTATTTACGTTTTTACATTATTATTCGTGACAACTTCTCATAATTATTTCTTTTACCTTCGTGTAGTGAATTTAGGTGAAGCTATTAGCCCAATCCCTGTGGAGACGATATCCGATACTTCGTATCACTTTACTACTTGTGTCGTGTATACTTGCACTATAATTGCGATAGACTATTTTACACGCAACAGTCTTGCTTCTCTCGCTTTTCCGACCAGAGCGGACAGAATGGGAAGTCTCACTTTATCGTTATCACAACATTCAATCGATCTCTTTCATTAGAATCAATGCCGCATCAAGCATGTGATATCCGAGGACCTATGAAGGTAAGGAGGGATATACATATATATGATTTCAAGGTAATTGTATGTTAAGAAAAATGCATTTTCATTAGAAATAAAATCTGGAAATATAACAAGTGCCCTCACAAAAAGATCATTGCTATCTTCGGGCAAATGATAGCAATGTTTGTTCCATGCATTACTTCAAGAGAAAATGCAACATGAAAGAAGACTCAAACACACGAGGTCCTAACAACCCGGGAAACAACACCTCCCTAAAATTCGCGCTCATCATTCTTTCAAAACCTCAAAAGACCGTTCTCGACCAGTCCTTGAACTTTGTTTTTCATTGCCCCACAATTCTCCGTGGTGTGGCCCATGCTTCCCACATGGTAGTCGCATACGACACTAACATCATAACCTTCAGGATAGGGAGGATCCTTTGGTTTGGACTGAACTGGGGTCAGAAGCTTCTTCTCAAATAGCACTGGGAGCAAATCGGTGTACGTCATAGGGATTGAGTGAAGAACCTTTGGCGGCTTTGCAGACCACGATGCTTGATTATGGAAGCAGTCATGAAACTGGTTGTTTGGGCGAGAGCCCACCATATGAACTTGGGATTCATGCTCCTCGTGGGCGGTTATGCTATAAGGATCCACTATCTTCCCTTTTTCAATAGCATCCTCAATACGTTCTCCCGTCATGACCATGTCCGCAAAGCTATTAGCGGAATTGCTGATCAAGCGATCATGCATGACTCCTTTCAGAGTGTCCACAAACAAGGGAATGATTTCACCTTCAGGAAGTGGGGGCTGCACCTGAGCTGCTACGTCTCGCCAACGACGGGCATACTCACGGATACTCTTACCATGCTTTTGTTCCATCCCTCGTAGCATGAGCCGATTCGGAGTCATATCAGTTACATGCTTGTATTGACTGATGAAGGCTTTTGACATATCTCTCCATGACTTGATGTTGACTCGACTAAGTTGAGTATACCAACGTGTCGCGGAACCAGCTAAACTGTCTTGAAAACAATGAATGAGTAGCTTCTCATCTTTTATAAAAGCTGCCATCCTCCGACAATACGTAGTAATGTGGGCTAAGGGGCAAGTAGTTCCATCATACTTCTCAAAATCTGGAACTTTGAATTTTGGTGGAAGGACTAAATCCGTTACAAGGCTCAAATCGCTGGCATCATTCTCTTGCTTATCCGTCCCTTGTAAGGTCTTGGACCTTTCTTCAAAGAAGCGGAACCTCTCCTCATGCTTCTCTTCCATCTCGGCCTTAGTCCTCTCCACTTCATCCTCATATCCTGCCCCTAAGTCAATGGGCTGATTCGTTGAGGTTCCCCCGTGGTGGCTAACAGTCGTTCCAACAGCAGTCTTAGCGTAGATTCCCGCATAGATTCTTTTTTCGGGATTTAGGACTTCCGATTGATCTTTCACATGGGATGCATTACCCTTGTGTCCTTCTTCGGAAACTCCTTCCTCACCTTTCATCTTCAATAACAGGTCGGTCATCTGAGCAATAACGGACGCTTGCGACTGTGCGATCTGATCACTGATATTCTTACTAACCCCATCCAAACGAGTTTCGAGGTCCTTCTACCCCCTCTCTACCTTGGCCAATCTCTCCTCCATTGCTCGGGTATGCAAACGGGTGGTGTATGAATGAGGAATGATTGCAGATTACACTTTCTGCCATGACATTTCTCGTAATTAATTCCATGATTGATTAATGTATGCAATGTATCATATGTATGAAAATGAGATAACTTAAAAACAAGTATGCAAAGAATAATGCATGTAATGTGTTGTATGCACAACAAGGATAGGTAATCAACCAAAATGTATAATTGAATGCAAAGGTGCATTGAACATTAATTTTATTTGTTTAATGAATGAATGAATGGGTGAATGTGTCGTATGTACAACGGAAACATATGATTAAAGGTAATCAATCAAAATGTATACTTGAATGCAAAGATGCATTAATTTGATGGACATCAATTTTATTTGTTTAATCGAATAAATAAATGAATGAACATGTCGTATGTACAACAGAAACATATGGTTAAAGGTAATCGATCAAAAGGTATAATTGAAATGCAAAGATGCATTGAACATTGATTTATGAATGCAATGTGTCATATGTACAACGGAAACACATGATTAAAGGTAATCAATTGAATGCAAATGTGCATTAATTTTATTTGTTTAATGAATGGATGAATGAATGACTATATCGTTTGTACAACAGAAACATATGATTAATCGAAATGCATAATTGAATGCACAGGTGCACTGATTCGATGGACATTAATTTTATTTGTTTAATCGAATGAAATGAATGAACATGTCGTATGTACAACAGAAACATATGGTTAAAGGTAATCGATCAAAAGGTATAATTGAATGCAAAGGTGCATTGAACATTAATTGCATGAATGCAATGTGTCATATGTACAACAGAAATGTATGATTAAAGGTAATCAAACAAAATGCATAATCGAAATGAAAAGATGCATTGAACATTAATTGCATGAATGCAATGTGTCATATGTACAAGAGAAATGCATGACTAAAGCTAATCAAACAAAATGCATAATTGAAATGCAAAGAGCAACACTGAGTTCGGCAAATATCCTCGTTAAACAACTCATCAATGGGAACCTTGGTCCGTTACAATGATCGGATGAAACCCACTACATGCAGTTCTTGAGCTGGCGTCTAGGCCGACGATTTTCTTCAAGACTCACTCGATCCCTTCTTCTTCCTTGGAATGATCTTTTGCTAGAAATCGGGCATTCTCTCACATCCACGCTAACAAACAGGCCAACTCTCGGTCCTGCCCCCAAGTGGTATAAGCGACGAATTATGATTGATCTCCTGTCGATATTTGGTACTCTTGACTTACTCTTTGAAAGGGTCCCACTGAGCCTAACCTTCAAAACGCATCGGGGGTGAGGTCGGAATTCCCTCTGACTTGCAGTATTTTTCCTTGTTCTAAGTTGAGACTTGATTGTCGACTCAAGGCGACGAAGTGCCCGAGAAACTTTCGATCTTGCCCCGGAAAGCTTGGTTGCTGTTCGGTGTGGTTCTCGCTAATTTCCTTGCAAGACTCGGTATTTCCCAACTGTTGTAGTCAAATCAAAGCTGCCAACCGTGGAACAAATGAAGGTTGAACTTCCAAAATTCGAAGTAATGGTCACTTGCCTGGGACATCTAACAGATAAGTGAGGTGGCCTTTTCTTGTTTTTGAAAGCCTTTCTTGTCTCGGAAACCCAACCATGTAGTTACTCTCTTTGTGGCTACATTTTCGTCGAGGTCCTTCTCACTATTGTTACAAACCATATTTCCCACTAATCAAGTCTTTAATTTCAGACTATTTCCAACTCAATGTGCTCTTTATGCAATGATAAAATATGCAAAATAAGAGGGGAAGAAAAGAAAAGGTGTTAGTCCCATGAATAACATAAATCAAGGCAAGAAATGAAATTCAAGCATTAACGAAAAAAGCGTAGAAACAAGCAATTAGCAAGCAAAAACCTAGACACTCTAAACTCTAGGGTTATCCGCATGGCTCTAATGGGGTAAGCTTCTTATATTCTCACTCATGAGTTCGGTTCTAGCAAAGGGTGCCCAAACCTACCTTATCACCTAGTAAGGCAATAAGAACCCCAATTCTGGCCTATCACAGGCTTGCGAATTGGTTTCGGTTCGGGGGAAAGCACGACCTAATGACGTGGAGGGTTGCTCACGTGTCAAAAGGCGTGGATTCCGAAGGTGAATTACCGATCCGTGGAGGGATGCTCACGTGGGTATGGGCATTTCACTTTCACTTAGAAAAGGGTAGCTCGGGTATAGAGCTTAGTGAACATGGTGCAACACATGTAGGTGACTCCTTTGAAATTAAGTGGAAAATTAATTCGAATGCCACAAATTTTCAAAGCCCGTTCAACTTAAGTCGTATTTTCATGAAAGAACAAACTTATTAGCTTCACTTCGAATTTTAAATATTTTCTATCGATCAAAAGGCAACAAGCGTTTTATTGGCTTAACTCTCATTTTTTGTTTTGTAAAAAACAAAAATTTGCCCCCAGCAGAGTCGCCAAACTGTGATAAGGTTTTTTTTTTAAAGAAAACCGCTAAGTAGGGGCCTTATCACTATTTTCTTCTTGAAAAAGGGGGTTTATTAAAAAAGGGGGAAATCCGTATTTTGGAAAATTGTAAAAACTTGGAGTCGCCACCGGCCACTGAGGTAGGCCAGACACCACAAAGCCAGAGATTCGTTTTAAAAGGGTTCGGGAGTTGGTTACGTGTGGGGAAGGATTAGCACCCCCATCACGCCCGGAAATCGGTACCAAATTACTTGTTGCCTTTTAATCGATATAAATTATTTAAAGACCGAAGTGAATTTAATAAAAATGTTCTTAAATGAAAATGTGACTTAAATAGCACGAGCTTTATCGAATAGTGGCATTTAGAATTAATTAGACATTTAATTAAAATGATGACGGTACACCGGACAATAGACTAAACCGACATCAAATAAGGCTGACTGCCGTGTTAGTTTAGGGTTCGGATCCCGTACGTCACCTTTATGCATGATGCGAGAAAATAAGAGATGATGCGTGTTATTTCCATTTTTATACTTCCGCTTATCTAGAGACGGTGAAAATCAACCCAAATATCCGATTGACATCCATTAAGCTAGGACTGTCGTATCTCGGATACCGGAGTTAATTAATACCTCTCTTTGGGTATATTTTAGATTAATTAATTATCGAGCAACCGAGATACCAAAAATCGCATGAATGACATCTAAGAATGCATGTCACAATCATAAAAAGAACAAACAATGCACATATTAAAATAACACATACAACGCACATAATAAAGCTAACTATGCATCAAAAATACATGTAAAAGCATACAACCATATATAAAAAAACATTAACCACATATCATATATTTACATCAAATGAATATAACAACATGACATAAAAAAAACACATACTCGATACTAAAATGTATTAAAAAGACAGAATGCATGGTTGACGGTATATAATATTGCAAAAACAATATGCAAGATAATAAAATACGAAATGAATCAAATGCAAATTCATAGGGACCAGAGCTGTAAATTATCCCTAAAAAAACATTAATTAAAAGACGAAATAGGGACTTAATTGAAAAGACGCGGAAAGCCACAGGGATCAGAACGGGAATTAATCCATCCGAAAGTCGATTAAAACGGAAATCCGGACGAAATTGAAAATACTTGAAAACACGGAGGGACCTGGCGAGAGGTTTTCAAACGCAGAAGCCCTCCCCGCGTGATTTTAAGAACGCGGAAGGGTTTAAAACTCAATTAACCGATTTAAAAAAAAAAACCAAAACACTATAAATACAAACTAAAAAAAACATTTCAACTCTTTTATTCTCTTAAAATCAAAACCTAAACCTAATTTCGAGTTCCCTCTCCCCCTCTCTGAATAATCCGGCGCTGGAACCCTAGAAAAAAACTTTCCCTTTGTTTTCTTTTCGAGACCAAACCGATATCAGAAGCTCTTTCTTTTTTTTAAAAAACCAAAAACGTTTCTCTTTTTTGTAAAAACCAAAAAAACGAAACTAAAAGAAAAAACCACAAACCTTACCCTTTTCGTGTCACCGACTCTCCATGCATGGCCTCCGAGGGAGCCAGAAGGCTTATCGCCGGCAACGGACAACAGCGATGGGGATCCCGACTCAAAACGGAGGTAAAAAAGAAAGACTCTTTACTGTTTTTTTTTATTTTTGATTCGAAATCGAAATGAAAAGAAGATGAAGACGATGATCTACCTCCTGTAAACTGAGGTTGCTTGTATTTCTCTGAAGGTTTTGATTACAATACTCTCTGAAATTTTCGAGTTGAAAATCCCCCTCTTTACAATTGTTTTTCTCCCTAAGAAAATCCTCCCCTGATTTACATTGCATGCGGGTATTTATAGCCTGAAAATTACTCTTTTTTCGATTTACATAAATCGGAAGGAAATCTGCTATTGGTTCTGCCCTCATTTGTTTGTATTCAAGTTCGTCTTCTCTATGAAATTCGTTGCAATTTGTTGTGCATTTTTCTGACATTCTGTTATTTGTGCATGTGATGTGGCTGCCGAGGGGGGAGAGGGGACCATGGAGAGCTGGCCCGACGACGTGGAGTGCTCCGTGCCACCGATTGGGATCTGGAGAGACTCGGGCGTGTGATGCACGCGCGCGTGTGGGAGTCGAGTCGTCGCGCGTGGGCACTTTGGGGTCTCTGGAACCTTCTCCGGCTCAATCTCAGCCATCCGATGCTCTCCCGGTCCAATGGTCTTGAGGGGTGCGGCGCTGGGACAAGAGGAGGCCAGCTAGGGTTTTCATTCCCTGGTGCAATATGGACCGTTAGATCTAGATCAGATCTGACGGTGGAGACAGGGCGGCTGCAAAGACAAAGAGGGCTCATTAGGGTTTCTTTCCTTAGCAGATTAGGGCTTTAATTATTTGGGCCTACGGGACTTGTAATATGTATATAATATTTTGGGTCTTTAGTATTCTGTAAATGGACTTTTAATAATTAAACATTGGGCTTTATTTATATATATATTAGTATTTTGTTTTCTGATTTTCAAAGTTAATAATAATAATAATAATAATAATAATAATATTATTATTATTATTATTATTATTAATAATAATATGATAATAAAAAAAGGACAATAATAATAATAATAATAATATAGTACGGCGGTAAGATAATAATGTGATGTTAATAATAATAATAATACTAATGGTATAATAATGATGGGGGATAATAACATAATAACATAGTAATTATAATAATATAATATATGATAGTAGTGTTAATATAATACTAGTAATAGTATATACTAGATAATAATTATGGTAACAATAATAATAAAGAAGATGGCATATTATATTAGTAGTGTTTAGGGGGTTTTCACATAAATGATATAATATAGATATGATACTAATAGTAATATTTTTGCTTTTTTTGTTTTGGATTTTAATGACACATATAAGTCCACTACTATAAGACGAAATAAAAAGATGTTAGCCCGGACAAAATTAGTGATTACACAATCGTTATTCACGTCTTCTTCTATTTCCCTTGCTGATTGGAGTGTCTGCAATCGGTTTGGTAGTCTTGGTCCATATGATTTGCGAAGCTTGTCGGCAAGTGTCTATATGGATGAGGTTCGTGGCGCGCTATTTGCGATGAGCCCGCTCAAGGCTCCGGGAGTTCATGGTCTCCATGCCATGTTCTTTCAAAGGAATTGGGGGGTAGTGGGGCAAATTGTTGTTGATTTTTTTCAAGGATGTTTCCGTGGTGATCAAACGCCGGAGAGCTTTAGTCGCACAATAGTGGTTTTGATTCCGAAAGTGCCATCGCCTGTACCTTTTAATCAATTTAGACCTATCGGCCTATGCCCTGTTGTGTACAAGGTGCTTTCAAAGGTGATTTTTAATATATTAAAACCTTTTTTGCCGTCTTGGGCATCGCCTACGCAGGTTAGTTTTGTTCCCGATCGTTGTATTATGGACAATGTGATCATTGCTCAAGAGGTGATCCATTCGATGCGAAAGAAATCTGAGAGGAAAGGGTTAATGGTTATTATGATTGACCTTGAGAATGCCTATGATATGCTTGAATGGCCGTTCATTGCGGATACTTTATGTGACATTGGTATTCCTTCTAATTTACGACGTTTGATCATAGAGTGCATCACTACGGTGTCTACTCAAATCTTATAGAACGGAGAGTTAATGCCTTATTTTCAGCCGACTAGGGGTATCTGGCAAGGTGACCCGCTCTCTCCTTATATTTTTGTGCTTTGCTTGGAACGGTTATCTCAGGCAATTGATGTGTGTATTGAACAAAGAGAGTGGGCACAAGTGTGGTTGAGTAGGAATGGACCGGGTTTGTCCCATCTTTTTTTGCAGATGATGTCGTTCTGTTTGTGAAAGCCTCTATGCAACAGATGACTATTATCCATAAGGTCCTTGAGAATTTTTGTAATGCTTCTGGGCACAGAGTTAGTGCTGCTAAGACTAAGATTTTCTTCTCATGCAACACTTGTCCGAATGTTAAACGAGCAATTGTGGATGGTTTTGGTTATTTGGAAGTTCAGGACCTAGGGAAGTACCTCAGCATACCCTTGTTGCATCACCGTGTTACGAAGGCTACTTATGGCTACTTGTTGGAGAAAGTGCGCAACCATCTTTCTAGTTGGCTTGCGCGTTCTTTGTCATTGGCAGAAATAATCACCCTTGCTAAATTTGTGTTACATGAGGTTTCGATATATGCTATGCAGGCTTCTTAGCTTCCTAAAGGTATTTGCTTAGAGATTGAAAAATGTATTCGTAACTTTGTTTGGGGCAGCTCTCCTGAGCATCATGGTATAAGTCTTGTTAGATGGGAGGTGATGAAAACTTCGATGAAATGTAGAGGTGCGGGGTTCCGGGATATTGAGAAGTTCAATCTCGCATTTCTTATGAAATTGGGTTTTAGGGTTATAGTGGAGTCTCAACAATTGTGGGTGAGGGTTCTAAAGGCTAAATACAAGTGGAAGGGTGTCATTCCCGGAATGATCTATGTCCGTAATTGCTCCAATTTATGGTCGGAGATTGCTCATGTTTGGGATGAGATCCGCGATGGTGTTACTTGGAGAATTCGTGATGGTTGTTTGGTGGATTTTTGGTATGACAATTGATTGGGTTCGTGTGGACCTTTGATAGATATGGTGTCTATGAACCCTTCTCTTGATCCTTGTCCTATGGTGGCGTTGACTGATGGTAGTGGGCGTTGGGACGAGGAGCGTCTTCGACAATATCTTCCTGAGGAATGTGTGTTGTGGGTTTTGGCGGTACTTCCTCCGATGGTTAGTTTAGGGCCTGATTGTGTGGGATGGCGAGGAACTTCCTACTTGTTGTTCTCGTCAAATCGGCGTATTCGATGTTGAATGGTGGGAATGATTTGAACCGGGAGAGTGTTTGGTCCGTGGTGTGGAAGTTATCAATTCTGCAACGCATTCGCTCATTTGTTTGGTTGGCGTTGCGTAGTATTTTGCTTACTAATGTGGAGAGACGTCGAAGACATTTGACTACTAGTGATGGTTGTGGTTTGTGTCACGAGGGAGTTGAGGATATTTTACATGTCTTGCGTGATTGCTTGAGAGCTCGGGTAGTATGGGATACGCTGATAAAACCTGAGCATTTTGATGCCTTTAATTAATTACCAAAGCTAGATTGGTTTTCGGCGAACTTGCGATGGGAGCGGTTTGCCGTTGATAGCTCCCAATGGCCTGCACTCTTTGCGATCGTTTGCTGGAAATTGTGGGGACGACGGAACAAACTTTTGTTTGATGCGAAGTTTGTTGAAAAAGAGGACTTGTTGGTCGCTTGCTACAAGTATCTTGCTACGATGCTTGATGCTAATTCGCGGGTGCCAAACTTTGTGCCTATAGCCGCTGACTCAGTTAGAAGTCCCGCTAAGTGGACATTGCCGCTTGGTGGGTGGGTGAAGCTGAATGTAGATGGTGCTGTGGATCCGATGACGGAGGATGCCGCGGTAGGGGGCATCATTCGTGATAGTGAGGGTAATTGGCTTTTTGGCTTTGCGCGGAATATTAGGAAGTGCTCGTCGTTCAACGCTAGCTTTGGGCCGTTGTTGATGGATTACAACATGCTTGGAGGTTAGGTTATCGTTGGATTTTTGTTGAATCAGATTGAAAGGAAGTGATGCTTGGCATTAAAGAGTTTGTGCCTTCTACGACCATGCATGGTCTCTTTATGGTTGTCCAGGAGATGTTAGCGAGGGGATGGGAGGTCGATTTCAAGCATGTTGTTCGCAGTGCTAACGCAGCTACGAATGCCCTTGATGTCGCCTTGCTTAGAGCTTCGTTGGAGTGCTGGCTGCTGGATGATATTTCGTGATGGATGCAGCCGGTAGTGCTGAAGGATGTTGTTGATGCGCAACATCCCTTTGATGGGGGCTAAGTGTTTGGGGGTGTTTATTATGTGTGACCTTTGTGGTCGTTTTGTTTTTGCAGTGTCTCGATTGTAAATAATATCATATGCACTCTTTTTCCTCCATCTAGGCTTAGAAATGTTTTTTTAATAAGACATGATATTATTGTTGGATTAAAATCCGCAATTATGGGCACATATGTAAAATGTATGATGCTATTATAAAGTATGACACAAAATTAAGTGACCAATTATGTTAGGCGTGTTATGGAAATATAAGTGTAGACACCATAAGATATATTTATAATTCAATGAGGGGCAGGGTTATAAATATTTAATAGTTGATTTAATAATCAACTATATAAAGAGGTAGTGGTCCCCAAGAAATAGGTTAACTTGTATTACTCTTGTCCCCGTCAGAGAGTTTTTTTACAACAAGGGCTAACCTATCTTCTTGGAAGATCAATACCAAAGATTTGGGATTTCAACATCAAAATTCAAAGTTTTTAGTTTATCGATTAATTCAGGTACGCTTCCACATTCAGTTTATTCAATTTATTGTTCTTGATGATTTGACATTATAGATCCTGGGTTAGATTTCATATATATTATGGTTTAGTCCTAACAAGAAACTTAAGTGTAAGAACTTTATAAAAGAAAATATATAAATTAAAAACAATAGAAAAATATATTTCCTATGAGTTTTCATGAGAATATTTTCAATTTAATATTGGAAGTTTGATTAGTTAAAAAGAAAATATATCACAAGGATAATTTTGTAAAATATACATTCTAGTAATTTTATAATCCATCAACCAAACACTATAATTTTATATTCCTGTCAAACAAACCAAATAAACTAATATAACATTCTCAGTAATATGTCAAATAATGAATCATTTTGAGAATGTTATTCTCAGGAGTAATGTTACATTCTATGAACCAAACGCCCCCTAAAGTTTAATTTAAGTAGCTTAAATTGGAATTCGACTTAATCCTTGAAATATGTTATTGAATTCAAATTTGTTAATTTAATAATGAAATAATTCAAACTTAAAAAAGTTAAATTCAAAGTACCTGTCCATTTACAATTACTGCTCGAAAGTATATATAAACCAACGGACATGCTTCTCTTATTGATATTTAATTAATTATGAATTATTAGAATTTTTATACAAATATCGTGTAAACTGACAAATCTGTTAATTTTAGAGTTTAAAATTTAGGTTCGGAGATAGATGGGTAATCTTTTAGGAGAGCAAGTACATCCCATTTTTTAAATAAATTTAATTTAGTGTTAATTTTTATTTTATTTTTTAATTTAATGTGTATAGGTGAAAAAAATTGCATACCAATTAAAAAATAATATTTTAATGATAAATATTCTATATACTGGCGGTGGAAACTAAAACTTTCCACAAGCGCCTTAGTTTTAAGGTATAGGAACTTGGTTTATGGTATAGGGTTTAGGAGTTTAGGTGTAGGGGTTTAGAATTTAGGGATAGTTGTTTAAATTTGAAGTTTAGGGTTACAATTTAGGGTTTATAGGTTAGGGTTTAGTTTTTAGGGTAATATGGTGAGGATTTAGGTTTTAACCTATAAACCCTAAATTATAGCCATAAACCTTAAATTTAAACAACTATCTCTAAATTCTAAACACCTACACCTAAACCCTTAAATCATACACCATATAGAATATTTATCCATATTTTAAACCATTGTTCTTGACTTTTTAGATCCAAAACGTTTTAAGGATAAATATAACTTTTATTATAAATCTCAAACCATATCACAAAAGTATCGCCGTTCCTTTTGATAAACCGATGATTATGTACAATATAAAGGAAATTAAAACAACAATTTAAATACATAATTTATAAATAACTATTAATATTAGATCTATTAATTGATTAAACGAAATTATAATATAAACCTAATAAATTTACAGAACAACATCTTAAGGTTTTTATAACGATAAAATATGTAAAAATTTAAAGTCTGTTATCTATTATTTTTTAATTAAAACATTGTGAAAATTACTTTTATATTCTTTTTGAAAAAATATCGTGAAAATTAAAATATGTTAATTCTAGATACATTGTTAGAAATATTGTGAAAAAGATAATAAGGTAATTCATTGAATATGAACTTAACAAGTGGTTTAGTAGATAAGCGGGTAATGTCCATCTTAGAAGGTTAGGGTTCAATCGCTTTTGTGTACAAGGTATGTGCGTATTGTCAAAAGGTTACGAATATGTATAAACATATACTATATTGTAATCACCTTTAGTATATTTAAAAACAGTACATAGAATTATACACCGTTAATTAGGGATGGCCCCAATGGGTTCTGACCCGACCCGATCCAATATGGTCGAGTTTTTTTAAAGAAAATTTAGGGTTTGGGTCTGATTTTTTGAGGATGATGTTTGGTCGGGTTTGAGTTTAAGGTGAAAAATACTCGACCCGAGATAATAGTTTAATTTTATTCTAACTATTTAGGTATAATTGCTACAATACCCCTCTCTTTATATATATATATATATATATATATATATATATATATATATATATATATATATATATATATATATATATATATATATATATATATATATATATGAGATAGGATCCGTTTACACAATGTAAAACTCTTTAAGTTTTACACGTTTTTTAGACTGTTGGACGAGTGAAACGAATGGATGAAATTAACAGTAAATATGTGAAGATTATCACTTGAAAAAAAGAGAGTAAGGAGTTAATCTGAGTCATCCATTCCCTCCATCTAAGGATCCAGAAAACATGTAAAACTTAAAGGTTTTACATTGTGTAAGTTGATCCTATATATTTCAATTATCGTCCTATTTTGTTTAATAAAAATAGAATAATTATTATAATTCTCCCTTTCTATTTGTATTTTTGCAATTAGCTCCTTATTTTATCGAATGATAATAAAAATTGATAATTTTTTATTTATGTCGGGTAGGATTAGATTCAATTTTTACTGTAAAATTCGAGTTCGGATTCAAGTCTGGTGAAACATCATAAAATATCAGAACGAGTCAAGATTGGATGAAGGTGTTAAATTTTAGGTCGGGTGTGCAGATCGTCCAAAAACCCCGACCCAAGGCCATCCCTATGCATCATCAAATTTGCACATACTAATTAAAAAAATATTTGGGGTGTGTTTCTAATGGGCCTGATAGCAATAAGAGTTTGGGTCAAACCCATGGGCTTTTTCTCCCACATGTAAAGAAATTCATTTGAACAACTCTCCATTGCACATTGTGAGTCAAAAACAAAGTTTTCAAATTTCATTAAATCAAATTGGATCAAAGACAGTAACCAAGTAAACGAACATATATAAACTATGAAGAACAGCATGAATACTTGGTCTTAGATTGCTCCAACCCATCATCATTCACGAGGCTCACCCTGTTGATGGTTAACTCGGCTTTGTACGAATCCGAACACAACACTTTCCGGCTCACATTGTTATAGATCTCTCGGATGATGATCTCAAACGCGGTCTGGACGTTCGTCGAATCGAGCGCAGAGGTCTCGACGAAGAACAACCCTTCGGATTCCGCCAAGCTTTTACCTTCTTCCAAGCTCACTTCCCTTGAATCTTCCAAATCACATTTGTTTCCCACCAGCATCCTTGCCACTGTTGTATCCGAATGTGCTGAAAAATTTGGTCCGTGTTTAATTAAAAACCAATATGAAATAAGTGACATTGTTCATATATATAACATACATATACATATATATAATCCAAAAGAAAAGTATGACAAAACATCAAACACATACTGATGTGTGGACGATTTCTACCTTATCCGGACTTGAGTCAAAACTGATCCCTAAACTTTGCAAATATTCCAATAAAGTGCTTAAATTACGAGTATTGTAAAAATCATGCCCTTTTATGAGTCTATTCGTTAATTTAGACACTAAATGCTAGCTCAAATATGGCATAAAACATGTTTAAAACTAATGAATCAAATTGGTATATGTGTACTTATTACATGAACAATTTTATTTTGATGGAATCGTAACCGTTCTAAACGTTAATGCCACTATCTATTTTTATTAACATGGAATATCTAACTTGTCCACAATACAAACATATTTATAATTTAGTCAACAATTTTTAGAACGGGCGGTTAAAACCTTTCTATTGACACATTTTCTCTCTCCTAAGTTGTGGGTTCAAAATCTATTAAGAGCAACTTTTCTCCGCCTCTCTCAAAGTAGGAACGGTTAAAAAATTATAATTCAATTCATAGGTTTTCAATATGTTCCAATTCATATTTGAGCTGACGTATAATCTCCAAGTTGATAACTAAGATGATGAAATGATTTGTTTAATACGATACTACAATTTTGAATTTTAAAGACCATACCATAGTTTGAGGACCTCTAACAAAATTAACCCTTAAGTTAAAGATTCCAAATTCTAAAAAAAATGTTAACATAGGAAATCCCATAATGTAGTTTCAAGTGATCAAAATCCCAACCAAAATCCTCTGAATTTCGCTAAAGCAATAAGAGTGCGAACAGTTAGAAATTATATTATAAGTTTAGAGATATGACTGCCCATCAGCGCCCTCGGTCTATCCGAAAGCAGCCCCATGCAATTCAAAGCAACAAAACCAAGAAAAAAAAACAGCAACCCAGAAAACAGAAAAGGATGAAGCACTTACAATTGAGTTCATCGAGCCACCGAGCGACATTATCGAACGTAGCTCTCCGGCTAATATCGTAAACCAACAAGGCACCGAAAGCTCCCCTGTAATAAGCCGAAGTCACGGCCCGGAAACGTTCTTGGCCGGCAGTGTCCCAAATCTGAGCGTTCACTTCTTTTCCGTCGATTTCGACGCTCTGGGTCTGGAACTCGACTCCAATGGTTGCTTTCGAGTGAGCGTTGAACTCGTTTCGCGAGTAACGAGAAAGGAGGTTTGATTTTCCGACGGCTGAGTCGCCTATTATCACTATTTTGAATAAGTACTCTTCCTCTGCTTCATCGTCTGACATTTTTTCTTTTGTTTTCTCTCTAAGACTGTTTGGGTGGTAGAAAAATGAAGGAAAGAGGAGGCATTTTGACGTGAAAGAAAACAGGGGAGAAAGTTTCAGAGACCAACGGTGGACCTTGTTCTGTAATGGGATTTAATCACTAATCCCACGCGCTTGTTATGTATATTTTTTAGGGTAAACTACACAGATGACCACTGAACTATGGGTTTGGTGTCAAAATGACCACTATATTATTTTTTTTTGGAAAATGCACCACACAACTATTTAAATGGTTCCATTTTAGCTACACGCCGTTAAAAAAACGAAAAAGTTGACGGAACTGTTAAAAATAATTGCAGTGTCAAAAAAAAGAAAGAGAAAAAAAGAAATGGGGATTTGTTTCCACAAGGAGTTGAACTCGTGGCCTTGGCCTTGTGTTCTTCAGCTCTAACCATTTGAGCTAAGACTAGTTTTGGTTCTTAGCCACCCTAATTTTTTTTAATCTATACCTGCAGGTATGAACGAAAATTAAATAACCGTTCAACTACCCCCCTTTGGCATTGAATGCTATCTGATAACCATGAGGTTCCCAAAACTCCCTCGAGCTTTTCTTCCTCCCTCACCGATCCCCCATCTCCGTTCATTGTCCGATCTCCCTCACTGTCGGTCCGTGGCCGTCACCGCCGACACTACTAGAAGTGCCGCGACATCTCGAGCACAACCCTGGCCTTCACGCGCGCAGCCGAGCTGCCGTTCGCCGGTAAGACCCATTCGAAGTTTTGGGCAACAACCCAAAACTGGCCACCTCTGTTACGACGTTTTTTCCGGCTGAGCGTCCACGACGTAGGCTTGATCTGCGTGTAGAAGGGTACAAAACCCCTCTGAGCGATCACCTTTCCGTCATCGGGTGAACCATTGTCGGAGCTTCGTTCTTTCCGGTCAACGTCGTTCCGTTTTGGTAAGTTTATGTATTTTTTTCGACTGGTTTTGTGTTGCTAATAATGGGGTTGTGTTGTCGTGTTGATGAGCTTTTGTTTCCCAGCAGATTCGAGGCTATTAGGGTCTCCGGTGACCTTTTTCGGTGACCATTTCGGTGACTGGCCGACGGTTTGCATCTTGGGTAAGTTGGGCCGGTTCAGGTGTTGGTCCAAGAACCTGAACCAGTCACCTTTGGGATAAGCCCATTTGTTAACCCAGTTTGAACTCGAGCCCAAACCCAATCAAACCATGACCCAAACTCGTATCCGACCCGAATCAATCTGACCCGACCCGTAGACCCGGTCCGAGCCCAACCCGTCTACCGAGTCAACTCAGCCCGAGTCAGCTCAGTGAGTCAGACGAGTCAACTCAGTTGACCTTGCCCGTTGACTGCTGACATCAGCGTTGACTCTGACCCCGTTGACCTGTTGACGTCAGCGTTGACCTGCTGACGTCAGCATTGACTTTAACCCGTTGACCAAAAGTCAAATTTTCCGAAAACTCCTATTTTATGTTTTTCGACATCCCGAGTCCATTTTTGAAGCCCGTTTTGCAAAATTCTGATCCAAAAGCCTCCGAATCTGACCTTGAGCCCGAACTTGTTTATGTACTTAATTATTGGTTAAAAGCTTGTGAGTAAGGTCTGATCTTGGAATTTGTGTAATTGAAGGTATTCTCAGTTCTTTGGATGCAATGTTGAGGAATGTCGAATTCGGGTTCGAGGGTATTCGAATGTCGTATCATGAATCGACTAGTGTAGCTCGGAGTTAAGGTAATACACTACTACCCCTTGTATGCTTTATGATCATGTTGATATTCGGTTAACGCATGCATGCTTATGATGATGTATACTGTAAACTCTGCTTAAATTGAATCAGATTCGAGCAATAAGTATGGATATTAATAAGACCAAATTATCCAAATAAGATTTCTAATGGGCTAACAGTATCAGAAGTTCTAATAGTTAAATTCAGTTAATCCGCAACTCAATCAACAGTGTAAGAATCGAGGCCCAGGATACGGAGTGAGAGATATTAATTATGAAATTACGAAAATGCCCTTGGAGCATAAGTATGACTAAACTACCTCTCTAATAAAGGAAATGACCTAAAATCTGCATTCGACCTGATTATGTAATTTACACTACCCAAGATGTAGGTTTTAATGGAAAGACTTCGGCATCATTATGCAATACGTGTGATACAAACTTGGATAATCCCTCAAACTCTTTATAACACATGAATGAGAATTCTCTGGAAATATTGTTGAAACCCTAAGTTGATCCCTATGACAGTAATGCGTGAATTAAATGAGAATGATCGTAATGACAAAAAAGACGGTAATGCCCTCGAGCACCGAAATGTCTGATTAGTTTGAATGGCATTATACCCTCAAGTTCTGTAATGAATGAATCGTCTGTAAAGGTCCGGAGAATTAGGACGACTTAATCTCGTTTGAGTACGTGAATAATGGAGGAACCAAATGGTAATTCTGAAAGAAATGGTAGATTTATCTTAGTCTAAAATAACCGAAATACCCTCCCGAGTTAATCGGTAACTATGTATTTTGACGAAAATCTGGATTTGTTAATAAGACTTAAATAGCTAAGGTTCCCTTAAGTGTTGGGAAATACGACACGTGTATGCCCATCGCTCACCATATCAATGTAAGGTAGGAAGATCTGCATGAATTGTATGTTCGATTGCTCAAAGTTAAACCGTATAGTAAAGTATGAGGGCGACTGTTCAGACATACAATACAGTCACTGTTAAGTTCTGATGCACGCAAATTACTCACATCTGAACGTTGGTAAGTACTGTCAAGTTGGGTTATGCCGCATTAAACAAATTCTGGAGGTATGATAAATTGTTAGAGCCCCTGAGAATTATAACTTTCGTTCTGATATGATTGTGTCATAGTATAAAATTTGTCATGACAGTCAAATAACTAAAAGACCATGATAGCCTAAATAGTCGGAACATCACTGAAAATATCCGATAACTTAAAAGACTTTAATTTAGAAATTCTTGAATCTCCGGTTAGAAAACTAATGAGCAAATAGGATACTCGAGTTCTGTGAACCATTGCTTATTTAATGTTGGTATAAATTACCAAAATGTCCATATGTGATAAAATGACCATAATGCCCTTGTAGGCTTATATGACTAAATAACTCATGATGCGTCTAAACTCTCAAAGATCTTAATGTATCACCTCCTGAATATCTGGGTTAAACCGTTAGTATGAACCCGTTTTAATAGGGGCCACGTTTCAGAAATTCGTTCAAATTATCAAAAGTTTAATATGCCCCCTTCTATAAATGCCTAGTATCTCCAAGAAATGATCTGTCCCAGCTAGTGTGTTCCATGTGCGATGTATTCTGTTGAATGGATTGTATAATGATTTAATCATGAATAATATTATGTTTGATGAACTGGATATATGATTACATTTTCTGCCTACTTGATGTATGTCTGCTCAATATGCATACTTGTTATGTGATGGCTTGATCTATGATGATATTGTCTGACTGTCTGATGAACTTGATAGTATGATCTGTTAGCTTGACCTATGATGGTACAATCTGTTTGCATGATGAATGATGAAAATGTCTGTTCTGCTCAATGGTATGCCCATTTATCTGTCAAAATCATGAATCTTCTGTTTCTGATACTCTGAATAGAATACGTCTGTCACATGTATTCTGTTACTCATGTCTGAAATCTGAATATCGATTGTCATCTGGGGTATACTGATGGGTTATTTTATAAAGTCTTTGTTGGTACAGCCCTGATCAAGCTGGTAAATCCTTATGGACTCAAGGTCTCCCCTTGAGTGGCACCTATGCCCATCGGGCCTAGGGTAAGTCCTTATGGACCTAAGGCATCCCCTTAGGTGGCACCTATGCCGATCGAGCCTAGGGTAAGTCCTTATGGACCTAAGGCATCCTCTTAGGTGGCACCTATGCCCATCGGGCCTAGGGTAAGTCCTTATGGACCTAAGGCATCCCCTTAGGTGGCACCTATGCCCATCGGGCCTAGGGTAAGTCCTTATAGACCTAAGGCATCCCCTTAGGTGGCACCTATTCCCATCGGGCCTAGGGTAAGTCCTTATGGATGCAGTTCTGGGGGACTGCATATTGGTGTAAGGTTGGAGGGTAGTTCTTGTAAACTTCTGTATGAACATTGACCATTTGCATTTAATCTGTTATGTGCTCATATGATATGATGTTAAGTACTTATCTATGTTTGATTTGCAACTTATTAAAACACACTAGGCTTCGTGGTTTAGCTTCTCCAACCCGCCACTCTGTTGATTCTCTGAACAATAAGCTCTCTTTTAATACTCAGTAACATAGAAAGAACAAACCTTATTGTCCTCAAGAATAGTGCTTCACTAAATTAGCGAAACATAAATGGAGACAAGTATTGCCTGGAACATCATAAAAATGTTATGCCTACCATGTATCTGCATGAGCTTATAGCATCTTTTGGTAGTTCTGTATTACTGAGCTTTTCCAAGCTCACGTTGTTTTTACCATCGCAGGTTAAAAGAATATAACATGGTATAATGTTTGACATCAGTGTTCGGAGTTCCCTCGGCGTTGCCTCTGGAGTACGGTACTGTATAGTTAGTGGGCATGTATGTCATGTATTATTTTATGATAGAGTCTGTAAAATACTTTCTGAAAATTTTGTTATGTGTTTAAATGATTTTCTGAAATAGTATTTTTAACAGAAGATGATTTTACAGTTTAATAAGTGTTTTGAGGAAATAAAAATGTTTTATGTGTATTTTATTGTGGGTCACTCTTGTGACCCTAATGTGACTTCTTAGGATCCGTTGTAACGCATAGGCGGGTTTGGGGGTTACATTTAGTGGTATCAGAGCTTAGAGTTGCGTCATTCTGGGTAGATCGGCCGATTGTCTGTCATAGGGTGTCTGATCTGTGCATGCCCCTAGATCATAACCGTACTCCTACGAGCCGAAACTCCAATGTCAAACCCCTTTTCTGAAATAAATCTATCTAAGTGATCTGCCTCCCAAAGCTCGATCTATATCGGCAAGAAATGACTATAGCGTTCGTCTATGGTTTGAATTAAATTGATGGATCTAAATCTGGCTAAAGAACTTGAGATGGTTTATGCTTGTGAATTAGATTAAGAATAAATGTTTTATCATATGAGGTAACGAATATAAGATTTCAGGAAAGGCTATTCGGTGATAATGATTGTGTTTGAGAATAATTTGATGAAAATCTGATAAAAGTATTACGAATTTTAAAAGAAAGGTGTCCGTGAGATTGGTCAAAGTGTAAATTCTGTGGTGATTCTGTTATACACGAAAGAAGCAGTTGCTTGAATATTAGGCTGAAGGTAAATGATATACATTCAAGACCTTAAATTATGCTTGGTTGATATAAAGAAGGATATTTCTTTGAAATTTGAGGCATGGTAGACCGTCATGTATCCTTTCTGACCAAAATTTGATGTTTACAACTTGATTCTAGAAGGCCTTGGGTACTCGTTTAAGTTACAATTATAGTTCTTCATTCGTAAACTGATGGTCAACCTGGAAGAGTAATTCAGATTTTGAAAGATATACCTTTGATATTGTATGATTGACTTTCATGGTAGTTGGGAAGGCTTTCTATCCCTGGTTGAGTCTGCTCATAATAACAATTATGGAGCGAGTAATCACATGGTGTCTTATGAAGTTTTGTATGAAAGCATACACAATATTATGATCAGTTAGTCTGGGTGTATGACTGGATAATTTGGATCCAAGGTCAGTCCGAGAGACTAGGGACGCTGCTAGATTGATCTGTGACTGCCTGAGAATCCCGAGAAACAATGATACTCTTATGAATATGTTTCAGTACAAGAAGGGATGAAACAGTAGTTTCTGCATTTTTTTCGACTCAGGTAAATTTCGAGGACGAAATTTCTTTTTAGGGGGGGAGAGTTGTAACACCCCGATAATTGCAGTGTCAAAAAAAAGAAAGAGAAAAAAAGAAATGGGGATTTGTTTCCACGGGGAGTTGAACTCGTGGCCTTGGCCTTGTGTTCTTTAGCTCTAACCATTTGAGCTAAGACTAGTTTTGGTTCTTAGCCACCCTAATTTTTTTTAATCTATACCTGCAGGTATGAACGAAAATTAAATAACCGTTCAACTACCGCCCTTTGGCATTGAATGCTATCTGATAACCATGAGGTTCCCAAAACTCCCTCGAGCTTTTCTTCCTCCCTCACTGATCCCCCATCTCCGTTCATTGTCCGATCTCCCTCACTGTCGGTCCGTGGCCATCACCGCCGACACTACCAGAAGTGTCGCGACATCACGAGCACAACCCTGGCCTTTACGCGCGTAGCCGAGCTGCCGTTCGCCGGTAAGACCCGTTCGAAGTTTTGGGTAACAACCCAAAACTGGCCACCTCTGTTACGACATTTTTCCGACCGTCCCCGTCGCCGGCTGAGCGCGTCCACGGCGTAGGCTTGATCTGCGTGTAGAAGGGTACAAAACCCCTCTGAGCGATCACCTTTCTGTCATCGGGTGAACCATTGTCGGAGCTTCGTTCTTTCCGGTCAACGTCGTACCGTTTTGGTAAGTTTATGTATTTTTTTTACTGGTTTTGTGTTGCTAATAATGGGGTTGTGTTGTCGTGTTGATGAGCTTTTGTTTCCCAGCAGATTCAAGGCTATTAGGGTCTCCGGTGACCTTTTCCGGTGACTGGCCGACGGTTTGCACCTTGGGTAAGTTGGGCCGGTTCAGGTGTTGGTCCAAGAACCTAAACCAGTCACCTTTGGGCTAAGACCATTTGTTAACCCGGTTTGAACCCGAGCCCAAACCCAATATAACCATGACCCAAACCCGTATCCGACCCGAATCAATCTGACTCGACCCGTCTACCGAGTCAACTCAGCCCGAGTCAGCTCAGTGAGTCAGCCGAGTCAACTCAGTTGACCTTGCCCGTTGACTGCTGACATCAGCGTTGACTCTGACCCCGTTGACCGTTGACCTGTTGACGTCAGCGTTAACCTGCTGACGTCAGCGTTGACTTTGACCCGTTGACCAAAAGTCAAATTTTCCGAAAACCCCTATTTTATGTTTTTCGACGTCTTGAGTCCCTTTTTGAAGCCCGTTTTGCAAAATTCTGATCCGAAAGCCTCCGAATCTGACCTTGAGCCTGAACTTGTTTATGTACTTAATTATTGGTTAAAAGCTTGTGAGTAAGGTCTGATCTTGGAATTTGTGTAATTGAAGGTATTCTCGGTTCCTTGGATGCAATGTTGAGGAATGTCGAATTCGGGTTCGAGGGTATTCGAATGTCGTATCATGAATCGACTAGTGTAGCTCAGAGTTAAGGTATTACACTACTACCCCTTGTATGCTTTATGATCATGTTGATATTCGGTTAACGCATGCATGCTTATGATGACGTATATTGTAAACTCTGCTTAAATTGAATCAGATTCGAGCAATAAGTATGGATATTAATAAGACCAAATTATCCGAATAAGATTTCTAATGGGCTAACAGTATCAGAAGTTCTAATAGTTAATTTCAGTTAATCCGCAACTCAATCAACAGTGTAAGAATCGAGACCCAGGATACGAAGTGAGAGATATTAATTATGAAATTACAAAAATGCCCTTGGAGCATAAGTATGACTAAACTACCTCTCTAATAAAGTAAATGACCTAAAATCTGCATTCGACCTGATTATGTAATTTACACTACCCAAGATGTAGGTTTTAATGGAAAGACTTCGGCATCATTTTGCAATACGTGTGATACAAACTTGGATAATCCCTCAAACTCTGTATAACACATGAATGAGAATTCTCTGGAAATATTGTTGAAACCCTAAGTCGATCCCTATGATAGTAATGTGTGAATTAAATGAGAATGACCGTAATGACCAAAAAGACGGTAATGACCTCGAGCACCGAAATGTCTGATTAGTTTGAATGACGTTATACCCTCAAGTTCTGTAATGAATGAATCGTCTGTAAAGGTCCGGAGAGTTAGGATTACTTAATCTCGTTTGAGTACGTGAATAATGGAGGTACCAAATGGTAATTCTGAAAGAAATGGTAGATTTATCTTAGTCTAAAATAACTGAAATACCCTCCCGAGTTAATCGGTAACTATGTATTTTGACGAAATTCTGGATTTGTTAATAAGACTTAAATAGCTAAGGTTCCCTTAAGTGTTGGGAAATACGACACGTGTATGCCCATCGCTCATCATATCAATGTAAGGTAGGAAGATCCGCATGAATTGTATGTTCGATTGCTCAAAGTTAAACCGTATAGTAAAGTATGAGGGCGACTGTTCAGACATACAATACAGTCAGTGTTAAGTTCTGATGCACGCAAATTACTCACATCTGAACGTTGGTAAGTACTTTCAAGTTGGGTTATGCCGCATTAAACAAATTCTGGAGGTATGATAAATTGTTAGAGCCCTTGAGAATTATAACTTTCGTTCTGATATGATTGTGCCATAGTATAAAATTTGTCATGACAGTCAAATAACTAAAAGACCATGATAGCCTAAATAGTCGGAACATCACTGAAAATATCCGATAACTTAAAAGACTTTAATTTAGAAATTCTTGAATGTCCGGTTAGAAAACTAATGAGCAAATAGGATACCCGAGTTCTGTGAACCATTGCTTATTTAATGTTGGTATAAATTACCAAAATGTCCATATGTGATAAAATGACCATAATGCCCTTGTAGGCTTATATGACTAAATAACTCATGATGCGTCTAAACTCTCAAAGATCTTAATGTATCACCTCCTGAATATCTGGGTTAAACCGTTAGTATGAACCCTTTTTAATAGGGCCAAGTTTCAGAAATTCGTTCAAATTATTAAAAGTTTAATATGCCCCATTCTATAAATGCCTAGTATCTCCAAGAAATGATCTGTCCCACCTAGTGTGTTCCATGTGCGATGTATTCTGTTGAATGGATTGTATAATGATTTAATCATGAATAATATTATGTTTGATGAACTGGATATATGATTACATTTTCTGCCTACTTGATGTATGTCTGCTCAATATGCATACTTGTTATGTGATGGCTTGATCTATGATGATATTGTCTGACTGTCTGATGAACTTGATAATATGATCTGTTAGCTTGACCTATGATGGTACAATCTGTTTGCATGATGAAAGATGAAAATGTCTGTTCTGCTCAATGGTATGCCCATTTATCTATCAAAATCATGAATCTTCTGTTTCTGATACTCTGAATAGAATACGTCTGTCACATGTATTCTGTTACTCATGTCTGAAATCTGAATATCGATTGTCATCTGGGGTATACTGATGGGTTATGTTATGAAGTCTCTGTTGGTACAGCCCTGATCAAGCTGGTAAATCCTTATGGACTCAAGGTCTCCCATTGAGTGGCACCTATGCCCATCGGGCCTAGGGTAAGTCCTTATGGACCTAAGGCATCCCTTTGGTGGCACCTATGCCCATCGGGCCTAGGGTAAGTCCTTATGGACCTAAGGCATCCCCTTAGGTGGCACCTATGCCCATCGGGCCTAGGGTAAGTCCTTATGGACCTAAGGCATCCCCTTAGGTGGCACCTATGCCCATCGGGCCTAGGGTAAGTCCTTATGGACCTAAGGCATCCCCTTAGGTGGCACCTATGCCCATCGGGCCTGAGGTAAGTCCTTATGGATGCAGTTCTGGGGGACTGCATATTGGTGTAAGGTTGGAGGGTAGTTCTTGTAAACTTCTGTATGAACATTGAACATTTGCATTTAATCTGTTATGTGCTCATATGATATGATGTTAAGTACTTATGTATGTTTGATCTGCAACTTATTAAAACACATTAGGCTTCGTGGTTTAGCTTCTCCAACCCGCCACTCTGTTGATTCTCTGAACAATAAGCTCTCTTTTAATACTCAGTAACATAGAAAGAACAAACCTTGTTGTCCTCAAGAATAGTGCTTCACTAAATTAGCGAAACATAAATGGAGACAAGTATTGCTTGGAACATCATAAAAATGTTATGCCTACCATGTATCTGCATGAGCTTATAGCATCTTTTGGTAGTTCTGTATTACTGAGCTTTTCCAAGCTCACGTTGTTTTTACCATCGCAGGTTAAAAGAATATAGCATGGTATAATGTTTGACATCAGTGTTCGGAGTTCCCTCGGCGTTGTCTCTGGAGTACGGTACTGTATAGTTAGTGGGCATGTATGTCACATATTATTTTATGATAGAGTCTGTAAAATACTTTCTGAAAATTTTGTTATGTGTTTAAATGATTTTCTGAAATAGTATTTTTAACAGAAGATGATTTTACAGTTTAATAAGTGTTTTGAGGAAATTAAAATGTTTTATGTGTATTTTATTGTGGGACGCTCTTGTGACCCTAATGTGACTTCTTATGATCCGTTGTAACGCATAGGCGGGTCTGGGGGGTTACAGCTTGCCATTAGGCAAGCACTTTTTTGTGCTATGAAATACAATTATTGATATATATTTAAATAGTATTAGTGCCCAGAAAAATTGAAGAAAAACAAAATTTAAGCTTTTACTTGAGAGGGGATTCAAACCTACATGTGATAAGAAGAAAAGCAATGGCTTAGCCGCAACACCAAGCACATCTTTGTGCTTTAATTTTCCAAAATAAATATATGTGCCTTACATTTTCTACATTCATTCTTTTAATTTAACATATATAATCATCGAATTAATTTCACATATATAACCCTAAACCCTAAACCATGAACCCTATATATTTTAAATTAATTTCTCATATATAAACCTTAAACCCTAACCCTAGGCCCTAAATATTTCAAATTAATTTCACATATATAAACCTTAAACCCTAACCCTAGGCCCTAAATATTTCAAATTAATTTCACATATATAAACCCTAAACCCTAAACCCTAAATATTTCAAATTAATTTGAAACATTTAGGGCTTAGGGTTTATATATGTGAAATTAATTTAAAATATTTACTATGAAATTAATTTGAAATATTTAGGGTTTAAGGTTTATATATGTTACATTAATTTGAAATATCTAGTGTGAAATTAATTTGAAATATTTAAGGTTATAAATTAGTGAACTTAATGTTTAGGGTTTGGGCCTTAAGCTTATAGATGTAAAAACCAAGAAGATATGTAACCCCCTAGACCCGCCTATGCGTTACAACGGATCCTAGGAAGTCACATTAGGGTCACAAGAGCGTCCCACAGTGAAAATACACATGAAAACATTTTTCTTTCTCAAAACACTTATTAAACTGTAAAATCAACTTCTGTTTAAAATACAATTTCAGGAAAACATTTAAACACATAACAAAAATTTCAGAAAGTGCTTTACAGACTCTATCACAAAACCATACGTGACATACATGACATACATGCCCACTAACTATACAATACCGTACTACAGAGGCAACGCCGAGAGAACTCCGAACACTGATGTCAAACATTAGGTCATGATATTTTCTTTTAACCTGCGATGGTAAAAACAACGTGAGCTTGGGAAAGCTCAGTAATACAGAACTACCAAAAGATGCTATAAGCTCATGCAGACATATGGTAGGCATAACATTTTCATGATGTTTCAAGCAGTGATAGTCCTCTATTTCTGTTCTACTATTTCGAGGTTACATCATACTCAAGAATAATGGTATTTGTTCTTTAATCAGACCTTGAGAATTAGACGGAAATTATATAGGCTGGTAACATACGAGGTAGGAATCAGAGAGTTTGACGTCTAGTGTGTTCCAATAAGTGCAGATAAACATACATAAATACTTAACATCATATCATATGAGCACATAACAGATTAAATGCAAATGTTCAATGATCATACAGAAGTTTACAAGAACTACCCTCGAACCTTACACCAATATGCAGTCCCCCAGAACTGCATCCATAAGGACTTACCCTAGGCCCGATGGGCATAGGTGCCACCTAAAGGGATGCCTTAGGTCCATAAGGACTTACCCTAGGCCCGATGGGCGTAGGTGCCACTCAAGGGGAGACCTTGAGTCCATAAGGACTTACCCTAGGCCCGATGGGCATAGGTGCCACCTAAGGGGATGCCTTAGGTCCATAAGGACTTACCTTAGGCCTGATGGGCGTAGGTGCCACTCAAGGGGAGACCTTGAGTCCATAAGGATTTACCAGCTTGATCAGGGCTGTACCGACAGAGACTTCATATCATAACCCAACAGTATACCCCAGATGACAATCGGAAATCAGATTTCAGACATGAGTAACATAATACATGTAACAGACATATTCTATTCAAAGTATCAGAAACATAAGTTCATGCTTTTGACAGATAAATGGGCATACTATTGAGCAGAGCAGACATTTTCAGCATTCATCATGCGAACAGATTGTACCATCATTGGTCAACTAACAGATCATGCTAACAAATTCATCAAACAGTCAGACAATACCATCACAGATCAAACGATCACATACCAAGTATACATATTGGACAGACATATATCAGGTAGGCAGAGCATGTCATCATATATCAAGTTCATCATTTTATCGCATTTTTCTAACATAGTGATGCAATCTCAATAACAATTAAAATGTTTATCAAACATAATATTATTCACGATTAAATAATTATACAATCCATTCAACAGAATGTAACACACATGGAACACACTAGATGGAATATTTTATTTCCTGAAAATACTTGGCATTTACAGAAAGGGGACACATTAAACTTTTGACAATTTAGACGAATTTCCAGAACGAGGTTCCTATTAGAAAAGGGGTTCGTAAAACGATTCATATTATGTATTCAAGAATTTGTACATCAAGATGTTAGAAAGTTTGGATATATCATAAGCACTTTAATCATTTAAGCTTACAAGAGCATTATGGTCATTTTATCATACATGGGCGTTTTGGTAATTTATACCAACGAGACATAAACAGTCGTTCAGGAAATTTTATTTACTCATCACTTTATCAGTCATACATTCAGAGATTTCTATGATAAGATCTTTTGCGATATCAGATACATCTAGGGTTGTTCTGGTCACTATGGCCAACAAGGGCGTTTTGGTCATTTAACTATTAGAAGTGATTTTGTAGTTTAGCCCAGTAATGATAAAATGACGATTTACAATAGTTAATATTTCCAGAAGTTTTTTTCAAGCCTCCAACTGTTCGAACTAACACATTCCTACTTCGCAGTACTAACCAACCCTTATATTAATATCAGGAGTGATTAACATACATGAGCGTGCTTCCTAACACTTAGGGGCAGTTTAGCCCTTAGAGTTTCATTAGAATTCTCAGGGTTTCATCAAATGCATAATTGTATATTTAACTCAAAATAGCATTTCAATCATTCTGGAAATTGGGATAAATTCACCGTTTTGTCAAATCTTACTATTTAGCACCTCTATCGTTTACGTACTCGGAAGAGATTAAGTCGTTCTAATCCATTCGGCCCTTATAGACGGTTTACTCATTTTAGAACTTAAGGGTAAAATTTGTTATTCTGATTAATTAAGAATTTCGGTGCTCGAAGGCACTACAGTCTTTTTGGTCATTACGATCATTTCGATTAATTCATTCCTTACTGTCGTACGGATCAGCTTTAGAATACAACAATAATTCCAGTAATTTCACCTTTAGGCGTTATACCTTCATGTGTTATACAGAGCTTGGGGGAAATTCAAGTTCCTTTTAGTATCACACACATTTGAATAATGCCGAAGTCTTTTCCAAAAGAACATACATCTTGGGTAGTGTAATTTGCATAATCACGTCGAATGCAGATTTTAGGTCATTTCCTTTATCAGAATGGTAGTTTAGTCATAACTTTTGCTCCAAGGGCATTTTCGTAATTTCATAATTAATCTCTCACTCCATATCATGGGCCTCGATTCTTACACACTGATGATTGAGTTGCGGATTAACTGAATTTAATTATTAGAGCTTTTGATACCGATAGCCCAATAGTAATCTTATTCAGATAATTTGGTCTTATTAATATTCATACTTATTGCTCGAATCTGATTCAATTTAAGCATAATCTACAATATACGTCATCATGAGCATGCATGCGTTAACCGAATATCAACATGTACATAAAGCATACAAGGGGTAGTAATGTATTACCTTAACTCCGAGCTACATCGACCGACTCATGAAACTTTATTCAACCGTACTCGAATCCCAAAATGGACGTCCCACGACATCACGAACACCAAGGTATAAGGGTACCTTCAATTACACAGGTTAACATTTTAGTCCTTATTAATAGAGCCCTAAAAAGGATTAAACACATAAACACTTTCGGGTTCAAAGTCAGATTCGGAGGCCTTCGGGTCAAAATTTTGCAAAACGGGCTTCAAAAACGGACTCAGGACGTCGAAAAACATAAAATATGAGTTTTCGGAAAATTTGACTTTTTGGTCAATGGTCAAAGTCAACGCTGACGTCAGCAGGTCAAAGCTGATGACAGCAGGTCAACGGTCAACGGGGTCAGAGTCAACTGGTCAAAGTAAATGCTGGCGTCAGCATGACGTCAGCGGTCAACATGGGTCAACTGAGTTGACTCGAGCTGACTCGGACGAGTTGACTCGGCTGACTCGGACGAGTTGACTCGGGTTGACAGGTCGGGTTGGACTCAGGTTAACGGGTCGGTCAACGGGTCTGACAGGCGGGTCAGAGACGGGTCGGGTCGGACGATGGGCTCGGGTTCGGGTCAGAATATACTTGGGCTTAAAAGCTGGGCTTGAACCAGTTAACCGGTTGGGCCGGTCCAACACTTACCCCCCCAAAGTTTCTGGTGGCCGGACGGTCGCCGGAATAGTCGCCGGAAAAACGCCGGTGACCCCAAAAGACACCAAACCTACCAAAAAACCATAGCCCTTCATACATACAATCAAACAAAACCCATAGCTCAATAAATCAAGCCGGAATTTAACCGAAATATACCTAACACAGAACCAAGGAGGCCGGAAATGTCGAAGCTCCGGTGAAGACCTTATCGACGTCGAACGAACGACCAGTTGGCTGGGTTTTACTCACCGTGACGTGGGGAAGCAAGATCTGGTGGTCGTTTTGTGGACGGACAACAGACGACGGCTGAAAATGACGGTAAATTAGGGCGGCAGAGCAAGGTTTCTGACAAATCTTCAAATGAGTCTCCCCGGCGAACAGCATGGAACGACGGCGAGTGGAGCACGGGGTTTTGGTCGGGGTTCGACGGTGAACAAACCCACGGTGGCGGTGACGGCCACGGTCGGGCGGTGGTGGAGATCGGGGTGGCGACGGGATGGGTTAGGTGAGAGGCTTTGAAGAAGACACCATTCTCAGATTCAAATGGTCATTTGGTAGGTGGAGAGTCAGATCGAATTTATTATCTTTGGTAAATCCGTACTAAATGTTTAAGGTTAATTTGTGGTAAAACATAACCAAATTATCACATTAGCCCAGATGGTTAAAACACTACTCCTTTAGCAGCCAAGGTCCTGGGTTCAAACCTCCTTAGCTGCAAATTCCTCTTATTTCTTTCTTTCTTTCTTTTTTTTCTTTTTTTTGCCAAAACTTAGAGTGTTACAACTCTCTCCCCCTAAAAAGAAATTTCGTCCTCGAAATTTATCTGAGCCAGAGAGATGCGAAAGCAGTTCTTTCATCTCTTCATGTACCAAAACAATTCCATCAGAGTATCCTTGTTTTCTCAGGATTCTCAGACGACCACATATCAATATGATAGAGTTCTTAGTCACCCGAATTGTCCTTTAGACCCCAAGTCATCCCATTATACATCTCAGACCAACCAATCAGAATACAACATGTGAATCCATACAGAACTTATGAAGTCAAACGAGCACTAGTCTCAACTAGGGGTCGGAATTTTTCCAACTACTACAGAAGTCGATCTTACATACTTGATGTATCTTCTCTATAATCTTAATCATTCTACTGGGTTGAATATCAATTTATGGAAGAAAAGCGATACCTGAAATACAGACGAGTACTCAAGGCCTCAACCAGAGCCTTCCAGAATCAGGATGTAACACCAAATTTCAGTCAAGGATGATATACGATACACCATGCCCTATTTTCATAGAAAAGTCTTTCTTTAAGCCGATCAATCATAACCAAGGGTTTGATTAACTAACACTTACCTTCAACATCATGTTCAGCCGACTTTTCCTCCGTGTACAACAGAGTAACCACAGAATTTACACGTCGTCACATTCAAAGATACCTTTCTTTTAAACTCATAATACTTTTATCAAATTTCCCTCAAAATATTCTCAAACATAATCCTTATCACCAAATAACCTTACATGTAATCTAATATCGATTACCCCACATGGTCAAACAGTTGTTCTAAATCTGAACCAGATCTTTAATTTCACGTTCATTAACCACCTCAGGTTTTTTTTTTCCAAATCCACCAAGAGAATCTGAATTACAGACGAAAGTTACAAGCATTCATTGTCAGAACAGATCGAGCTATTATGAACAAAATGGTTCGATACACTTAATACAGGAAAGGATTTGACATCGGAGTCTCAGCACTAAGGAGTATGGTTATGATCTAGGGGCATGTACAAACCAGACACCCTATAACAGGCGATCGGCCGATCTACCCAGAATGACGCAACTCTAAGCTCTGATACCACTAAATGTAACCCCCTAGACCCGCCTATGCGTTACAACGGATCCTAGGAAGTCACATTAGGGTCACAAGAGCGACCCACAGTGAAAATACACATGAAAACATTTTTCTTTCTCAAAACACTTATTAAACTGTAAAATCAACTTCTGTTTAAAATACAATTTCAGGAAAACATTTAAACACATAACAAAAATTTCAGAAAGTGCTTTACAGACTCTATCACAAAACCATACGTGATATACATGACATACATGCCCACTAACTATACAATACCGTACTCCAGAGGCAACGCCGAGAGAACTCCGAACACTGATGTCAAACATTAGGTCATGATATTTTCTTTTAACCTGCGATGGTAAAAACAACGTGAGCTTGGGAAAGCTCAGTAATACAGAACTACCAAAAGATGCTATAAGCTCATGCAGACATATGGTAGGCATAACATTTTCATGATGTTTCAAGCAGTGATAGTCCTCTATTTCTGTTCTACTATTTCGAGGTTACATTATACTCAAGAATAATGATATTTGTTCTTTAATCAGACCTTGAGAATTAGACGGAAATTATATAGGCTGGTAACATACGAGGTAGGAATCAGAGAGTTTGACGTCTAGTGTGTTCCAATAAGTGCAGATAAACATACATAAATACTTAACATCATATCATATGAGCACATAACAGATTAAATGCAAATGTTCAATGATCATACAGAAGTTTACAAGAACTACCCTCCAACCTTACACCAATATGCAGTCCCCCAGAACTGCATCCATAAGGATTTACCCTAGGCCCGATGGGCATAGGTGCCACCTAAAGGGATGCCTTAGGTCCATAAGGACTTACCCTAGGCCCGATGGGCGTAGGTGCCACTCAAGGGGAGACCTTGAGTCCATAAGGACTTACCCTAGGCCCGATGGGCATAGGTGCCACCTAAGGGGATGCCTTAGGTCCATAAGGACTTACCCTAGGCCTGATGGGCGTAGGTGCCACTCAAGGGGAGACCTTGAGTCCATAAGGATTTACCAGCTTGATCAGGGCTGTACCGACAGAGACTTCATATCATAACCCAACAATATACCCCAGATGACAATCGGAAATCAGATTTCAGACATGAGTAACATAATACATGTAACAGACATATTCTATTCAGAGTATCAGAAACATAAGTTCATGCTTTTGACAGATAAATGGGCATACTATTGAGCAGAGCAGACATTTTCAGCATTCATCATGCGAACAGATTGTACCATCATTGGTCAACTAACAGATCATGCTAACAAATTCATCAAACAGTCAGACAATACCATCACAGATCAAACGATCACATACCAAGTATACATATTGGACAGACATATATCAGGTAGGCAGAGCATGTCATCATATATCAAGTTCATCATTTTATCGCATTTTTCTAACATAGTGATGCAATCTCAATAACAATTAAAATGTTTATCAAACATAATATTATTCACGATTAAATAATTATACAATCCATTCAACAGAATGTAACACACATGGAACACACTAGATGGAATATTTTATTTCCTGAAAATACTTGGCATTTACAGAAAGGGGTCACATTAAACTTTTGACAATTTAGACGAATTTCCAGAACGAGGTTCCTATTAGAAAAGGGGTTCGTAAAACGATTCATATTATGTATTCAAGAATTTGTACATTAAGATGTTAGAAAGTTTGGATATATCATAAGTACTTTAATCATTTAAGCTTACAAGAGCATTATGGTCATTTTATCATACATGGGCGTTTTGGTAATTTATACCAACGAGACATAAACAGTCGTTCAGGAAATTTTATTTACTCATCACTTTATCAGTCATACATTCAGAGATTTCTATGATAAGATCTTTTGCGAT
The DNA here is from genome assembly GCA_958450335.1 of Hibiscus tridactylites. Classification (NCBI taxonomy): domain Eukaryota; kingdom Viridiplantae; phylum Streptophyta; class Magnoliopsida; order Malvales; family Malvaceae; genus Hibiscus; species Hibiscus tridactylites. The sequence continues at coordinate 24,147,275 of OY288273.1, read as the reverse complement.
ATCAGATACATCTAGGGTTGTTCTGGTCACTATGGCCAACAAGGGCGTTTTGGTCATTTAACTATTAGAAGTGATTTTGTAGTTTAGCCCAGTAATGATAAAATGACGATTTACAATAGTTAATATTTCCAGAAGTTTTTTTCAAGCCTCCAACTGTTTGAACTAACACATTCCTACTTCGCAGTACTAACCAACCCTTATATTAATATCAGGAGTGATTAACATACATGAGCGTGCTTCCTAACACTTAGGGGCAGTTTAGCCCTTAGAGTTTCATTAGAATTCTCAGGGTTTCATCAAATGCATAATTGTATATTTAACTCAAAATAGCATTTCAATCATTCTGGAAATTGGGATAAATTCACCGTTTTGTCAAATCTTACTATTTAGCACCTCTATCGTTTACGTACTCGGAAGAGATTAAGTCGTTCTAATCCATTCGGCCCTTATAGACGGTTTACTCATTTTAGAACTTAAGGGTAAAATTTGTTATTCTGATTAATTAAGAATTTCGGTGCTCGAAGGCACTACAGTCTTTTTGGTCATTACGATCATTTCGATTAATTCATTCCTTACTGTCGTACGGATCAGCTTAAGAATACAACAATAATTCCAGTAATTTCACCTTTAGGCGTTATACCTTCATGTGTTATACAGAGCTTGGGGGAAATTCAAGTTCCTTTTAGTATCACACACATTTGAATAATGCCGAAGTCTTTTCCAAAAGAACATACATCTTGGGTAGTGTAATTTGCATAATCACGTCGAATGCAGATTTTAGGTCATTTCCTTTATCAGAATGGTAGTTTAGTCATAACTTTTGCTCCAAGGGCATTTTCGTAATTTCATAATTAATCTCCCACTCCATATCATGGGCCTCGATTCTTACACACTGATGATTGAGTTGCGGATTAACTGAATTTAATTATTAGAGCTTTTGATACCGATAGCCCAATAGTAATCTTATTCAGATAATTTGGTCTTATTAATATTCATACTTATTGCTCGAATCTGATTCAATTTAAGCATAATCTACAATATACGTCATCATGAGCATGCATGCGTTAACCGAATATCAACATGTACATAAAGCATACAAGGGGTAGTAATGTATTACCTTAACTCCGAGCTACATCGGTCGACTCATGAAACTTTATTCAACCGTACTCGAATCCCAAAATGGACGTCCCACGGTATCACGAACACCAAGGTATAAGGGTACCTTCAATTACACAGGTTAACGTTTTAGTCCTTATTCACAGAGCCCTAAAAAGGATTAAACACATAAACACTTTCGGGTTCAAAGTCAGAATCGGAGGCCTTCGGGTCAAAATTTTGCAAAACGGGCTTCAAAAACGGACTCAGGACGTCGAAAAACATAAAATATGAGTTTTCGGAAAATTTGACTTTTTGGTCAATGGTCAAAGTCAACGCTGACGTCAGCAGGTCAACGGTCAACGGGGTCAGAGTCAACTGGTCAAAGTAAATGCTGGCGTCAACATGACATCAGCGGTCAACATGGGTCAACTGAGTTGACTCGAGCTGACTGGGACAAGTTGACTCGGCTGACTCGGACGAGTTGACTCGGGTTGACGGGTCGGGTTGGACTCAGGTTAACGGGTCGGTCAACGGGTCTGACAGGCGGGTCAGAGACGGGTCGGGTCGGACGATGGGCTCGGGTTCGGGTCAGAATATACTTGGGCTTAAAAGCTGGGCTTGAACCAGTTAACCAGTTGGGCCGGTCCAACACTTACCCCCCCAAAGTTTCTGGTGGCCGGACGGTCGCCGGAATAGTCGCCGGAAAAACGTCGGTGACCCCAAAAGACACCAAACCTACCAAAAAACCATAGCCCTTCATACATACAATCAAACAAAACCCATAGCTCAATAAATCAAGCCGGAATTTAACCGAAATATACCTAACACAGAACCAAGGAGGCCGGAAATGTCGAAGCTCCGGTGAAGACCTTATCGACGTCGAACGAACGACCAGTTGGCTGGGTTTTACTCACCGTGACGTGGGGAAGCCAAATCTGGTGGTCGTTTTGTGGACGGACAACAGACGACAGCTGAAAATGACGGTAAATTAGGGCGGCGGAGCAAGGTTTCTGACAAATCTTCAAATGAGTCTCCCCGACGAACGGCATGGAACGACGGCGAGTGGAGCACGGGGTTTTGGTCGGGGTTCGACGGTGAACAAACCCACGGTGGCGGTGACGGCCACGGTCGGGCGGTGGTGGAGATCGGGGTGGCGACGGGATGGGTTAGGTGAGAGGCTTTGAAGAAGACACCATTCTCAGATTCAAATGGTCATTTGGTAGGTGGAGAGTCAGATCGAATTTATTATCTTTGGTAAATCCGTACTAAATGTTTAAGGTTAATTTGTGGTAAAACATAACCAAATTATCACATTAGCCCAGATGGTTAAAACACTACTCCCTTAGCAGCCAAGGTCCCGGGTTCAAACCTCCTTAGCTGCAAATTCCTCTTATTTCTTTCTTTCTTTCTTTTTTTTCTTTTTTTTTGCCAAAACTTAGAGTGTTACAAGATATATATAAAAAGTCTGGTGATTTGTAGCACAAAGATGTGCTTGGTGCAGTGGCTAAGCCACTACTTTTCTTCCTATCACACGCAGGTTTAAATCCCCTCTTAAGCAAAAGCTTGAATTTTGTCTTTTTCCCTTAAACAAGTGGTGACGCGTGTCACCATCTTAATGAATAATTAGTTTTTTTTATCAGATTAAAATTAAGACTAAATTGTTATATTGTATAAATATAGAGGACTAAATGTGTAATTATACCAATTTTTTTAACAGTTCTGTCAACTTTTTCGTTTTTTCTAACGGCATGTGGCTAAAATAGAACCATTTAAATAGTTGTGTAGTGCATTTGCTGAAAAAATAATATAGTGATCATTTTGACAACAAACTCATAGTTCAGTGGTCATCTTTGTAGTTTACCCTATTTTTTATTGAGTTAAACGCCCCAAACTGTGACCCTCAAGTTTTTTCTCAAACTTTTAAGGTAAATTACATAATGACCACCATACTATAAATTTAGCCGTGATTTAATCATCTTATTATTTTCCGAAACAATTAGACTACCATATTATTAAATGGATTCAATGTAACCATTTGTCGTTAAAATTTAATAGAGGAAGTGACATGACAGTTAGTAAAATTTTGTATAATTACATATTTAGTCCTCCTTACTTATACATTCTATCAATTTGGTCTTAATTTGAATTTAATAAATAAATTATAATTTTAATTAGGTGGTGACACCAACTTATTTATGGAATTTATTTATTTATATTTAATTAAATAAATTTATTTCCCCCTCCAATGTCACCACCTAATGGTGGAGGAAAATGGCTTGGGCATGATTTGAACTTGGATAAGGCATAAAGGGCATGCCTTAGCCACTACACCAAGCACAAGTCCTATTACAAGTTCTCTGTATTTTCTCATAGCAAACTCAAAGAACAACACATCAAAACAAAGCAAAAGCAATGGCAGATTTGTGCTTGGAGCAGATTGCTCCACTGAACTCATCACTTGACTGCATTTTTCTACTCTTGTTTTTCATCACTCCACGTTGATATGATATATTTGTAGCTGTGTTACCAGATTTGAGTTGTTGGCATAAGCAACTTTTTGTTTCTGCAGTCTATGCATTTCGATTCATGGTAGTTCAAAAGAGTGATTCTGTATATGAGTTAACAACTTGCTTGACCCGAGTCTGAAGAATTTATCAGCTTTAGTAGCCTCGTGGATGTTGCTATCATGTCAAACTCTCAATTTTCTGTCCTTCAAAATTTTGAATACTTCAATGCATTTTGCTTTCAACCAGGCTCTTTTTCTCTTGAAAATGCAGCTTTCCAAATCTTTTTGCTGAATTATCGAGTTGTCAGTGCCCAGATATGAGACCAGCCTTTGTAAGATTTGGATACTTTTTTCCATCTTCTCTTCTTTTTTGTGTGATTTGGCTTTGAATTGTTCTTTGGAGCTATAATTCCTAAAGCAATGTCTATTTTTGCTCCTTGAACTGCTAAGCAATAGCCCTTAAGAATTGCATTTATCGAAGAACAATATGAAACACGGTTACAAGAACTAAAGCACCAGTTGGTCGTCTCCAAAAATCATAGTGATCAGGAAATGCTTTGGAAATTACAAAGTGTCAGTGATGAAGTTGACAGTAGAAAGAAAGCTTAATATTCTTATTTAAAGAGAAATGAGGAGCTGGGAGCCAAGAACATGGAATTGGAGACCGAGTTACAATCGTTGATTTTAGACAAGCGTGAAAAAAATGATTGCTTATGACCTTGCTAAGACAAATAAGACATATATTAAAGTTAGTGATTCATAGCATAGATTTGTGCTTGGTGTAGTGGCTATGACATGCCCCTTGTGCCTAACTTGAGTTCAAATCCCGCTTAAGTCATTTTCTTTGATTTCATTTTAATAATATGATGGTCTAATTGTTTAGAAAAAAAAGTATGGTGGTCAAATCGCGACTAAACCCATAGTATGGTGGTCATTTATGTAGTTTATCCAACTTTTAAATATTTCAATTTTATCTTAAAACTATGATTCTCATTTCAAATCAACTCCCAAACTTTTGAACATTTTAATTTCAACCTGAAACTATATCTCTCATTCTAAATTGGTCACTAAACTTATGAACGTTCTAAGTTTGTGGACTAATTTAGAATAAGGGTCATAGTTTGAGGAAGAAATTGGAACATTCAAAAGTTTAGAGACCAATATAGAATGAGAGCCATAGTTTGCGTACGAAATCAAAATGTTTAAAAGTTTAGGGGCCGGTTTTAGAATAAGGATCATAGTTTGGAGACGTGTGCCGTAATTGACTTTTTTTATTCACTTTATTTTTAAAACAACGTGTCATCAAGTAATCTTTTAACATTCTTAATATAGTCTCATGATAGTATATCTTCAATTTTTTAGCTGAAAAATTTGCTTGAACTCAAATATTGTAACACCCCCTTCCCGGCTAGGTCGAGAACCGGGTCGGAGCGTGTTACCAGTGAATGATACGATGTTCGGTGCAATAAAATTTCATCTTAGTCAATACTTAAAACCACAATATTCAATACTTGGACAATATTACACAAACAAAACATTATCGGATATACATCTTAGTCCAATTCACTCATAAGAAGGCAACATTAAACCATTTAGGACCAGTTTATAACTTTTACATGTTTTAGGGATTAATCTATAAAACTGACAAGTTAAAGGTCCTACGATAAAACATACAAAACCACAATGAAATTCAGTACAATATTACCAGGTCTGTAAATTTTCATGCAAAACGGTGTTAATTTACTCGTTCAATTTATTCATCCAAAACACAGTGACCAAACTGTAAATAATGCAAACCTTCAAATTATATCCTTTTAACCAAATTAACTAACCCTGTATCGAAACACCAAAGCCTATTTCGATACGGGTGGACGATGGTCAACCCATGTTGACTTTTCACATTTGACCGTATCGATACGAGCAAGCCTTGTATCGGTATGAGTTGACTTCCTTTGACTTTGACTTTGACCCGTTTCGATACGCTATGAGCCCGTATCGAAACGATGGATTCCAGTAGAAAAATGTTTCGATACGGCCCTAATCCGTTTCAGTACTCCATGTTTTCTTAGGTTCAAATATGCTTACCCGTATCGAAACGCCATCACCCGTTTCGATACGGCCTGACCTGTAATGATAGATTCTTGCTAGTTTTTATTCGATTTAACCTACCAAACGATGTCCAAATGCAAAGAAACTTTGTACACAATATTTCAATGCTATAAAATATTGTCATGCCAAGTTTCCTCAACATACAAATACGTTTACTACGTTTTCTCTTTTTTAGGCCAAGTGTGCATTTTAAGTCATTTTCAAGTAAACATAACAAGTCATTTAAGGTACTTTATCCACATATAGCACAAAGCATTTATACACCTGAACAAAATATTATCATCAACTACTTTAACAACTTTTCCACCATTCTAGGAGTTCAAAGGGATAAAAGTACTTTACATTAAATCCGTAGTGACTTGCCAAACTTCCAGCTAATCCCGATCTTGATCCGATACTTTCTTTATCCTGAAATGTATGAACAATGAATGCTTTAGACTTACATAGTCTAAGTGAGGTAGCCAATAACAAAGAATGTGCATTGAATACTATCATGCTTTGATGAAAATCATTTCATCAACATACAATGATCATAACATACTCTTTAGTCTTGTTGAAACAAAGTTTCAATAGTCAAAGCATCAAAGACAATATCTCAATCTCATGACAATGCAATATCAATGATCCTATCATCAATGACAATATCAATATTCAACTTTCTTCCTTGGATCGATTTCAACAGTATTTGGATACACGAATTCCACTACTACACCAACAATGAACAATATGGTCCAATATCCTCCACTACACCGTTTTTGACCAACACAAATCACATCCCTCCACTACACCGTATAAACTCCGTACCACTGTACTCAAGAATTCTATGGCATGCCAATTGTATTCAATACTTCGATCCCAAGGTCCGATAATAATAGCTCAATATCAACGGTTCAATGACAATATTCAATATCAATGATTCAATGAAAATAGTTCGATAATCATATAGCCTCAACAATAGGCGATATAAATAAACTCATGTCAATGATTCTATATGTCAATGCTTCAATGATTTCCATGGGAATAATTGCAATGCTATGGACAATGAATCGATGCAATACTTACCAAACTTACCAATATGGTTTTCAATGATGCTTTATACAAAGCCCCTTTAATTCAATAATTAGTAAATCATATAAAATCAATAACGGTAAATTCAGAAAGGCTCTTCGACCAATTCCGAGACTTCGACTATACTCACCTCGATAATCTGAAGCTCCTACAGCTTTCGGATGACTATCCCTTTATTCCTAGCTTTCGATGGACACGATGAATTTATCTTTTCCATTTCTTGAACTAGGAAGAACGATAAGAAGTTATTAGAATCAATATGACAATACCGATTCTTGAATAGCCATTAGCTATTAGACAAAGCTTAATTTAAAGCTTGAAATTAGACATTCAATAGCCAAGAGAATCGATGGTTAACTTAGTGCTATCACTTACTGTTGTGTGTCAAAAGTCCTATCGCAATGTAGTGCAAGTGTACACGAAGCAAGTAGTAAAGTGATACTCAAAGTATCGGATGTCGAATCCACATGGACTGGAAATAGCTTTATCCTCGAATTGCTGCACAAAAGAGAAAAATAGTTTAAATTGTTTGGGAAATAGTATCGAAGAATAATGAAGATAAGAGAATGAAAATTCAGGGTTAAGAGATGGGCCGGTATTGATTTGCTCGGTAGTGTAGGTGTTGCACTGTATAAAAATTATTGTTCTGTCGTCGTCCTTGTCGCGGCAGCACCTGTTGCGGCAGCAGTCTGTTGTTGTCGCGGCAGCGATAAGCAACTCAGTTTCTTCAAGTTTGGTAAGAATACCTGATGTGACTTGTCCTATCCCTAGGTCCAAGTACTGTTGATGAACACTTCTCGGATGATACCTCCCGGTGTGAATCGAAGGGTGAACACCAATGTTGTTGAATTCTTCCTTAGCCACTTAACCTCGTCCTATCCCTAGGTCCGAGATAGTTCAACCATAAACTGGAGAACCCGCACTTATTCCTTTCGTATACTTAACTCTCTTGATATTAAGTAAATAGATAATCTCACAATGCTCTCTTGATACTCTTGCAAGATGTTGAAACCAGAATAAGCAAACTTGAAGTTTTATTTTATTGAACAGAAAATTCCTAAAACAGTACAATCCTTGCAACTACTTTACAGAATCAACCCTTAGCCCTAGGGGAAGTTTAGAACATGATGAGAAATGGGAAAACGACAAGGGTTTGGGGAAGAAGGCTAGAGATGAGATATCCTTCCCTAGGTCGAATTACATGCCTTTATATAGGCCTTGGGTTCAGGTTTTCTAATTAGGAAAGAATACAAGTTCAAACTAAAGTACAACTCTAATTAAGATTAAATCTTCTGAGTGGATGCCTTTAATTCGTCCTCTTTTCTTGCTTTGGGTTTCTTCCTTGAACTTTGGGCTTGGCCTTCGTTCTGCTCTAGGGCTCAGAAAAATATAGGAGTGGTCTACGACAGACCGGCTTGAATTCCTCTATTTGTCGAGCTCCACTTCACTTTTCCCTTCACCAATGCTGTCATCTTGGCTGCCACGGCAGTGGCCACGGCAGCGTCCTCCTTCTCGACTCGAATCATGTGTTCCAGCTCTGCTCCTTCGCTGTCCTGAGTCTGTCACAGCAGCTACCTGCAAAAGTAGCGGAAATCAGTAGAAACTGTGCCATTTTATCTAATTGTGATGTATATGTGAAACTATACCTAAATGCAATGAATTATGCTTGAATCCAGTAGAAATATGGGTAAAATAGGGGTTAAAATATAGAACTTTTGCACACTCAACACTTACCCGATCAATAACTATGAATTGATGTTCTTAAATCGAGGAAAGCTTAAGCTCATGAAGTTCAACTATGGAAGTGTATGCTCTAGAGTTCAAGGGTGAAGATGACAATGGTTGTGCTTGCTTATTTCCTTAAAAAAAGTTGGGTTTTTGTCTCGATGGAACTCAAACAAGAGATAAAAGCTCCTTTATTGTTATTTTAAAATTAGCTACATCCCCAATCATTACCCCACCTCACCAAAGACCAATGGGAAGGTTTCCCTTAACCAAGGGTAAGCTTTAAAAATATTATTATTTATCTTTTCTATATTTATCAATATCAAACATAGAGATGACCACTAGTCATCTTTCCTGATGATAATCACGTGGGATGGGTAGCAATAAGCAGGTGAGTCATCACCTTATCCTTTCCTCTCAATTTTCCCTTAAATATATTCGAAATAGGGAACCTGTTTCGAAATGAGTGAAACCGTATTGAAACGGTTGAGCAAAAGTCCAAAAGTTAGTTAATTCAATTACACCGTATCGAAACGTCCCTTAACCATTTCGAAACGCCTTATCTAGGCCGTTTCGGTATGGGTCTGACTGTATTGAAACGCCTAGCTCAAAACATCATATTAAGCATTTTAAATGCAATCTTAACTAAAGACCTAGTTCAATTAAGGTCATATAACAATATAATCTATAGTTATGATTCAGTATTTAATATCAATATTCCGATCATCAGAATCCAATTCCGACTAGACCAGTTTTTGGGGTGTTACAACTCTCTCCCTTAAGAAAAATTCGTCCTCGAATTTTACCTGGAATAAAATCGGAATCCAATTCAGGCCGGTACGTTGCTTTGGATAAAGCTCCGGACTTTCCGAAGGATCCTTATCTTGTTCCCTTGCCTCGAAAAGATTGAGCAGGGGATGAATTAGCAAACTGGTTCTTAGAACAATCTCGTCTAAGATGTCCCATCTCACCACAAAAGAAACAAGCTCCGGATTTCTTGTGACATTTCCCTTCAGGGTGCTTGTGTCGATAAAAGTTAAAAACTAGAAACTTCGTTCCTTGTTCCGAACCATCAATGCTTTCAACAGATTTAGCACTAGGGAAGAACTGTGTTACAACTTGTGGATTAGCAAGGTATTCATACTAGGAGGACTGTGAAAACACACTTGGTTTCGAATCTTGATACTTCCCCTTTTTGAAAGATTCACAAGGTTCATCTCGATGTCTTTTCTCGGATTTGCCTGACCTACTATTCTTGTGAGCCTTTTGAGCACCTTCGGTAGCTTTGACTCTATTCACAAGGGTTTGAAAATCAATGATGCACAAAGCCGTGAATATGGGACGTAATTCATCATTCAAACCATTGATGAACATCCTACACTTCTCTTCTTCTTTCTTAATATATTCAGCCCCAAATCGACAGTATTTACAAAAGTCATGAATATACTGCTCGATAGGTCGATCACCTTGCTTTAGGTGAAGGAAGATGTCACGTCTCTCGACAAGGTAATATTCACTGATGTACTTCTTTCGAAATTCTTGTAGGAAGAACTCCTAGTTCACAGTCTCTTCAGGGACTGCCAGGACCGTTACTTCCCACCAATATAGTGCTTCATCAGCTAGAAAAGAGAGGGCACATTCAAGTTTATGTTCCTCAGAACAGTGCAACTATTTATTCAAAATCCATGAAGTATTGTCTAACCAATACTCTGCAACTTTAGGGTTTTCATCATTCTGCATGGTAAACGAGTAAGCCCGATGTTGGGGTAACTTATCAATAGGAGCTCGGGTACTCGAAATGGCAACAGTGGGAGTTTGATCAACTTTCATCGATGTTATGAATACTTTGAATATATCAACTATGTTCTTAAAGCATTCAGTTTGAGCCGTTTGTACTTCAGGCTCATGATTCTGCACGGGAGGGTTTTGCAAATTCGAAGGATTCTTCCCTCTAACTTCCTCACCATGAGTTGAGGAATCAGTACTATGCTCATCTATTCGAGCTTGATTGGAATTAGACATCTATAAATAAAACATCGAATTAGACGGCAAGTTACAATATACAACAATATAACTCACAGGTGGCAAAGTAACGCAATAAACAATACATCTTGCATAGGTTTAGTCCAGAATCGACTAAGCTCTAGCTCTGATACCACAAATGTAACACCCCTTTCCCAACCTGGTCGAGAACCGGGTCGAAGCGTGTTACCGATAAACGATACGATGTTCGGTGCAATAAAATTTCATCTTAGTTAATACTTAATACAACAATATTCAATACTTGGACAAGATTACACAAACAAAAAATTACCATATATACATCTTAGTCCAATTCACTCATAAGAAGGCAACATTTAACCATTTAGGACCAGTTTATAACTTTTACAAGTTTTAGGGGCTAATCTGTAAAACTGAAAAGTTAAAGGTCCTTCGATGCAACAGACATACCATAATGAAATTCAGTACAATATTAGCAGGTCTGTAAATTTTCATGCAAAACGGTGTTCATTTACTCATTCAATTTATTCATCCAAAACACAGTGACCAAACTGTAAATAATGCAAACCTTCAAATTATATCATTTTAACCAAATTAAGTAACCCTGTATTGGAACACCCAAGCCTGTTTCGATACGAGTGGACGATGGTCAACCCATATTGACATTTCACCTTTGACCGTATCGATACGAGCAAGCCTTGTATCGGTACGGGTTGACTTCCTTTGACTTTGACTCGTTTCGATACGCTATGAACCCGTATTGAAACGATGGATTCCATTAGCAAATTTTTTTGGTACGACCCTAATCCGTTTCGGTACGCCCTATTTTCTTAGGTTCAAATATGCTTACCTGTATCGAAATGCCATCACCCGTTTCGATACGGCCTGGCCTGCAATGACAGATTCTTGCTGGTTTTTATTCGATTTAACCTACCAATCGATGTCCAAATGCAAAGAAACTTTATACACAATATTTTAATGCTATAAACTATTGTCATACCAAGTTTCATCATCATTCGAATGCGTTTACTACATTTTCACCTTTTTAGGCCAAGTGTGCATTTTAAGCCATTTTTAAGCAAACATAACAAGTCATTTAAGGTAATTTATCCACATATAACACATAGCCTTTATACACCTGAACAAAACATCATCATCAACTACTTTAACTACTTTGCCACCATTCTAGGTGTTCAAAGGGACAAAAGTACTTTACATTAAATCTGTGGTGACTTGCCAAACTTCCAGGTAATCCTGATCTTTATTCGATACTTTCTTTATCCTGAAATGTATAAACAATGAATGCATTAGACTTACATAGTCTAAGTGAGGTAACCAATAACAAATAATGTGCATGAAATACTATCATGCTTTGATGACAATCATTTCATTAACATACAATGATCATAGCATACTTTTTAATCTTGTTGAAACATAGTTTCAGTAGTCAAATCATCAAAGACAATATCTCAATCTCATGACAATGCAATATCAATGATCCTATCATCAATGACAATATCAATAATCAACTTTCTTCCTTAGATCGATTTCAACCGTATTTGGATACACGAATTCCACCACTACACGAACAACGAACAATATGGTCCAATATCCTCCACTACACCGTTTTTTACCAACACAAATCACATCCCTCTACTACACCGTATAAACTCCGTACCACTGTACTCATGAATTCTATGACATGCCAATTGTATCCAATACTTCGATCCCAAGGTCCGATAACAATAGCTTAATATCAATGGTTCAATGACAATAATTCAATATCAATGATTCCATGACAATAGTTAGATAATCATGTAGCTACAACAATAGGCAATATCAATAAACTCATGTCAATGATTCTATATGTAAATGCTTCAATGATTTCCATGACAATAATTGCAATGCCAGGGACAATTAATGAATCGATGCAATATTTACCAAACTTACCAATATGGTTTTCAATGATGCTTTATACAAAGCCCCTTTAATTAAATAGTTAGTAAATCATATAAAATCAATAGTGGTAAATTCAAAAAGGCTTCTCGCCCAATTCCGAGACTTCGACTATACTCACCTCGATAATCCGAAGCTCATACGACTCTCGGATTACTATCCCTTTATTCCTAGCTTTCGATGGAGACGATGGATTTATCTTTTTCACTTCTTGAACTAGGAAGAACGATAAGAAGTTATTAGAATCAATATGACAATATCGATACTTGAATAGCCATTAGCTATTAGAAAAAGCTTAACTTAAAGCTTGAAATTGGACATTCAATAGCCAAGAGAATTGATGGTTAACTTAGGGCTTTCACTTACCCGATCGAAAACCATGAATTGATGTTCTTAAATCGAGGAAAACTTAAGCTCATAAAGTTCAACTAGGGAGGTGTATGCTTGGAGTTCAAGGTTGAAGATGACAATGGTGGTTCTTGCTTATTTCCTTTGTACACAAGGTGGGTTTTTGTCTCGATGGAACTCAAACAAGAGATCAAAGCTCCCTTATTGTTATTTTAAAATTAGCTACATCCCCAATCATTACCCCACCTCACCAAAGACCAATGGGAAGCTTTCCCTTAACCAAGGGTAAGCTTTAAAAATATTATTATTTATCTTTTTTATATTTATCAATATCAAACATATAGATGACCACTAGTCATCTTCCCTAATGATAATCTCGTGAGAAGGGCAGTAATAAGCAGGTGAGTCATCACCTTATCTTTTCCTCTTAAATTTTCCCTTAAATATATTCGAAATAGGGAACCCATTTCGAAACGAGTGAGACCGTATCGAAACGGTTGAGCAAAAGTCCAAAAGTTAGTTAATTCAGTTACACCGTATTGGAACTCCCCTTAACTGTTTCGAAACGCCTTATCTAGGCCGTTTCGGTACGAGTCTGACTGTATCGAAACGCCGAGCTCAAAACGTCATATTAAGCATTTTAAATGCAATCTTAACTAAAGACTTGGTTCAATTAAGGTCCTATAACAATATAATCTATAGCTAGAATTCAATATTTCAATATTTAATATCAATATTCCGATCATCAGAATCCAATTCCGACTAAACCGGTTTTCGGGGTGTTACAAATATTTTATAAAATTATCATTAATTTTTCCCATGAGACCGCTCATTAAGTTCTAACAATGTCAATATATAAGCTTGACCGAGTTAAGAAATTATTGGAAAATACTTGAAATATTAATGAAGATAATTTTTTTTGTCTTTGCATACTTTTATATAATCTTTAAATAAAACAATTAAATATCACTCATTTAAGGATCAAACTCATATTCAATATAATTTAGGCATAATGCCAAAATATACCCATAATATTTTACTGAATAGTTATTTTGGCACATATTTGTTTAAACCAATTTAACCCCTAACGTTTCATTTTGTGTCAAAATGGCCCATCTGCAGATGAAAACTGTCAGTCAACTGATGATAAACAACTTGAAATAACGTGACAAACCAACACGATAGTGCGTGCTGCAATAATAGTGTCATATAGACAAATATGCTGACTTTAAATAATGTCACATTAGTCAAAAATATTTTTATAAAACTGTACGAAATATAAAATATCTTTTCTTTTGATGTGTCATTCTGTCAAGTCATTCCAAGTTGGTTATTGTTAGTTGACTAATAGTTTTCATCTGCAGAGTATCCATTTTGACCCAAATAAAACGTTAGAATTAAATTGGTTAAAACAAGAATAAGAGCTAAAATGACTATTCAATCAAATGTTAGGGGCGTTTTTTAGCTTTATGCCTATAATTTATATATTAATCCTTTACCACTCAACCTAAAACCATTCTTAAATATAATTTTTTTAAAAAATATTTTTTCACTTATAATACGAGTGTAACAAAATCTAGTATATATCATAGCTTTTTATAGTTATGCAAATGAAAGTTTTGCTTGAAGTTGAATTACAATGGAAAACTAATTTTGATGTCATTTTTTAAACAATAAATGTTAAATCTACAAACATTTGACTTTGCTTGATTCTTTTTACGAGTACATAGGTTAAATTGATCACTTGATAGTAAAGGAACTAATTTGAACCAGTCTTTATAATAAATACACCTGATAAACTTAATTCAAGACCTGAGACTCGAGAATCGAATTAATTTATCCGAATCGAGACCCGAACATGATGACCCGAATTTGATCCAAAACTTGAAATAAATCGAACCGAAACTGAATGGATCCGAACTGATTTTCAACCGAACCGAAAGTGACTCGAACCGAAGGCACCCCGAAATAAAGAAAATATATTAAAATAAATAAATAAAGATGAGATGTGAATTGTCGCACAACTCACCAAAAAGTTAAATATACATGCTATATAAATTATATATAGGGTGGAAAAACCTAACTCATCCTGAAAACCCGACTAAAACCGATCAATATCCTATTAACCCGACCCGAAATCAATAAAAACCGAAAGTCAAACGACCCGACGTCCTGACCCGATACCCGAACCGAAATCACCATAGAACCGAACTAAAACCGAATTAGATCCGAACTGAACTTAAACCAAATGTTGTCAGACCCAAAATGACTCGAACCGAAACCAAACGAATGACCCGTTTGCCACTCTAAATTAATAAAGGGATCATATTGACCTGTTTAATAGTAGAGGGACTAAATTGAGAAGCCCCTATAATAAAGGGGCCTTACGTGATTTACCACATTAATCACGTAGGAGGTATAGCGCGTGGGGAAAGAAACCTTTCCTCCGGAAGATTGTAGTAACGGACGGTCGGATATGAAGTAATAGGGGAGTTGGGACGCGTCACTATAAAAACCAACCAAAGCATTAAGTTTAGAATTCAATTAGATTAATAAAACAGATCAAACACCTCACATGCCTTAGCCTTAGGCAATTGCCATCCCATCCAACCCTCGTGACCTAATTTATGAACCTATGATATTTGTTGTTCAGGTATATTCATGTGCATTTAAAACATACGGTTGAACAAGCACATTTAGTCGGTTGATTAAATTGTCTATTTTTATTTTTTTTGTATTTTTTAGGTCATAAGTTCTAAACGCACTAGGAGGCTAGGAGCACCTTTTTCTTCTCTTAAAGTTCTCTTCCCTTCCTCTTTAGATAAAATTAAGATCAATATTAAAATTTGTCAGAAAAAATTGTACAGTTAAACTATGTTATTTATATAGTTGTGCAAAAAATTTGACAAATCAAAACTGACCACCTTCCCACCTTGAAAACAAATGATACAAAATTACCGTTCAATCTTCTTCTTCAACCATACATTTGTTTTTCTTTTGTCCTCCTAATTTTCTGAGTTTTACTCTGATTAATTCAGATCGATTTGCGTCAACGAAGAAAAGGAAGGAAACCCAGAATCGAACCAGCAAGCATCGATTTGTAAATGTTTGTTATTTGATTTGACTCGCAACATCCCTCGATCAAGAAGGTATCACGAAGGCGTTACAACGAGTACTCGAACGAGTTTCTTGATTCGAGTTTTTGTTGCAACACTGGTTGTATTTTCTGGTTATCTTTCTACTTGTGATCTTGTTTTCCGGTTGAATTTTTATATTGTACAAAAAGTTATAGGACTGGAGGACACTCTAATCTGTAAATGTTAATAGTTTATACTTTATATTACACACATTTATCCATATTGTTTATTTTGTTGGAAAAATTAAGAAGATTTATATCATACACTTGTTATGTATGAATGCATAAATTGTCTATCAATTGATTTAGTTTACTTTTGATTCACATACATTGTTGTCGGTGGAACATACAAGAAAGGCGTGGATTTAAGTACATTTAAACATTCAATGTGTTATAATTTACTTACTATGGAGAGAAAAGGGGAGAGGAAACGACCGGTGGGAGGAAGAGCAAATCTTCTATTATAACATACAAGAAAGGCGTGGATTTAAGTACATTGCTCAGGTTCTAGTTACTTGTAACTATGGAGAGAAAAGGGGAGAGGAAACGACCGGTCAGTAGTGAGTCTCGCCGGAGTTCTGATGAAGGTAAATGGACTGCGTTTGTCGATAAGCTTAGCAGAAGAGTCTCTAGAGGTGCTCTATGGGAATTGTTTAGTCATTATGGCAAGGTTAGGAAGGTTTTCATCCCAGTGGTCAATAAGAAGCCAAAATACAAAGACGATACCTTTGCCTTTGTGCAGTTCAGTAGCGGTGAGGATATGTGCAAGGCGATAACAACGATTGACGGGTCTAAGATTGATGGCAGGAAGGTTTCGGTGTCTAAAGCTAGATTTCCCTTCAAATCGAATCAACCTATGGTTTCTCCCAGGAAAGAGGTAAGACCTGGATATTTTTCGAAAAACACTAAGCTGGGTGAATCTAAGATAGCTTCCCCTTGTCCTCACAAGAACAACATCAGAGACCAACGATCATACAAAGAGGTCCTGCTAAACAAGACAAGAGAAGAAAATGGCCCATCATTATCAAGATGGAGGGTTGAATCCGATAGAGATAGGATGTCTGCGGATAATAGCATAGAGGAGTTCATTATACCTGTGGAGGAAACTTCATGGATTAAGAGTTCAGTTGTCGGTATCTTAAAACCAGGTTACGAAAAAAATTTCGTGCAAAGGGCGTTGGAGAGTGACGGGATTAAAGTTAAAATAGCAAAATGGGGTAGCCTACATAACTCCTGTATTATCACCTTCCGATCATCAGAGGATATGGACTGTGTTTGGAAGTCTAAAATGGATGAGCTATCATTCTGGTTTGAGTTCCTGGATCGAGACGTTATGGAGGATGGGGTTCCATTGACTTTCTGTCCTATTTCTTTAACATGGATTCCAATTCACTGTTGGAGTGTAAGCTTTTTTATGAAATTGGCTAATCGTTGGGGAAGACTTATCAAGATCCATGAAGCTACTCTGAAAAAAGATGACTTAACGACGGCTCGACTTACCCTAAGAGTCTTTAGCCAGTTTGACATCCCCAATTTTATCAAGATTCGTATTAACGGGAGAACATTTAGAATTATTATTAAAACTGATGAAGCTTTCCCGAACCCTCCTGAAGAAGAATTTATCCCGGAGATGGGTCAATCGGCTGATGACTGGCCTGAAAATCATGTCGAGGTTGGTAAAGAGTTCCCTTCAGAACAACCGACTAATTCTAATGTGCAGCCGTCTCCGGCGACCAAAAACGCGTCGGATAGCAACGAAGGGTCATCCGAATCACCTTCCCAATTAGTTCTATTGGGAAACGTGGTGGGGCACAATCAAAGCGACACGCACGTTTCCAATACTGACGTGGCTCCAAATAGACAGGTGCCTATAAATACGGATGATCAATGTGATAGGGCTTCTATTAGGCAGGTGTCTATAACGGGGGAGAAGAATTGTATTAATAATTCTGATTTGGATCATATGGTTATTCAAAGAGGTGGACCCATTCTCAATTTAGCCCAAAGCTTCTCCTTCTATATTGCCGGTATTGGCCCAAATAATAATTCTATCACTGTTCGTTTATCCAACACTATCACTGATCCATCCAAGCACTTCCATACCATTGACAATACAAATCTTTCCTCTTTGGATGATATCAAAGTAGTTTCTCAGAACAACCTCTCGTCGGCCATTGTTCCCGATAGCTGTGAAATTTCCCCTCCCCCGTTACCCTTTCCAAGAACAGGGTTGCTTTCCCCTGTAATTCTTCTAGTTTTTCCATTTCTTCTGCTAGAGAAGTCAATTTCTACAAAGCTGAGGTTCGAAGGGCTATCAGAAGTCAAGTCCGAGAATCTTTGGAGGAGCGGATTGGGAAACAAGCTACTGAGTACTCGTCCTCTGCCCAAGATTCTATTCATCTAAATTACATTGAAGAGGCACTAGCCGTGTGGGGTGTTAGTAACATTTTGGGAATTTCGTTTACGGGAGGGAAGCAAGCTTTGATTGATAAGGTTGTTGAAATTGAAAAAGGAAGTTGACTGGGCTAATTGGCACTGCGGTTGATCTGGGTAATTGCAAATTTATTATATGGACTTCTCTATTCTTTCTTGGAATATCAGAGGCTTGGGCAAGTGGGAAAAAGCAAGAGCTATCAGGAGACTCGTTCTTGACAAGAAATCAACTATCGTTATGTTACAAGAAACTAAACTCAACAATATCGGCCCATCGGTAATCAGGAAATTGGGATGTGGTAATTCAATGGAATTGATTATAGCTCCAGCTATCGGGTCGTCTGGAGGACTTCTCTGTGCTTGGAATTTGGATATCTTCGAAGTTTCGGATAAAGCTATATTCAATCGATTCACGGCTATCATGGGAAAATTCAAATGCAATCAATTCTTCTGTGGCCTTATTAACGTCTATGGGCCGTCGGTGGAAAAAGAGAAAGGTGAGTTCTTTGCCGAACTGTCTAATTTTCATAATGATCGAAAGATTTCATGGTGTGTGGGGGGAGATTTTAATGCCTTTCTTTTCCGTGAGGAGAAAATTGGACTAGCTTTCAACCCTTCTTCAATGCTATTATTTAGAAATTTCATTCAGGGAATTGGTCTGGTCGACATCCCTTCAGTAGGGGGTTCATTCACCTGGTCTAATAATCGAGACCCTCCGACGTTTGTCAGGCTGGTCAGATTTTTGCTCGACCCGGAATTTCTACTAATTTTCAAGAATATATCTCCGTATTTTCTTCCTAAGTCGATTTCCGATCACAATGCCATTTTCCTTTCAAGGGAGTGCAAGAATTGGGGGCCGAGACCATTTAGATTTTTTAATTATCTACTGGAGGAAGATGATCTTGTGGAGTCAGTGCGCTCAAACTTAACACATCTGAAACTTAAGAACAGAAGAATTGGCATTCTAGGCTTGTTAAAAGGCTCCAAAGAAACCATCAAATCCTGGTCGACAGAGAAGAAAATTAATCCTTCTGATAGGATCCCTGCTATTGAAGACAATATTCGTAGACTAGAATTAGACATACAACATGGTTCTCATTCGACTGAAGTCTGGAATCAACTAGCTAAACTTAAGCAGGATCTTTGGGAATGCTTAAGGAGGGAAGAACGTATTTGGCTGCAAAATTCTAGACTTAAGAGGTTCAAGGAGGGAGACCGTAACACTCGTTTCTTTCACATTTTGGCGTTAAACCGGAGAAGATCCAATCAATTACTTTCTATAGCTCATGAAGGTAATATAGTTTCTGATCCTGGGAAATTGAAAGACATTGTGAGTGAATTTTTTTCAAAGACTTTTAACAGCAAAACGACCATAGAAGTTGAGGATCTCAACCTGGAATTTGCGAGAATCTCTCCAGATCAGAACTTCAGGCTTGAGAGGCCATTCTCTGAAGAAGAAATTTGGGAAGCTTTAGCCTCTACGGATAGCTCTCGTGCTCTGGGTCCCGACGGTTTTAATATGGGATTCTTTAAAAGGTTCTGGCCTGAACTGAAAAAGGACATATTGAGGTTCTTTGATGATTTCTTTCACGGTAGAGACTGGGAGAAGGGCGTAAACCACTCATTCATTACATTAATTCCAAAGAAAGCGGGTTCAGTATTCTTAGATGATTATCGTCCTATTAGTCTAGTTGGTGGTATCTACAAAATTCTTTCGAAAGTCTTATCGCGACGGCTAAGGGAATGTGTAGATTGTGTAATTAGCAAAACCTAATTTGCTTTCCTTCCGGGGAGGCAGATCTTGGACTGTGCCTTTATTGCTAACGAAGGTATCGACTTCATCCACAAACAGGGGTTAAAGGGCTCGGTTTTTAAGATTGACTTTAAAAGAGCCTATGATTCGATTGACTGGAATTTTCTTATTAGAGTTCTTAAGGAGATGGGGTTTGGAAATACTTGGTGCAAATGGATCTTTAAATGAGTTTCTTCGGCTACGATTTCTGTTCTGGTGAATGGGGTACCTACGCCCCAATTCTCTCTAGCTAGAGGCCTCCGGCAAGGTTGTTCTCTCTCTCCCTTGCTTTTTAATATTGTAGAAGAGGCTTTACACTTGATGATCGAAAAAGCCGTTGATACGGGGCTCTTCCATGGTTTTCAAATTGGGAAGGAAAATTCTATTACTTTATCCCATCTTCAGTTTGCGGATGATTTGATATTTTTTGTGGAGCTGCTATGGGCGAAATTAAAAATGTTAAAAGGGTGCTCAGAATTTTTGAAATTGCTTCGGGTCTCCAATTAAATTTAAATAAAAGTCTTCTCTACGGCATCAATGTAAACAATGAGGTCTTTCAAACTGGGCCTCGGAAATTGAATGTTCTGCAGGACAATTCCCTTCGATGTATCTTGGTTTACCTTTGGGAATACGTAGGAACTCAGCTGCTTTGTGGGAGCCGGTTGTCAATAAATTCTACAAATCTCTTGCGAGCTGGAAGGCGAATAATCTATCACTGAGTGGTAGACTGATGCTAATTAAATCGGTACTGTCTTCCCTACCTATTTATTACTTATATCTATTCAGAATGCCATCTTCCATCTCCCATAAAATTAATAGTCTTATGGTTGGCTTCCTATGGGGTGATGCTCTATCGTCGAGGAAAATTCACTGTATTAATTGGCCACAAGTTTGCACTACTACTTCCAATGGTGGTCTAGGAATTTGAAGCTTAGATGTTCAGAATCACATGCTTTTGTATAAGTGGGTGTGGAAATTTTCTCACGAATGAGAGTCTATGGAAAAAGATAATTTGTTGTGTGAATAATTTGGACCCCTCGAATATAACTCCTCCTCAACAATGTGGCAGATTCTCCTCTTGGTTATGGAAAGGAGTAGTTAATAATTTCTTCAAAGAAGATGAGATTGGATGCAAAATGAGAAACAATATGAGATTACATGTGGGAGATGGTAATTCTATAGCTTTTTGGCATGATATTTGGATTGGTGAAGTCCCTCTGTAGGTAAATTTTCCGCGTATTTATGCGCTGTCGACCAATAAATCTAGAAAGGTGGCGGAATTTGGTACCAAAACGCCAATGGGTTGGGAATGGAATATTGGCCTTAGACGAAGGCTATTTGACTGGGAAGTTGAGCAATGGAATATGTTGATGGACTTTCTTAAAAGCTTCAGATCTGATGGTATTGAATATGATTGCCTCTTGTGGAAGGGATCTGCTGATGGTTCCTTCTCGGTTAAAGTTGGTTGTAAAACAGTAATGGAACAAGAATCTTCTAATTCGTTTTGGTGCAAATATGTGTGGTTAGGTCTCTCCCCTCCTAAGATGGAATCCTTTGTTTGGCAGGCGATGTGGGGGCGTATTCCAGTTAGAGTGGAGCTTCGAAAAAGAGGTTTGACAACACTGCAAGATTTACATTGTCCTTTATGTTAGGAAGATAACGAAACTGTGGTTCACCTTCTATTTCTTTGTAAAACCTCGTGGTCCCTATGGATGCGATTTGCGAAACTATGGAACATGCAATTGGCTTTCCCGGGAGACGCTGATGTTGCACTGATGGTTTGGCATTCTGCGTGTCCTAATTCCAACAGCAAATCTATTTGGCGTTTTATTCCTGCGGCAATCATGTGGTCCATTTGGTTAACGAGGAATGAAATAAACTTCCAAAAAGGTAAACTCGACATTCAAAACTTGTTCTTCATCACTCGGTTCAGACTAATCTCATGGTTTAAGGCCAAATATCCGGAATCCTTGGTATCCTTCGAGGCTCTTATTGCTAATCATGCGATCGCAGACGATCTAAATTGGAAGAAGAAAGAATTTCAAGTCCCGTCGTCTTGGTCTCCTCCTCCGATAGGATTTTTGAAACTGAACGTGGATGGTGCTATGTTTAGCAACGACAGAGCGGGTGGTATTGGGGGACTCACAGGTTCAGGCCCCCTATTCTCACTGAGCTTCTAGCCATCAGGTTTGGTATGTCTCTTTATGGTTCGTTGAATGCTTGCAAGAACCTAAGGGTGATAGTGGAAAGTGACTGTCAATCTGCGATCAACATGATCTTAAACCCTGTCGTGTGCCCCCCGATCTTTAAGGAAGTGGTACTGGAAATTAATAAGCTAGGCAAGGCAGGTGTTTGTAGCTTCAAGGTAATCTCCGGGGTATTAAATATAGAGGTTGATTGTCTAGCTAAGGCTGGAATAGGCTAATCGGTGTGGTTTGTACAAATGTTACTTGTTGGACGTTAACTTGGTGAAATAAAACTTGTGGTACTCTTTTCCTCCTTCCGCTTTCAATCAATGATTCCTAGCGTTTCGTGGATCGATATGAAGGGGGTTTTTAACGAGACCACAAATTCTTATCAAAAAAAATAATTTACTTACTTTGCATGACGAATTAGATAGTGTAAAAGACTCTAAAATTATAAAAACTATCGCTCAATTTTCTTCACACTCATATTTTGGTCATTAAACTTAAAAAAATCATTTGATCACTAAACTTTTCGAATTGTTTCTGTTTTGGTTACTCAAGCGCTAAATCAGACATATGAGGGTGATCTGACAACCACGTTTGCTGACGTGGACTGCTTTTTTATGTGACAGCCATATGTCGTCCACATCTTTAATTTTGATTTGATTTGATTTTATCTTCTTCCCTCAAAGATGAAAACTTTTACAACTTCATCCCCGTGTCATGTCAGCGTCCACTACACCAGACTTGTTCTATCGCGGCACTTTTCGCGGCGTTTACTAAACAAACACCACTAATATTTCACTTATAACGGCGTTTAAGGGAGAAGCGCCACAAAATGACAACAATCGCGGCGTTTTTAAAAAAACGCCGCCGTAGAGTAATTAATAGTGGCGTTTGAGTATAAAAAACGCCGCAATAGATGTATTTTTAGCGGCGTTTTTAACAAACGCCGCAATAACTCTTATATTGGCGGCGTGCGGTTCTATAAACGCCATAAATGTTTTCGTTTTAGTGGTGTTTTGTTTGAATAAACGCTGCAATAAGGTTTCTGTTACGACGTTTCATTTTTAAACCCGCTAGGGTGAATATATCAAACCCAGTCAGAGTTATCGTGCAAAATTCCCAAATCTATCGTGGAAAAATAAATCACTAACGCTCTTGGTCCTCTTGCCGTCCTCCTCATCACCGTCGACCGTCCCTCAGGCCGCTCGGTCGCACCAGCAAGCAAGCGTCGCCGTCGATCCAAGGGTAAGTTAACTATAATTTCTTGTGATTTTTGCACGATAACTCTGATTGAGTTTGAACAATTGATTAGTGGAGAATGAATGAAACACCCTTCTTCTTGTCTGAATCAAAGATTAGTGGTTAAAGTTTAAACAATTGATTGAATTTCAATCCTCGAAAGGTTAGAATTTGGGGCTTTTTCCATTGATTTTAAGCTTAGTTATTGTTTGTACCGTGTAGCTGAAAATTTGGGACTTTCATATTTGAATGTGTATCTGAACTCAATTGGTACAACGAATTCACTTCAATTAACGAGTTGCTTTCCTATCTTCAAAACTATCCTTCAGTCTTTGCTCTAGAATTGATATGCTCAAGACTATTTGCATAGCCACCTCTTGCAATAAAATTTGATGATTGCCTTTCCTTTTACTTATATTGAAGATAATATTGTTTGCGTACTGAAACATTTTGTCATATGCCTTAATCTCTTTTGGTAAATGCCTATTCTATGTTCTTCATTTTGGAAGTTTGGGTTGGTGCATATATCAACAGGGGATCTCTTTTGGTCCCATGCTAGACGCATACCTAAGTCCAACATTTACACCCACTTCCAAGCAACGTAGACTTCCACTATAGTACTTGAAATTCTTTTGGTGCATATATGTTCTTCCAAGCACGTTTGGGTTGGTGAAGGGAATTTGTGGGTTTTGATTCAATTTTTTTCTTTTTTCTTTTATTTCTTTAGGAGTATCTAGTTCCTCTAGAGTATGTAATTACAATGAGGGAGTCAATGTTGAATAAGTGTCCGGTTTCTTCGTACGATCAAGTGTGTGAAGTCTTCAAGAAGGAACTTGGACAGATGCTTGATAAAGTAAGTATCTTTTTGAAAAAATAATGTTTAGTAAGCTGAATTCAATTGTTTTTCATTGATTATTAAGACTGGATAACTTTTTTCTCCAATATAATAAGTGCTATTGATGTTTCTTTTGACTTGTAGAAGCTATACTTGTACATTTAGACTAGCTTTCCATGTGCAGGTTTTTGATGAATTTGATCCGGAACCGATAGCTAGTGCTTCCCTCGCACAAGTTCATGTCGCTCGTACGCATGATGGTCAAAATGTTGCCGTGAAGGTTTCACTCTTTATTACTTTTACCTTGGAAATTTTTTTATTTGACTTGGTTGTTTCTTGTTAGGATTTACTTTCCATGTCCAAATCATTTTTCTTGAAATTCAGGTTCAGCACACTCATTTGACAGATAATGCAGCTGCAGATCAAGCCGCTGTGAAATTTCTTGTCAACACTCTACATTGGTTATTCCCATCTTTTGATTATAGGTACTGTTTCTTAGCTATGTTCTTCGGTCTGGGTGTGTGTTGGATATAGATATGTGTTTAATACGCTTATGTTCAATTTTTTCTATGTTTTTCCATGTATTTGGAGAGTTTCTTAATATTGTTCACCTTCTAGATTATGGGTTACGAATCATAAACGACTGCAGATTTTCTTTGGGGGGGGGGGGGAGGGGGCTCAAACATATATTTGCTGACATATCTCTTATGAGTGTTCTGTGGTTTTAAACTGTGAGAATTCATGAGTTTCTTATCTTATGCATACAGATGGTTGGTTGCTGAAATTCGAGAAAGTTTACCCAAGGCAAGTTGCTTTGACAACCTTCTCTTTGATACTTTCTGAGAATTCCTTTGTCGTGATGTCCTTAAAAGTTCTATAAAAGTACTATTTTAATAAATCTATATGTATTATACAATTTGTTTTATTGTGACATGGTATTCTTGTGCTTTATTTTCTGGTTTTATACCTTCGAATGCTCCCTTGCTTGCCAAAGCTGGATGTAGACAATATGTATAATTGTCTCTTGCTCAGATACTTATATTTTCATTTGCCTGCTATGTGCTTAGCTTTCTTTCCATCCTAGGTGATACAAAACATATTAGATGAATGCATTTCCATTCCTTTTCATCACATGATGTTCCTTAAGCTACAGCTGCACCTGTTTGACTTGAACCAGTTGGCTCCATTTTGACACAAACCTCCTCATTTATTTATACTCCTAGTTCATTAGTTATAGGCATTATGGTAACATGTTATGCTTTGAAGTATGTCAGTAGTGTACTATGGACAACATGTCTTTATTGAAGTTAGCTGCTAGCTTCAGCAGTTTACCAAATGTTCTTTACTTGTCATTTTTACACCACGATTTATTTATTTGTTTTTCTTTTATGCTTTGATGAGAATAGTTTTCTTTGGCCACATTTTACACATTTTATACTATCTGAAATTTCAGTTTTTTTATTCGCTTAAGTTGCTTTACAATGTATAATTTGGGATGATTTCTGATATGAAGATACTGATTTTGTCAGGAATTATTCACATGTCTACTCCGCGAATTGATCCACTTGTTCAATTGGAAACAACTATCGACCCATTGTCCTTGGCCGTAAGAACAGATCCCTTGAAGGTCTTCAGGCTAATGTTCAGGTGCAACAATGAAGAGAGCCAGGTTCTTTCTTTCCCCACTAGAAGCTGAAATTATAGGAATGTGGATAGATTTGTTTTGGACCATGGTGTTATTCGCCTTTACTTTGTTTGAAAAATGACTCTTTCATAACGTCTTTTTTTGTTTAAATGTAATGCATTTTAGATTATTATATAGTATATATGCTTTTATTTGAATTTTTTTTTTGAAACATGGTGTTATTCGCGGCGTTTGGTTGTACAAACGCCACTAAAGACTAGTTATTTGCGGCGTTTGTAACCACAAACGCCACGAAAGACCAATTATTTGCGGCGTTTAAGCTTCGAAACGCTGCCTCAAATCATGACTTTTTGCGGCGTTTGTAAACCAAACGCCACTAAAGACCAATTATTTGCGGCGTTTGTGTTTACAAACGCCGCTAAAGAGCTTGACTTTTCGCGGCGTTTCTTATAAAAAACGCCACTAAAGACCAGTTATTGGCGGCGTTTGTGTTTACAAACGCCGCTATAGATCGTGACTTTTTGCGGCGTTTTTTCTCTAAAAACGCCGCGAACTATTGCGGCGCTGGTTTAAGCGGCACTCCTTGCGGCGCTTTTCTAAGCGCCGGGAGAGTTTTTAACGGCGCTAAAAAACGCCGCCATAGAGCTAAAAAAACGCCGCTAAAGATCTGTTTTGCTGTAGTGGTCGTTCTTTGGCGTCTTCTCCGACCACTCAAGACACCAACAAACTTGGCTCAATGTTCACTTCTACTCTAACCTTTTAAATTTTCCCAAAATATCTTTAAAACTCATAAAGCTAAACCCAATAATCAAATCCCACAAAATCTCGAACTATTTTAATCTACGATCTCTATTGTTCGACAACATTGAATTATAATATATATAGCTCGTCACCTCCTTCTCTGCCTCTTTATCATTGAAATTTGTGTGTAGATGCTCTATCTTCGAAAAATCAAAAGAATCCAAAACCAAACATAAACATTCAATTTCATAGCGTGAAATTAAGACTCC
Organism: Hibiscus tridactylites; assembly: GCA_958450335.1. Taxonomy (NCBI): domain Eukaryota; kingdom Viridiplantae; phylum Streptophyta; class Magnoliopsida; order Malvales; family Malvaceae; genus Hibiscus; species Hibiscus tridactylites. The sequence continues at coordinate 24,120,182 of OY288273.1, read as the reverse complement.
AAAATGAAAATAAATGTCTAACCTCACTTCAATTTCGTAATTCAAACTCCATAATGGACGAAGGATCCCTTTGATTGGTAGTAAGTATAGGTTTGTTTTCATTAGTTGGAAAAATGGAAGACATAAACCAAGTTTATGCGTTGAAATTCTTTTCAAGCATTCAATGTATTCACACTTCATCCTCCTGGCCAATCCAAGTTGTATTGGAGATATTATTTGTATTAATATTAGTTGTTAGTTTAAATCAAGATTAGCTGTCAAGAATAGGAGTTAGTTACATTAGTTAGTTTTAAGTATTAGTTTTATATTATATTACTATATGTATGTAAAACAGTAAATGAAATAATTAATTGAGTTTTACCATTTATTGTTTTCATTGTTATTCTCTCTCTCTCTCTGTCGATTCCCTTTACTCTTTCCGAAACCCTAGTACCAAAATCCCCAAATCCAAATCCTTCGATTTTATGTTTTCACAAACATTAATATGGTATCAGTTGATTACTCTTCGTCTTCGCCTTCATCGGAGAGTCATTCCGTTAGCGCCGACGACCCATCCAGTGAATTTTACATTCATCCGAATGAAAATCCCGCGTTGGTATTGACGTCTTCGCTGCTCACCAGAAGCAAATATCATGGATGGGCTAGATCTATGATGATGTCTCTTATATCGAAGAACAAGCTCTCGTTTGTTGATGGGACGATCAAAGAACCAAGGAAAGATGAGGCCACATATCGCGCGTGGATCAAGTGCAACAATCTTGCTCTATCTTGGCTTCAACGCGCTCTCAGCCCCGAGATTGCCCAGAGTGTAATCTGGATTGACAACGCCTCTGAACTTTGGGCTGATCTGTTCGACAGATTTAATCAAGGTGATGTCGTTCGAATCTCTGATTTACTGCAAGAGTTTTATTCTCTTCAGCAGGGTACCATGTCTGTTACTACTTATCATACGCAATTAAAGGTTTTTTGGGATGAGATTTCCAATTTAAGGCCTTTAAATCCCTGTGATTGTCATGCTATTAAGTATAGGAAGCAGGATTTTATCCTTAGGTTTTTGCGTGGCTTGAATGATTCTTTCTCTGTTCAAAAATCCCAGATTCTGATGATGAAACCCATGCCATCCATAAATCAGATTTTTGCTTTTATCATTCAACATGAAAGAACCCTAGGGTCTAATGTCCCTGTTTGTGATTCAAACGTTTTGATGGCTGGTAGATTTAATAGTCAAAATTCTGGAAAGAATGTTGCTTATAGGATTGATAACAGTGGAAAAAGACCACCATCTAATTTTGGAAATAGAAAGCCTATATGTTCTTATTGTGGGTTGGTTGGTCATTCTGTTGACACGTGCTATCGTAAGCATGGTTTTCCCCTGGATATAAGACTAGGAATCAGACTAGTAAAGCCAATCAAATAAGTTCTTGCAATCCTCAGCCTAAGTCTTTGACCAATCTTGATACTCAATCCTTGGCTTTTACCAAAGAACAATATGAAGGTTTAGTTTCTTTGCTTCAAGAAAGGGCTTGTTCGAATTCAAATTCTGATTCTCAGCATATACATCAGTCCCAAGTGAATGTTTTGTCTTCCACTTTTCATTCTGATACTGCTCTTGTTCTTGAATCAGGTATTGTTCTTTCTTCTGTTTCTAATAATCACGCATCTGTCGTCTCCTGGATAATTGATTCTGGAGCCACAGATCATATTGTTAACATTGTTGATTTTTTCAAAGAATATCAGGTAGTTTCTGATAAATATGTTAGGCTTCCTAATAATGATCTAGTAAAAGTTTGTCATGTTGGAACAGTAGAATTGAATCCTTCTTTGACATTATATAATGTCTTTCATATTCCCAATTTTGGATTCAACCTTATTTCTGTTTCTCAGTTAGTTAAGGAACATCTATATTCTTTAGTTTTTTCTTTTGATGTTTGTTTTATACAAGATGTCAAGAGCTGGAAGACGATTGGTATAGCTAATAAGTGTCAAGGGTTGTATCAGCTTGATATGTCAGTGTGTCCTTCATCTTTTTATTTTGTTACTTGTACTACTGTTTCCCTAGATCTTTGGCATGCTAGACTAGGGCATCCCTCTTCACAGAGGATGAAATATTTTGTTGCTTTAAATAATTCCATACCATCTGGTATGTTGTATGACTGTGAAGTTTGCCATTTAGCCAAACAAAAAAGGCTTCCTTTTCCTATTAGTACTACTAGTGTTAATTTTGTCTTTGATTTGGTACATATGGACATTTGGGGTCCTTTTCCAGTAAAGAGCTTGTATGGTCACTCTTATTTCCTAACTGTGATAGATGACAAAAGTAGGTATCTTTGGGTTTTTCCTATGAAAGATAAAAGTGAAGTTAGGAATCTTATAGTTCAATTTTATACTTTTGTTGAGGTTCAATTTTCCAAGAAAATTAAGTGTTTAAAATCCGATAATGGAAAGGAATTTGAAATGGTTGAGTTTTTTTTAAAGAAAAGGGTATATTACATCAGACTTCATGCACTTATACTCCTCAGCAAAATAGTACTGTAGAAAGGAAACATCAACATATCTTAACTGTTGCAAGGGCTTTAAGATTCCAGGCTGGTTTACCTTTGGTTTTTTGGATTGATTGCATAATGCATTCTATTTATTTGATCAATCTTACACCTACTCCAATTTTAGAAAATAAAACTCCTCGTGAGATATTGTTTCTCATAATCCTCAAACTTCTTGATGTTTCTTCTCAACAACAGTTGGCAGATTGTTTGACCAATGCTCTTCCTATTTCTGATTTTCTTCGATCCATTAGCAAGCTGGGCATACAAATTTTGTATGCTCCACCTTGTGGGGGCTATTAGAGATATTATTTGTATTAATATTAGTTGTTAGTTTAAATCAAGATTAGCTGTCAAAAATAGGAGTTAGTTACATTAGTTAGTTTTAAGTATTAGTTTTATATTATATTACTATATATATGTAAAACCGTTTATTGTTTTCATTGTTATTCTCTCTCTCTGTCGATTCCCTTTACTCTCTCCGAAACCCTAGTACCAAAATCCCCAAATCCAAATCCTTCGATTTTATGTTTTCACAAACATTAATAATTTGACATAAGCCAAGTTTCCACCACATACTTTTAGTTCTTTCATAGTTTTTTTTATTCAATTCCAAGTAATAAAATTTTGGAACTTTTTTTTATAAAAAATAAATTATTTTACTTTTAGAAAAATACATTTTTAGATTTTTATTGAAAATAGATTTTTTAAATTTTTTTTAAAAGTTTTAAGATTTTTATATTATATTTTTATTTACAAATTTTTAGATCGCTGTATTTACATTGTTCGGAGATAACTTCACTAGTAGGTATTGATTTGACAATTGGCTAGACTACATTTTCTAAAGAAAAACGAGAAAGGACTAAAAATAAATTCTATAGAGAAAACTTGCAAACAAAATAAACTTGTTTCTAGAGACGAGAATTATCTAGAAAATTCTATTGAGGAGTATCAGCTGGGAATTGTGCACAAGACAAACGGTAGATTTTGGAAAATTCTAAGGAAAGGCGGACTAATATACGGTTAAGAAACGGTGTTACCGGAAATATTATAAGATAAGTAACAAAGTCGATAAAGCGATACTAGAAAACATGAAGAAATATTAAAAAAATTTGGTAACCGACAAACTTAAGTTATCGGTAAGTATTGATACAAACATAACAAAATAGGTAAAATTACATATTTTGTTGATAAAAGTATCAACATATTAGGTAGCGCCTATTATGTTATTAAAGTTTAAGCTGATGGGGCCTTGCAAATCCGACGATAACAAAATAGGTAAAATTACTTATTTTGTTGATAAGAGTATCAACATATTAGGTAGCGCCTATTATGTTATTAAAGTTTAGTTGATGGGGCATTGGAAATCCGACGATAACAAAATAGATAAATTAGTTATTTTGTTGATACTTTTGAGTAAATTACTTATTTTGTTGATACTTTCGAAAGTATCTATACTTTTTTAAAAGTATCGATACTTTTTTAAAAAGCAATGTAACCGGTTGCAATGTAGCTCGAAAGTATCTATACTTTTATGCAACCGGTTACAATGCTTTTTAAAAAAGTATAGATACTTTCGAGCCACATTGCAACCGGTTACGTTGCTTTTTAAAAAAGTATAGATACTTTCGAAAGTATCAACAAAATAAGTAATTTACTCAAAAGTATCAACAAAATAAGTAATTTACCTATTTTGTTATCGTTGGAATTCCAAGGCATATACACAAATTATAAGATAAGTAACAAAGTCGGTAAAGCGCTATCTAATATGTTGATAATATTATCAACAAAATTAGTAATTTACCTATTTTGCGCTTTTAACCGGTCACGCCGTATATTAACCGCCTCACAGCAGAACTGCCCGTAGATTTTGACAAAATAATTTGAGGTCTAATTTATATTTTTAAGAATTTAGCGAGGCTTAAAGAAGATTTTTAACAATTTTGAAGGGGTTTAATTGAAAATATTCTAAAATTTTAAGGCTTAGTAAGAATTTCTAAAAGTTTTAAGGGCCTAATTATTTTTTAAATTGAGGGGTATAATGTAAATTCTCAAAACTTTGGGGGACCATCAATTAATTTTATTAGGGTGAACTACTTTTTTGGTCACTTAACTTTGGCCATATTTTTGTTTTGGTCACTCAACTTTAAATATATATTTTTTAATTTCACCACTAAACTTTCAAATTTTGATCGTTTTGATCACTCCATCGTTAATCACAAATGCCAAAATGTTGTATTTCGGCCTTTATTTATGAAAATTTACTAAAACTTTAACTTTCTTTTTCTCTACGACTGAAATTTTTCTCTACTGTCATTTGACTATCACTTGTCATCGTTTTCGACATAACTGGTACCAAAGCGTTCCTCTTCCTTCCCTCGTAATTGACAAAATTCAAATCAAAGCTTCGACCTTTTATTGGCCTGATTTATAATCTCCACTGTTTGATCAATATAGAATCGAGATATATTATTTTCTCTTCCTTCTCGACATCACCACTAAACTTTCAAAATTTGATCGTTTTAGCCACTCAATCGTTAATCACAAATGCCAAAATGTTGTGTTTTGGCCTTTATTTATGAAAATTTATTAGAACTTCAACTTTTTTCCCTTTATGACTGGAATTTTTCTCTACTGTCGTTTGACAACCACCTGTCATCGTTTTCGACATAACTGGTACCAAAGCATTCCTCTTTTTTCCCTCTTAATTGACAAAATTCAAACCAAAGCTTTAATCTTATATTGGTCTGATTTGCAATCTCCACCGTTTGATCAATGTGAAATCGAGATATATTATTTTTCTCCTCCTTCTCGACCTCACCACTATTTGAATTTAGAAGAAAATACTTTGACACCGATAAATTAAATGGAGTTAAAAATAAGGATTTGAGAGGAAAGTTTCAGAGTTTTTTGTGCATAAATTTACCAAATAAATTAAACGATGTTAAAGACTTAATGGTCGAGTGACCAAAACAAACAAAATTAAATAGTTTAGTAATAAAATTGAAAAATTTTAAACTTAAATGAACAAAATGGAAACACTAATAAATTGGCTACACTACAATTCTAAAGAAAAAAAATGAGATAGTGACTAAGGAAAATTCAAGAGAGAAAATGTGGAAAAAAGGGATTACTTCAACAGACAGGAACTATGTAGCTAAGGCTATATAGTTATGGACTTAGAATGACCAAGCTTAATCTCCATTAATAACAATCCAAGGTGAGAGAGAATGGGCATTCTTGTGGTATTTTGCTTCATCCTCCAGCTACCATGGCTAATACCGGCAGCCGATTCCGATTGGAACGAGATATGTGGACTGTTGCTATACAGTTCCCATTCAGAATCAAACTCGGTTGCTATATCAATCCGTGGTTTCGAGTCACATGCAACGAAACCGCTAACGGGTCAAAGCCTTTCATCAGTAGCATAAATCTAGAGTTGCTCGGTAAATTCTGGCCATACGACAAGCTCGTCGCGGTCAAAAACCCGGTAACATATCTAAATTGTGGCAATAAAGGAAACAATGGCACCACTTCTGCTGCTAGTGTCAACCTAACAGGCAGTCCATTTTTCTTCTCGAGTAGATACAACCGATTTCGGGTCAGTAGGTTGCGGCAATCTGGTCTTCGTTTCTTACAATATCAAAACCGATCCGGTCCTCGGCTCGTGCCTGCAACGAGGTTGTGGTGGTCCAACTTCTAAATCAGGTGGCTGCCATACGGTAAGCTTGATAGAGGTCACCAATCCCGGAAGCAAGAGATGCATATCTGCTTTCATGTTCGACCCTGGCATGTTAAAATCATCGGATTTAGATCCTCATTTTCCCTACGATATAACTTATAAGCATTGCCACGGCGCAAGTTCCGGCGACTCTGGAGTGGAATCCGATCAAATGTGGTTTGGAAGGTAACCTTTGACTATCATCTCTTTACTTGAAAAGTTGAAGAAAAATCAAAACCTACTACTTTTTCGATTTAAAATTCTTAGTCCAATTATTAATCCCCTAGTATTTACTAGGGGCGTAAATGAACCATGCTTGAACGAACAAGGTTATTCTCGTGTTCGTTTGTTTATTTGTTTAGCGTTCGCGAACGTATTCGTTTTTTAACGTTCGCAAACGTATTCGCTTAAATGTTCGTGAACGTGTTCGTACAACGTTTGCGAACATGTTCGTTTATATGTTCAAAAATGTTAACTAAACAAACAAAGAAAATTAAATAAAAACAAAACCATGAAAACAAAACTTACATTTCAACGAGCCAATAAATGAGCTTATAAACAAGTCGATAAACGAGCTTGTTCGTGTACATAAATAAACCGAACACACCTCTATTCGTGTTCGCTTGTTTATTAAATAAACACAAAAATTTTGTTCATACTCATTTATTTAGACCCTTCTTATTTTCACCCTTAGTATAATTGCAAGCGTGAATTGATGACAAGTTTTGACCATAAAAGATGCTAACGGTCTCAACGATTGGACTATGATTTCTAAATTAAAAAATTAAGATGCTCTAGTTTTGATATTTTAAGCATGATGAATAAATTGTAAACATTTCAAGTATATGGATTGACAACATATTTCTAAACCAGTTGAAGGTTTACTTGTACAGGGATCGATTAAAGGTTTTTAAAAAGTTCAACTATGGGCGGATTAATTGAGTTCGAAATTAATTAATTAATCAAAATTTTAATTTATTTAACATATATTTCTAAATCCAAAGCCTAATAGTGTTAAAAACCCCACTAAGGGCATATTTTTGGTTGTGTTTAAAGGGCTAAACTAGTATTTCCATTAAAAAAATTCGAAAAGCAATTAACAAGACTAAACTTTTGAGTGTCAAAATTTTGATGGGTCTACCATTTTAACTTCTCAAACTTTAGTTTACCGAAAGCTAATTTTTTTAGCTTTTGTAAAACTTTGGTTTGCACACTGCAACTAAAAACTAAGCCTAACTTTAATATTCAAACTTGAGATTTCAAATCCAACAGAGGAAACCCAAAGGAAAAGAAATTAAAAACTTAAATTTATCTAACAAAAGGAATAATTGTTAAATTTTCCGTTAATTTGAAAATAAACCGAATTAACTAATTCTAATTTGATCCGATCAATTATTTTCGATAACAATTGTTCAATTAACAAAAAAACGTTTTAAAATTTTGATTAATGCTAATTTGGTTAGGTTAAGGACACCCCTAGCGTCGGTTATAGATTTAGTTCAAGTTCTCTAATTTCATTATTTTAGGTCTTTGTAATTTTGTCATATAGGCTCTGTACCATTTGAGTCATGATTGAAATTTCAAACTTAGACAAATGCATGGACTAAAATTGACCGAAGTAGAATATAGAGATGGAATTTCACAACTTACACAAAATACAAAAACAGAATTTAACCATTATTGGTTAATTGGTGCTTTTGTTCTTGCAATGAAGCCGAGCTGTGCCAAGAAGTAAAAGGAGGTGAAAACCCACGTTACCCACCTCCACTGGTTAAATCGCCAATTCTACCATTACCTTACAAGGATAGTTGTATTGAACGATGTGGGAATTTCGATATCACCTTTCCATTTGGAATCAAAGTTGGGTGCTACATGAATAATGCGTTCAGAGTAACTTGCAACGAGACCATTCATGGACTAAGGCCGTTCATAAGCAGCATCAATCTGCAGTTGCTGGAGATTTCATTTTGTTGGAAAAATGTGAGAAATTGGAAACTTTGAGCCATATTTACTAGTGGTAAAGGTGGATGTTCGAATGATAAATTTATTAATTTATATTCTACTCCATGAGACATTTACAACGATATCTCATATGCTCAAAACGGTTGAGAAATGAATGAGAAATTGATGCTCAAAGTGAGGTTGTTATGAATTGTGTTAAGGAAAATATGAACCCCTTATCCCACATGGGTGGGATAACAAACTTGGGAATGATTTAAATACACCAACCCACTTGGAAGTCATTGAATGACTTGAATGAACATTATGCCTCGCGTGTAGGCGCAGAGTGTAAATTGAAGCTCGTCGAACCCATTTGGGTAGGGGCAACGCAAATGTCCTGACCAGTTAGGTTCCACTTAGAACTTGTAGATATTTTACCCACTTCGAATTAAATTTTTTCCTTATATATTACATATATCTTTTTGAATATTCCGAATTTAATAGAATAATTTGTGACTTTCATTAAATCGGATATTAAAAGGTATTAAAATCAATTCATAAGAAATATATCCGTTTAAATAAGGCATTAATTGATTATTTCCAATTTTACTCGGATACAAAGTCAATGACCTTAATTCGGAATATTTACCTTCCATATTTTTCCTCCTCCACTCCCTTATATAAAGAATGTTTCTCTTCAGTTTCAAATCACTCTAAAAAACGTTTTCTCTCTCGTTTTCCTTTTAACCGGTGATAGGCTAAGACAAGGCTCTAGTTCGAGATCTCTTCAGTTCGTGCTTCTGTCGAAGATCTTCTTGTTGTTGTATCCTGGGAGACGAACGACCAACCAAACTCAAGCACCGCGGAGTGGTCGAAATTTGTCTTTAGGAAACTGCTCTTCGCAGGCCTCAACTTTAATCTGGTTTTATAATTCTTCTCTTCTTATTTGATTAAAGTTATTTCTTTATTTATTTTTTTTATTATCGTCTTGGATTGATTACTTTGTAACACATTTTCCAAACGTACAACAGTCATCAACAATCCAATAACTTATTCCGATCGACTCGACGAAGATCGAGAAACTAATGTGGTTAGACTCAACCTAACAGGCACCCCTTTGTCTTCTCAGATGTCTTCAACAGATTCTTGTCTTTCGGTTGAGGATGTGCTACTTTTCTTAGTAATTCAACTGATGATAGTCCTGATGGTTATTGTGTGCAACCGTGACACCGATATATCCTAGTAATGGCATTGGCAACATTAGCTCTTGTGGATCCGGTTTCGTTGTTGACGAACGTTACATTGATTTGGTAGAAAAGATGATTCCGAACCACGACGACAAGAAGAATCGGACTTTTTTGCACGTTCCCACGATGTTGCAATGGGGGACACAGAAACGAGGGTTGTGTGAGTTGAGAGAAGGTTCGAACATCGTTTGTGGCTCCTACGGTGAGTACTGTTGGACAAGCTTAAGCCAGACACATCTATGTGTTTGCACCTCGGACCCCTATGTTGATTCTAATGATGTTTGCCAAGGTATGTCCTTTTTCATATTTTTACCATATATTTTGGCTTTTATCCTTCTTTTTAGAATTTTAACCCTCGGCGTTTCATTTTAGGCCAAAATAGCCCTTCATGGATGAAAATTGTTCGTCAACTAACGGTTTTTTTTCTACAGTGAGATCATTTTGACCTAAAATAAAACATTACAAGTTAAAGTGCTTAAAAAGAATATAGACCAAAGTGACTATTCAGTCAAACGATAGGGGCATTTACTTGACATTATACATATTTAATAGCATGCATTATACTAATTTTATTCTATGTTATTCATTTCATAAATGGTAGAATCAGGAAAATGTCAAGATTTGAAATACAAGCACTGTTATATGCTTTGCTTGAATACTCCTGGTCACAACTGTTCATCATCTTGTCCGAATGGATATGAATATATCAAAGACATATGCAATCCCAGAAGTCCAAGTATTGTGACAAAAGAACCTAAAAGCTCACGAAATTTGCCGATCATAGTAGGTATGCATTAAATTTACTTTTTTTATTATTATCAATAAGTATGATTTAAATATTATGTTTCTCGTACACTATAGGCAAAAAGAAACGATATCAAGCTAAAGCAGAAATACTTTAGAAAGAATGGAAGTTTGTTACTGCAACAACGACTGTCCACCAATGAAGGTAATGTTGAGAAAATAAAGTTATTTGCTTCAAAGGAAATGGAGAAGGCTGACTATTATAATGAGAATCGAATTCTCGGTCGAGGTGGCCAAGGAATTGTTTATAAAGGAATGTTAACAGATGGAAGCATTGTGTGTTAGAACCAAATCATAATTGAATACGAAACTTAATACCCAGGATCTATCATGTCAAATAATAAAGAATAATAAACTGAAGTAAACTGAATGCGGAAGCGTACCTGAATTAATCGATAGACTGAAAACAATTTTCATGTTGAAATCTCAAATCTTTGGTATTGATCTTCCAATAAGATATGTTAGCCTTTGTCGTAAGAACTCTTTGACAGGACAAGAGTAATACAAGTTAACCTATTTATTGGGGACCACTACCTCTTTATATAGTTGATTATTAAATCAACTATTAAATATTTATAACTCTGCCCCTCATTGAATTATAAATATATCTTATGGTATCTACACTTTTATTTCCATGACACTTTAATACCTATGACACGCCTAACATAATTAATCACTTGATTTTGTGTCATATTTTATAATAGCATCATACATTTTACATATGTGCCCACAATTGAGGATTTTAATCCAACAATCTTCCACTTGGGCAACATATGTTTCCTAATAAATGTACATAGTTATGAGCTCAAAGATTTGCTATTGTATAATATGTATTCTATAACAATCTCGTCCATCAACTATATCCATATAGGATCAAAGCAGTCTTCACCATATTTATCATGACTAGACCCATTAATGGTCACATACACAAATATAGTCAAATGACATAGATCAATTATGGATGCGTAGCATGGAAAATTACATGAAATGTGAACCGTACATGTCTATTTCCAATTGGTCCTCCTAAACCTTAGTGAGATCAACTTTACTAAATTCAGAGTGTGCATCAACAAAAAAAACTTTATTTTTGCAGAAATAATCTTAAAATAACTTTAAACTGAAGTAACTAAAATTGTGTCTAAAACAAATGAGCGTTTTTCAAAATTACAAACTCCCACTAAAACTGAATTTCCTTAAATAACATTACACCCACATGAGTAGTGTGCTCATGAAAGACCTAGGGTGATAGTTTCTTAACATGCGCGCAGTTATGGAGTTTACACCAACATGCTCTATAGGCATACAACCACTCTGAATTTTCTTTAACAATTAGGAACTTAATATTTATGTGCTTCAAATTTGAAGTGTTCCCATTGTTTATAGAATAAATGAATGCATATTTATTGTCACAAAATAACTGAAGTGGTCTTTCTATTCAATCTACAATTAGCAGCTCAAGTGACAAAATTCTTTTGCATCAATATTCTATTAGAATCGAAGTCTGTAAACTTAATGATCTCTAACTTACCAGAACTCCGACATGTGAGCATGTAATTTTTGTTCTCTTTAGATATCACATAACCCCATTGGCTGCTATCCAATGGTCCATAATATGATTCGTCAAATATCTGTCTAACATTCCAACAATGTACACAATTTTCGAACGTATACATACTTTAGCATAAATTAGATTCTCAATAGCTTATGCATAGAGATTCTTTTGATTTTTTTAAATTTCAAGGTTACTTTTAGGGCATTGAGTAAGACTAAATTTGTATTCTTTAGCAATACGAGTATCACTTAAATTTACTCTCACTAAACTTGTAGTACATACAATTGTCAACCAAATTTATCTCAAAACCGAATGAGATAATCAACATGAAATTTATAATTTCATTAATGATAGTCCTACTTAAGCTCATAGATAGATTTCTTTAATTTACATATCATTGATATTATATCATAAGACACAACTTTATGATTGTACCATATAAATAGTTTCTTCAATGTTGCCATTGAAAAAACAAGCTTAAGACTAAAACAAGCAACAAGTGTAATAATTATCTAGAAAGAGTCTTTCAATAAAACTTGAGAGAAAGTCTCTGCAAAATCAATGTATTCTTTTAGAGTATATCCTTTAGATACAAGACGTGCTTTATACTTATCCACATTACCACTTGCATCCCTCTTAGTTTTAAATATTCATTTACATCCAATTGGTTTGCACCTTCAGGCAATAAAAAAAGTTCATAAACTTTATTGTCTTGCGTAAAATTATACTTTTCTTGAATGACAACAATCCACTTTTGAGAGTTAAAACTTTTATGGTCTGATAAAAAAATAATTGATCATTTTCTATCATTCAATTGTTACCTTATTTTTTTGAAGAAATACAATATAATAATCCGGAATAGTATTTCATCTTCCTCTCGGGGACCTCTTTAATGACACTTGTTTTTAAGGTTGTTGAGTTTGTTCTTCTGAAACAATTACCTTATCTTGAATGAGAGTTGTTCAACATTATTTTGCTTAGATACTTGATTCACTTCTTGAAAAATGATAGGCGTGAAAACCTAAACATCATCAAAAGTGATAGTAAGAATTATATTATAATGTAATTCCTCCCCAAAAAACAATGTATCTAACCTTATTTCTCCATCCAAACTCAACATTCTAAAAAAGTTATAAATCTCTCCTTAAAATAATCTTAATAGTGGGATCATAAACAGCCCATGGATCACTCAAAATAACTGAAGTAGTTGCTCACTTTTGAAGTTTAATTACTTCACATATGTCCTAACTTATACAAAAGAATCAACACTTTGTAACTTATTGTTGTTTCTTTTGACTAGGACCCTTAGCAATTTTATTCTAATATTTTTTACTGCCCTTATTCTTCAAAACACTAACTAAATGAGCATTAACCAAATGATTATTTTTGCACTTATAATGCTTCAACCTTTCTTCCTCTTGAACACGATGAGAAATGAACCCAAATAGAGTCTATTTCTCCCTTTTGGCAGTTGTAACCGAGTCTGAATTGGTTAAACTGTATAGGAAGCGGTACCAAAATCATAAGAACAAACAATGGTTAGAAAGTTTGATCTTATGTGCCTTAAATTTTGAAGTAATATTAAACATTTCTGTAATGTACTTCCTCACATTTCCTTGACCCTTATACTTCATAGACATCAAAGAAGGCATAAGTATGTCATCTTAACCTTAATATTTTGGGTAAAACATTTCTTAATTTCGTCAAAGAAACCCTTAGTATGAATAATATCCTTAGATTTGTGCTCCAGAAGACATCTAGAGTGTTGTGCTTTATGATCATTAGACTCATGCAATTCGAAAGATCTCACCTCTCAAAATCCCTTTTATAGGTGCTTACCGCGGTGAGAGGTGCAAGTTATTCTTCCCTCAGTGCAAAGTCTATGTTCATACAATCAAATATTATATGTGTCTTTTTCTATTCCTTGAAATTAGTTTTACTAAACATAAGTGTAGAATGTATTTAACAGATATTGTGATAGCAAAGATAAATTACCTAAATATAGAACAAAAATAAGTAAATAAAATAGAAACAAGCTCACATAAATATTTATATATAAACAAATAAATTCAAAATAATGGCTAGTTCCCCTCAAGATACCAAGCACAACATTAATATCAAGTCTTTGGACAGTAATATTAATTGTAAGCAGTACTCTTGTTGTAACAATCAAACATTGACAATAAACTATGTCAAACAATAGGTTAATCTTTGGACTAACGTACTGCTCACATAAAATATCTTATAATTGTCACACATTTATCGCCATAATTGTCGTTGTAATTCTGCCAAATATTAACTTTCCTTTGGGCCAATTAATAAACGCATGAATTACAAAAACCTAGAATTATCTTAATATTTTAAATAAACTAATCTACACAAAAGCGGTCACTTTGGTGACATTATGTTTAATTAATCCATTAAAATATTAGACATCCGAAGCTAAAATATGAATTTAATTGTTTCAAAATATTTGTCTTAATTTATATTTCAATCAAATTAAAAGATACCAAATAATAATAAATTTAAATAAAGGTAAACCTCATATCAAGATATCGGGCACTCCATTAATATTTCATCTTTGGACAAAACATTAACTTGCAAGTGATATTTTGGTACGGTAATCAAACATTGATAATAAGAACATATCAAACAGAAATCTTCCTTTGGGCCGATTTATTGCTCACATGTAAAACTGAATAATTATCACATGTTTATTACCACAGTTGCACATGTAATAATGTTAATTATTAACCTTCATTTGGGCCGATTAATACTAACATAATTCGACTTACATGCACAAAACCTTCTATATTTTAAAATAAAAATAATTTACACAATAGAGGTCACTTTGGTGACTTAATGTTTCAATTAATTTATCTTAAAATATATAATATAAATATACCGATATCCAAATTTAAAATTTTATAACAGTCAAAATTGAAATTTCTGATAACACTTAAGTTTCTGAAATAACCCAAAATAAGGTTGTCTGAATGGGGCTATTAGAAATTGAAAAACCGAAATCTTTGACTGTTTCCCAAAATTTATTTAAGCATACATACGTGAGTGTAATCAAAACATGATAAAGAAATTAACCTAATCATATTAACCAAATATATAATAATAATAATTATAATAACTAATGAATATAATAATAAAGAAATCTTACCGTAACTTTACGCTATAACATGACTAAAAGTCGAATATACATTAATCTTTAACTAAAATTAAATTCGAATTCAAAACATTCAATCTTTGTCTAAAAGCCAAAATAAAAAATATTATACAAATGAGTAATTCATATAATGATTACAGAAAACCTTAAAATATATCCATAATAACTTAATGATCAAAATTGAAATTTTAATCAAACCGAAATGAATATACATCAATATCAAATGCAAATATGTATATTTCTTAGATAACATTAACGACATAATTAAGCGTAATGTCAAACAAATTTAAGCAAAATATTTTGTACAAAACTAAACGTGATTAAAAAAAATCAACCATAATTTATTAGACATAAACATAATATAAAGCTTCGAGAGCTAACCTGATTATAAAATTTCTAAGTCGCGGTAAATTTACTACGACAAATCCCTAAGTCAACTTTAATTTTCTTTTAATTACTAATAACCAAAAATAAAATTTTGATCAAACCGAATTGGATATATATTTAAAATAATATATATATATATATATATATATATATTTCATAACAGTAAACTAAATATGTCATCACTTAAGAAGCAAAAGCAATACAAAAATTAAGGGTATATTAATATTGCGAAAATAGTTCACTGTAATTTCCAAACCAAATCGTGACATAGGGTACGAATATTCATTAGCATTGAAGAAACCCTAAAACTAGCAAAGACTAAATATATAGAATTAGGGATATCACAAATTCAATAATAATGATAAAAAGAATATCGCACACGATGAAAATATATATATATATATACTGACGGTCAGAATTCCAAAATTCAATTTCCAATTTGCCAATTAATCACGCATAAGGGTTAACACAGATAGGGTAATCGAGAAATTTCAGAACATGCTAGAGATCAAACCCTAACATATAATCCAATTTTCGATTAAGATTAATTTTACAACTAATGAATAACCCAAAACAAAAAACGATTTTAATGATTTGACATATTCTAGCACTGATGCCACATGTTAGAACCAAATCATAATTGAATACGAAACTGAAATAAACTGAATGCGGAAGCGTACCCGAATTAATCGATAAGTTTTTGAAATCTCAAATCTTTGGTATTGATCCTCTAAGAAGATATGTTAGCCATTGCCGTAAGAACTTTCTGACGGAAGAATAATACAAGTTAATCTATTTCTTGGGGACCACTACCTCTTTATATAGTTGATTATTAAATCAACTATTAAAATATTTATAACTCTGCCCCTCATTGAATTATAAATATATCTTATGGTATCTACACTTTTATTTCCATGACACTTTAATACATATAACACGCCTAACATAATTGGTCACTTGATTTTGTGTCATACTTTATAATAGCATCATATATTTTACATATGTGCCCACAATCCAACATGTGGCCATTAAAAAGTCTAAACTGGTGGGAGAGAAGATATATGACGAGACGAAGCTTGAACAATTCATTACCGAGGTGATGATTAACCATAGAAATGTGGTCAAGCTTTGAGAATGTTGCCTAGAGACTAAAGTCCCTTTACTGGTGTATGATGAGTTCTTTCCGAATGGGACCCTCTACCATCTCATACATGAGCCAAATGACGAATTCACTTTAACCTGGGAAATGCGTTTACGAATAGCAATTGAAATCGCAAATGCTTTGTCCTACTTGCATTCAGCTGCACCCGTCTCTATTTATCACCGAGGCATTAAGTCTAGCAATATACTTTTGGATGATAAATATAGAGCAAAAGTGTCAGATTTCAGAACATCAAAATCGGTTGCTCTTGAGCAAACTCATCTGACCACTAGAGTGCAAGGAACGTTTGAATATTTAGATCCTGAGTACTTCTGATCAAGTAAATTTACAGAAAAGAGTGATGTTTATAGTTTCGGAGTTGTTCTTGTTGAGCTTATAACGGGACAAAAACCTGTCTCTTTTAAGTAGTGGAAGGTTTTGGATATGTGTGAGATAAACGACCGCACAGGATCCCAAGAAAATAGGGGTCAGAAACGAGTTGAATTAAATATTTATAGTCAAAAATAAATTATTTTGGTTTAATAAATTACAAGGAAAATAAAGACTAATGGAGGGGTGACGAATGGATGACGTGTCAGTTAACAGAAATTTGTAAAATTATACATTTGGTCCATGTTATTTAGCTATTATATCAATTTGGTCCTAATTTTAATTTAATTAAATAAAACTAACCAACCAACCAGATGACGACACATGTCACCACCCGATTGGACAAATTTGATTGGGTGAAAATTTAAGCAAATAAGAGTAAATTTACATGATACTTACATGCTCAGACAAAGACTAGTTTTTCCTCTTACAAATCAGGTTGGAGCTAAACAAACTATTATTGCCGTAATGAAGAAGCAGATATGAAACACAAAGGCCATGAGCCATTATTGCCAAATCTGATACCTGCAAGCTCATACACAGACTCGTGAAGTCGTAACCTATTTGTTTCATAAACTTGAGCAGAATATAATTCGAGTAGCCTGGAATATCGGCATCTCCGGTGGACGGTAAAGTTGCATTCAGGTTCTTTACATTTGAGGGCATGCCCATTGCATAGCCCACCACACACCTTACATGGAGGGCATGCCCTTCATACATCTATATTCAATATTGTCCCGAAAGTAAAATTCATTAAGACAACCACTGCAATTCCCGGATATGTTGTGGACAAGAAAGAGTGAATGCACATGACTTGGACGCTTCAAGGTGTCCGATAATAACACACATCGAATGTCAAACCTGATTCCACGGTCTAGGCAAACTTTATTTTGGCATCGGTAGCTAAATCCTTCATGTTTACGACTACAAGCACGACAATTCGAAAAATCAACCCATCCATGTGAGTTTGTAAGCATAAGCAAGTGCTTGTGAAATGAATGTCGCCTTGTTCTATGCAATTCCGCACAATCTTTATGAAGAAAAAAAAAATTGCATTGATCACAACTGTAAGAAGGAGTTGCGATCTCATGCACCCATCACACTGGCTGTCATCTTTGATCTGGCCACCACTAAAAGTGAGAGTTGAATTGTGATCACTTGCTACCATTTCCTCTCCAATACTTATTTGTTCAACAACACCAGTAATCAAGTTAGAAGATTCATTCCATCCCAAATTGCATCTTCGGTTGCACACTTTACATGAGCAATATCTTTCATACCTTGTACCAACTTCAGCAAATTCCTTATGAAGGTTAAAGTTGGATATATAGGAACAATCGGAACAGTGGTAAGTCGGACCAGATAATGATTTCTTACAAATCAGCCCAATTAAAGATCCATACCAAATAAGCTAAAAGTAATAAATAAATGGGTAAGATTGAGTATTCGATCAAATCAAGTTGAGTCAAAAAAATTCAAGTTAGTCGAATTGACGAGTTTTGTTTTATGAATCAAATTTTATTTTAATTTTTTTAGTCGAGTCAAGTTTATGAAATTCGAATGGAGTTAAGTCGAATTGTTCTAGTTTCTATACAAATTTAATTATAATTATTCATAATATTAGTATGACATAGATTGATTTCAATTTATAGAATTTCTCTAACCAGATAAGATATATATAAATATATATATATATATATATATATATATATATATATATATATATTCATATTCTTTTTCACATTGTAATTTTATTTAATAAATCAAATACAATCTAAAATTATAAAATATATTTATAATATTATTTTTCAAATTAAAAATTTTGAGGAAAAAAGTATTTATGGGAGT
Source organism: Hibiscus tridactylites (assembly GCA_958450335.1). Taxonomy (NCBI): domain Eukaryota; kingdom Viridiplantae; phylum Streptophyta; class Magnoliopsida; order Malvales; family Malvaceae; genus Hibiscus; species Hibiscus tridactylites. Next base: position 24,101,433 of record OY288273.1, on the reverse strand, counting down.
ATAAAGAAGTCAAGGAATTAATGAGAAGAAATAATTTACAAAAAAATGCAGTGAAAAGACAAAATTGAATAAAATACAAAGTTAAGGGACTAAATTAAAAAAATAGATAATTTGTTATCATAGATAGAAATTAAAGATACATAGGCATTCTACACTGTTTTAGGGGCACGTGGTTCAAATTTAGTAACAAAAATGGACCTAAAATTAAGGATGAATTGAAATAATAAAAATATCAGGGACCAAATTGTAAAACTGTTGAAATACTCACCTAAATTTTTTGAGTTTTTGGTTGACTCAAAATTTTCAATTTTCAAATCTAGTAGATAATTCGAGTTGACTCGAAAAACTCAAGATTGAAATAAAAATAGTTTTTTTAGTCGAATGGAGTTTTGCTCACCCATACTTAAAGGGTGTATCAAGCACTCAAACTTTTAAAATAAATCAATTTAAGCCTTTGATTTCTTTTTACATTCAATTGAACCCTAAAATTAATAGATTAAATCTATTTTACTTTTTTTAGTTAGTTACTCGAAAATATAATATACAAAAAAATTATTTTATTTAAAATTAAAATGAACTAAAATGTACGTTGTTGGATGATGATAACAACAATAATGTAGTATAAATTCACTCAACAACAACAACAACAACAACAATTATTATTATTATTATTATTATTATTATTATTATTATTATTATTATTATTATTATTATTATTATTATTATTATTATTATTAGGCTTAAACGTCAGATATGTGTCCAAACTATACCCTTTTTTCCAGTTAAATGCCTAACGTTTGTTTCGGGCCACTTAGGTACCTAACGTTTCATTCCGTAACCCATTTAAGGTTTTAGCCGTGACGGACGTTAAAACTTTCCGTTAAAGAACACGTGGCATGTTTTTAAATTTTCTGATATTAAAAATAATAAAAAAATAAAATAAATTAATTAAAAATAAAAGTAACCTTCTTCTTCTTCCCCAATCATACCGTCCCCCCCCCCCCCCCCCCCCACAGCTTTACAACTTCATCCATGGAGGGTCTCACCGAAGCTTGTAGTGAAATCCGAGAGTTTGACTTCCGAGCTGGGTTCACTAAAAACATTAATGTTTTTTATATCTATGGTGTTGCTTCAAGAGAAATACTGTTGAGATTTGAGATGCTACTTTCTCTGAAATCTTTTGGTCCTCCTAATCATCACTTTAACGGTGTTATGGAGAAACGAGAGTTAATTACTAAACTCATATCAATGAAAGAGGAAGAGGAATGCCACCAGATTGTAGACCCCTCATCCAACCATGATTTGTCTGAATATAAAGAAAAGGAGTGCCTTCTTCAGAAATTGATGAAAGAGAAGTTGTACTCATGGCTTCTTCACAAAACAATCGAAGATGGTAACGGGCCGAATATATTAGACGAGAAGGGGCAAGGTGTGCTACACTTAGCAGCTGCACTTGGTTATGACTGGGCAATAAACCCTATTGTTACTGCTGAAGTGAGCATAAATTTTCGTGATGCAAATGGATGGACTGCGCTTCACTGGGCTGCTTTTTACTGCTGGGCAATAAACCCTATTGTTACTGCTGGAGTGAGCATAAACATGTTGTTTCACTTCTAACTATTAAGGCACGCAGGCCATTGCAAAGTGATGGGGTAGTTCATGCTGGGGATTTGCCTTCAACAGTGAAAGTAGCAGTTTTGGAAGAGACGACAATGGAGGTTTTCGGCGTAGAAGTGTTGAAAGGTATCCGGAGTCCGATGGAAGACGGTTAGTTCAGACACTAAGATGTTGTGCCCCAGTAGCTTCGGTGAGACCCTCCATGGAAGAAGTTGTAAAGCTTGGGGGGGGGGGCGAAGAAGAAGGTTACTTTTATTTTTAATTAATTTACTTTATTTTTTTATTATTTTTAATATTAGAAAATTTAAAAACATGCCACGTGCCCTTTAACGGAAAGTTTTAACGTCCGTCACGGCTAAAACCTTAAATGGGTTACGGAATGAAACGTTAGACACCTAAGTGGCCCGAAACAAACGTTAGGCACCTAACTGGAAAAAAGGTATAGTTTGGGCACCTATTTGACGTTTAAGCCTTATTATTATTATTATTATTATTATTATTATTATTATTATTATTATTATTATTATTATTATTATTATTGTAACATCTAGACCCGCCTATGCGTTACAACGAATCATAGGAAGTCACATTAGGATCACAGAAGCGACCCATGTTAAAATTTCAAATATCAAATTGCTAAACCGTTAAACTCATAGATCAAATTGAATTAAAACACAATTTTAGAAATAATTTAGACAATAAAAAACCATGATACATGTTGCGAAAACAAGTTTCGGACTCATTATTATTATTATTATTATTATTATTATTATTATTATTATTATTATTATTATTATTATTATTATTATTATTATTATTATTATTATTATTATTATTATTATTATTATTATTATTATTATTATTATTATTATTATTATTATTATTATTATTATTATTATTATTATTATTATTATTATTATTATTATTATTATTATTATTATTATTATTATTATTATTATTATTATTATTATTATTATTATTATTATTATTATTATTATTATTATTATTATTATTATTATTATTATTATTATTATTATTATTATTATTATTATTATTATTATTATTATTATTATTATTATTATTATTATTATTATTATTATTATTATTATTATTATTATTATTATTATTATTATTATTATTATTATTATTATTATTATTATTATTATTATTATTATTATTATTATTATTATTATTATTATTATTATTATTATTATTATTATTATTATTATTATTATTATTATTATTATTATTATTATTATTATTATTATTATTATTATTATTATTATTATTATTATTATTATTATTATTATTATTATTATTATTATTATTATTATTATTATTATTATTATTATTATTATTATTATTATTATTATTATTATTATTATTATTATTATTATTATTATTATTATTATTATTATTATTATTATTATTATTATTATTATTATTATTATTATTATTATTATTATTATTATTATTATTATTATTATTATTATTATTATTATTATTATTATTATTATTATTATTATTATTATTATTATTATTATTATTATTATTATTATTATTATTATTATTATTATTATTATTATTATTATTATTATTATTATTATTATTATTATTATTATTATTATTATTATTATTATTATTATTATTATTATTATTATTATTATTATTATTATTATTATTATTATTATTATTATTATTATTATTATTATTATTATTATTATTATTATTATTATTATTATTATTATTATTATTATTATTATTATTATTATTATTATTATTATTATTATTATTATTATTATTATTATTATTATTATTATTATTATTATTATTATTATTATTATTATTATTATTATTATTATTATTATTATTATTATTATTATTATTATTATTATTATTATTATTATTATTATTATTATTATTATTATTATTATTATTATTATTATTATTATTATTATTATTATTATTATTATTATTATTATTATTATTATTATTATTATTATTATTATTATTATTATTATTATTATTATTATTATTATTATTATTATTATTATTATTATTATTATTATTATTATTATTATTATTGTAACATCTAGACCCGCCTATGCGTTACAACGAATCATAGGAAGTCACATTAGGATCACAGAAGCGACCCATGTTAAAATTTCAAATATCAAATTGCTAAACCGTTAAACTCATAGATCAAATTGAATTAAAACACAATTTTAGAAATAATTTAGACAATAAAAAACCATGATACATGTTGCGAAAACAAGTTTCGGACTCATATATAACACAAGACGTGACACACATGCCCCCTAGTTACACAGATACCATATTCTACGAGCAAGCCGAAGAAACTCTCATACCGACGTTGATAGTTGCAACATGTCTGATCTTTTGCCCTGAGATGGTAAAAACAACATGAGCTTGGGAAAAGCTTAGTAATACAAAACTACCAAAAATATGCTATAAGCACATGTAGATATATGGTAGGCATGATGTCATGATATTCCATGCAGCAACAGACTCCATGCGACTCACTATTTCAGTATAGCGTACATGAGGAAAACGAGATTTGTTCTGAATTCAATCGCTAGGTATCAAATGAGAGCTTAACATTCAGAGAGTCAGTAGGGTGGTGAATTGAGTGTATTGAATCAAGAAGCCTAGTGTGTTCCGATGAGTGCAGTGATCAACATGCATAAATACATATCATTCATATCATACGAACACATAACAATTCAATGTAAATATTCAAGTTCATACCAGGGTTTACTAGTAACTACCCATCAACCTTACACCAATATGCAGTCCCCTAGAACTGCATCCATATGGACTTACCTTAGGCTCGATGGGCATAGGTGCCACCTAAGGGGCTGCCTTAGGTCTATAAGAATTTGCCCGTGCTAAAGCATCGGAACCTACCCAAGGTAAGACCTTGAGTCCATAAGGATTTACCAGCTGGATCAGGGTTGTACCGACATAGACTTCATAATATAACCCAACAATATACCCCAGATAACAATCGATATTCAGATTCCAGACATGAGTAACAAAATACATATGACAGACATATTCTATTCAGAGTATCAGAAATAAAAGATTCATGCTTTTGACAGATAAATGGGCATACCATTGAGCAGAGCAGACAATATTATCATTCATCATGCAGACAGAGTGTGCTAATAGATTACACTACCGATTATATCAGACAGACAAACGATATTATCAAAGATCAAGCAACCACATAGCACAATTACATATCATGTATATTGATTGAGCGGACATACAACGAGTATGACGAGTATGATGTCATCTATCTAGGTCATCATTTCATCAAGCATATCATCGTTCATAATTAAATCATTAGATTGTTTACTAATGTGTAATGATCATACAACGCATACAACTGAATGTAGCACATATTGAACTTTTGGCACTTTAAACGAATTTAAAAAATGAGGTCCCTATTAAATAGGATTCGTACCTTCGGCTCAAATCAAACACTTCAAGAGTTTATACATTAGATTCTTTGAATTCAGATATATCGTGAACGATTCAATCATTTAAGCCCACGAGGGCATTATGGTCATTTCAACGCTCATGGGCATTTTGGTAAATCATACCGGTAATGAATAAGCTGTGATTCGCAGAACTCAAAATTCTGTTCGGTCATCAGATTTTTTCTAACATGGCATTCGAGAATTTTTGTATCAAGATCTTTCAAGTTATCAGATATTTCTAGGGATGCTCTAACCATTTTGACCAACGGGGTATTTTAGTTATTTGACTAACATGGCAATTTTATAATATATCACAATCATAACATAATGACGATTGTAATGCTTAGGGGTTCCAAAGGTTTATCAAGCCCCTAAAATTCGTTTAAAGCAACATATCCCAACCTGGCAGTACTCACCAACATTCAAATGTGAGCAATTTGCATGTATCATGACTTAACATAGACTGTATCGTATGTCTGATCGGTCGCCTTCATACTTCACTATAAAGCTTAGCTTTGAGTAAACAAACATATAATTCATGTGCATCTTCCTACCTTACATTGACATCATGAGTGATGGACATACATGAGTGTGCTTCCTAACACTTAGGGGCACTTTAGCCCTTAAAGTCTTATTAGAACTTTCAGAATTTCATCAAATGCATAACTGCCTATTTAACTCAAGAGGGCATTTCGGTCATTTTGAAAATTAGGATAAATTTACCATTTTTGTCAATTTTACTATTTAGCACTTCCATTATTTACGTACTCGGTAGAAGTTAAGTCGTTCTAACCCCTTCGGCCCTTACAGGCGGTTTATTCATTTTAGAACTTGAGAGTATAATTGTCATTCTAATAAATTAAGAATTTCGGTGCTCGAGGGCACTACAATCATTTTGGTCATTACGATCATTCTAATTAATTCATTCATTACTGTCGTAAGGATCGACTCAGACACTAAACTTTAGTTTTCAACTTGTTTAGGTTACTTTGTCGTTAAATCTTTAATTAGGGGTGAGCGTTCAATCGAGTCGAGTAAAAAAATTGAGTTATTCAAGTTGACGCGTCATATTTTACATCTCAAACTTTATTTGAAATTTTTTTGATTCGAGTCAAATTTATGAAATTTGAGTCGAGTTCGAGTTAATTTTTCGAGTTCCTATACAAATTTAATTAGAACTATTTATCATGTTATATTACAGTTTGATTCCACTTTAAACGTCTTTCTCTAATCATATAAGATGTGCATATAGATTTCTTCATATTTTTTCATATGTGGCATATATTTCTTCATATTTTTTATATTAGTATATATATATAAGGAAAATTTGAGGGACTCAACTCGAACTTAAAAATCAATCCACTAATTACTAAAAATTTCGGGTGATTCGAATTTTCATTTTACAACTCAAACTTTATTTGAAATTTTTTTGAGTCAAGTCAAGATGAGTCGAGTTGAAAATTTCAAATTTTTCGAGCTGAGTCGAATTTTGCTCACCCTAATCTTTAATTACACGAAACCATGGCTAACAGTGATTGATATGGACACCGAACCAAAACAATGTCGTTTTGGTGAGGCTATTGGAGGGATATGAGCCCAGGTTCTAAGGAAAGTAAGGCAAAGGATTAATGACGGGAAAGTCTAAAAAACCCACCTAAAATGCGGCTAAAATGCGGTCAACATAAATTCTTACAAAAAATGGTAAGAATTTATGTAGGACATCTACCAAAATTCTTATTAACTAGGTAAGAATTTGTGTAACTACAAAAGTTCTTACCAATTGTGTAAGAATTTGTGTAGATTTTAACTCATGTAAGAATTTGTGTAACTTAGAACCCGAGTAAGAATTTGTGTAGATTTGAACTTAGGTAAAAATTTGAACTTAGATTTTAACTACAAAAATTCTTATATTGTAACCTAAATTCTTACCATTTTGGGTAAAAATTTGTGTATATTGTAAAAAATTATGTAGGATCATCTCATTTTAGTAGCAAGGCATAATCTCCCGTTAATGAATAGACCAACTTGAGATTTGGTAATATTTTAACACAAAAATATATGTGTTAAACTGTAATTGAGATTAATATGGTTTTTATATGGTTTAATTTTTATTCAGTTTAGTTCTTAAATTTTTTATTTAATCTGAATCAACTCATGTTTATTTTAATTTTTATAATCTAGTCTAATATTTTTAATATAATTTATTTAATATTTTATTTTAATAAGAAATCATTAAAACTATAATTTTCAAGATTAGTATGAAAATAATAAATAAATATTAATATTTTAACTAAAAACCGCTTTACATTAAAGAAAATTAATTTCTTTCATCATAACATAGGTATATTAAAAACTAATAATAATACCAATAATCAGTTGGTCTAGTGAGATGATCCACTAGATCCCTTAATCAAGGTCAGGGTTTATATATTGATGTGGTGAATAAAGCAAATTAAATTGGGAGGGTCACCCAAATAACGGACTTTTACAATATTCAATTTAGATTAGTTAGTTAATGAATTGGATGTCGGTGGTTCGTAGCCACGAGTTCTAATTCTCTGAGTACATGCCCCACTTCGTCTTCACTTGGATCTATTCTAAGGAGTACCCTAAAAGAAGAACATTTCCTCTCTCAAATATTTCGGTTAAGAAAATGTGAAAGTGTTTTTTCTATAAAAAACGGTACGTTCTGAGATGTAAAGTAAAAGAGAGAAGATTCTATAATTAAAATTTTGAATAAGATGACATTTTCATTTGTCATTCTTGTTACTTTTTTATATTGTCAAAGAGATGAAAAAATAGATTTTTTTATTTCATTTCAATTGATTCACAATCAAGAGAAAAAGAAAGAGCTAATGTAGCATTCACATTCAAGTCTTTGGAATAAGATCAGAGATTCAAATCTTAACGTTGTGAATGAAGTGAATTAGGTTAATAAGGATATTTATATAACGGGCCTCTACAACACCCGACTCATATTACTCATATTACTTAGCTAATGTATTAGATATCAGTAATTAAAACAAAAAATACTACTAATAATAACAACTTTTCAACCACTCCTGCACAACATCGATCATATAATCAAAATAACTAAATTACCAATTACATGTAGTAATAAATATGTTCTAATTTTCTTGAAATGAAGAGAAATATATACATATATATATATTTCAATATATACTCCTAACCCAAGGGGTAAATACACTTTAAACCCCTACATGATTAGGAGGTGAAGAAGAAGCTATAGTTTGAGTCATCTCAATAGAATTAGAAGAATTATTACGATGATTATCATCAAGAGTTGTAACGGGTCGAATATCTGTAAAATTCGAATCCGGATCCAAATGCTTGATCATCTTCCTCTTAACATACATCCCATAAACATAAGAACAGAATCCCCACCCACACATGACGGTCGAAACAGCCTTAACACCACCGAACTCATCCCCATAAACCACCACCCCACCCACCACGTTCATCATCAGCAACGCCGTCATGCATATCCCGCCGGTCAACGAACACGTCAAGAACACCATCCCCGCCGTTCCCATGAAGCAAAGCTGCCAACTCACGATGTTCGAAACCACCGTCACCCAATACACCCTCTCCCCTTTATCAAACACTTCCCCCGCTTCCCTCTTCATCTCCGCAAACCCACCGTGGAACGCCATCCCGACAGTCGCCAAAACCGTCGCCGCAACCTCCATGACCAGCTGCATTTCCATCACCATTGCATAACAATACACCTTCTTGTACACCATCTCCGTAACAGGAAGATACAGCGCGAAAAGCAGCCCTGCACCGATGGTTGAAAAGAACCCGACGAAGTACTTGGCTCGAGTTAAACCATGGGGTTTGTCGTTGCTGGATTCCAAGGCTAGTAACACAGAAGATAGTGTTAACAAAATGACACAATTCAGGTTCATGAAAGTGATCTTCTGCTTCACGATGATTACAGATAGAATTAGATTGAACACCAACTGAGATGACAAAAGGAGAGACGAAGTTGACACGGGGAGATACGAGTTCCCCCATGAGAAAAGCAGGTTGTTCAGGCCTAACATGAAGCCTATGAATATAGACAAGACCAGAATCTTGGGAGTGAAACGAGTGAAGGGTTTACGTTGAGTTGATTTGAAAACATAGTAAGGAAAAAGAATGGGGATTATGAGTAGAGGAAACCCAGCAGATTGAACCCAGGTTGAAACCCATCTGCTCGAGCCTTTGTGGTTGAAGTAATACTTGGAGAGCAAGCTTGAAGACAAAGAACCAATAAAGAGGAAGGCGTAGTTGAGTAACAAAAGAGGGAGGTAACGCTTGTTTGCCATGGATTTCTGGTCTGTTTCACTTGTCTGGTTATGGGAAGAACTTGAGCTAGAGCTGTTCATGGTTGGTTTGGTGATGAAAATGATGGAAACACTCATTTCTACTATATGCATGTGCTCGAGTCGACGCAGGATCTTATATCAGGTGATGTGAACTGTACGGAGTTATATTAGAAATTATATGAGAACTTAAAAGTTTCAGAGAGTGCTACTGTCTCTAACACCCCTCAATCCATCTACTCTTGTGCTTTTTTTCGGCCCGTCCGTGGTGTTGGGAAGAATGAGAACAAGAAAATCTGGGTTTGATGCGGAAATAGCAGAGATAGAGGAGAGAAGCCACCCCCTCCATCAGATTGAAATTCTAATATTCGATCGTACTCAACTCCACTTGCTTTATGAACATGAGAAAGGCTGGTGTAGAATCTGATTTCTTTCTTTAAAAAACAAATCCAAACATGCCTAATAGAATAAATGAAAGAAATAGTATAATCCAACCAACTAATCACCTCATTTAACTCATGGCTGACTCCTCTATAATCGAGTTGCCAACCTCCGTTCTTCCATGTGACTTATGTGGGTATTCATTTGTCCATGATAACAGAGATCAGGCTTATGCCAGAATTAAGATTAATGACTATTGATGGATCCATTATTGTAGCTATGCAGTCTGCAGATATAACAGAGGTTCATCTCAATTCTTCAGAAAATTTCACAAGCTTTTCAACTCTATGCGCACAGAAACGAGGACGGAGAAAGATTATCAATACAACATAATTATTTTTGTTTAAACTGTTCAAACGAATAAATATAAACACTCGTAATTTTAAAAAAAATGATTAATTGAATTTTACATGTCATCCGTACTATTTTTAAAAAAGAAATATGCTTCATTTGTCTTTTTCATTGCTTTTAATTTTGAAAGTTAACATTTATTCTTTTAGTACGGTGGGAATCAAGGACTCTACGAAAGTAGTAAAGAATGCAATACATTGGTATAATATGCACTAGTAATTTGGTTTTTTTTTATAATATGTATGTTCGGGCTTACGGTTTATATATGGGGTGCGAGACTGATTTTTCTAATAATGTTGTTTTTAAGGTTCGAACTCGCATCTTCTTTTTGAGAGTATAATGTGTCTTACCAATGCACTCAACCCTTGTTGGTAGTAATTAGTATTTCTAATTTTTAATATTGAACTGTTTTGTTTTATTTTATTTTATTATTTATTTTTCAAAAAATAGAAATTGGTATTTCTATTTTTTTGTTTTGTTTTTTATGTAAAAAATTTGATTTCTGTTATGAATATTTATCTATGTGGATGTCTATCATGTTTAGAACTTTATCAAAGGAGTTTGATTTATTTATTATTAGGAATATTATCTCTATGAATTAGAGTTTAATGTATTATGTACTTCTTATGCCTATAAATAGATGATTCACTGAAGGCATTGTATACAATTCTATATTTGAGAATAATACAAATCTCCCTCTTTCTCTCATCTCTTTGTTCTTCCATTCTTGTTCTTTGTTCTTATTATTGTTCTTTGTTATTTTATTCACAACACGTTATCAGCACGAGTTCGCTCGAAAGATTTTGGTGCTCTTCGTTTTAATCCCAAAAGAGTTACTGAAACAAATTCGATTTTACGTTGTACCGAAGATAAATTTTTTCCCCATATTTTTTTAATTATTGTTTGCCTTTATCTTGATATTTTAACTTGATTTTTAATTTTTGAAAAATATGATGGCATGTTTTGAAGGTTTGAACGAACCATGAATTTTGAAAGGACTCAAAGACCTCGCGAAAGTAGAGCCATTCACTATGGTCTAAACCGAAATTAAAGGTTATGATATTTATCGTATTCTAATTCTTTGTAACATATTATTTGTGTTTGAGGGTTCTTGCTTATCAAATTATTAACTTTTCGTTTGAGTTTTTCACTCATGATTTTATCCCCAAATAAATTTGCGTGCTTGCCTATGTTTGTTTGCATCGTATCTATGCATCATAAATTGTTTATATTGTTGATTTTTTTTATTTAAACATGAAAATTTACATCGAAATTGGTGTCAAAAGATAAAAAGTAGGAACCTATGTTTGTTTGCATCGTATCTATGATTGTAATTCATAATTGATTCAATTTAAGGATTGTGTTCTATGTCTCTGCCATATATTTGCTTTTTCATCAACATCATAGTAATTTATATGAATGATGTCGATATTCGAAACAACTTTGTTATTTGTAACAATTAAACAAAAGGAAACTATATAATTTGATCATATCACTTATATAGTTATGTTTAGTTCAATTTGATCCATGACTCCTTTATTACATTTTGATCCGACATCAAATGATTTTTATTTATATATTTTTATTATATTGATGAGATTTAATATTTTAACCGTGTTTTTGAGTTTTTACATGATATAATGACTTGGAAAGAGACATGACATTATGGGAAGTTGTCTCGGTCATTTGCTATGTCTCCAGTTTCCTCGAGAGGAAACATAATTTTGGTAAACTCTATTTTTTTTATTTTTATCCTTTAAAATATGGTTTTAAAGTGCGATAAATCATGATGATTTTGAATTTACAAGAAGATTATTATAAAGTCTATATTTTCTCGAAAGCAATATTTCTTCTTCGTCGAAAAAACTTGACCATAGACTTCTCCCAATTTCAAGTTACGAAAATTCGTCTTGATCCAAAAAGTTTTATAGGAGGCATTCCCTGAAGTGAATGCAAAACATGATGTTTATTCCATGCGATTATCAATGATGGGGCATTCCTTGAAGTGAATGCAAGCATGAAGTTTATTCCATGCGATTATTGGAACTGTTTCATTCCCTGAAGTGAATGCAAACATGGTAAATCATTATTCAATTAGAGACATAATTTCGATATAATCCAAGTATAATTGGCTGGACATCCCGTTCTGCGAGGCTACTGGTCTCAAAGGAGGTTTTTAAAGAACCTTGTGGACAGGTTTAACAATGCCGTGTACGAGGATTAAATATTTGTTCTCTGTGATAAGGATACATGAAAAAGGTTTTAAAGGCACACTGGCTCTACTCCATTCTCTGAAGTGAATGTGAGATTATATTATGGAAGGAATAAAAACCACATTAGAAGTTGTGGTCGTGGTTGAGGCTATGAATATAGACATGAAAAATATGGGTAGTGAGGTTATAAGGATGGCAAGAGTGATAAAGATCATTCTATTGAAGTAAAAGTCTTCTTATTACCAATGCGATGTTATAAACCATTGGTCTCGTACGTGTTGTACGTTGAAAAATCAAGAATCATTGAATGATAAAGGAAAGAAAATATAAGCAAATTTTGTTTGCGAAACATGACGAAGATGATACTGGTCCAACTTTATTTGGACATTGTTGGTCCAACTCTTTTGGACGTTGTTGATTTTCTTATAACCCTCGAAAGGAATAAATCAGCTTCTAATTATTCTAATAACTTTGAAGAGAATTATTTATTTATTTTACTTTATGTTTATTTATTTTACACACATTAATTATTTACATTTTATATTTATATTTATATATTATGATATATTTTTCCCATTTAAATGCAAGAGAATAATGTGAGTACTATATCTCAAAGTACTGAAAATATTGATGCTCTAGAAGAGCAATAAATTCTTGAGAGAAAGCACATTATGAAAAGTGCAGAATTGCGAATATTGCAATAATTACCACTAATGGTAATAATATCGTCACCGCTATAAGTGGAAATTTTAAGAGAGCAATATGAGTTCGCAAACTATCCTTTTGGGAATTATAGATAAAATATGTTATCAATTGGCATTTGAAATAAGCCAATATGGATATAAGTTTTGGTAGCCAAAAAGTCAATTTAAAGCTCTAGAAGAGCTATATATTGCTACCAAAAGATGATTTCAATTGAAAGCTCCGAAAGAGCTAAATATATTCCTATTTAAAGGAACAATTTTGATGGTCGTACTAGACATGTACGAGTGAGATTGAATTACATGTTATGGTAAACAAGGAGTTTACAAATCAGAGATATATACACATATATATAGTTGGCATGATCGCTTAGACCATCCTGATCAATAATGGTGCAAAAATTATTGAGATTTACATGCACATGTATTAAAAGAACCTGTAGTTCTTGTGGTGCTTATTCTCAAAGGAATGGATTAAATTCCATTTATTAAAGAACGTGAAGTTCTTGTGTTGCTTAAATGAATTGATTAAATTCCACTTACTAAAAGAACCTGAAGTTCTTGTGTTCTCAAAGGATATAGATGATCCCACTTACTAAAAGAATTAGAACTTAAAGTTCTTGTACTAAAGTTGAGACTGTATGTCTTGCATATCTGAACGAAATATGGGCCCCTATATCCACAAATGTGGAAAGTTTTATATGATTTTTGTAGATGCATCTACATTGTTTTATCGACTTACAACCAGAAGTTTGTGAGATTGATTCTAAAAAGATTCAGATTATGCAATTAGACTATTCGTCTTGAAAAACTGGTGGGTTTATATTTTAGGCTATATCGGTTGTTACAAAGCCTATTGATTATGAAAAATACGGTTTATCAAATTTTTAATTGGATGCCTCCTATTTAATAGCTAAACTATGAGAACAAAAGAGTTATTATTTATATGGTATTTCCATATAGCAACACTTATACGCATCAAACCAACGAGTTATAATAAACTCCCCATTATGATTTGACTTTTGGTCAGAAGTGTAACACCCCCTTCCCGGCCTGGTAGAGAACCGGGTCAAAGGGCGTTACTGACAAACAGGACGGTGAACGGAACGATTGTGACACCCCAAAAACCGGTCTAGTCGGAATTAGGTTCCGATGACCGAGTATTTTATATCGGTTTTATAAATTGTACGATCTTATTAGAATATCCGGGTTAATTTATAAATTTGGGGTTAATTTTCAGTGATCGAATATTTCCGTTTCGATTATAAGTTAGTTCGATCTTGTTTCTAAATCAAAATAATAGGCATTCCTATCCGTTTATTATTATTATTATTATTATTATTATTATTATTATTATTTAAAAGAAAATGAACAAAAGAAAAAGCCATGGGACCCACTACCAATTCCTTCAATTTGAAGGAATTTCCGTGGGCAATCCCACTAATTGAGATAGGTGGCGCAAGGTGGCCATGCCCTCCTCCACACGTGGGCATTATGCCCCAAGGATGTTGCCACGACCCCCACTTACGTGGAGATTGAAGAAACAATTTGGGGGTCGGCTATGTTGTGTATAAGAGGGGGGATGTGCGTAAGAATTATAGCAGGGATGAGGAAAAAAAAATGTGAGGGACTCAAATGATCGATTCAGTAATAGAGTAATTACGTTCGCATTTTTGATATAGTAATATCGAATTTCTACGGACGTCGAGGTTAAAAAGTTGATAAAGGACAACCGTCAATCAAGGAAAATGTGACGTTATAAGGGAACCCTAATATCGAGGTGAGTGTAGATGCATTTGTCTCGGGTGACACGGTGTCATTCCGATCTTTGTTTCTATGTTCTGATATGTGAGTGTAGTCGGAGTCTCGAGAGTTGGCTAGGTGCCATCTCGAATCATTGTTTATTGATTTGTTAACTATTTTATTGAAGGTCATTGCATAAAAATCATATTGAAAGCTTTACTTGGTAAGTTTGATTAAGTATTGCATATCGAGCATTAAATATTGCTAGTGAAACTTTGATATATGTCTACCGCTATTGAATTACTGTTATTGATATTGATGTGTAAATATTGCTATTGAAATATCGTTGTTGAACTATTGAGTATTGAACCTTGGATTCGAGAGTATTGGATACAATTGGCATGCCATAGAATTCATGAGCTCATTGGTACGGGTATTGGGCTTCGGCCATTGGTGCGGAGGAGGGATGTGTTGTGTGCTGGTCAATTGGTGCGGAGGAGGGATTATGACACGACCATTATTGTTGGTGATGTGGTGGAATTCGCGTATCCAAATACTGTTGAATCGGTCCAAGGGAAAATATTGATTATCGATATTGCTTTTGTTATGATGGGATAACATGCCTTTCATTTATAATATGTATATAGATTGCTTATGTGAAATATGCCATTGAAGTATGCAGCATTGCATAACATGCTCATTCATGGTTATGTGACTACCTCACTTAGACTATATAAGTCTAATGCATTCATTTGCATAACATTTCAGGTTAAGGAAAGTAACGGATCGAGATCGAGATTAGTTGGAAGATTGACAAGTCACTACAAGTAAAGAGTAATGTGTTTTGTCCTTATGAACTCCTAGTGTGGTGGCAAAGTAGTTAAAGTAATTATACTAGTCTTGTAGCCCTACTATTGTGTAAATGTTGCCTATGTTTTGTATAAGGTTTTAAAGATATATTGACTATTGAATTAGTAATAAAATTGACATAATTGGCACTAAAATGTTGATTAAAAGTCTAAGATTTATGTCTTCGATCTCCGTTATATTTTTCGGTAACGCTCTCCGACCCGGTTCTCTACCAGGCCGGGAAGGGGTGTTACATTTGTGGTATCAGAGCTAGAGTTTAGTCGGTTCTGAACTAAACTTATGCATGTTTGTATTGTTTATTGTGTTACTTTGCCACTTAGGAGTTATTTATTGAGTATTGTGACTTGCCGAGTAATACGATCTCTTTATGTTTAGATGTCTAAATTCAGTCAGGCTCGTATAGATGAGCGTAGTATTGTCGGAAAAAATTCGAGGACGAATTTTTTTTAAAGGGGGAGAGAGTTGTGACACCCCAAAAACCGGTCTAGTCGGAATTAAGTTCCGATGACCGAGTATTTTATATCGGTTTTATAAATTGTACGATCTTATTAGAATATCCGGGTTAATTTATAAATTTGGGGTTAATTTTCAGTGATCGAATATTTTCGTTTCGATTATAAGTTAGTTTGATCTTGTTTCTAAATCAAAATAATAGGCATTCCTATCGGTTTATTATTATTATTATTATTATTATTTAAAAGAAAATGAACAAAAGAAAAAGGCATGGGATCCACTACCAATTCCTTCAATTTGAAGGAATTTCCGTGGGCAATCCCACTAATTGAGATAGGTGGCGCAAGGTGGCCATGCCCTCCTCCACACGTGGGCATTATGCCCCAAGGATGTTGCCACGACCCCCACTTACGTGGAGATTGAAGAAACAATTTGGGGGTCGGCTATGTTGTGTATAAGAGGGGGGGATGTGCGTAAGAAATATAGCAGGGATGAGGAACAAAAAAATGTGAGGGACTCAAATGATCGATTCAGTAATAGAGTAATTACGTTCGAATTTTTGATATAGTAATATCGAATTTCTACCGACGTCGAGGTTAAAAAGTCGATAAAGGACAACCGTCAATCAAGAAAAAGGTGACGTTATAAGGGAACCCTAATATCGAGGTGAGTGTAGATGCATTTGTCTCGGGTGACACGGTGTCATTTCGATGTTTGTTTCTATGTTCTGATATGTGAGTGTAGTCGGAGTCTCGAGAGTTGGCTAGGTGCCATCTCGAATCATTGTTTATTGATTTGTTAACCATTTTATTGAAGGTCATTGCATAAAAATCATATTGAAAGCTTTACTTGGTAAGTTTGATTAAGTATTGCATATCGAGCATTAAATATTACTAGTGAAACTTTGATATATGTCTACCGCTATTGAATTACTGTTATTGATATTGATGTGTAAATATTGCTATTGAAATATCGTTGTTGAACTATTGAGTACTGAACCTTGGATTCGAGAGTATTGGATACAATTGGCATGCCATAGAATTCATGAGCTCATTGGTACGGGTATTGGGCTTCGGCCATTGGTGCGGAGGAGGGATGTGTTGTGTGTTGGTCAATTGGTGCGGAGGAGGGATTATGACACGACCATTATTGTTGGTGATGTGGTGGAATTCGCGTATCCAAATACTGTTGAATCGGTTAAAGAGAAAATATTGATTATCGATATTGCTTTTGTTATGATAGGATAATATGCCTTTCATTTATAATATGTATATAGATTGCTTATGTGAAATATGCCATTGAAGTATGCAGCATTGCATAACATGCTCATTCATGGTTATGTGACTACCTCACTTAGACTATATAAGTCTAATGCATTCATTTGCATAACATTTCAGGTTAAGGAAAGTAACGGATCGAGATCGAGATTAGTTGGAAGATTGGCAAGTCACTACAAGTAAAGAGTAATGTGTTTTGTCCTTATGAACTCCTAGTATGGTGGCAAAGTAGTTAAAGTAATTATACTAGTCTTGTAGCCCTACTATTGTGTAAATGTTGCCTATGTTTTGTATAAGGTTTTAAAGATATATTGACTATTGAATTAGTAATAAAATTGACATAATTGGCACTAAAATGTTGATTAAAAGTCTAAGATTTATGTCTTCGATCTCCGTTATATTTTTCGGTAACGCTCTCCGACCCGGTTCTCTACCAGGCCGGGAAGGGGTGTTACAAGAAGTCATATTTCCCATTTTTGAATTTTTGAATGTGCGATATATAGTTGAATTGCTCCACCATAACACACAAAATGGGCATGTAAAAAGGGTTGAGAATATATATTGAGTACGAGTCTCCTTCTATGTTTAAAATCTTAAACATTAATTGGAGAATCATTTATGACATAATTTTTCTCAACATTAGGGGAGATAATAATCAGCTGGATAGAAGAAAATAAATTATCATTATCTAGATTCCCGTATATGAACTAGAAGTTCATAAAATAATTCATGTTATTACATGTCAAGTGCCAGACATATTTACTGACCTAATGAGAGTAATTAAGTCTCATATACCAGCTGAAATGCTCTAAGTTTAAATTACATGTTAGAGCGAGAGAATGTAAATCATGCCTGAAGCATGATAGTTGAAATGGTTTCAATGATCAAAATTCTCGTAAATAGAAAGTAATATGAGATGATCATATATTGGAGGCGGGTGCTCCTGAAGAGACCCAAGACATAACTAATAATAAAACTCTTGAAGAGTTTTAGGTACCTGAAATAAAGATTGAAATCTTGAAGAGATCTCGATGAGTTATGTCATTACGAGAATGGAACTAGAAAATTGGAAAGTTGTCGACAACAATTTTACATAAAATACTTCTATAGAAGTAAAGAAAGAAATCGAGGATCTTGCATAAAATCTATCCAGAAGTATAGATATTGAATTGGCCGATATTGAAAGACGCTTTGAACTTCTAAAATAGAAGTATTTGGACCAACAATCCAAACACCTAAAGGTGTAATGCAATTGAGACACAAATAAGTAGTCGTAAATACGACTTGAACTATGATTTATGAAAAGTTTTAATTACTTCATGGTGGATGCAATTACTTTGGCAGTTATGGAGAAAAAAAAATTTATATGCGTCTAATTATTTGTGGATCCATATTTATCCTTGAAGGATTTAAAATGCTAGAAGCATTTGAAAATTTCCGAGGAAATTTATTTAGACATGTCTCATGAATATTTTGGCGCATTTGGTATAATCGCCTTAATGAATACTAATTGAAGAAATACTATAAGAATGATCATATTTCCTTATGTATTTTATAAATGAGTTTGGATCAAGATTCATTATATCATTAGCACCTCTGAAGAGCTTCAAATTGGAAACTCATGAAGAGTTTTCAAAGTATTTAATGAAAGTATTTGAGAAAAAGAATCTTGAGATGTGGTTTTGTCTCGACCTAAAGATCGAGCACTTAAATATGCATTTTTGTCTATGAATGGACATAAGTTGAAAGAATCTTAATGAAGATTCTATATGAATTGTTGGATGTGAATAAAGATAATTATATCTTTTCTTGGTTTTGAAGCACCATATATTAGTTGGTCAAGCAATATCCATGGATATACAAAGATCATTACGTTTAGATCTTCAAACATTCGTTGATGCCTCCTCAAATGTTGTAGAAATAATTGTTATGCACGAGGCAAGCCAAAAATGTGTTTGGCTAAGACCATTGATCCAACATATCCAAAAGATATGTGGATTTACTTTTACAAGATATGATAAAAGCTACCTTGTGTGAAGATAATGCAAGATGTATATCTCAGTTTGAAAGTGGATACATCATGGAACATATTACTCCAAAGTTTCATCCCCCGCGATCTTTAGAAAAATAATATTCAAGATTGAATTATGAAGATTCAAAGATCTTTTGTGATGTTTTCATGAGGGGGAGTAATTACGCATTGCACTCTTTTTCCCTTAACCAAGGTTTTGTCCCAATGGGTTTTCCTGATAAGATTTTTAATGAGGCAACATGTTATGCTTATCAAAGATGTGTGTACTCTTTTTCCTTTACTAAAGAATTTTTTTCCCCACTGGGTTTTTTATCTTAGTAAGGTTTTAACGAGGCACATTATCTTCATAGACATCCAAGGGGGAGTGTTATGAATATTTATCTATGTGGATGTCTATCATGTTTAGAACTTTATCAAAGGAGTTTGATTTATTTATTATTAGGAATATTATCTCTATGAATTATAGTTTAATGTATTATGTACTTCTTATGCCTATAAATAGATGATTCATTGAAGGCATTGTATACAATTCTATATTTGAGAATAATACAAATCTCTCTCTTTCTCTCATCCCGTTGTTCTTCCATTCTTGTTCTTTGTTCTTATTATTGTTCTTTGTTATTTTATTCACAACAATTTCTAGTTTTCTAAAAAATGTATTTTAAATTTTAATCAATGATTATTAAAAAACTAAATTTATTTTATTAAAAAAACTACAAATTAAAAATTAATCCAATTATTATACATATGATTATTATGCTATACACCGACGCTGAAAAAAATCAACAAGAGGGGTTATTTTAAAGTTTAGGCCGGTTTAGCTTTTATGGTTTAGAATTTAAAATTTATAGTTAAAACTTAGGGTTTATGGATCATGATTTAATGTTTTAGGGTTAAAAATTTAGATTCTAAATCTTAAAATTAAAATATGTATGCTTGTGTAAATTTTTTACACTGATAATATATCAAATAATAACCTTTATATATATATACACACACTTTTCAAATAAATAGATACATGTATAAATAAAACTCTAATAACCGAAATAAAAAAATTAAAATCAGTGATAATATATATGTGCTTAGATTCAAATAGTAAGAAGAAAAATAAATATATATTTAAGTTATCATAATTTTTTATGAATTTTCTTGAAAACTTTTAAATTAATATGCACATTTTTGTGGTGTCACATTGGTTTTTTTTATAATGTGAAAATAGGTAGAGTAATATATATCACGATTGAATTTTTCAGAGGTTAATCTAAACCAAAAAAAGAATCTCTATATACCAAACTGATAATGATGGCCAACTTCAAAAACCAAAAATCATCTAATCTAAAATCTTTTGATGGTTGAATTGAATCATGTGAATCACCCCCCTCTTACAATTTTTAATGCACAAAAGGTAATAATTATAGACACTAATTTAAATTTCTTATAAATAAATATTTAACTGGTCCAATTATTTTTTCGTCCTCTGACTATCAGAAGTTACAAACTGGTCCCCCGACTTAAAAAAAGTAACAAATTGGTACAACATCGTTAAAAATTTAACAGCTTATGACATGACAGTTAATATAAATTGATATAATTACATAACTAGCCCTCAAGTTCTACACTTATTTTAATTTGACCATATTCTAAAAAATTAACTCACATAATTTTAATAATCTATCAATTTAGCCCATCTTCTTTTCTATTTTCCCTCTCCTTTAATTCTTCAATTGCTTTTCACCCCAAATCCTCCACTCCATTGTCTCATCAAAGGTAGCTTTTTTTGGTCCATCGAGCTGTGATTCAGTTTCGTGTTATGGGAGGCGAAGAGACTCAGATTGGATATGTTCAAGGACTTTGATGCCACTTAGACTTGACTTCATTTAGTGAAGAAGAGACTCAGTTTTTCCTCACTTGTGTTATTGTTGTTGCTGTAGTGATTTATGGACACTGGTGGTCGAGTCATTATTGGTTTGCACAACATAAATGAGTTCGTGTTGATAAATACATATGAAAATTTAAGAGTGAGACTTGAAAATCATTTTCATGTCTGGATTGATTTGTTGTTTCACGAAATGGGTTTTGTTTTTTTTTTTCCTTCTTATTCTTTGTGATCTGAGAATTATGACAAGGTATGGCTTTTTGGTTATATTTGATTTACACATTTTAATTTTTTCTTGCCATTTTGAGCCATAAATCTGTAAATCTTGTATTTTGTTTATTTGGGTTTTGGGTTTTTCTTCGTAAGAGTATAAAAAATGTTGAGTTGTTACAGTGTTACTTGATTAGTTGACATATCCATAAAAATGGACGGTGAATTTTGATTTAGTTGAACAAGGATGGGTTTTGTTGTTGTTAATTGTATGAGATGTGATTTTATTAGGCCTGGTTTAGATTTCATTTTGTTACAATAGTTGGTGTTCCTTTTGTTTGGATTCTAGGAATTTGGCACGATTTGGAAGAAAGCATAATATTCTGGTTTCGATGGACATGTTGGTGGCGGAAAATTGTTTAACTCTTCTGAAATTTTCAAATCTTTTGGAAATTTGACAAGTTGATGTTGTGAATCTAAACCTTCTTTGCCTCTTCCAACAATGGCGTGGAGGCCAGAAATGTTGCTAGCATTTCCTGAAACTGAAATGTACTCACTGTGTAGATCCTCGACCCCGAAAGCAGCCCAGAGCCGTTGACTGAACTCCTCCTGCAACTCTTTGGTGGGTCCCACACGACGACACAACTCTCCAGTGGGTCCCCCACGACGACAAGCTCATTGAACTTTATTAAGAGGAGGATTGGGGTGAAAAGGAATTGAAGAATTAAAGGAGAGAAAAAATAGAAAAGAATATGAACTAAATTGATAGATTATTAAAATTGTGTGGGTTAATTTTTTTAGAATTAGAGTCAAATTAAAATAAGTGTAGAACTTGAGGGCTAATTATGTAATTATATCAATTTATATTAACGGCCACGTCATCAGCAGTTAAATTTTTAACGGCATTGGACCAATTTGTTACTTTTTATAAGTTGGGGGACTAGTTTGTAACTTCTAATAGTCGGGAAATGTAAAAGATAATTGAAGCATAGTCGAGGGACCATTTATGTAGTTTACCTAATATATTCTATCAATAAAGTGTTTAATAGAGTTTGACGCCATGAGTCAAATGATACGAACATAAACATGATGGAAATCGTCTACCCCTAACTATGCCCCAATTGGTGTTTTTATTTTAAAATAGTGGGTTTAGAGTTTAAGGTTTAAGGTTGAGGTTTAGGGTGTAGGAAATTAGGGGTAAAGTGTATTTTTAGGGTTTAGGGTATAGAAATTAGGGTTAGTGCTTAGAATTTAACTTTTAGGTGTTTTTTAGTATATGACATATAAGGAGGCATGGTTAGGAGCAGAAGATTTTTACTCACATAAACAATAAATTACAAAAAAAAATTAAAGGACAAAAATCTTTTAGGTGTCCCTTTCTATGTCCTAACACTAATAAGTTAAATTTCAAACTTTAATTATAAATTATAAATCTTAAATCATAAACCATAAACCTTAAATATACACTCTACTTTTAATTCCTTAAACCCTACCTTGAACCTTAATCTTAAACCCTGAATCTATTTTTTGTGAGTGAAATATAACTAGACACAAAAATAGGGAGATTTATATTCTCGATTAAAGGCTAAAGTCTATATGAGGTATCGAGAATCCATGTAATTAGATATTTTGAAATTATTTTTAGGGGTTTTAGAAGTATGAGCATTCTAAGTACATATTTATAATAATTATACGCATGGTCAATAAATTAGTGGCTAATTATAAAGCTTGTAAGATAAATCTTGGTGAATTGTTGATTAAATTTTAGTTTAATTGACATAGTTGTTATAATAATTAAAAAATGCGAATTCAAATATATTTGTACACATATAATCTTTCAATTTATAAATGAAATGATGTTCAGATAATATATATTAAAATATCATCATGTAAAGGGTTGAAAAATTATCGAAACCATTCATTCCCAATGCACTAATAGAAATGATAATTTTTTTAATAGGTAATAATTACAAGGTAGTATTTATTTATGTATATTTTTAATTTTTTGACAATGCGCATATATCTTGTAGACAAAGTGATTTGAACACGTATTTACTAAGATGAACATCATCCGCTTTTTTATTGGGACACTTGTTGGATTCTAATAAAAATGATAATTAAGATACTTAAATTATAATGATAATATATAAATAATAAATTGTCCAAAAAGTAGAATGACATCCAAATAAACCTCCTAAAATCTGAAGTGATAAATGTTTTTAATACAAAAGTAGTGGTTGGATTAAATAAACAATGCTAAGCAACTAAATTAGTCAAATTATATTTAAAATTAAAATTAAAATAATTCGTTTGAACACAAGATATTACTTATGTCTAAATTTAAATTTGAATATACTTACGCATACTTACAACTTAAAATGTTCGATTATGTGTCACCTAGATAAAGCACAACCTCATTTACAATAACTAAAATCTTCTATCTTTTTTGGTGTACCTTTTCATATTCAATACTAAAAAAATTAAATTTTAAGCTATAATCTTAATTTTTAAATCATAAATCTTAAATCCTAAAAAATACAACATACCCCTTATTTTTTAAACCCTAATTCTAAACCTTACCACTAGAGTTAACTTTATTTAGTGTGTGACATAAATAAAAACACTAGAAAAAACAGAGAATTTCTATCCCATGTACAACTTGATTAAATTAAGGGTAAACTACACCACTGACCACCGAACTTTGGGGTGTACCTATTTTGACTACCAAACTATCGAACTCGTCAATCAGACCACCCAACTTTTTAAATTGACCTATTTTGACCACCGTTGTTAAAAAACTAATAGAGGGGTGACGTGGCAGTTAACAAATTTTTGTAAAATTACACATTTGGTCCCTATTATTTACTTAATAAATCAATTTATCCTAATTTTATTTTAATTAAATAAAATTAATCAACCGATCAGATTATGACGTGTGTCACATGTCACCACCTGGATAAAGGAAATGAGGATTGAAGCTGGGACCAAGGGAAGTAATTCCCATGCCTTTACCACTACGCCAAACTACTCTTAATGATATATATTGCACCTTTTTATATACATATCTTATAATGCACTAAATGTTAGGAAAAAAGAAGTAAAAATAGTTGAAAGTGGACTCGAAAATAGATCACTTGGGATGTGTATAATCACACAAACATTCGATTTAATTTAAATCTAAAAATTATTAAATATTTGATTTAAAAAAGTAATCGATTTAAAATATTTGAATATTTTTTCATATTTAAATTAAATTGAATATTTATTAAAATATTATATATTTGATTTAAAAAATAACTTGATTTAAAGAAAAGAAATTTGATTTAAAAACATTTGAATATTTTAAATTGAATTTAAAATACTTTAAATATTTGATTTAATAGTTTAAATCAAATTTCTTTTCTTTTAAATCGAATATTTAATATTTTAATAAATATTTGATTTAATTAAAATATGAAAAAATATTCGAATATTTTTTAAATCGAATATTTGGTTCGAGTCCCCTTTCAACTATTTTTACTTTTTTTTTCCTAACTTTTACTGCATTATAAGATATGTATATAAAATGGTGCAATATATATCACTGAGAGTAGTTTGGCGCAGTGGTAAAGGCATGGGAATTACTTCCCTTGGTCCCAAGTTTGATCTTTCACATTATAATCCTTCTTTTCTTCTTTAAATTTCCTTTAACTATGTCATGTCACTACCTGATTGGGAGAGAAAATATATTAAATAAAAAAAATTAAAATTTGAGTAAATTAATCCAATTGGGTGATGACACATGTCATCATCTGATTGGTTAATTAATTTTATTTAATTAAAATAAAATTAGGATAAATTGATTTATTAAGTAAATAATAGGGACCAAATGTGTAATTTTACAAAAATTTGTTAATTGCCACATCACCCCTCTATTAGTTTTTTAACGACGGTGGTCAAAATAGGTCAATTTAAAAAGTTGGGTGGTCTGATTGACGAGTTCGATAGTTTGGTAGTCAAAATAGGTACACCCCAAAGTTCGGTGGTCAGTGGTGTAGTTTACCCTTATTTTAATCAAGTTGTACATGGGATAGAAATTCTCTGTTTTTTCTAGTGTTTTTATTTATGTCACACACTAAAAGAAGTTAACTTTAGTGGTAAGGTTTAGAATTAGGGTTTAAAAATTAGGATCAAATTGATTTAATAAGTAAATAACAAAATCAAATGTGTAATTTTAAAAATTATCGTTAATTGCCACGTCACCTCTCTATTAAATTTTTAATGATGGTGGTTAAAATAGATCAATTTAAAAAATTAAGCGGTCTGGTTGACGAGTTCGATAATTTGATGATCAAAATAGGTACGCCCCCAAAATTCGGTGGTCAATGGTGTTGTTTACCCTTAAATCAATTAGGGGTGATATAGACATAATTTCTTGAAAATTGAGATATACTTATCAATTGGGTAAACACAATTTCAAACCCCAACCCGAGGTGAGGAAGAAGCTACAATTGGAGCCATCTCAACATTCTTAACATACATCTCATCATGATCATCAAAATCATGAACATCATCATCATCGTTACCATCACGTTCATTCTCCAAAAGCCCCGCCCACACATCACGATGGAAACAGCCTTAAGCCACCGAACTCATCCCTATAAACCACCACCCCTGCCAACACGTTCATCATCAACAACGCCGTCATGCAGATTCCCCTGGTCAACGAACACGTCAAGATCACCATCCCCGCCGTCCCCACGAAGCAAAGCTGCCAACTCACGACATTTGAAACCACAGTCGCCCAATACACCCCCTCCTAAGGGTGATAATGAGCATGACTGGCTCGCAAGCTACTCGGAATCAGCTCGAGCGAGCTTGATTCGGACTCGAGTTCGGCTTGAGACCTTAACAAGTTGAGCCGAATCGACCCAAGCTCAGCTCGAAAAGCTCGTGAACAGACTTGGAAGAATTATATATATGTGTGTGTGTGTGTTACATATGCACTAAAAGTGATCTGTTTAGCAAAAAAAAAACAATAAAATAAATTAGGAAAAATCCACTAAAAGTAAATTAACTAAAATAAATTGGGCATTTTCCTTAATTGATTGTTATTTGATTTTGTATTATCTTTGATTATGTATTTGTATTGTAAGAATATTTCTTGGTTATTTGAATTAATCTAATTTTTTGCCACTCTTTTCTCCTTTCCCGACATTAAATTTTGTTTCAGTGTTTGGTTATGAAATGGGCTTTTAACGATGCCCCATCTTTTATAGAAAAATTGCCCATTTCGAGCCGAGCCCAATAGTATTATTTCCGAGTCGAGCTCGACGAGACTCGAGCCGAGCCCAATAACAATGTTTCCGAGCTGAGCCTGGCCAGCCTCGAGCTCAGCTCGGCTCGTTATCACCCCTACCCCCTCCCCTTTATCAACCACTTCCCCCGCTTCCCTCTTCATTTCCACAAACCCACCGTCGAACGCTATCCCGGCGCTCACCTAAACCGTCGCCGCAACCTCCATCACCATTGCATAACAACACACCTTCTTGTACACCATTTCCATGATGGGAAGATACAACGCGAAAAGCAACCCCGCCCCACCGATGGTTGAAAAGAACCCGATGAAGTACTTGGCTCGAGTTAAACCGTGGGGCTTGTCGTTGCCGAACTCCAAGGCTAGCAACACGGAAGATAGTGTTAACAAAACAACACAATTCAGGTTCATGAAAGTGATCTTCTGCTTCACGATGATTACAGATAGAATGAGATTGAACACTAACTGAGATTATAAAAGGAGAGACGATGTCGACACAGGGAGATACGAGTTCCCCCATGAGAAAAGAAGATTGTTTATGCCTAACATGATGCCTATGAGTATGGATAATGCTAGGATTCTTGGAATGAACCGAGTGAAGGGTTTGCGCTGAATCGCAACCTCACTATTTTATTATTATTATTATTGCATAATATCAAAAACTGGTCCGATTAAATAGTTATTTTGTCTCTATTGTTTAAGCATTTTAAGCTTAAATGTTTTATTTTGCATCAAAACGACTTTTTCGTGAATAAAAACTGTCAATCAACTAACAATAAATATTTGAAATGACCTCACAAAATGGCACGTCATCAAAAATAATTTTATATTTTTATGCAGTTTTATAAAAAAAAATTAACTGAAGTGTCATTATGAAAGTCATCACATTTATCTATATGACACTGTTATGTCATCGTGCATTGTCATGTAGGTTTGTCATATCATTTCAAGCCATTTAATATTAGTTGACTAACAGTTTTTATCCATGAAGGGGTCATTTTGACCTAAAACGAAATGTTAAGGGTTAAAATGCTTGAAAGAAAAGGAATAAGGGTCAAAATAATTATTCACTCAAACATTAGGGGCATTTTTTTTAACATTATGCCTAATTTTTTTTATAACTATCCTTACCAAATTATTGGTCGATTAATTTAGATTCGACACTACACAAGTACGGTATAAAAACAATTATTATTTTTAAAAATGTCAAAAATGGGGTTTGCTTAGGCTAATTTGTCTAGATATTCCCTTTTGGGAAATTATCTAGAAAAATACCCCCTATGAGAACATTTGGAAAAATACCCCACATTTGGCTCAAGTCAGGCTAAATCACGTCCTGCAAGGCGCGATATTCAAAATCGCGTTGTACACAGAGCGACTTCAGTCTGATGTGGATTATTATCTGGTATTTATTATTTAAAAAAATAAATTGAAGTCACGTTCTGTAGGACACAACTTCCACAATAATTTCAAACGGCTCATCGCGAATTTATCAAGTAATTTGCAGAAGTCGCGTTATGCAGAACGCGACTTTTGCGTAAATCTGTTGTTTATATAATTCTGGATAGGGTTGTTTAGGGTTAATTTGCATGGCCTTGGGGGATAATTTTTCATGATTTTAATGTTTTACCTCATAGTAGTGATGTTTCTCTTCAAAACGGTGTAAAATCGGCGTATATAAAGCATCCGAAACGATGTTTAAATCGCGTTAAAAACGCTACCTTGCCATGTTTCTTTGATTGAAGAAAATGGGAACATGGGTTGGTAAGGTTGTTTATGGTTGATTTGCATGGGAATTTCACGTTTTTTTTGTTATTTAACTTTCACGTCATAGTACGAGAACACATGTTTACAATGATGCAGAAATTGACGCGTAAAAGGCATCCTAAAGAGTGTAAAAATTGTGTTAAAAATGCTATCTTGGTATATTCCTTTGCATTAAGAAAATGGAAGCCTGGGTTGATATTCATGTTTTAGTCAATTTTGTTGTTTTAGTGTATGTTCGTGGGTTTTTTGTTATATAACTTTTACGTGGTAGTACAAGAACACATGTTTGAAATCGTACGATAACACATGTTATGTAGGATTAAAACACTAGAGTTACAAATTACAATTAGTTGAATCAAGGGCGGCTCTTAAAAGGACATTTTCTGATGTCGTGTCCAGGGTTCCTACAATTTCCACACAACTTAGGTTGGTCGTTCGGTTCTCGAGGAACCATATCCTCGGCACAATAAATCCTAGTTGACTTTGGGCGACCTTTTTTGTTGCATTGCAGGGATTCATTTGGCCGAATCTTAGGTTCATTTTGAACCACATCAGGATGACGTTCATTTCTAATCGGAGGAAACTCGAATCGGTATGCCTTGAAAACGTTTTCAAGTTTTTTATACAGGATCAACAAGTGTCATTGCCTCGAGATGAATAGATGTGCATGCAGCGAAGACGTGAGCACACGGGTACTTGAATGTCTGAAAGACTCCGCAATCACATGTTCGCTCTTGTAGATTAACAACGTAGTTGTGGTGCATAATTCCTTCAAGTGGTCGTGAAAATTCAGTAACCGTAAACCTATGTTGGTGACGAGAGAAGCATGTAGCACCCATCACGTTTGCTTGCGCACGGTATATCTGAAAATTTTGTTGGAGATCTGAATGGAACCTGTGGCCACCTGCCATCTAGTTCATAGCTTGTTTTCCAAGGGTTGCAAAAAGGGTAGCCATTCGATAATATGTTGCCTTCACAACTGATGTGATAGGTAAATTGCGTGTTCCCTTCAAAGACAAATTGATCGCCTCAACTAAGTTCGTCGTCATGTGACCATATCGACGACCCCCATCATAACATCACAACCATTTCTTCCTCGGGATATCAAGAAGATAGTCATATCCAAATTGATTTCTATCTCTCAACTCTTGTAGCAGCTCCTCAACTAGCTCTACTCGGTGTGCGTTGCCTATTCAATAAAAGATAGAATAATTAATGGGAATTAATAATAATTGGTAATTTAATTTATAATTTTAAGAGCGAAAGACGTACCCATGCGAAGAACCATTATACGTTCATCGTTGTTCTTATACCTCTAGTAGTAATTTACAACAATGTGCCACAGACAATAACGAATGATGAATATAGGGAGGTTCCCAAGATTGTCTCAAACGTTGGATTGATCATAGATCCCTGCGTTTCTGTCTGAAATAATACATATTTCGCCTGGTCTTGCTCGTAGTACCTGGCGTAAGACATGGGTTTGCAGGTTGGTAAGAAAAAACGTCCACGAAGGGATATCTTCCTTTTCAACTGGCGAACGCTACCAGAATGCATTTTTTATTGACGTCTTATGCAACTACCACTAGTAAGATCTGAGTGTATCTGCCATACAAGAATGTACCGTCGATCTGCAGCATCGGCTTGTAGTGGCGGAAAGCTTTAACGCATTGCAGAAATGTCCAAAATAGGCGGAAAAATTTGCACTCCCCAGGTAAGACATGATCCCTTTTGTATCTTGGCACTGTCTCAAGTTTAACAACAGTTCCTGGGTTGTATTTCTACATATAGTTGAGCCACGTTCGCAACTCGTTGTAGAATTCCTCCCACTGCCCATACAGTTGTTGGATGGCACGATAACTTATATACCACACTTTATCGTAATTAACAATGTGCTTGTAACGAGAATGGATCGATGCTATACATACCGGCGCAGATACGCGTGGATTTGCTTCCACGAGTGGAAGGATTTGATCAGAGAGAACGTGCACATCTAAGTTAGGATGGTCGTGATTCATACTTCCCACGGAACATGTATGGGGTCCTTCGTATTTTGTTATCTGTCAGAGATTGTGCATCCTCTTCAAACGTGATGCAAAAACCCTCCATTTACATCCAGAATTATTGTGAGCGCATTCAACAATATATTTGTCCGCTTCAGTTTTCCGCACGGTGGACGAAACTCGGTTGCGTATGTTGTAATGCTTGATGACAGCCTCCGTAAGTTTTTTAGTCCTAAAGACCATCCCAACATGCAGTTCACCATTATTACGTTCGTTCAACTGGTCCAACTGTGGGTATTCTTGAAATTTTGTAGCGTAGAATCCTTCCATATCCACTATTGTGAAGTGGGATTGTGGATCGTAATACGCTAAGGCAGTGTGAGTTCCAGTAAAATTGCTCGGGGAAACAACGTCCACAGGTTCGTCCTCTGCAATATCCTCCACAACATCGGGTGCATCATTCTCGGTATTCACGGGCTCGACAAGGTCTTCTGGTTCTTCTGGAAATAAACTCGTTTCGTCACCTTCGGGGCCAGGTTTCCTCAGTGGTTCCTCATCCCATTCAAAATTGTATAGTTCTGATTCATCAGCAACATGTACCCTGTTTGGTTCTACAACCAGAACCCAATTAGGAGCCTTATGTCCAATATCTTGGTCGGCATCAGCAGTGCATGAATGTCTCCCCATCGATGAGAAATCAAATGTGTTTTCCTTACTAGGCATATAAGTTGGGTGACGTCCGAAAGAGAAGTCGTCAAACTGGTAAAACTCTTCATGGTAGGACGGTCTCAAAGATGATGACGGCCCTACTCTTGGGATATAAGTTGAGTGTCGCTCGTATTAGAAATCATCTACGTTTGTCTGACTGGGGATATAAGTTGAGTGGCATCCGTATGAGAAATCATTTGCATTTGTGTCAGTGGGAATATATGTTGAATGACGTTCGGAAGAGAAGTGATCGAATGGGTTAAACTATTCATGGTGGGACGGCCCAATAGATGATGATGGCCCTACACCGGCACTGTATGGATTGTATGTTGAGTGTTGGGTTGGTTGCATATTCAGGTCAATGTCGAACCTGGCTACGGAAGAATGCCTTGGCCTCGAGCCAGAAGAAGGGGAAGCCTGGTCATTGCTTGCACTTAGTAAGTTAAAGTCTTGTCGCAAACTCGATGTTGAACTATTAGCATTTGGGTCGAAGTCAAGATTTCCATAGATCCAATTTGGAACAACGGCTTGGAATCTGACGTTTCGTTCTGAAAATGTAACAAAGAGCTCTAGGGGCCATCCATTTGAATATTGCGTGTAACCCCTTAGCCTGGCCTAGACGGTTGACCCGAACTATGAAGATTACACGGGGAAAACCAAAGTCAACCCGAAAGTCAACCTTGATTAACGACCTTTTTTTTCTTTTAAACTTATCTAGATGCTCATTAACCTTAAGCGTACTCTTGAGAAAAGCATACTTGAAAATCACAGCGATCGGAAAGTAATAAGGGACTCAATTGCACAACATACAAAGTTAAGGACCAAAATGTAAATTCTAGAAAGATGAGAGACTTTGCTGATTTTTAAGTTACCAAAATCAAATTAGTCATATTACATGCTTCCCTGTCAAATTTCACTTCAAACGGACATTTCAAACACAAGCAATTGCATATACAAAATTCGGGACTAAAACGTAAAGCTTGCAAACCTTAAACCATTCAAATCAGTGCCCAACGGTCTAGTATTTCGGAACGGGGGTTGACCGTTCCGAAACGCGGGTTCGTTTCGAGACCAGTACCGAAACAGGGCTTGGCAGTGGCAAAAGTGTTTCGGAACGGCCTCTACCCGTTTCGATGCACGGAGGCCATTACAGGCCCCCGTTTCGAAACGGTAGTGCCCGTTCCGATACGGACTGCCCGGAAAATGCAGATTTTGCTGGTTTAACATACAATTAATCACTCAAACACATCCTAATGACTTCCTAATCATGCCAACAAGTCATCACACATATATAGCACATGTTTGCAACATCAAAACACATTCATGGCATCAAATAGGAAAAATTCACAAGTCTATAGGCATACTTCCTATTATCCAAAGCCAACAACCATCAAAGCATCAAAGCAAGCACCAAAATGGCCAATTACATATCCAAAACCCTTAAGGCATTAAACCACAACTAGGGAGTTCAAAACATCTCCCAAAAACACAACCTAGGTTCCCATTGCCAAATATCAAAATCTAATAATGTTGTAAAATAGTCACCATACATGAGCTTAGCCTTCCCTTGGATTCTTAGCCTTCTTGCTGCCCACAAACACCTCAATGATCTGCATTATTGGTTCAAGAGAGAGAGCGTAAGCACAAATGCTTAGTGAGGCATATTCTAAAGAAACAACACAATAATGCACTTTATAAAAACACTTTCTATGAAGCCTTTTAATACACATCAACATCATTCATGCAACATTGCATTCACAACAAGCATCTCATGCTTCAATATCATTAACATGTCATATTGGCTTCCAAGTGATAAACCAAAACCTTTTACAACATAAAACACAATCGGATACGCGGATTACAAGCGTTGTCCCATACGCTTCATACACACTACCAAACACACAAGGTGAATTTTACCGGTACAAACACAACCCCTCAACACCCGTGATGGAGTTTAACGGTACAATCACAACCCCTCCACATCACTCATTGGTAGTTGTATAACATCACTAACGAGAACACGGGACACACAACACAAGATCCACACATGGACTTTTAACCACCATTGTGATCTTAAACATCTCGTTAGTGTACTTGGATGGAGTTTACGGTACCATTACAACCCCTCAACATCCAAGGCGACTTTATTCACGGTGCACCCAATCCTATAGCCGGCTAACTATATCCGATTCAAGTACTTTAAAACCAACACATCACTTGCCAATATACATCAGTTATCATCAATAATCCACTGTTTTAAAGCATCT
This sequence comes from Hibiscus tridactylites, assembly GCA_958450335.1. Classification (NCBI taxonomy): domain Eukaryota; kingdom Viridiplantae; phylum Streptophyta; class Magnoliopsida; order Malvales; family Malvaceae; genus Hibiscus; species Hibiscus tridactylites. The sequence continues at coordinate 24,067,774 of OY288273.1, read as the reverse complement.
TAATCAAAGCCAGTTACAACATGCATCACTATGCATCAAAACCACAATTATCAATACCAAACCAAGGATCTCTTACCTTGAGCATCCTTCAACACATGGCTTACATAACCAGCATTAACCATGCTAAACATGCTTTCAAAAATAGAATTTAATCATGCAATTATCAACAAATGCATCGAACCAATCTATGGCTCATCCAAGAGAGTTTTTCCGAAAACTTACTCTTGAGTTTAGTTAAGTTGATTAGACTTACACTAAACTCCCAAACCTTCAAATATTCGATACAAAGCTGGAAATCCAACTCCACTCACCAATTCCGTTTCGCAAGCTTGCCGAAACGCCGTTCAAGCCTCCGAATCAACACAACAAGGATCCGAAGATGTCTTCCTTGTTTTAAACACATCAAAGCAGAGGATTAATGCATCATCATGCATTCAAATCTTCAGCCTTAACACCTAAACTCGCTGCTCTCACCAAAACTAACATTTCGGCTACCAAACACAACCGAAATCACCTCCAAACTCTTCCACAACACTACCCAGCCAAGATCCATCACTTCTAAACATTCTTAGACATCAATTAACATCCAAAAAGAACCTAAACTCGTCCTTATACCTCCAGCTATAACAGAACACCAAGATCACCCCAAAAACCACCATTTTCATAAGCAAAAACTTAAGAAAATAAACCTATTCGGGATTGCATTGATTAAACCTCAATTACACATCATTAAACATCCAAAATACATTAAAAAGCCATCTCAAAACAGAGCCCAAACAAACACCACGAATTTCTTTAAGATTTAATCCAAATCTTGAGTTTTAAGCCAAAATCAAGATCACCACATTAAAACATTTAATAAAACTTAATTTAAGGATTGGGAACTTGGGAATTTCAGTAAAGAACTGAGTATTTAGAGGAGAAGAACATCCTTACCTCTAAATGTAGATTTCTCCTTGATTAGAGCCTAAATCCATGAATATTCAATAAGTAAATGAAGAGGATTTGTTGTAGAAAGGATTAGGAATCATTTGATGATTGAAATCTCATCATTTGGTGTGAAAATCAAAAGAAAAGTTGCTGTAGAAATGTGTTTGGCTGAGAGAATTTTGAGAGAAAATGAGATGAGAAAATTTTCAAGAAAGTTAGTTATGAAATCTCAAAATTGATTTTCCCATTCTCTTTTAATTAATTAAACATTAAATGAATCTCTAAAAACTAAGAAAATCTGGAGAAATCAATCTTGGGTAAATTAGCTCCTTAAAGATTCAAAGTTTCAATCCTTACAAAACAGTCACCACTGAACTTTTCAAAAATTACATTTTAGTCACTAATTCGAAATGTCACACTTCCGAACCTTATTTTGTAAAATTGATTTCACCAATCTCTTATATATATTAAAAGAGGATTTTTAGATATTTTCCATATTTTTAATGCAACCCGAACTAGGCTTTCCCTAAAACCACCTTTTATATTCGAACCGAAAATCAGATCGGTCTGGTTCAAACCCTAAACTTCCAAGCCCAAAATTGGGGTGTTACAAGTTACAACTCTCCCCCTTAAGAAATTTCGTCCTCGAAATTTACCTGGAGGAAAGAGGTACGGAAACTGTTTCTTCATGTCATCCTTTCGTTCCCACGTGGCTTCCTCAACACCACGATGCTTCCACAACACCTTTACCAAATCAATGATCTTGCCTCGAAGAACTTTACAATCTGAATCCAGAATTTCCACCGGTTCCTCATCATAGGTCAAGTCTGGATTCAATTCCACTTCCTCCACAGGCATAACATGCGAAGGATCCGATCTATACCTCCGAAGCATAGAGACATGAAACACATCATGAATCTTTTCCAACTCCTGTGGCAATCTCAACTTGTACGCAACAGGACCCACACGCTCAATCACCTCGTATGGTTCAATGTACCTAGGGCTCAACTTACCCTTGTGGCCAAACCTCATCACCTCTTTCCAAGGCGAAACTTTCAAAAACACACGGTCACCTACCGCATACTCAATCTCCTTATGCTTCAAATCCGCGTAAGACTTCTGTCGATCAGAAGCTGCCTTCAATCGCTCACAAATGAGCTTCACCTTCTCGGTGGTCCCTTTCAACAAAGCTGGCATCGAAACCAACTTCTGACCTATTTCAGCCCAACAAAGAGGAGTTCTGCACTTCCTCCCATACAAGGCTTCATAAGGTGCCATTTGAATACTTTCCTGGTAGCTATTGTTATAAGCAAACTCCACCAAAGGCAAATGCTTCTCCCAAGAGCCTTTAAACTCAATCACACAACACCTCAACATATCCTCCAACACTTGGATAACACGCTCAGACTGTCCATCCGACTGTGGATGATAAGAAGTACTGAAATTCAGCTGTGTATCCAAAGCTTGATGCAAACACTCTCAGAAATGCGATGTAAACCTCGGATCTCGATCCGACACTATAGACTTTGGCACACCATGCAGCCGCACAATCTCAGCAATATACAGCTCCGCAAGCTTGTCCAAAGTGTACGTAGTATGCACCGGTAAGAAATGTGCACACTTCGTAAGGCGATCCACAATCACCCACACCGAATTCTTCTTTGATGGTGACAAAGGCAAACCAGACACAAAGTCCATGGTAATCCTTTCCCACTTCCACTCAGGAATCCTCAACGGTTGCAACAACCCAGAAGGAAACTAATGCTCAGCTTTAACTTGCTGACAAACCATGCACTTGCTCACATACTCAGCCACATCTTTCTTTAAACCCACCCAATAGTACTCATCTCGAAGATCACGATACATCTTAGTACTACCAGGGTGCATAGCAAAAGGACTACTATGAGCTTCAGTCAAAATAGCACGCCTCAACTCAGCATCATTGGGCACTACTATCCGACTCCCAAAACATAAAACTCCATCATCATTAAAGCAAAATTCCGATGGCCTATCCTCAGCAATATCCTGAACATGTGGCACCAAGGAATCATCCAACAGCTGCTTATCCTTTATCAACTGAACCAAGGATGGTTTCACTTGCAATTCAGCCACAAGACCGCCATCTCGCGAAATGCTCAAGTTGGCAAACATAGCCCTCAACTCCACTGCCGCCTTCCTACTCAAGGCATCCGCTACAATATTAGCTTTTCCCGGATGGTATTCGATCGTCAGATCGTAATCTTTAAGCAACTCCACCCAACGACGTTGCCTAAGATTCAACTCTTTCTCAGACATCAGATACTTCAGACTCTTGTGATCCGTGTACACAGTACACTTCTCACCATACAGGTAATGCCTCCAAATTTTCAAAGCAAAAACCACCGCAGCTAGCTCAATGTCATGCGTAGGATAATTGCGCTCATGCACCTTCAACAGTCGCGATGCATATGCCACCGCCTTACCCTCTTGTATCAACACACACCCCAAGCCAACGTAGGATGCGTCACTATACACCACAAACTCTTTACCTGATTCAGGTTGAACCAAGATAGGAGCTTGCGTCAAAGCTGCCTTCAGCTTCTCAAAAGCCTGTTGTCTCGCTTCCGTCCACTCATACTTAACATCCTTCTGCAACAAATTCGTCAAAGGTGCAGCAATCTTCGAAAATCCATCCACGAACCTCCGATAGTATCCCGCCAAACCAAGGAAACTACGGACTTCATGAACAGACTTAGGAGGCTTCCAATTCATCACTGTCTCAATCTTCTGAGGATCAACACGAATCCCCTCAGCAGAAACCACATGACCAAGGAACACAACTTCCCTAAGCCAGAACTCACACTTGCTTAACTTAGCATAAAGTTGATTCTCCAACAAAGCCTGCAACACAATCCTTAAATGCCCCTCATGCTCCTCCTCAGTACGAGAGTACACGAGGATATCATCAATGAACACCACAACAAATTTGTCCAAGTATTCATGGAACACTCTATTCATCATGTCCATAAAAGCTGCAGGAGCATTCGTCAAACCAAACGGCATCACAAGGAACTCATAATGCCCATATCTCGTTCTGAAAGTTGTCTTTGGCACAGCCACATCCTTCACCTTGAGCTGGTAATACCCTGACCTTAAGTCAGATTTAGAGAACACAGCCGCTCCCCGAAATTGATAAAAAAGATCATCAATCCTCGGCAATGGATACCGATTCTTGATAGTCAACTTGTTCAGCTGACGGTAATCGATGCACATTCTCATAGTGCCATCCTTTTTCTTCACAAACAAGACCGGTGCACCCCAAGGTGACACACTCGGCCAAATGAAACCACGATCAAGCAACTCCTGAAGTTGCGTCTTCAGCTCCTTCAACTCCTTAGGTGTCATTCGATAAGGAGTAATAGACACTGGAGTTGTATTTTCATACAACTCAATCCCAAACTCCACTTCACGATTAGGAGGCAATCCAGGTAACTCCTCCGGAAACACACCAGGAAACTCTCGCACCGTCCTGATATCTTGCACTCGCAATTCCTTAGAGCTAAGATTCATCACAAAGGCTAGGTAGGCTTCACAACCTTGCCTCAGCAATCGGCTTGCTTCCAATGTCGACACCACATTGGCAAGAAACTTCACATTCTCACCAACCACCACTACTTCATAATCATCCGCAAGTTTCAACGAAACTCGCTTGTTCTCAAAATCCACCACAGCTCGATGTTCAACAAGCCAATCCATACCAAGGATTACATCAAAACCATAGAAAGGCAATTCCATGAGATCAACGTGAAAAACATGGTTTTGAACAACCAAGGGACATCTCCTATACAACTTCCGTGTCACAACGGTCTCACCATAGGAACTAGTTACACGCATACCAACACCCAAATACTCAACAGGTAAACCAAGCAATTGAGCATGTTCACGCAATATGTATGAGTGTGTAGATCCAGAATCAATCAAGAAAAGTAATGACAAGGATTGCAAAGTGAAGGTACCTGCGATCACATCCGTTTCATTCCTACCCTCTCGCTGAGCATACACTCGAGCCTGGCCACCACCCTCAGGCTGGACAGCCACCACATGAGCCACATTCCTTCCACCATCATCTTTGCGCTGGAAGTTACCACGGCCGCGCCCCCGACCTCTCTGTGGTGCAACAACTCCAGGAGCACGTCCCTGACCGCCACCAGCCAACAAAGGACACTCCCTCCTCATGTGGTCTGCCGAACCACAATTCCAGCACGAGTTACCAGTCACTGCAACAGGAGCCTGCACCACTCTCGCTGCCCGAGGACAATCACGCCTCAAATGACCACGCGATCCACACGCCCAGCATGTGTTCTGATCAGCTCTCGCCCTGTCTCCCTGAACAGGCGCACCATGCCCTCCACCACCACGCCTAGCAGAAGACTGATAACTCCTATCTCGTCCTCTCTTGTTCCGTCCACCACCGGAACTATACTCAGAAACTCTCTTGCTCGTGCTAGAACCAGCACTCCTAGAGGACAAACCCAGACTCAGCTCAATATCCTTCGCCCTACTAACCAGCACATCAAAATCAATGTACTCAGCAGCAAGCATAAAGGTCTTTACATCCGTCACCAACCCATACCGGAAACGTTCACACCTTTCCCTCTCATCAGGAATAAGCTCAGGTGCGTATTGACTGAGACGGACAAACTGAATTTCGTACTCAGCCACCGTCATGCTCCCTTGAGTAAGAGACATGAACTCCCTTTTCTTTTCATCCAGGTACCGCACACCCAGAAACTTCCGCTTGAACGTGTTCAGAAAGAACGTCCAAGTTACATCAGCTTCCTCTATTCTGGAGACAGTGGTCGTCCACCAGGTATACGCATCATCATGCAACAGCGATACCACACATCCTAGCTTCTACACATCATTGCAGTTCATCTGTCCCAATATCCTCTTGGTACTTTCCAACCAAGATTCAGAACCTTCAGTAGACAAACCTCTGAACTCAGTCCCTCCCAGACTGCGCAAACGTTCCAAAGGTAACCTCGCATTAGCATCACCCTGATGCCCAGCTCCATGAGCTCCAGCTACTGCTGCCTGAAATGCTCCAGCAATAGCATGTATTAACACTGTCATGTCAGGAGCAGCTTGCCCCTGCCCAGTTTCAGGTCCAGCGACCCCAGCACCAGCACCAGCACCAACACCAGCTCCATCACCTCCAGCAGCACCACCACCGGGCGGTCCACCACCAGGAGGAGGAGGGATATCCACCACATTTTCAGCATTGTTCTCATTTTCATTCTGATCCATAGCTCGAGTATCAATTCTCGTCTCTCTACGAGGTCCCATTCACTAAAACAATGCACTAACACAAATGCAATAAACATAATCAGGCTCAGCAAGGTAAGAAATCCAAGTACTCAAGCTCACTTCCAAATAAAAACAATTCATTTCATTAGTTTTGATATGGAAATGGGTCCCTCTAACATGCTCCACCACAGCATACATCACAATTGTAACATACTTTACAATTCACACATCACACTTTCATTCAAAAAGACACATCATGCAATCATACATACATCACCCACATAACCATTCCCGTTTACTCGAAAACTCAGCTCTGATACCACCAAATGTAACCCCCTTAGCCCGGCTTAGACGGTTGACCCGAACTATGAAGATTACACGGGGAAAACCAAAGTCAACCCGAAAGTCAACCTTGATTAACGACCCTTTTTTTTCTTTTAAACTTATCTAGATGCTCATTAACCTTAAGCGTACTCTTGATAAAAACATACTTGAAAATCACAGCGATCGGAAAGTAATAAGGGACTCAATTGCACAACATACAAAGTTAAGGACCAAAATGTAAATTCTGGAAAGATGAGGGACTTTCCTGATTTTTAAGTTACCAAAATCAAATTAGTCATATTACATGCTTCTCTGTCAAATTTCACTTCAAACGGACATTTCAAACACAAGCAATTGCATATACAAAATTTGGGACTAAAACGTAAAGCTTGCAAACCTTAAACCATTCAAATCAGTGCCCAATGGTCTAGTGTTTCGGAACGGGGGTTGACCCTTCCGAAACGCGGGTTCGTTTCGAGACCAGTACCGAAACAGGGCTTGGCAGTGGCAAAAGTGTTTCGGAACGGCCTCTACCCGTTTCGATGCACGGAGGCCATTACAGGCCCCCGTTTCGAAACGGTAGTGCCCGTTCCGATACGGACTGCCCAGAAAATGCAGATTTTGCTGGTTTAACATACAATTAATCACTCAAACACATCCTAATGACTTCCTAATCATGCCAACAAGTCATCACACATATATAGCACATGTTTGCAACATCAAAACACATTCATGGCATCAAATAGGAAAATTCACAAGTCTATAGGCATGCTTCCTATTATCCAAAGCCAACAGCCATCAAAGCATCAAAGCAAGCACCAAAATGGCCAATTACATATCCAAAACCCTTAAGGCATTAAACCACAACTAGGGAGTTCAAAACATCTCCCAAAAACACAACCTAGGTTCCCATTGCCAAATATCAAAATCTAATAATGTTGTAAAATAGTCACCATACATGAGCTTAGCCTTCCCTTGAATTCTTAGCCTCCTTGCTGCCCACAAACACCTCAATGATCTGCATTATTAGTTTAAGAGAGAGAGAGCGTAAGCACAAATGCTTAGTGAGGCATGCTCTAAAGAAACAACACAATAATGCACTTTCTAAAAACACTTTCTATGAAGCCATTTAATACACATCAACATCATTCATGCAACATTGCATTCACAACAAGCATCTCATGCTTCAATATCATTAACATGTCATATTGGCTTCCAAGTGATAAACCATAACCTTTTACAACATAAAACACAATCGGATACGCGGATTACAAGCGTTGTCCCATACGCTTCATACACACTACCAAACACACAAGGTGGAGTTTACCGGTACAATCACAACCCCTCAACACCCGTGATGGAGTTTAACGGTACAATCACAACCCCTCCACATCACTCATTGGTAGTTGTATAACATCACTAACGAGAACACGAGACACACAACACAAGATCCACACATGGACTTTTAACCACCATTGTGATCTTAAACATCTCGTTAGTGTACTTGGATGGAGTTTACGGTACCATTACAACCCCTCAACATCCAAGGCGACTTTATTCACGGTGCACCCAATCCTATAGCCGGCTAACTATATCCGATTCAAGTACTTTAAAACCAACACATCACTTGCCAATATACAACATGCATCACTATGCATCAAAACCACAATTATCAATACCAAACCAAGGATCTCTTACCTTGAGCATCCTTCAACACATGGCTTACATAACCAGCATTAACCATGCTAAACATGCTTTCAAAAACAGAATTTAATCATGTAATTATCAACAAATGCATCGAACCAATCCATGGCTCATCCAAGAGAGTTTTTCCGAAAACTTACTCTTGAGTTTAGTTAAGTTGATTAGACTTAAACTAAACTCCCAAACCTTCAAATATTCGATACAAAGCTGGAAATCCAACTCCACTCACCAATTCCGTTTCGCAAGCTTGCCGAAACGCCGTTCAAGCCTCTGGATCAACACCACGAGGATCCGAAGATGTCTACCCTGTTTTAAACACATCAAAGCAGGGGATTAATGCATCATCATGCATTAAAATCTTCAGCCTTAACACCTAAACTCGCTGCTCTCACCAAAACTAACATTTCGGCTACCAAACACAACCGAAATCACCTCCAAACTCTTCTACAACACTACCCAGCCAAGATCCATCACTTCTGAACATTCTTAGACATCAATTAACATCCAAAAAGAACCTAAACTCGTCCTTATACCTCCAGCTATAACAGAACACCAAGATCACCCCAAAAAACCACCATTTTCATAAGCAAAAACTTAAGAAAATCAACCTATTCGGGATTGAATTGATTAAACCTCAATTACACATCATTAAACATCCAAAATACATTAAAAAGCCATCTCAAAACAGAGCCCAAACAAACACCACGAATTTCTTTAAGATTTAATCCAAATCTTGAGTTTTAAGCCGAAATCAAGATCACCACATTAAAACATTTAATAAAACTTAATTTAAGGATTGAGAACTTTGGAATTTCAGTAAAGAACTGAGTATTTAGAGGAGAAGAACATCCTTACCTCTAAATGTAGATTTCTCCTTGATTAGAGCCAAATTCCATGAAAATTCAATAAGCAAATGAAGAGGATTTGTTGTAGAAAGGATTAGGAATCATTTGATGATTGAAATCTCATCATTTGGTGTGAAAATCAAAAGAAAAGTTGCTGTAGAAATGTGTTTGGCTGAGAGAATTTTGAGAGAAAATGAGATGAGAAAATTTTCAAGAAAGTTAGTTATGAAATCTCAAAATTGATTTTCCCATTCTCTTTTAATTAATTAAACATTAAATGAATCACTAAAAACTAAGAAAAATCTGGAGAAATCAATCTTGGGTAAATTAGCTCCTTAAAGATTCAAAGTTTCAATCCTTACAAAACAGTCACCACCGAACTTTTCAAAAATTACATTTTAGTCACTAATTCGAAATGCCACACTTCCAAACCTTATTTTGTAAAATTGATTTCACCACTCTTATATATATATATATATATATTAAAAGAAGATTTTTAGATATTTTCCATATTTTTAATGCAACCCGAACTAGGCTTTCCCTAAAACCACCTTTTATATTCGAACCGAAAATCAGACCGGTCCGGTTCAGACCCTAAACTTCCAAGCCCAAAATTGGGGTGTTACACTGCGTATGGGTGTCTATCATCATTTGCACATCTTCGTCGTATTTCACATAAAATATTGTGAAATAAAGCGGATCTATCGACGAAGGTAGTCGATACCTCACTGAGTGTAACTCCCTCCTAGACACATGTGGAATCTTCCTCTTTAGCGCTCGCTTCAACCTTTCATGCGTTACTCCGTTCGGAATCTGCAGTGTAACATTGTTGGGGGGACTGGAATATGACGCCAATTTCGGCATCATAGATCATCTCACCATCGTAGTGAAGTAGAGCATCAACTTTTTGTGGCATTGTTGAAAAAACAAAGCAGTGTTTCTTCTCCGCACACGAAATGCTTTGAACGTTTGGCAGAAACAAGTTTGTTGGCTATAAAAAAAATTCCTCCTATTTAAGAAAATGGAAGGTGACGTGATGTGTGAGTAGAGATAATGCGTAACTCGCGTCGTATAAAACGCGAGTTGTGCCAGCTTTGTAGATTCCTGGCGTGTTAGGAGAAATCGTGTTTTATAGAACGCGAGTTGTGCCACCTTTGCAGAATATGTATCGTGTCAAGAAAAATCACGTTTTATAGAACGCAATTTTTGTCAACTTTCTAATTCTTCGTATAACTCTCATTTTGTACAACCCGACTTTGCAGTATACGAAATGGGAGGTGACGTGACGTGTGAACAGAGACAAAGCGTAACTCGCGTCGTATAAAATGTGAGTTGTGCCAGCTTTGCAGATTCCTAACGTGTCAGGAGAAATCGCGTTTATAGAATGCGAGTTGTCCAGCTTTGCAGTATAAGTACCGTGTCAGGGAAAATCGTGTTTTATAGAACGCGACTTCTTCAGTATATATGTACACCGGAATGAATTTTACATCAAAAAGCACGAGAAATTTTGTAGGTTGAAGGTTGGAATTTACTTTGTAATGACTTCGGTCGATATAATATGTCGAGACGAGAAACTATTACAACTTTTGTATACTACAATGCACAGATAATTGATGATGCATCTCTTGGTATCGTTTTTCAAACCTCAAGTACTATATTGCTTCCCCTGTCATACAACTTATCGTATGAGAAGTTGATGAATGAAGTGAAGAAACATGTTCCACATAGTCTTGGGCAAAAGATGGAACCGTTGAAGTATCGAATGTCGATGTCGTTAGAACCATTAACGTACTCATTATTCCACATTATGGACGATGCTGATGTGGGAATGATGGTGGAATCTCACCATCAGTTTTGTTCAGGGTGGGCCTTTGAGCTTGAGCTTTATGTAATGTTTTCTGATGATAGTGATGTTATCGGAGTCCCAAATAATATGTAAATTTTATTTATATTATTAACTTTCTATGAAGATTCGTTAAAACGCACCAATTTTAGCACCATATACACGACAATTTTAGCACATTTGCAAGCAAGCACATCATATACACGATAATTAAAGAATAGCATATCGCGTTTGGCCCAACGCGAGTTCTGTCACCTTTTGCAGGATACCTGACATGGCAGGCAAAATCGCGGCCTGTAGAACGCGACTTCTTTGAATAATGTCATAAATCACGTCCTGTAAAACGCGATTTCTGTCTCGGCAGGAAAAATTGCGTCCTGTAAAATGCGACTTTGACATATTATTTCGACATTGTTCTACCCTATATATGTTCTACAGGAGTCACAAACTTTTTACACTACTCAAACATTTTCAACATACATTCCGTTGCCAAACCACTCATACAAATACAAATTATGACGCTTTTTTCTGTTACTGTTTTCTTTCGTGGAACCTACTTCTACACTTCTTTCAATGAGAAAATCACAAGAGATGAATTGTTTGAGTTGATTTCAACACGGGTCAAGGAATCTACAAGCTTCAAAATTTCTATCTTGCGTGTCAAAGTTCCAGTGAATGAGCCCGTCCTAGAATAACACTACATGATAACATTATCTAATCAGAAAGATATGCGCAAGATGTTACGGGCATACAAACGTGTCGAGGGTACGAACATCGAGCTTAGTGTAAAGTTTGATGATGACTTCAGTTCATCAACAGTACTTAAGCTTGAAGACGAGGACGCGGTATCTACACGAAATTATAGGAGACGATAGGAGAAGGAACAACAAATTGAGGAACTAAACTTAACTTCTGACATATTTACCGACTACGATGGCAACGAAAATGATTCGTTCTCGTAGATTTAAGTAGGCTTAGTAATTTAATGCTTGTTTACTTCTTTCAATTAACACTTTTGTAGTACTTTTCGTTAATATAATTATCGCAAATATTATTTTCTACATCTTAACCGCTTTGATTTTCAAACAGATAACAATCGCAAAATATGTAATTAACAAAACGTATTACATGTCAATTACATTGGAATAACTGGTATGTATGAGGCTCGTCGTATCTTGTTATTTGCCAAACGTTGTTCAGCTTCTTTGTTCGTGATGCACGAATCCTCCAGTTACAGCCATTGCCCTTTTCGACACATTCTGCAATATAGTTGTTCACAGTTATTTTCTTCATTGTCGAACGAACTGATCGACGTATGTTGTAGTTTTTAATTGCATCTCTGCCATTTTCTTCGTAGTGAATATCATCCCAACTTCTAGTTCACCGTCAATATCGGCATCAGCATCACAGAAGTAAATGAAAGTAAATGAAAGAGTGAGTTTTCAGGAAACGAGAGGGGTCTATTTATAGGGTGTAAATGAACCAGTGTAAATGAATCGGTGTTCTTTCAAATTATTGTTTTCATAGAAGACAAGCATTGAAACAAGTAAAATATTACATATGAATTACATATGTAAATTATATTTTTATTTTTTGTATTTTAAAAAAAAATTTACCACTTAACACGTGGTGCGATAATCACGAGTATGCGATAATCATCTTCCACGATACATATGAACTGATAAATGGCCGACGAGAGGTGCAATAGTTATACTAGTTGTTGGAGACCTCAAGCTTCATGGATATCGCGAGTATGCGATAATCATATTCCACGATACAAATGTCACAAACACCATTACATGCGAGGGTCTTAACATAGCTTCAAAAACACCGGAAATAGTAGAAGCTTTGACCCGCATTATCAAATGTAATCGGCACCCAACAAACGATGTTACCCTGGACATGACAACTAAAGTTGCAGCTATTGTGATTTCGTGGTACCGATCATTTTCATGACACCTTACCATGCGTTTCCGGATATTGAGATTTGTCAATCATCTTCAACAAGCACAAACAATACACATATCGCACCACAACTGGTATCCTACCAAATTCATCTACTAATTTTGTAAATACATATACCCACAAATCATAATTCAAGTGAAAATATTCACCAACGTTTGTAAAGGGGCTATATATAGACCAACTCTCGTCTATTAACAATTAAATCACGTCTTCCAAAAAGAGACATTGGCCAGGATTCCTGACGTGTCAGGAAAGTCGCGTCTTACAAAATATGACTTTGCCAAGATTTTTGACGTGTCGGGAAAGTCGCGTCTTACAGAACGCGGCTTTTGTGACTATAAGAACCTTTCCAATCGATCGAAGCCCACACCACTCAGTCGAAGAGAAAAACTGCATAATAGTGCTTGAAGTTTTCGATTGTAACTACTAATGCCAACAAATCACGTATCTAGAAAATTTATTCGCAAACAGATTTTTCGGATATTGTGATTTGTCGTTATTTGTAGTTGCATCTATATGTTGAAAAGATGTATGGTCGGTAATAACAAATCACAATATCTGGAAATCGAAGGTCTTTTTGAATGGTAGGTAAGTTGCTTAACGTTTTGGTCTACCTTGCGACACCTACATGTAACTGGAGACAAAGACCCAGTAATAAAAGCATGTTTATGGGTGCGATATTTAGCTCCAATAGACCACTGAGCTTGAAGACATGCATCGAAACAATTGTAATTTGTACCCTTAAACACGTGGTAAATTGTAAATTATTGTTAATAATAGAAGACATGCATTGAAACACGTAAAATATTAAATCTGAATTACATATGTAAATTATATTTGTACCCCTAAACACGCAGTCAATTGTATCCTTAAACATGCAAACTAAAATAATTTACATATGAATTGATATATACGAGAGATGCAATAGTTTGTCCCATTTGTATGGCTGAGCTGTAGATAAATGGCCGACGAGAGGTGCAATAGTTTCTCCTAGTTGTTGGAGCCCTCAAGCTTCATAGATTTCGTGAGTACGTGATAATCATCATCATCCACGACATATATGTCGCCAGCAACATTACATGCGCGGGTCTTAACATAGCTTTGAAAACATCGACAATGGTAGCAGCTTTGACCCGCGCTATCAAATGTAACCGACACCCACCAAAAGCTGTAACCCTAGACAAGACATATAAAGTTCCAGCTATTGTGAATTCGTTGTACCGATTATTTTCGTGGCACCCCACCATGCGTTTACGAATATTGTGATTTGTCGATCATCTTCAACAAATGCACGGTACAAACATCGCACCATAACAACTAGTATCCAGCCACAACTGCATATACCCAAAACTCACAATACAATTGTGAGTTTTCTAGTAAGGTTCGTAAGGGAGGGAGGGCATATATAGCATGAAAATTGCGTCGTACAGAACGCGACTTTTCCCCAGAAAAATTGTGTAAGGAATCATGGCGTGTCTATAAAATTTATTCAAAAACTGACTTCCGGTTATTGTGATTTGTTGTTATTTGTAGTTACGTCTCTATGTTTATTAGATGTTAACTATTATGTACTTTTTTTCACGGTGATCGAATAAAATATAAACTAATTAAAGAATAAAAAAACAAATTTAAAAATATATATTAATTAATTAAACAAACCCAAATAAAATACAAATCATGATTAAACTAAAATATATACTAATTAAAAAACAAAAAAATATAAAGTTCAATATTTCCAAATAAAATAAACAACAACAAAAAACTAATGGCGCCTATGTCCACCAGTACCACAAGACGGTTCACAATGATGTCGCTCCGGATTGCATCGAGGGAGAGCGTCGTCACCATCATCACCATCCTCGATTCCAGCTTCTACAGTACCGCTCATTCCACCGGGCCCACTAAGGTAGAAAATCGACTGTGGTGGCATTTGTTGGACAATCCCGGTTCCAAATGCAGCTGACATCAGGGGAACGACATTAAGGGCACGTAGGGCATATAGCCTGCAGGATAGTTGGAGGCACCACTCATCATCACTGAAAGTTAAGCAAAGTGGTCTGACATAGAAGGCGTTAAATAACCTTGACTTGGACTTTGAGTCAGTTGTGGCAGCATCGGTGGTGGGGTAGCATCTGATGGTGGCGGTGGCGGTGTTGCGGAGGCAGAACCACCGTCGAAGGTGTTCCGTGCTCCCTTCCCCCTCGAACGCTAAGACCGTGGGCGATTGTGTTGCTGACGTCGATAGATGATCGCTGCCTCCTCTGGAATCAGAATAGACGGCTTCCCATTCACCCTAAACCAGTCCTCGTAATCATCGATCACCATCGTATCAAACATACAATACTCACTCTGAGGTTGCCAACGCTGATTCAGCTTGTCCTTCCAGTGGGTGATATAAGAGTGGTGGTGCACCGACCAATCAACCTACAGGACAATCAAACAATTGATTTATTCTTTTTAAATAAGAATTACGTTCGAATTAATAAAAGAATGTGGTAAGTATATAAATATTTATTACCTCGGGCTTCCTTTGTCGAGTGAGTTTGTGCAACTCATCCAAATTTGGAGGCTCGGCTGGGATACGTTGGAAACAACCAAATTGCCGTAAGACGCGGTCGGTCGGATGCCACTCAACTGTGGCATAGCAGATGAGTGGTATAGAGGCTGTCCAAACAAGCTTCGTCTCAGCCGGAAATATTGGGATGCAGTGTTGCAACTCCATATGTGAGTACGATGTCCATAAAAATTGCATAATATATAATGCATATATTAAAAAAAGAAATTATGTATAGTTAAATATAAAATTTATTTTATATAAATACACTAAAGTGTTATCTGGTCTTTTGAAAAATTCTCAATATCCTATCTAATAACCTCCAGGCCTTCGCAACACTAACATGAGTTAAACGAGTGGTCCACCTACAAAATAAGAAGATAATTTTAATTAATTATAATAATATGTCTATTAAAAAAATTAACAACTCTTTCATTATCTGCGGGCTAGAGGAAAAACATATGGAGTAGGCTACAGAAGCTCAGGGCGTAAAAACGACATTCTCCACCACGCCTAAGACTAGAGCAACACTAAAAAACCTCTAATGCAATACTTTTATGGATCGGTGTTCTTGCATATCTCCCTAAACTGAGTGGCCAAAACTGCAGATCCCCATCTCAGTTTACCGGCATCTTCAAAATTCTGCAAATAACGCAACCAGATCGTGTGAACATTGTCCCGAGTTTTGTCAGGCATCAATACCTCACCGATCATCTGTAAAATATAAGCGTGAGAATATGCCTACAATACGAAAATATATATTACCATATGTAAAAAATTATTATTTCAATAATATTCACTAAAAAAAATTGTTGTTACCTTCTTCACTCGTGTCAACGGGTACATCACCAAAATTATTTCGCAACCACACTAATTGTATTTTTCTGCCGTCAAAATGCTTCGGCGTAGCCCCTAGTCCACTCAAACATAGGTCCACCCAAGCATCAAAACCGAGAAGGAAGGTGGGATGTGTGTATCTCCGGCCTCTACCTCTCCAAAAGAGCGTTTACCAAATCAACGTCTATTTTTGCACCTCCAACAATTTTGGATGCCTGCAAAAACTCGGCTTGCTCTAAGTACGGTTCTATCAAAAGGTCCGATAATCTCGTCATCCGATTGTAAGAAACCTCCAGATGTTGTTCCATATTCTAAAAAAAATTAAATGCGTATGTAAAAATTAAACTATATAAAAAATATAAAAAAAATATGTATGTACTAATAACAATATATAATAAAATAATAAAAGATAAATAAAACGAGATAAAACTTACATGTCTCCGATGATAATCGAACACGTGCTTGTGATCCAACCTTATCAATCTGCCATTATATCAATCACGAAAAATTAGCCAAGAAATTGAAAGAAAGTAGAATTGAGAGAGAGTTAATTTTTTGGTGTGGGGTAGAAGGAGGGTTGGGGACCAATTTATAGTGGAAATCACGTCGGTTGGGGTGCGATTACTGAATGAAAATCGCGTCTTGTACAACGCGACTTCAGAAATCGCGTCTTACACAGCGCGACTTCTTCATAACCCAAACGCGGTAATTAAATTTTCAACCGTTCCAATTTATTAACGCTGAAATCGCGGCTCAGACAACATGACTTCACCTTATCGCAATGAGTCATTTGAAATTCTCGTGGAAGTCGCATCCTATAGAACGCGATTTCAATTTATTTATTTTAAATAATAAATACCGGATAATATAATCCAAATCGGACTGAAGTCGCTCCGTGTACAACGCGATTTTGGATATCGCACCTTGCAGGACGTGATTTAGCCTGTCGTAAGTCAAATGGGAGTATTTTTCCAAATGTTCCTCTAAATGGGTATTTTTCTAGATAATTCCCAAAAGGGAGTATTTGGACAAATTAGCCGTTTGCTTAATTAATAACCAGCAAAAAATAATCTGGTGTACTGTGGAGCCATTTCCATTTGAATAGGGTGTAATTTTCTTGCTAACCAAAGAGTAACCCTCAACTTGAACTTGCCATTAAAGATAGAGAGGAGATGGGTCAAGACTTGAACTTCCATATAAGCTTAGCATTAGATTTAGGCATAAGGATATTTTTTAACCCTTACCGTTTATAATTTCTGTCATTTTAGCCCTATCTTTTTTAGAAAAATTTTAGCTCTTAACTTATGCCTCTTTGTCAAATATCTTATTTTTTAACTAGATTGTTGATTAAACCATGAAATAATTAATGGTGATGACATGGCACATATATGTAAAATATATTTTAAATGATATGTCATCTAACCTATCACATGCTTACACATAGAATATAATTTTAATTTAATTTAAATTATTAAAATAATTAAAACTCAAATAAAATACTAAATAATTAAACAAATTTGTTTAATTCACTATATACCAACCTTGGTGTAGTGAAAAAATGTGCGAAAGAACTCCCTTAATCCGTTAATCCTGATTCTTGAATGATCCATAAACTTAGCTAAAAGACTCATGAAATCAACCAAAAAATTCTCAAAATTAAATTCTTTCTAAAATCAAAGATCACATGCCAAAAAAAATATGATTTTACTGTATGATATTTACTTTAACTTTGAATCAAATTTTATTTCTTTAAAACCTGAATCACTTTTAATCTTAACTTGCAAACAATCTATAGTATTTAGACACAATTTATACTGGGTTTGAGAGAGAGAAAGATGAGTATAAATTTGATGCAAATAAGAAGTGAACCAGTGGTGAAAACAGTGAATGCAAACGACAAATGTTAGAAAAGTGAAATAAGAATGGAAGAAAACTAAAGGCTTAAACGTCAAATAGGTGCCCAAACTATACCCTTTTTTCCAGTTAGGTGCCTAACGTTTGTTTCGGGCCACTTAGGTGCCTAACGTTTCATTCCGTAACCCATTTTAGGTTTTAGCCGTGACGGACGTTAAAAATTTCCGTTAAATGACACGTGGCATGTTTTTAGATATTCTGATATTAAAAATAATAATAAAATAAAATAAAATAATAAAATCCCTTAAACCCATCTTCTTCCCCCATCAAACCACCCCTTCCCCTGTTTTTGGCACCTCTCGCAGACGAGTACTTCGTGCTCTTCAGGCACCTCTCGCAGTTTTGGCACCATAATCTCAAGGACAGATCCCGGG
Organism: Hibiscus tridactylites; assembly: GCA_958450335.1. Classification (NCBI taxonomy): domain Eukaryota; kingdom Viridiplantae; phylum Streptophyta; class Magnoliopsida; order Malvales; family Malvaceae; genus Hibiscus; species Hibiscus tridactylites. The sequence goes on along the minus strand of OY288273.1, from coordinate 24,049,198 downwards.
CCATCGTGATATGCTTCTATGTTGGCGTCTTCAGGGATTCGAGTTGACAGTGGGATCTCTCTTACAAATTCCCCAGGCGGGCAATGCTCAGAAGACGAATCTGTGAGTTTGAAAGTCCGATCATGTCTCTTGATGAAGGGCATGCCGGATGTGCTCACACAAGATATCTTTATGATACCATGACTGAGAGTATTCCTCCAAGAGACCTTGACCCTTTGAAGATCAACAAAAGGCAAGCTGATAATGATCAAGTAACCCGCTTCATCATTTAACCAGTGTGGCTCACTGGAATGAATTTCAATATCTGAAATTCGGTCGGACGGAGGAATGGCAGACAAATAGCAATCAGCATCGTTCCCATGCGGGAAATTTTTTTTCCTCCTTTTGTTGCTGACGAGTGATAAGTCCATCCCATCGCCATTGCTATGGTTAGGTGGCTGAGTAGACAAATTGAGGCCAGATCCATTAAGCAGCTTTTTTGAGTGAGAATTTGCGACACTCTTTATCAAAGGAGGAGGAACATGCCTCTCTAGCTCAAAATCTGTGTTTGGAAGGTTCCTCCAAGAACTGAAGTTGCTAGCTTCGGATGGAATTGTAAAGTTTATATCCCTTCCAGTAAGCTCCGTCCACTTTTTCCGATCTTCCTCGCTGAGAGCCATGAGATTTGGCGATGGAACAACTTCGATCCCATGTACACACTGGGGGTTTGACAATCCTCTGTAATGCTTCTGTTGCATCATGTGTGAACGGACGAAACCCTTATCCACACTAAACGGAAATGGGCGCTCACCATGGCGAGATTGTCCATTCATGTAGCTTCTGAGCTGCATCTTACCCAGTGCATTCTCAGGTCTCTCCTTGAAAACCCACATGTACATATTCTCCATGTCGTGCTGAACCATAAAAATATCCAACTTCAGATCTGATTTATCGAAACCAGAAACACTGTTGCTATCACGAATAACCTTGCCCTTTGATTTTTCATTCAAAGCACGCTTAATGTAAAAACTGAAGAACAACCAAGCACCCCATATACTATCAGCCCGCTTGGTTCCTTCAATAAAGAGTGTCGCAAATTCTCACCGTCGTGGTTCAACGGTGAAGAGGAGAGGGAAGAAAAACAGGGGGTGGTTTGATGGGGAAGAAGATGGGTTTAAGGTATTTTATTAATTTATTTTATTTTTTTTATTATTTTTAATATCAGAAAACCTAAAAACATGTCACATGTCATTTAACGGAAATTTTTAACGTCTGTCACGGCTAAAACCTAAAATGAGTTACGGAATGAAACGTTAGGCACCTAAGTGGCCCGAAACAAACGTTAGGCACCTAACTGGAAAAAAGGGTATAGTTTGGGCACCTATTTGACGTTTAAGCCAAAACTAAAGTGAGTTTAAGGGTCCTGCTGGTTTGATACGGCAACCAAAGTAACCAAAATATTGTGTGCAACAGTTCATGGTGGACGAACTGAAACTAAGAGGGTGAAAAACGAGAGAATGTTGACGGTTTTAAAGGAGTAAGACTTGATTCAAAGTGAAATCAAATATCATAAGGTAAAATCATAATTGTTTGTGTGGTAGGTCATCTAGGAATTTTAGAAAGAATTTAACTTTTGATAATTTTTTGGTTGATTTCACGAGTCTTTTAGCTAGGGTTATAGATCATTCAAGAATCTTGATTAATCAATTAAAAGAGTTCTTTACAGTTTTTTTGTTTAATTATTTAGTATTTTATTTGAATTTTAATTATTTTAATAATTTAAATTAAAATGAAATTATATTCCATGTGTAAGCATGTGATAGGTTAGATGACATGTTATTTAAAATGTATTTTATATGTACGTGTCATGTCATCACCGTTAATTATTTAACGGTTTATTCAATAATCTAGTTAAAAATGAGATATTTGACAAAAAGACATAGGTTAAGGGCTAAATTTATCCCTAAAAAGGATAAGGGTCAAAATGACAAAAATTATAAATGTTAGGGGTTAAAATTATCTTTATGCCTTAAATTTAATAGATTTAATTTCATTAGAAATATTTTTGGATTATTTTGGTAATAATTTAAATTTTATGAGGAAACACTTTATCTTAAAAGTTTATCTTTATTCGTTTTCACTATATTTAGATTAAATTAATTAATTTATATAAATAAGAAAAAGTTTTAACATGCAAACACATGGTGTGTAATAAATACTAATAATAAGATAAATATAAATAAATCAACTTATTCTTTAATACACCATTTTTCTTTATTTATTCAAATTCAAAGAAAGAATCGGTCCACCCAAACCTTAAATTTTTAAGTCAATTGAAGAATGATACATACACTTTACTTGAGTATTTGATTTAATAATATTTACTCTTTCGAATCTTATCTTAGAGATTGTAATTTAATTCGGTTTAATTCAATTTGAAAAAATTGTTGGGTAACTTGTTTGGTGAATAATAATTTTGGAAGAAAAAAATAGAGATCTAGCGTCCGTACACTAATATATGTGTTTATGATTTGCTTGGGTCATGACGGTTCAAAGATTTAAGAAGTCATTTATAATTTATTAAAATAGGATCTTTAATTTATAATATGGAAGAGATCAAGAGATATAAAGTTTTTTTTCAAATAAAGTTTCCTTAATACAAAAAAAATTTGAATTATTGTCTTGAGCAACATAAAAATGACTTACATAAATCTAAAAATATAATATTTTCACTTAAAAAGTGTTGTTCTTCTTGCATGTTTTGAAGTAAAATCATCTACAACGCTTTCGATATCAAATTCTTCCAAAAGATTACTCTCATTTTTTTGAAAAAATTGTTATATATATTATAATATTTTTTTACATAATATATATATATATATATATATATATATATATATATATATCATACATTAGAGAACTCATTTTGGGACTCACTTTTTCAGGGTACATATACAATCGTACTTATTAAACATGTCCAGAATCATCGCTGATTCAGGTGATGATGCTTAATATTTTGTAACTCTTCTAGTAGAATTTTTTATATAGTGAATTTCCTTTCATCCGTTCGTTATTTTTTTCGTTTAAGCTATTTCACGTACGGGTGAGACGGGGACAATTTTACATTCTCCACTTCGTCCCTAATACTTGCAGTTACAGTTTTTGGGAATTCTCATTAAATGTTTCGGTAATTTTTTTCGTCCTCATACCTTCCCCGCGCAGATTCATGCGCTCGGAGAATCCCCATCTCAAAAATTAAACAAAATTACTATTTTACTTATCAAAATAAATGGTCAATTCAGTTTAAAAATATAAACTTTGGATACTTCGATTGGTAGTAGTTACGAGATGATGAAAATTGAAATGTTGTTGTGTTGGGTAAGATTTAGATGAGATTTTTAGCTTATATATAAAAATTAAGATAGAAACATGTTGAGAAACTTGAGTGTGGCTAGGTTTGAGAGAAAGTTTAAGTGATAATAATATAGTTAGTGTTTTTTGTTAAGATATATATTAGAGATATATAGATAAATAATCATATATATATTTTTTAAAAATTTTGTAAAATATTAGGATCCTTACGAATATTTCTTTAGATCCACGCGGTTATTTATACAGTTACGGTTCGGTTATTTTAATAATTCGAATATAACAATCTCCGTCTCATCTCTATTTAAACTTCGGTAATAAAACTTACCCTAAAAATAATTCCCACCGATTCCCGCCCCTAATTCCACGCAAAATAATATAAGTTCTAGTTTTTGCGATTTCTTTTCATCTTCTTACTCAATTTTATAACATCTCTCTTTAAAAAATATAATAATATCTTTAATTGCATAAATTATTTATATTCATATAATAAATGCCATAATGATAATCACCATGAGAGCCTTTTAACAAATCAAGTGAAGGGGGTTGGCAGGGAACATAATTAGAATAATATTTTTATAAGTTTTTAATTAAATGAATTAATTAATGGGTAGAAATGTGTCACCATCATATTCATGGCATATTTGGGTGAAAAACCCTTTTTAATTATTATATAAAACTTTGGCTCCCTCCCAAGATTATTTGGAACAATGACCTCCAAAGTTGCCACGTAATAGAACCTCGCGTTTTACAAAGCGCGAGTTCTGTCTACGTGGCCTCGTTAAATGAAATAACGGGTTTTTAGGAACTCGCGTTCTGCAGAACGCGAGATCCCCGAGAATTTGAAAAGGCGGCTGAATATATCGCACAGAAATCGCGTTCTGCAGAACGCGAGTTCTGTGCATATCTGGGTTGAAAAACTAGGAAAAACAAGGGTGGGTAAGCATGTTCGAGCCCAATTTCGGGCTTGTAAATCGTATATTTTTAGCGAACATCGAGTTTAGGTTCGTAGTACTGGAAATTCTCTATCGTATGACACCAAGACGGTCAATTTCCGTCCATTCTAAACTGGCTTCCAAAACCCTATGCTATCATCCTTTTTGAATGAAATTGCCTTTGAAGAACAATTGATAATTTCGGTTTAGTAATCGCGTAAAAGTAATAAAAAATTGAAATTAAATAAACATTTAAAAGTTTAATCATAATAGATAAACAAAATTAAAATACAGTATTAAAAAAACAAATGTCTAGAATAAAAATATTAGAAACATAAGTACATATCCATTAAAAAAAGACTAATGATGTCTATGTCCACCCATTCCGCAGTCGGGTGGACGACGATCCCGATCTAGATTCCTCCGAACAAGTTGTGCTGGGCCCTGGTCCTCATCATCATCATCATCGTCCGCGATACGCGGACCTCTGCTGGGCCCGGGCGGGGAGTAAAACAAGCTACCCGGCGGCGTTTGCTCCACAATGCTATAGTCAAACTGAGATGCCAACGGTGGAATATCGGTCAGCAGGAGACCACTCGTCGGTATATGGGGACGGTAGGCATCGGAGAAGCCGAACTCGGGTGGAGGCCTCATCTGCTGGAAAGTCGAAGGACCGCTAAAATTCTGAAATGTTGTGGTAGAAGATGAGGCCCCTACAGTGTCAGTTCGCGGTCTCGGACCGCGCTGCCTCGACTGGCTCTGGCTCGGTCGACGTGTGGGGCGTGGGCGGTTTCGGGGAGCCTGGGGAAGCTCTTGCTCGCGCTCCTCGTCAGTAAGGATATGCTTCTTCCCATTGACCCCATACCACTAAAAGTAATCAAAAGTGACCGAATCGGCCCAATCTACAATGGGTCGAAGAATGCGTGGGCAACAGGCAAATCGATCATCCCAAATCTATATCTAGTCTGCGTGGTAAAGGGTCCAGTCAATCTCTGTCTTCCCCTGGCGCGTCAGAAGGTAGAATGCGTCCAAATTTGGTGGATCGACGAGCGAAATATTTTGGACATACCCGAACTGTCGGAGAACCCGATCCGTAGGATGCCACACGAGAATTTCATAGTTGATCATCGACACTATGGAAAACCATACGTGCTGGTGACGCAGAATCTCGGGTGGAGTAATCTACTGAATATCCTCTGAAGCGTAGGGCCTCCACACGAACTAAAAAAATGATAACGTTTCTAACGGTTATATGAAATATTATTGGAAAAAAAGTATGAAAAAATTCAAATTAATTTTCGAATTACTTGATCCTGCCTCAACTTATCCAAAACAAGCATGTACTCTGTTTGGTTTTTCGGCAGGCCCTGGTGGGTCAGTGTTTCGCTCCACCCATCATTAATGGAAAATAAAAACAATTCATTAAACAAAATAATTTAAAAATATAATAAATATAATAAATTAAATAGTACCTCCGAAGAAGCAGAAAATAAATAAGGGGCGAGTTGTCTAGGTTGCGGGCTTAAAAAGGCATCCGAAACCAAACCCAAGACTGAAGAAGTAAACAACATCCTCCAATTGCTGTTCTAGAATGGTCGACGTTTCTGCAGAGCTCTCTAAAAAAAACACCAAGACAGCTGCTCCCCAACATTTTCCTCTAGCTTCATCGAAATCAGTAAGATGATTAAGCCATATCACGTGCACCTTGGTGCGGGATTTATCTGGCATTAATATCCCGTTGATAATGCGCAAGATGTGGGCACGCGCAAACCGCTGTGAAAATAATAAATAAAAAAATTAATAGTAAAGAAAAAACAAGAAATATGAATATTAAAAAAATAAATATTTAATAAAAGAAATATATTAAAAATATATAAAATAGTGAAAAAATGAAAAAAAATATCTGGAGTGTCTCTTCATCCGCATGGGGGGGGGGTTTCAAATTCAGCCTCCAAATAAGATAGGGTTATTTTCCCATCATCCCACGCATCCTCTAGGGCTCCACTCTCATTTGTTCAGCAAATAGATTTGGCCAATGCCCCAACGCTACACCCGTAATAAGGTTGTCGTCTGTAGACAACCCTAGATGATAGGCAACATCCTCCAGCGTTATTGTTGCCTCGCCTATCGGGAAATGAAAAGTGTGTGTCTCTGGCCTCCACTGTTCTATTAGCGCGCTAATCAACGATGGTTACACTTCACCCCCGCTAAGATCCTCGCTACGTGGCCAAAACCAGCTCGATTAATCCACCTCATAACAGCGGGATCAGGTGTGTTGTTGATACGGTTAAGGTAACAAGTTAACCGACGTTCGTATCCCTTCAAAAATAAAAAAAAATAAAAAATAAAATAGTTGGCAAAATGCGTGTAAAATAAAAAAAAGAAAAAAATAATACCTATTGCGTTGATCTGAAATAGTTACATCAGTGATTTGCGTCGTTGTTTAGTAAGCCCGCCATTGTATCGAATGAAAATTAGGTAAGTATAGTGTAAAAAACAAAAGAACTCACGTTCTGTGGTTGATATGGGGGGTATGGCCACCAATTTATAGAAGAGCTCGCGTCGTTTGGGAAGCGATGTTAATGAACCTCGCGTTCTGGGAAACGCGATATTCCAAAGACCTCGCGTTCCACAGGACGCGAGGTTCATTGAAAAGACGCGTCATGCAACAGACGCGTGAACTGAACGGGCAGAAGGGACCTCGCGTTCTGCAGAACGCGAGTTTCTAAAGAACTCGCTTTCTATAGGACGCGAGGTCGTGGGTTTTTTAAATGAAGACTTCCAAGGCGGGAAAGTCATTAATATCCTATTAATTATATATTATTATTATTATTATTAAATAAATAAATAATGTTATAATAAATTTATTAGCAATAATAATAATAATACTAATTTATATTATGATTAAAATATTGTTATAAATATAGTGTAAATAAATAATGTTATAAATATTATTATTTATTAAAAATAATAATATTTTTTACAATTCAACGAATTTGAGTATTTCATAACAATTGAATTTATAAAATCGTAGTTATACCGAACCCGACATTTCTTAAAAGATCCTCAAATTGTTCTGACGTTGATGATCATCATGAAGGTGGAATTCGTGATGATATTTGTTTGGAATGTCAAGCAACCTAGCCTTTCAGCGTATTATGGGGTATCATAAAAACCCGTATTTAACTTTTGGTGAAACTCGTGCATGCCTTTTAAATTCTCGGATTCCCGGATATTACGATTTGTTGATGTCGATCAAGAACGATGAAAAAATTACGCATAATAAACCCAAGAGGACGTATATATGCAACTACAAATAACATCATATAGCAATATTCGGGAAATTAGTTTGAAAATAAACTTCCCAAATACGCGATATGTTGCCATTAGTAGCTGCAATCAAAAATTGTTGACGTGGATATGGTGACGTATATATGCAACTACAAATAACAACATATCGCAATATCTGGGAAATTAGTTTAAAAATAAACTTCCCAGATACGCAATATGTTGCTATTAGTAGCTGCGATCGAAAATTGTTAAAATTGATGGGTGGGTGGTACTTGCCTCCCTAAGAGTTGGCTATTTATAGATGGAGGTGGATATGCTGATGTGGCAAACTCGCGTTTTGTAGGACGCGAGGTCTTTTGAAACTCGCGTTATACAGAATGCGAGTTCACTGTGACGTCAGATTTCTGTCAATATCGTTTTATTCAGAAAGCGAGGTTGGTCTATATATTTACACACCGATGGATTTTCCTAACTAGTGAAGTTGTTTCATGATTTCGTGTTTTGCTGGGTTTTTGAAGTTGGAGTTTTTATGTATTTTTTGTTCCGTTGGGTTCATGATAGTTGGAGTTCTATCATGATTTTGTGTTTCGCTGGGTTCAGACCCCTGCATGTTATGTTGATTGAAGAATACTTACCGACATATCGTAATATTCGGGAGCGAGTGGGTGGCTGTCATTTACCGCCAAGAAGTGCCGAGAAAGTTTTCATTTAAACTTTCTAGGCACTTCTTGGCGACTATTTTCTTAAGTTCGCAGCTTGCCCTCAGCATCTGCAAAAAGTCCAGACTAAAAGAAGCGAGGGCGGGTTCAGATCGACCATATTGCCGATGCAGCCCTAGTTTGCTAATGTGGCCGGTGCCGATTACATTTGCTAATGCGGGTCAAAGCTGCTACCATTTCAGAAGATGATGATTATCGCGCTCTGCTTTTTTCACTCTGGACTTTTTGCAGATAATGTATTGACTGATTGACATGAAGATGCAACCCTATTTTGCTAAGGAAGACTTGTTGAAAGTTTTGTTAAATGAAAGGTTGTCCTTCGAATTACCTATAGGAAGACTTGTTGAAAGTTTTGTTAAATGAAATGCGAATTAAATGTTTCATTCGAATTAAATTTACTTATGTGGTGTTTTTCCTTTACTATAAATACCCAACAATTCCACCATTATTTACTCATTCATGTTTCTCCCAAAAACACCCAACACTAATCTTTGCTCCTCTTATGGCAAAATTTCATGCAACATTTTATTTTCTCGATACTTATTTCGAATCAACAATCACTTGCAAAATGTCACTCAAAGATTTGTTAAAGTTGACATCAAGCGAGGTTAGTAAACGCGTTAAATGACTCGAACGGAACAAATAATGCGACCTCGTGTTAAATGACTCGAACATAACACGTACTCAATTATTCAAACATAACACGAGTAAACAGTATGAGTATTATTAACTCTGGCGAAATCTCAGAAATGTCAAAGTAAAAGAGACCTCGCGTTCTATACAACGCGTAGTCCCAAGGAACTCACGTTATACAGAACGCGAGTTCACTATAATTTCTGTCAAAATCGTTTTATTCAGAAAGCGAGGTTGGTCTATATATTTGCACGCTGATGGAGTGCTTCATGATTTCGTGTTTTGCTAGGTTCATGATAGTTGGAGTTTTGTCATGATTTTGTGTTTCGTTGGGTTTAGACCCACACATGTTACGTTGATTGAAGAATACTTACCGACATATCGCAATATTCGGGAGCGTGTGGCCGTCTGCCATTTGTCCCCAAGAAGTGCCTAGAAAGTTTTCATTTAAACTTTTCTATGGCATATTAGAGACTCTTGGGGACTCTTTTCTAAAGTGCAGAGTGAAAGAAGCGAGGGCGGATTCAGATCGACCATGTTGCATAGGTAGCCCTATTTTGCTAATGCGACCGATGCCGATTACATTTGCCCACCGGATCAAAGCTTCTATTATTTCAGAAGATGATGATTATCGCGCTCGCTTCTTTGACTCTGGACTTTTTGCATATATTGTATCGACTTTTTGCAGATATTGTATCGACTTGTTTCAATTTACTTATTGAAGAATACTTGTTGAAAGTTTTGTTAAATGAAATGCGAATTAAATTTTTCATTCGAATTAAATTTACTTATGTGATGTTTTTCCTTTACTATAAATACCCACAATTCTACCATCATTTACTCATTCCTATTTCTCGCTAAACACCCAACGCTAATCTTTGCTCCTCTTATGGCAAAATTTCAAGCAACATTTTATTTTCTTGATACTTATTTTGAATCAACAATCACCAGCAAAATGTCACTCAAAGATTTAATACAGTTGACATCAAGCGAGGTTAGTAAACGCACTGACAAACAAATTTCTTCCTTGGAATGTCGAATCCCAACACCGTCAGCAAACGAAACGCACTACGTTCTAAAGCTTACGAACGAAACAAACGTTCGTAACATGTATGACCAGCTCAATTCCGTTAGAGCTAAATACGTCGATTTAAATGTTAAGTTTGATGAGGTCAACGCCGACGAAGGTAGTGCGTCTGCACTCGTACAACTTACTCTGACCAATGAACAAGCTCCGTCTTCACCGGATGTTGATGCGGCTGCCGACGAGCTGCAGCTTTTTATGTACAGGCGTAGACAAAGAAAACAACAGTTGATTGAAGAACTAAACTTATATTCAGACGTTTCCACTAACTACGATGATTCGGATTAACCATAAACTTCTAAAATCATCGTCGAATTATGTTATATGATGTCTTTTTTCATTTTTTATTAATGTTCAAGGGACCTCGCGTTATGTAGAACTTGTATTCAATTATATTATCTCAACACGTTCCATTTAACGTTAAATGACTCGAACAAATTACATTACTAGACTCCAATTGTCTCAATTATTCAAACATGTACTCAATTATTCAAACAGAAAACGAGTACACAATACGAGTATTATTAATTTTGACGGAATCTCTGTCTCAATAGATATAAAGGGACCTCGCGTTGTACAGAACGCGAGGTCATGGAATCTCAGGGATATCGCGTACTGTAGAACGCGAGTTTCTCAAAGCTGACTCATGATACAATAATTTCCCTTACACACCCGAATTCTCCAGGATTTCCTGTGCCAATAATAAGCCATAAGTGTCCTCTTATATGAAGCAGAACCATAAACCGTAAACATATGTTTGAATTGCCAAAACAAGTTCTCAAAATTTTTCAAGTATTAAAAATTCACAAGTCTTTGACAAAATATTCAAATGGCGAGACGAGGATGAGTTACTATTCTAGTTTACTACGATGGGCAGATAATCAATGATCCCGAACTCGGCGTCGTTTTTCAGTGCGAAGATCCAGTAACGCTAAAGATTCCGATGAGATTATCGTACAAGAAGTTGGTTAAGAAACTAGAGAGCAATGTCCCGCATTTCGAAAACCACCATTTGTCCGACGTGAAGTATCGGGTGCCAATATCTATAGCTCTTTCAATGTACTATGTATGCAGCATTGCAGACACCACTAATGTGGAGTTGATGCTGGCTACCCACTTCGAGTATTCATTGGGCGGGCCCCTAGAGCTGTATGCATCATTTTCGGAGTCTAATCCTGCTATCGAAATACCAAGCTGGGGTTGGGCGAATTTCGACTTCGATCCGAATGCCAATGTTGATAGCCCGACTGTAAGTCTACGACATGATTTTAACCTACTATGCCAAGACAACGAGTTTGGTGCATCGTCATCTGTTGTGCCAAGACATTCGTGCGTAGCTAGTATCGGGTTCGACCTGAACCAACCCACAAACGATGAATTCGATACACCAACAAATGCAATGTACAATCCATACAATTTGTATAGTTTTGGAGGGGAGGGAGCGTCGTCTACTTACGTTACGCACGACCATGAAGCATTCAACCCCTTCAATGATTCATCATATGGCCGACACTCAACCTATGTCCCTAGCACGGAGTACGTTCAACCATCTATGGGGAGACATTCTTCTTTTGGAGGGGAGGGAGCGTCGTCTTCTCACGCTACGCACGACCATGAAACATTCAACCCCTTCAATGATTCCTCATATGGACGACACTCAACGTATGTCCCTAGCACAGAGTACGTTCAACCATCTATGGGGAGACATTCTTCTTATGGTGCTCTTGATTTTGGTCATGGAAATGCGGTTCGTGAGCGATCTCGTGAAAGGTCTCGCGATCGTCGACAACCATCCTTGCCTCCAAGGGTAGCGATCGACAAAGCTGTAATATACCAGCTCCCGGAGGATGATTCTGACCAAGAACCGATTAGAGAACCTGGGTCCGACGGTGATGAGCAGGAGCCATTCTATGATGAACCAGAAGACTTGACAGTTCCACCAGAAGACTTGACCGTTCCACCACCATATTTCGAAGAACAGCCGGCAGCCACCAACTTTCTTGTATCGGCAACACCTATTTCTATGTACCAGCCACCATCCCACTTCACAACGGTTGATATGGATGCCATGGACGCCCCTGAATTTTCGCAAGACCAAACAATAGACGGCAGACTCAACCGTTCTGATGGTAAACTGAGAATTGGTATGACGTTCTTGACAAAGGAAATTGTGGTGGCCGTAGTTAAGCAGTACAACATTCGTCAGGCTGTTGAGACGACAGTGAAGAAAACCCAAGTGAAATACTACAAGGCGCACTTCACCCAAAAGGATCATGGCTGTAAATGGAAAATCCGTATATCACAATTGAAGAGGGCAAACGACCGTTGGAAAATAACAAAAACTTGAAGGGCCCCATACATGCATCGTTGCTAGCCTAAGCCAGGATCACAAGAACCTCGATGCAAAGTACCTCGTCGACATCTTTATGCCACTGGTGAAAGCAAATCTCAAAGTGTCGGTCCCCACATGTCAGGCTATAGCTAAAGGTGTCACCGACTACCGTCCTGAATATTACAAAGCATGGTATGCAAAGAAGCGGGCCGTAGAAGAACTGTTTGGCCGATGGGAGGATTCTTACAAAGAGTTGCGCCCGTGGCTAAATCTGCTACAGAAACACATCCCCAGAATGGTTGTCAAACTTGATACGGTTCCGCCATACGAAAATGATCGTGTCGTTCGAGGTGTTTGTCAATTCCACCGGTTATTTTGGACTTTCCTCCAGTGCATCAACGTATTCAAGCACCGCAAACCGATGGTCCAAATCGATGACACATGGTTGTACAGAAGATATACACAGACCCTACTTCTAGCTATTGCATAGGACGACAATCAAAAATGTGTTCCTGTTGCATTCGCAACTGTCCAGAAGGAGGATTTGGAGTCTTGGATGTTCTTCCTTCGGAACCTACAAAAATATGTCCTTGATCCTGTAATACGGGTAAGAGAAGGAGGGGTATGTTGTTATTTCTAAAAGAGGCACAGCGCTCTTGTGGGCGCTAGAACATTTGGGTGAGTATTGGCAGCCTCCATACATTTTCCACCGCTTTTTCTTGCGGCACATAGCCACAAACTACCTGCAACAATTCAAGAACCATGATGAACGTGAACTTGTGCTCACAATGGGTACGTCCTTTATGTCATTTTCATTTACTATATTACTTGCTGCTCGCTTTCATTTACGACCTCTTTGCATGTGTTCTTCACCCATTACTATTCAACTGTCATCCCTTAGGCAACTCGCACTACAAACAAGAGGTGGAGAAGGTGCTCGAGGAACTGAGAGCGAGAAACAAAGATGGCGCAGAATACCTTGAAAAAATCCTGAGGGAAAAATAGCTTCGATCGTATGACAAGGGTAAACGATATGGTCACATGACAACGAACTTGGCTGAGGCAGTGAACTCATCACTGAAGGGAGTGCGACAGTTGCCTATCACTTCCATTGTCAAAGAGACCTACTATCGTTTGGCTACCCTATTTGCAACCTTGAGAAGACAAGCAACTGAGTACATGGCAGGTGGACACATAGTTCATCTGGATTTCCGCACAAAACTACAAACTCAATTGCAACAATTTAGACAGATGACTGCAACTCTCTTCTCGCGAGAAGGACACAAGTTTCGTGTTTCAGAATTTTCCAGACGGTTGGAAGGCATTCAGCACAACGCGTACGTGGTAGATCTGAGGGCAAGAACCTGCGAGTGTGGAATATTCCAAACATTCAAATACTCGTGCGCACACGCCATTGCTGCTTGCGCAAACCAACGGATACAATACATGCAACTGGTTGATCCGATATACTTACTCCAAACGGTGTTTAAGGTTTACGAAAAAGAGTTTCCTCCAATCGAAAATGAGGTTGATCTGAATGTCGTGGACACTAAACCAACCATACGCCCAGATCCAGCACTACTAAGAGACAAAGGACGTCCACGGTCTACACGAATACACTGTGCCGAGGATATGGTCGAACATCGAGAAAAAACCGGATAAAAGAAGTGTTGTAGTGTATGTAAAAATCCTGGACACACAAGGACTAAGTGTCCTAATCGCTCGGCCCCTCGTCTTAATTAATTCTTTGTAATTTGTTTATGCGAGTTCGCCCATAACTATCGATCAATAAAATCAGTCTAATTCGTTTTATAAAATATGTCATCTTATATTTTCAATCATTCAAAAAAAATATGCTAGGATAGCGTTTTCGAAGCAAATTTAAGTCAGTGTAGAATGGACGAAAATTGACCGTGTTGGTGTCATACGATAGAGAATTTCCACTACTACAACCCCAAACTCAATGTTTGCTAAAAATTTACGATTTATACGTATGAAATTCTGCTCGAACATGCCTATCGACATTTGTTTAAAGGCAATTTCATTCAAAAAAGGATGATAGCATAGGGTTTTTGAAGCCATTTTAAACCATTTTAGAATGGGTGGAAATTGACTGTATTGGTGTCATACGATAGAGAATTTCCAGTACCACGACCCCAAACTCGATGTTCGCTAAAAATATACGATTTACAAGCCCGAAATTGGGCTCGAACAGGCCTACCCACCCTTGTTTTTCAAGCCAAATTCGCACAGACCTCGCGTTCTGCATAACGCGATGTCTGTGCGATATATTCAGCCGCCCTTTCAAATTCTCGGGAACCTCGCGTTCTGCAAAATGCGACTTTCTGAAAAACCGTTAATTCAAACAACGAGGCGACGTAGATAGACCTCGCGCTCTGCAGAACGTGATTTCAAACCTCGCTTCCCACAGAACGCGAAGTTTAACTACGTAGCAAGTTTGGGGGTATTTTTTCAAATATTTGTTGGAGGGAGCTAAAACCCTATATAATTATTAAAAAGGGTGTTTGCCCCAAATTAGCCCATATTCATATTTGTATAATTGTATTGATGTTTAACAATTGATGTTGTATTGAATGATACTTGATAAGTGAAAGGGACGTACGTCTTAAATCTATTCAAAAATCGAATTATTTATTTAATGCTTAAAAATACCCACTCTTAAAAGTTTAGAGTTATTACTTTTAACATGTTAAACATATTAGACACATCATTACATTCATTTCCGACTTTCAGATAACATTTAATAAAACAACTTTCGGATAACGTTTGTATAAATCAATTAACTTAAATTTATATTTTATTGAGAAATAATTTCGTCCCTCGCCAAAAATGCACTAAATACGGTTTTTTAGTCCATAAAATTGATTAAATTGACTTTTTGACCGACGTTGACCGTTACAGTCCTGACGTGGCAGTTAACAGTGATGACGTGACAGTCCATGATGCTGACGTGGTTGTCAACGGTACTGACGCGACAGTACACGTGGGATGATAACGTGGCAGGAGGGGCTGAATTAATTATTTTAACCGAATTCAAAGGCATAATTGATTTTTTCCCGAGTTTAGGGGCGTAATTAAAAATTCAATAACTTATTTAATCTTTAAGCTAAAAAAAATAAAAACTATTACTATTTAAATAATATTTAAATATTCATAAAATATTAAAAAATATAAAACACCGTAATGAATTAAATATAAGTAAAAACATTAAAGTTATAAATATAAAAAATTAAAAAATATTTATAAACTATTGGAGAATCTTTCGATTGTTTCTCGTTATGCTATGCGTATTAATGTTCCTTGAACATATTTTCAATTGAGACATCCTTGTATTAAAGTATTATTAAGTCAAAATTCACTTTCATTTCTCTACATCAAATATTAATGAGCATCATTTTGATTTAAAAAAACGAAAAAAAATTGAATTCTATTGTTACTCTAGTATAATGTTGATTCCACTAAATTTCTTTTATGGAATAGTAATACTCAAAGTGACGAAGTCGAATTTTTTTCTATAAAAGTGTTTAATTTTTTAATACTTTATAAAAAAAATATTTAGTTTTTACATTAAATTTTATCATTTTTTAATTTATAATATATTTTAATTTTTTATATAATTTTTGTTTTCAGTAACTTTTAGAATATTTTATTTATTTTTATTAACTTTATGAATTTTTATAAAATAAATTAAAAAATATTTTGATCTTCTGTGAGATTCTTCACATTGTTTTTTTAATTATCCTCACTTAATAAAATTATTTATCTAGTTTTAATATTTTAAAATTTTAATAATTTCATAAATTCTTAGTTTTTCAACTTAAATATTATATAAGTTATCGAACTTAGGAAAAAATCAATTATGCCCCTAAACTTAGGAAAAAATCAATTATGCCCTCGAATTTGGTTAAAATAATCAATTCAGCCCCTCCTGCCACGTCATCATCCCACGTGTACTGTCACATCAGCACCGTTGACAACCACGTCAGCATCATGGACTGCCACGTCATCACTGTTAACTGGCACGTCAGCACCGTAATGGTCGACGTCGGTTAAAGGATCAATTTGATCGATTTCATAGACTGGAGCGCCACATTGAGTGCACTTTTCGGCGAATGGCGAAATTGCATTTTTAGGTCGAACACAGGGGCAAAAGTACCCTTTTAGCCTAAATTTAAATACCGATTTTCGCCTCGAGAATATTATTGTAACATTACTTAATAAAAAAATTAATTTTTTTTAGAGACATAAGATATGAAATCTTCGCGATTATATCATGCAACAACATGAGTAATATTAAGTAATAATATATTGTGAGCCGTTTTAAGAAATTTTTGAATTTTTGTTGTAGTTGAAATTATAATGCATTTACATCTAATACATTTGATTTAATGATATATAAAATGTATAATATTCTTTTATCTCTCTTTACCATTTATGTTTTTATGCCACAAATGGCATGGTTGGAGCATGTGGTCAACTAGCATATAAGTAGTGAGGAATCACAAAGTAAATAAAGATGGCATGCCACCTCTCGCAAACAATTCTCCATGAAATTTAATAAAGTTGGCCTATCTAATCAAAAGAAAACTGGATTGTAAGTAATAAAGTTGTCCTAGCTAACTCATGAGTTTCTCTGTTGATCATCTAATAAGTCTATCAGAATGACACATGTTGAAACATTGATTTCGACTTTAAACAATCAATAACAAAGAACTAAATTCAGAAACATAACCATAATCAGTGTTCAATGCATCAATTACTTCAAGACAACCGAATTCGGTAATGATGTGAGCATAGTTCAAATATTTTAGCCACAATAAGGTCTCCCTTATAGACATGACTTCATACAAAGTTCATCATATAGAAATGACACATGCTCCAATTTACCATTTTAGCATAAGTTGTTTCACTAGCAAGTAACGGGCCTAACAACATTTTGCTTTTAGAAGAATTTGGGCTTCTTTTATTGGAAAATTAATAAGCCCATTTTCTATAGAAGAGGCCTAGCCCAACTATTCCCCTCTCCAAACCTAATAATAATTCTCTCAACTTTCAATGTTCTAATTCTGTTTACAGTCCCTGTATTATTCACACATTTGAGATATCGTCCCTACTATCAAAGTGTACGATATATATCCTTCGAGATTTCTCCAGTTCCACGTTTTTGCCTTTCTGCAACTGAACCGGTTCAAATTCTTCGTCTTCTTCACAAACCATGAGCAACAGCAATCCTCCAAAACCCGTCTTTTTAACCAAAGCCCAGCGCGAACAGTTAGCTCTGCAGCGCCTGGAGGAGCAACGCGCCCAACAGAAACGCCGCCTCGAAGACCTCCACCGCCCCGCCACTGGCCCCACCGCCACCAACAACAACCGATCCGATTCCACCTCCTCTAAACCCTCCTACGATTCCGACCGCCGCGACCGCGAACGCCAGCGGGAGAGGGATCGGGAATCCGAGCGGAGGAACCGGGAACGCGAGCGGGAGGAGGAAGCCAAGGCTAGAGAACGGGCGAGGTTGGAGAAGTTAGCGGAGAGGGAAAGGGAAAAGGAACTGGAGTCGATTAAAGAGCAATACCTCGGATCGAAGAAGCCCAAGAAAAGGGTTATTAAACCTAGCGAGAAATTTAGGTTTTCTTTCGATTGGGAAAACACGGAAGATACTTCGAGGGACATGAATTCTTTGTATCAAAACCCTCATGAGGCTCAGCTTTTGTTCGGGAGAGGGTTTAGGGCTGGAATGGATCGGAGGGAACAAAAGAAGCTGGCGGCTAAGAATGAGAAAGAGATGAGAGATGAGATTAGGAAAAAAGATGGGGTTGAAGAGAAACCCGAAGAAGCTGCGGCCCAGAGGTTAAAAGAAGAAGCAGCGGATACCTATGATACTTTCGATATGAGGGTCGATAAGCATTGGTCCGATAAGAAGCTCGAAGAAATGACTGAACGAGATTGGAGGATTTTCAGGGAAGATTTCAATATTTCCTATAAAGGGTCCAAGATTCCGCGCCCCATGCGGAGTTGGAGCGAGAGTAAATTGACTCCCGAGTTGTTGAAAGCAGTGGAGAGAGTTGGATATAAGAAGCCTTCACCTATACAAATGGCTGCCATTCCTTTGGGATTGCAGCAAAGGGATGTGATTGGGATTGCAGAGACAGGGTCAGGTAAGACTGCAGCTTTTGTTTTGCCTATGTTGGCTTATATATCTAGATTGCCTCCTATGAGTGAAGAGAATGAAGCTGAGGGGCCTTACGCTGTTGTCATGGCCCCGACTCGTGAACTTGCTCAGCAAATTGAGGATGAAACTATGAAGTTTGCACATTATTTAGGTATTAAAGTTGTGTCGATTGTCGGTGGTCAGTCGATAGAGGAACAGGGTTTTAGGATTAGACAAGGGTGTGAGGTTGTTATTGCTACGCCTGGTCGTTTACTGGATTGTTTAGAGAGGCGGTATGCAGTGTTGAATCAGTGTAATTATGTGGTTCTGGATGAGGCTGATAGGATGATAGATATGGGTTTCGAACCCCAAGTTGTGGGTGTATTGGATGCTATGCCGTCTAGTAATTTGAAACCGGAGAATGAAGATGAGGAGCTTGATGAGAAAAGGATTTATCGGACTACTTATATGTTTAGTGCTACGATGCCTCCAGCTGTGGAGCGGCTAGCTAGGAAGTATTTGAGGAATCCTGTTGTGGTCAATATTGGTACTGCTGGAAAGGCTACTGATTTAATTTCTCAACATGTGATCATGATGAAGGAATCAGAGAAGTTTCATAGATTGCAGAAGTTGCTCGATGATCTTGGGGATAAGACTGCGATTGTGTTTGTCAATACTAAGAAGAATGCTGATACTATTTCCAAGAATCTTGATAAGGTTGGTTATAAGGTAACGACTTTGCACGGTGGAAGGTCACAGGAGCAGAGGGAAATCAGCCTTGAGGGTTTTAGGGCCAAGAGATTCACTGTGCTTGTCGCTACAGATGTTGCAGGGCGTGGAATTGATATCCCTGATGTGGCTCATGTCATAAACTATGACATGCCTGGTAATATCGAAATGTATACGCATCGTATCGGAAGAACGGGACGTGCAGGGAAGACTGGTGTGGCCACAACATTTTTGACTCTCCACGACACTGATGTCTTCTTTGATCTCAAGCAGATGCTCGTTCAAAGCGGCAGCCCTGTGCCTCATGAACTGGCAAAGCATGAAGCCTCTAAGTTCAAACCAGGGTCGATTCCTGACAGACCTCCTAGGCGCAACGACACTGTTTTTGCTCATTGAGAAACTCTTGAGTTCTTTTATTGGTATGTAAAACTTGAATACCCTAATTTACTCAGCTGTACCATGGTATTTTAGTTGCCAAAGTATCGACATTTCTGCTTACAAGTGATTGCTTTTGCACTTTTGTTTTAGCATTTGAAAGTGGTAGTTGCTGCTACAATTGTTAAATAGTCACTAGAGGGGGATTACTTGAATTATTTTTAATTTCAGGTCTTTGATTGCCATTATATATCTTCTCTGGGATTGTAACATTTATAACTGCTATAATGATATGTGGCTTGTTAGGCTGTTTATGCATGCAAACTTTTAATTTTGATATTTGGCTTGGAATGGAGAGAATTCAGTTTAGGATTTGGGAGGTAAAAACTTTGATACACAGGCCGTGTAAAGTTTATATGTGCTTTTTAGCTTTAGGGTTGGGGTTTTAGTTTAGGGATTTAGGTTGTATGGTTTAGAATTTAAGATTAGTGTTTAGAATTTAGGGTATAGGTTTTATGGTTTAATTTTTTTAGGGTTAGGTTTAGAAATTTAGAATTTAGGTTTTATAGTGTAAATATGCAGGCTTGTGTAAAATTAGTTTTATACAACTTTTGTATCAAATTTTTACCCTAGATATATAGGGAAAATATTTGATGTGCCGGTGGTGGCAAACTTGTTTTTCATAAGCTGGTTCAATTTAAGGTTTAGGGGTTTAGTTTAGGGTGTAGGTGGTAGGGTTTAAAATTCATGATGTATGGTTTTAATTTAGGGTTTAGGTCGTAGGATTTAGAATTTATGGCTTATGATTTTATTTTAGGGTTTTAGGACTAAGGTTTGAGATTTTAATTTTTTATAATGAAATTAGCCATGCTTGTGGAAACTTGTTTTCCACTACCAGTACATGGTATAATTACTCATATATATGTTTGTATATGTATATGTATGTATTATAGTTTGATATATATGAATGACATTAGTGGTTTGCATGACAATTTGAATGACTATGCCTTCATTGCTTATCCTTGTGAATTTAGGTTAACTAATGGATGAACAATAATTCCAACGTAGATAAAACTTGGACAGCAAGCAACTTTAACCTAAATAAAAGTAAACATGGTCAACAATCAAGGTTTGCTATTAAAACCTGCCATACATTTTGAACAGTCTTCAGTACCCACATATTTGCCTCTTGCAATTAACCAAAGCCAAGTCTTTCATCTTCTTCTAAAACATACCTTGAACAACAACAATCCTCCAAAATGTGTTTCTAATCAAACCCCAACTCGAACAATTTGCTCCCCGGTGCCTCAAAGAACATTGCTCCTAATGAAGACCTCTGTCATTCAAGATCAACGCCTAACGAAGACCTCTGCCATTCAAGATCAACGATAGAGAGACAGAATTGAAAAGGCGATTCTCCTTCGATTGGGAAAACATGCAAGATACGTCGACAGACGTACGATTCAAGTGCAATTATAGAGAGAGACATAGTAAAAAAAACTGATTCTCATTCGATTCCGAAAACATGCAAGATACTTGGAGAGGCATGGATCCTTTGTACCGAGGTTTGGGAGATGATTTAGTGTTGGATTGGATGGGAGAGAACAAAAGGAGCCTTAAGAGGGTCGATTTTTCAGTGTCTATGTTGGACTAATTGGTAGTTGATAATATTGATTCCTACTTGGACAAAAATTCAGATTCAAATCTCGGTTTAAAGTCCATTTTAATTCTTTAAAAAAAGATTTAGTAATTTTTTTCAAACAGTCATCATTTGGAAAAAAAAAACACAACAATTTGTAAAAAAAAAAAAACCCATCATTTTAATCATTAAAATTACTGACTAATTTACAAATTCCATTCAAATTAATCGTCTGGACAACAGACAAATTCCGAAGGATATATTAGAAAAAAACTGCTTTTTCAACTACCGAACGTCTCTTTCTCTTTTTGTCTTTCTGGTCCTTCCACGCTAATATATAAAACCAATTCAAAAATGGCATTCGATAATGCAGCTGACTCTCCAATTTTGTACTATTTACCACCCCTTTCTCCCAAAACAATCATCAACCCAAAGCTGCTGCTACTACTTACTGCTACTGCTGTTGTTTGCTGCCTTTGTGAGTTTTGGAGGTCTGGGTATGGCGGAAACAGAGAAGCCGATAGAGATAATAGCCATGGAAGCTCTGGGAAAAGGCTTTGACATAACTGGAGATTTCAGGTTGAAATACGCTAAAGGAACGAGGTTGGTCGTGCTCGATGAAACCAATAAAAGAGACATTGTGTTTCCAGGTGCTGGTTTTACTGTCAAAGCTGTTTCTCAGGATATTCGTCTTGATAAAGGCGATCGTATTCGTTTCAAATCTGATGTTCTTGAATTCAACCAGGTCTGTTTATATTTCTTTTCTTTTCTGTGTTTAAAGTATATTTTAGATGAATATCCAGCTCTGGGATTCTGCTCAAACTTGATTTGATTTGCTTCACTTCCTTGATTCACCCATGCATTTGTTTTTGTTTTGCTTTTTCATGGTTTGGGTCAAAAGCAAAAGGAGATAATACTATTCTGAGATGGCCAACTTGTATTCTAAAATTACTTAAACTTGTGGGTTTTGAAAGGTGTAAAATTTTGACTTTTGTTTATGTTTTCAAAAAAATAGCTACTAGCTTGTTATATAAAATCAATTTGGTGAATGCTTCTTGGGAATGGTGGGGATGAAATTGAAAAGTAAACTCTGTGTCACATGTGGATTTTGTTTATTCCCAATCTTTTGACTGAGGGCGCACCTTTTGTATCAGCTTCTAAGTATTAGAATTGGAAAAGAAAGCTATATTACAATTTGCAATTTGATGATACATTTTGTTAGGAAAAGAAATCTGGGTTTTATTTGCATGGATTACTAGATTTGTGTTTGGTTTTGATCACTCTTCAACACCTTTACTTGCATGTTGGATGTACCGGCATGGGTATGCTTCATGTTTTCTTAAGTTGTTTTATGTACTGAACAACACAATTCTCCTATATCCATGTTTGAATATGTTCCATTGGGGGAAACGAAGAGTTGTAATAACATGGGGATAAACAAAGAAAAGTCATACATAGACTAATTGTGTAAGAGGATAACTTTAGCTATAGGATGTCAGAAATGGGTACTTCCGGGAAAATGAGTTGTACTAACATAGGGATAAACACTAAACAGATTCTAATATCTGCAGGGATGGAACCGGGATCAAAAACTAGGATGGGACGACTTGGTTAACTTCAAAAGAACAAGGACCTATTAAGTATTTAAACTAAAAAATTTGGGGGGAGGGGGGGGGGGCTCCCAAGCATAGTGTAGTTCTGTCCCTGAATATCTGCTCCCTGATCTAGGAACTCTACTGATTGAGAATAATGGCTGATTTTAGTCATATAGCTAGTGCCTATTATACTGAAAACTCTTTGACAAATTACACTTAAAATTCCTAATATTCAATTACTTGGAGGGAGTTCTACAGTAACCTTAACGATGAAGAAATTGGAAAAAAGAAGGCAGGGTTCAATTTGAAACTATCTAGAACTATGCAGTTTGTTCAACGGTGTACTTGCTAGGAGCCATAAATGCCTTTTAATAGATTTATTTGGTGTTTTATTGATGTTTTACCTTACATTGTCTTCCAATCTTGTTTCTCTTACAGATGTCCGAGTTACTTAATCAGAAGTCTTCGATACAAGGAAAAGTTCCTTCGGGGTATCTTAACAGTATTTTTGATATGACTGGAGACTGGCTTCATGATGCTGCAGACACCAAAAATCTTGCTTTCGATGGTTACTTTATTTCTTTGTATCATTTACACCTTACATCATCTCCGCTTGTACTAAACAACAGAGTTAAGAAGTCTGTTCCGCCACAATGGGATCCAGCAGCATTGGCTAGGTAGCTTTTCGATATATCATTTGTGCAATATCTTGCATTAAGACCATCATACATGAATGATTATGTGACTGTACGCATAGCATAACTAATAATGTATGAGCTGATATATGCCTTTTCAACTTTGTATCATAAAGTATTACTTTCTCATAATTTGTATTATGCAGGTTCATCCATACATTTGGGACACACATAATAGTTGGCATGGCTATTGGAGGTCACGATTTAATATGCGTCAGACAAAACAATTCCTCTACAATTCCTACGTCCGACCTCAGAGGATATTTGGAGGATCTCGGAGATGTTATGTTTTCAGACAGGAATAGCCCTCCATTACTACAGAGAAAATCGAGAGAGGGCAAGCAAAAAGTATTAGCACCTCACTGAAATTTAAGGTCTCTTTCTTCTTTTATTAAGTAAACATCGATATTGTTTCTAAATGCCGTTTATTTATGTAGATGCCCGATGTCTTTAACCACATTTTGCAGTCAAACTCCATGCAGTTGGCCAGCATTGCAGAAACATCAAGCAAAGATGTGAGTCTAGAATTTGTGATTTTCGTTTAAATAATAATTACAAACCATGAATTATTGATTTTCCTTTGTTTTTCAACTTGAACAGGGACTCACTATCATTTGTTCGAAAAGAGGTGGAAATGTGTTCTTGCATAGTCACTCTAACTGGCTTCAGACAGTACCTACTAAGCCAGAAGGAATTTTGTTCAAATTCATACCAATTACTTCTCTTCTGACCGGGATTCCCGGAAGTGGGTATCTTAGTCATGCAATCAACTTGTACCTTCGTTGTAAGTATTCAATTGCCTGACTGTGTTAATCTTATATTCATCTACTTTTATGTGATCATGAGGTTCTAACTTGTTGAATCTGTATGTAGACAAGCCTGCTCCCAAGGATTTACGGTATTTCTTGGAGTTTCAAGTTCCGCAACAATGGGCACCTATGTTCTCCGGCCTGCCACTTAGGCACCAGACCAAAAAAACTTCTTGCCCCTCCCTGCAATTCGCTTTTTTGGGTCCTAAGATGCATGTCAACCCTATGCAGGTGGTCATACAACCTATAAATCATTATCTTACAGCTTCCCTGTTTTATTTATTTTCTTGCAGCCTGCATTGTTATGTTTTTTCTTTCATGTTAAACAGAGGAGTCATAAGAACCAAAATCTGCAATTCATGATGTTGGAGCGGGAAAACAAACTAATTATTTCCTTTTATGTTCTTGTTATGAACAATGCACTAGATAACTTAGAATCATATGATAGCATATGATGCATTTATAGATTTCTAAGTAGATATCGTTCGATGTGCAAATATAGGTTTAAATTGTTTGACCCCTTGAGTATTGCTGCCTCGTCTAATTTATTGGAGTTCATCCTTTAGTATGTTATGATGCATTTTGCTGCCATGATTCATCCGTTTTTCTGTTGTTACTGTTCGATAAACTTAAAACAATTCTCTGTTGTTCTGTTTCAGGTTTCAAGTGATTTAAAACCAGTAGTTGGCGTCCGGTTGTACTTAGAAGGTAAAAAATGCAACCGGTTAGCATTACACGTACAACATCTCTCGAGTCTTCCGAGTATAATGTCATTCCCATCAGGCAAACCTAGCCAATGGCGAGGTTCTGATGACTATACGTCCAACGATCAATTTCTAGAGCCAGTCAGATGGAAACGATATTCGCATGTATGCACATCCGCCATTAAGCATGATCCTAACTGGTTGCAAGAAGTTTCAGGTGGTGTTTTTATCGTAACCGGCGCACAGCTGCTCAGCAAAGGGAAGTGGCCGAAGACGGTTTTGCATCTCCGTCTGCTTTACACTCATATACCCAACTGCACAATCTGGAGGACCGAGTGGGGGGCCGCACCCGAAACTTCCCGTAAGGACAGTTTTCTCACGAATCTAAGCATGACTTTTTCGTTCACGACGGCTACGAACGAACAACAGAAACAAGCTCCAACTGCACTTAATTCGGGTGTGTATCCTGATGGTCCACCGGAACCGATTCGATCAAAAAAGCTGCTGAAATATGTTGATGTATCTGAGGTTGTGCGAGGTCCACATAATGCTCCGGGACATTGGTTGGTAACTGCAGCTAAACTAGTCAATGAGAGTGGAAAGATTAGCTTACAAGTTAAGTTTGCGTTGTTGGATTATCCATGAAATTTTCAGCTTTTTTCTTTTCTTTTCTGTAACGAGAAAATTTCAGGTTTTGTTGTAGATATAGATTGAGATTTATATACTTTAGCATATAAAAGAAAACAAAATTGAATTAATGAACCATCTGATTGGTTCTAGTAGAAAAGGGTTGTTGTTATTTTTAAGAAATCTGTGTTCGAACAATGTATTTGTTAGGTATGAGTGTGTTATCAAAGAGCTAAGAAAAATAGCATATACTACCAATTTAGAATGATGAAATGTGTCTAGTCACGAATATATGAATGTGCTAGATGAATCTTATTGGATTAGAGACTTTTAGTTCATTGAGTTTACATCAACTTATCAACTGTCTGATTGTCTCTTAATTTAATGATTCTATTCTTGTATTTTATGACATGAGAAAGATACGATTAACTTTAATGCGACTAACTAAAAATGGACAATCTTTTTTTACTTTTTAAATTAAAAATCTCTACTCGATTAAACCCGATCCAATTAAATTTGGACTACTTCGTTTACTTTTAATATATTTCTTATAGGACACCAAATTAGTAGCCCAAAAAATTAGGCATGACCGCATTAAGCCCAAAGCCTAATTTAATAAGGGAACCAGGTGGTTCCCGTCTCCCGGTTTGCCTACATTTTACACTTCACTGTTCTCACTTGGCTTGTTTTCTGCTTCACGAAAGTTCTTCACTTTCCTCAGAGCTAAACCATTTTCACAACACATTGTTCTGTTTTGCTTCCAATTTTCTTCTCCCAAGCTTTCATTCACCACACCCTTTGGTAGAATTTTCATGATATGGGCGTTTTCTATGAGCTAGCAACAGTGCTCTCAACATGTTTGATTTTATGCCTCAAAGAGTTTCACTTGTTGTTACTACCATAACCTTCACTTGAAAAAGTCTGTAGAGCGATAATGTTGCTCTCTGTCTTTTGCCGAAGCGATAATTTCCTCAGCTTCAACTTCCTTCAATCACCAAACCCATATTTCTTTACCCTTAGAAAATCCAAGAAAAGCTTTCAAAACATTTATAATAAACCCCATAGTTTCTCTCTTTCAGTTTCGTGTTCTTCTATCAAAATTGTTCGGAGTGCTCCACTAGACAAGCACGTAGTGAAGCAAAACAAAATCCGTTTCGTCAAAAGCTGAAAACTTTGCTACTTTCCAAGCCGAAACACTTCATTCCGGTCCACATTCTCGCTAAATGCCGTGC
The DNA here is from genome assembly GCA_958450335.1 of Hibiscus tridactylites. NCBI lineage: Eukaryota > Viridiplantae > Streptophyta > Magnoliopsida > Malvales > Malvaceae > Hibiscus > Hibiscus tridactylites. Next base: position 24,022,279 of record OY288273.1, on the reverse strand, counting down.
TTACCTATGTGTCCACAAGCCTTGTTCCATTCTCTCGATGATCTATCGCTACCCCATGATTTTCAAGCTCTTTACTATCCCCATGCCACCTACTCCATTAAACGCTACGAAATCGGGATACCAACTTTGTGTTCGTTTAACACCTGCTGCTAAATCCCTCGCCATGCAAGAATTGAATCTTAAGTCGGCTATGTCGGGTTTCTTGGCAAACAAGTTACAGAAACTTCTCTTGCTTTCTTCTCATCGTCGGCTTCTTTTGTCCAAGATTGTTCACACTTACTCCACATCTTGGGTTATCTCCAAATTTTCGGTCCTGGCTTTGTAATGATCATCCGGATAAGTTTAAGATCGTAGATACCTCGTATGGCAGGGCGCTTGAGTTTGTGAATTGGGACCCTGAGTTAGCTGTTCCATTGAAGTTTCCTCCGATGGACCGTGGGTTGATTGTCGATAGGCCTTTGAAGTTTAAACAATTGAAACTTCGGAGAGGGTTGAATTTAAAGCGACATGAAGTGCCTGATGTTTGTCCTTATAATACGTCTTTGGAAGACTTTGCAAAGTCATCCATTGAGGCTGAGAATAGAGCTTGTGGAGTATTGAGAGAGGTGTTGGGGATGATGGTTGAGAAGCGGACATTAATAGACCACTTGACACATTTCAGGAAAGACTGGGCTACCGAACAAGTTGAGAGCAATGATTGTGAGACACCCGGAGTTGTTCTACGTGAGTTTGAAAGGATGAGGGATTCGGTTTTCTTAGTCGAAGGGTTCGATGACAAGGGAGTACTTTTGGAGAAAGATGAAAGTTTAGTGATCAGAGATCAACTGATGATTCGACGTGAGAAGAAGAGAGCTAGAATTTACGGTGCAATTGATGGCGACCATGATAACAACGATAATGTTGAAGTTGAAGATGCCAATTATGACGATGGATTCGAGAATTTGTTCGATTCTGAATATTCGGACCTGGATTTTGACTTTCCTGATGATGATGATGATAGTGAGAACAGTATGGTGTATGCTAATGGAGGAAATGCAGAGTTTTAGACTGCTGATGTTCCCTTTGCTTCCAATGGGAATTTTGGTGATGGCAATAGAGATTCAGAACCTTGGTAATGATAATTGATTGTGCATGTTGTAAATATGTGCAAGTAATTAGGGGTAAACGAGACACGTGTGCTCACAAGCTATTCGAGTTTGTCTTGAAAGAATTTCGAATTTGATCCGGTCATTGTTGAGTTGAGTTCGAGCCATTTTATATGCTGAATTGATGTATGTTACTAATATTTGATCCCAGCAGCTAGTGGGTTTAATCGATTAATTAGAGATATTATATTTTTATACCGTGATTCGAAGTTGAAATACATACAAGATGAAATAATATGAATATTCTTGGCCACTAGTCCAATTAGTTGATCTCCAAAAATTGACATTTAATTTCGAACATCAATATTACTTTTATAAATATAACAATAATAATTTTCAAAAATTGATCAGAAACAAAATTGCTTACGTGGTTAATACACATTGGCTCTTTGACTTGTTTCTCACGACAGTTTTCATTTCCTTTGGGAAGTTTCGAAGTGGGGCCGACCTAATAATTGTTCTCTTTTAGAAAAAAGTAAACTACACAGATGACCACTGAATTTTTTCGTAAGTTTGATTCCTCTTGGAATCAGAAATAAGGTCCTAGGTTTGATTCCTCTTTGAAGCAATCTCCATATTTAAATTGATATGTTATATAAATATAGAGGACTAAATGTGTAATTATACCAATTTTTTAAAATAGAACCATTTAAATAGTTGTGTGGTGCATTTGCTGAAAAAAATAATATAATGGTCGTTTTGACACCAAACCCAGTTCAGTGGTCATCTGTGTTGTTTACCCTTTAGAAAATTAAGGGAATAAAAATAAGGGTAAAGTATACCAGTGGTCACCAAATTTTTAAGGCGCGTTCATTTTGGTCACTGAACTTTTAAAATTTTTATTGGGGTCACCCAACTTTCATTTCGCTTTCATTTTAATCTCTCCCGTTACCTTTCGTTAAAAGATGCTGACGTGGTTCGTTAATTTTTCTTTAAGTCCCACATGAACTCTTCTCTTTCTTCTCCTTCTTCTCCTCCTCCTCCAAATTCATGTGAAATGCTCAAGAGTTGCTCTTTCATGGCTATTGTGCACTTTGTCCATTACATGTTTTAGTGCACGACTGTTTACTCCCATTCTTACAAGTGCAGCCTTTAAATTCTCCTCACTGTAGTGTAAAAATAGTAAGCAACATAACATGTAAAATAGAGCGAAGAAGCCCATATAATAACTGCTTAAACTCAATTCAGGGACACTAGCTAAGGTTTTCCAAGAGGAACATCGCCCCACAATAAAGCCTAGCAAACTAAATTGCAAAAGAATCGTCGTGTTTTAAAAAATATTATGGGTTGAAGGAGCTTTTGCTGCATTTGTTTTTTTCTCCACGTTTCTCTTGCTGAACCCATTGTTGTTTTTGGTGTGCAAGGCCCTGTTTCATTCCCCATTTCTACTCCAATCTCTGCTTCAATGTCTGCTTTCTCTCCCGGTATTTATTCTTTGGACTTATTCTCTTAAAATTTTAAATTTCAAAAAATAAACCACGTATCTCGGTGCATTTAATATTTTGAGCGTGAACTTTTTACTTGGTGGAAGTCGACATCTCAGTCACCACAGTCTTTATGATTGTTTTTTTTTAATTATTTTGGTGATGAAAATATTGTCCTGTTTTATCTCTGTTTAATTCTGAAATTTCATAATCTCTTAGATTTCTTTTGTGTTATGCTAAAAAACAACAAAGATTCAACTTGGAAGTGAGGAGCACGGAAAAATAGATCCACATAAAAAAATATTAACAGCTCTCATTGATACTTGCTCCTCCTTCGCTGCAATTGTCTCTTCTTTATTTTTTTATGAGTTTATTACAAGAAGAATTCGAGCAAATCTTCTAAAAATAGTGTTAAGAGCTCAGGTATTTTTATTTTGAGCCCAAACCCACTTCTTTTCTTTTTTACTTTTTAGTTCTTGAATCTTGAGAGTTGGCTCTTTTTTGTACGAAGATGGTAAAAAAGGAATGGTTTGGCACCTTTTCAGGGTAAATTTAAGTCTATGAAGACGATTTGTAAGAGCTCATGTGGCACTCTAAGTGAAATTTGAAGAAGAAGAGGAAAAAGAAAAGTTTACGTTGGACTTAAAGAAAAACTAATGGGCCATGTCAGCCTATTAACGGAAGGTAACGTGAGGGATTAAAATGAAAGTAAAATAAAAATTAGGGTAAAATACACAGACGGTCACTGAACTTTGGTAAAAAAAAAACAAAATGGTAACTAAACTTTCAAAAATCACAAAATGGCAATTAAACTTTATGTTTTTATAACAAAATGGTAACTATACGTTAAATGCCGTTAAGTGGCTGTTATAAACTTTGGTATAATAATATATTTAGTCCTTCATATTTATACATTCAACCAATTTAATCCTAATTCGAAACAATTCACTAAATTTAGCCCTCGTTGTTTACGCATTCTTTCAATTTGGTCTTAAAGAAAAATTCCAAAGTATGGTAACATGATAAATAATTACAATTAAATTTTTATAGGAACTCAAAAACTCGACTCGACTCGAATCGAAAAAAATTCAAATAAATTTTGAGTTGTAAAATATGGCACGGCAACTCGAATAACTCGAAATTTTTTGACTCGACTCGATCGAACGCTCATCTCTATCTTAAGATATGACACATCAACACGAATAACTCGAAATATTCGAATATTTTAAATTATTTTTTCCTTTTAAATCGAATATTTTTTAAAATAAAATATTTAAATCACATCAAATATATAATAACTAATTTAAATATTCAATTCAATTTAAAAATATTCGATTTAAAAGAAAAAATGATTGAAAATATTCGAATATTTAATAACTATTTTTAATATTTTTCTTTTAAATATTCAAATATTTAATAACTACTTTAAATATTTATTAAATATTAGAATATTTTAAATCGAATATTTTTAAATTAAATCGAATATTTAAAGTAGTTATTAAATATTTGAATATTTAAAAGAAAAAATGATTTAAAATATTCAAATATTTCGAGTTAACGCGTCATATCTTAAGATAGAGGTGAGCGTTCGATCGAGTCGAGCCAAAAAATTTCGAGTTATTCGAGTTGACGCATCATATTTTACAACTCAAACTTTATTTGAAATTTTTTCGATTCGAGTCGAGTCGGGTTTTCGATTTCCTATAAAAATTTAACTAAATATTCGAATATTTTAAATCAATTTTTTTCTTTTAAATTGAATATTTTTAAATTAAATTGAATATTTAAATTAGTTATTAAATATTCTATGTGATTTGAATATGAAAATATTAAATATTCTATTTTAAAAAATATTCGATTTAAAAGAAAAAATCATTTAAAATATTCGAATATTTCGAGTTATTCGAGTTGACGCGTCATATCTTAAGATAGAGGTGAGCGTTCGATCGAGTAGAGTAAAAAAATTTCAAGTTATTCAAGTTTACGCGTCATATTTTACAACTCAAACTTTATTTGAAATTTTTTCGATTCGAGTCGAGTCGAGTTTTCGAGTTCCTATAAAAAATTAATTAAATATTCAAATATTTTAAATAATTTTTTTCTTTTAAATCGAGTATTTAAAGTTGTTATTAAATAATCAATGTGATTTAAATATGAAAATATTAAATATTCTATTTTAAAAAATATTCGATTTAAAAGAAAAAATGATTTAAAATATTCGAATATAGCGTTATTCGAGTTGACGCGTCATATCTTAAGATAGAGATGGGCGTTCGATCGAGTCGGATCAAAAAATTTTAAGTTATTCGAGTTGACGCGTCATATTTTACAACTCAAACTTTATTTGAAATTTTTTCGATTTGAGTCGAGTCGAGTTTTCGAGTTCCTATAAAAAATTAATTGTAATTATTTATCATGTTACCATACTTTAGAATTTTGCTTTAAGGATCAAATTGAAAGAATGCGTAAATAACGAGGGCTAAATTTAGTGAATTGTTTCGAATTAGGATTAAATTGATTAAATGTATAAATATGAATGACTAAATGTGTAATTATACTAAAGTTTATAACAGCCACTTAACGGCATTTAACGTCTAGTTACCATTTTGTTATAAAACATAAAGTTTAATTGCCATTTTGTGATTTTTGAAAGTTTGGTTATCATTTTGTTTTTTTTACCAAAGTTTAGTGACCGTCTGTGTACTTTACCCTAAAAATTAAGTGACCTCAATAAAAGTTTTAAAAGTTTGATGACCAAAACGAACGTACCCTAAAAGTTTGGTGACCACTGGTGTACTTTACCCTAAAAATAAAACATTACTCGTGAGTCGGGGGACAGCCAACTCAGTTAGTCGAATTAACTCAGAGATAACTCGTTTCGCTTTGGCTCTCTCTCTTCCTAGGTTTTTGGTTTATAAAACTTTGAGCTCTCTCTTCCAAAGCTCCCGAGGTTTTAACCCCCTCTGTTTTTTTTTTTCTCGCGTTTTCTCATCTGAGGCAGCCAGTTCTCTGATTAGGTACAGAAAGCAAAATCTCCGATTTTAATCTTCTTTCTCCCCGCCGTTCAAAACTATATATGTTTGATTTCAAAGACAAAAAAGTCAGAGTATTTTGCTTTGTTTAGTGAATTTGAAGATTTTATATTGTATGTTATTTGATTTAGTTTAACTTTGTTTTTTTAGGATTTTGCATTGTTAGCCTTTTCTCTCTGTTTTCCGCTCCTCTGTTTATTTTTGCTTTGTGGTATCATATGTATGATAAATATGCAGCTGCATGTGCATGTATTGCTGCTGTGTTTGTCTGTGATTGATTTGTTAGATTTTGCATTTCAATGTGATTATTTTCGGAGGAGGAGCTTGAATAATTGTAATTACTTGAAATACTTGCTTTTGTTTGAGTTAATCCTTTCATCGTTGTGCTAATATTTAATTTCAAATTGCAATAATGAAGGATAGGATTTGTTTTGAGCTTTTCTCCCCATGCATGCGTGAGGGAGAAGTGAACACTGAAGATTTTATTCAGGCGAAGTTTAAAATTTAATTTACTGTGGAATTAGCATTGAACTGTTCACGATTTAATATCTTTTATGTTCCTTAGTTGTTGGAAATTAGATTTATTATGTTCCTAGAACTGTCTGACTCACAGCCACACTGTTTCTTCTTAAATCTTTAGTTCCTTGTTGAATAAGCTCCTTCACAGCCTGTTAGCATCATTGACCTCAAACTCTGTATATTTCAATGGAAATGTGGAGCTTCTACTAACAGGAGTGATATCCCGCAGTCTCTTTCATTTACCTTTAGGTGTATACTTGATAAACATGCCATTGAGAACTTAGAATGTTTTCCAGAAATCAAAAAAATAAGCTGCTTCATATGGTACATATTGCATGTAAGGAAGTGTAAGCATAGCAATTTGGAATGCCTGCTTATTCTAATTAGTACTTTTCAATTTTAACCAAACACAGAATTTATGGAAGAATATAATCTGCAAAGCTAGTGTTTGCCTATGTATCCAAAGAGGTCTGGTCAAGGAGATGGGCCAATTACTAGGCCTGTGCGCTCAAGTGATAGGCTTAGGAGAAGGCCAAAAGTATACGGCCGACCATATTTGTATTACACTCCTACCGTCATTCGAAAGAAGAGCAAGACAAGGACAGCAGCTTCTCGCATTGCCAAAATGTTGCGCTCGGGGGATCGGCCGGTGCGTACTTCAAACAGCAATGTAAGTTCTACACTCTTGTTTGACTGTATATACCATGCTGATACTTGATAGTCTTTAAGTGGTTGTGAGAAAATTTTTAGGTCATCCTTTTTCAATGCAAAGATTTTCTAGGCTGTAGATAACTCATAATGCATCACACTACGGCTCTGGTAGCTTGTTGCTTTTGCAACTTAATTTTTGCTATTGCTTCTTGAAAAGCTGCTGCAAAGGAAATGTTAAAAAGCAGAGCCGAATTCATTCAATTTGAACCATATCTAAAATAGAACACCAATGCCTCATAATTCTTCTATATCAAATATTAATTTACACTCTTCGGAAATGTTGTTTGATTTCTTCTGAAACCAAAAGGCAAAAAACAGAAGGAGCAAGTTATTTTCTATGGCTGTAATTAAAGAAAAGAAACTGATTAGTGGACACTGATATTTCGCATCGTTTAATATACCTTTTATTGTGACATTTACTTTGTGCTGTGGCTGTATTATATTCATTTTCAGATACAAGTTCCTTCTGTGGCCTTTTAGATCAAAATGTAAATTCCTTTGCTCTCAATTATGTCAGGCATTGTTGTAGGAGGACATGTTTCATGTAGGTTTTCTTTAATAAGTTGTGCCTTTGCATGTTTTCATGTGATTGCCTCTTTCCATGAAGCTGATTGGATTAAATGACTCATTTTTCTATGAAATCTTGCATTGTGAATTTGATTCATTTTATTCATTGTCTTGTGCAGTCAGGCACAATCAATCTTCGGCGTTCATCCAGAAAGAGGAGGGTTTCTGTGAGTCTTGCCGGTTATACTGAGAGTTCCGGTTCAGGGGATGAAGACATGATGGTACCGTCCAAGTGTACAAAACTTTTGGAATTGGATTACTTTTCTCACATTTGATGAAACATAAATATTATCACATCACAAAAGTGTATTCCATAATTTCTCACTGTTTACTTTTCTCAGAGGCCTTCATATCGACCACTGAGGAACCGGGCTGCTAACAGTGTAAGTCAAGATGAGTCTTCTTCTCCCAAGCGGAAAAAGACCTTGGAGACTAAAGAAACTCCTCGACGTGAAGGATTACGCCCTCGTCGTTCAAAAGCAGTTGCAATTAAGCAGAGCAATTTTGATTACGATGACGAGCAAAGTACTTCGGAGGAGAAAGTTGGTGAAGATGAAACTGAAAATGGGAATGATTTAGATGACGAGGCTGCAGATGATGACCAAAATGATGCTGAAGATGAGGGTGATGAAGAGGCTGAGGGTGGAGATGACGAAGAGGATGAAGGTGATGATGAAGAGGGTGAAGAAGAGCAGGAAGGAAGGAGGCGATATGATCTTCGAAATCGCGCTGATGTACGCAGGCAATCTATGGATGAGAACAAGAAAAGATCTAGATCTCCTCGGAGGGTTTTGCGCCAAGGAATGGGGAGTAAGGTCAGCAGGGATGTTAGGAAGGGTGGCTCACGTGTCCATAAGCGTCATTGTCTAACAAGAGCTGATGATTCTGATGATTCTATTCTCGTGGATGAACTGGATCAAGGTCCTGCAATTCCTTGGGGCCGAGGTGGGAGCAGATCTGGACCATCTTGGCTGTTTGGGGGATTAGACACACATGGGGCAACAGCATGGGGATTAAATGTTGCTGCATCAGGTTGGGGTAATCAAAGTGATGCTTTTGCTACATTGACTTCTGGGATTCAGACTGCTGGACCCAGCTCTAAAGGTGGAGCAGATATTCAACCCTTACAGGTTGATGAAAGTGTAAGCTTTGATGAAATAGGTGGGCTTTCTGAGTATGTTGATGCTTTGAAGGAAATGGTTTTTTTCCCCTTGTTGTATCCCGATTTCTTTGCAAGTTATCACATCACTCCACCTAGGGGTGTTCTGTTGTGTGGTCCCCCTGGCACTGGTAAGACATTGATTGCCAGAGCTTTAGCAAGTGCTGCTTCAAAGGCAGGTCAGAAAGTCAGTTTTTACATGCGAAAGGGTGCTGATGTGCTTAGCAAGTGGGTTGGTGAGGCTGAAAGACAATTGAAACTTCTTTTTGAGGAGGCACAAAGGAATCAACCTTCCATCATTTTTTTTGATGAGATAGATGGGCTTGCTCCTGTGAGGTCTAGTAAACAAGAGCAGATTCACAACTCTATTGTTTCCACTTTGCTTGCCCTCATGGATGGTCTTGATTCCCGTGGACAAGTTGTTTTGATCGGAGCTACTAACAGGATTGATGCTATCGATGGAGCTTTAAGGCGCCCTGGGCGATTCGATCGTGAATTCAATTTTCCATTACCTGGCTGTGAAGCACGCACTGAAATATTGGATATTCACACTCGGAAGTGGAAGAAACCTCCTTCAAAGGAACTTAAAATGGAACTTGCAGCTAGTTGTGTGGGATACTGTGGTGCAGATTTGAAGGCTCTATGCACTGAAGCGGCTATTCGTGCTTTTCGTGAAAAATACCCTCAAGTGTACACTAGTGATGACAAATTTTTGATAGATGTTGACTCAGTGAAGATAAAAAAGCATCACTTTATTGAGGCCATGTCAACAATTACTCCTGCTGCTCAAAGAGGTTCTATTGTTCACTCTAGACCGTTGTCTTTGGTAGTTGCACCATGCCTGCAGAGACATCTTCAGAAAGCGATGAGCTATATATCTGACATATTTCCTCCCTTAACAGTTTTATCTGAGTTGACCAAGCTTTCTATGCTTTCATATGGATCAGCAATTCCTCTTATTTATAGGCCTCGACTGCTACTTTATGGTGGTGATGGTTCTGGCTTGGTAAATATTTGCATCCTCTTGATTTTTAGCAACTGTAATTATTGGAGCCAGAAACTGAACATACTTACTGATCTAGTTATACAGGATCACCTTGGACCTGCAATTTTACACGAGCTAGAGAAATTTCCTGTACATTCTCTTGGTCTTCCATCACTTCTTTCGGATCCTAGTGCAAAGACACCGGAGGAAGCGTTGGTGCATGTATTTGGTGAAGCAAGAAGAACCACACCGTCTATACTGTATATACCTCAGTTTAATCTATGGTGGGATAACGTGAGTGCTGCATGCATTGAGCAACTGTCAAATCTGTTTCGAATTTAAGTATTAGTTCAAATGAATGCACTTGCTTAAATGCATTTTTTATGTGCGCATATGGATTTTCCGGATCTTGTTTTTTACTCTTTTTTTGTATTTTCTTTTGTTCTCTAAGTTTGATGAATTTGTTGTTGCAGGCATATGAACAGCTAAGAGCTGTTCTGCTTACTCTTTTAGAAGAGTTGCCTTCAGACTTACCTATATTGCTACTTGGAACATCATCAACTTCACTTGCTGAATTAGATGGGAATCCCTGTTCAGTATTTCCTCAGCGTAGTGTGTATGTGTATCTGTTCCTTAAAATGACCTTTTATGCATTTCCACCATTCATTTTTGTGAATATTTGGGTATCAATGTTCACCTTTGCCAATTATTGTTCATAATCTGTGCTGGTTTATTGCTGTCACCTTGAAGTTTTGTTTTCAGTAATTAAACCATTATTGGTCTTTCATGCAAGTTACAGATCTTGTTGTGGCATACCATTGACATGTGATATGACATGTGAAACATCATAGATATGACATGTGAAACATCATAGATTCACACATTTTTCAAGAATTCAATGTATGAATAGAATGATATTCGTTTATTACCCTTTCTCTGTTTTGTCTTGCTTCTATTTGGGTAATATTCACGAAGAGGACCTTTTTTACCCAATTTGCCTGTAGCATTTATCTACACGTCTTTTTATTTATTAAAACTTAGTTCGATAATCATGTATTTAATTTTTATTGTCAGCTATCAATTGGACAAACCTTCGACTGAAGATAGATCTTTGTTCTTTGACCGTTTAATTGAAGCTGCATTGTCAGTATTGTTGGAGGCTATGACTAAAATGTCACAGGAACCAAAATCTCCTCCTGAACTTCCCAAGGCGTCAAAAGTGGCAAGTGGACCAAAGGTCTCAGAATTGAAGGCCAAAGTAGAGGCCGAGCAACATTCTATTCGCCGCTTACGCATGTGCCTTAGAGATGTTTGCAACCGGTAAAGTTACCACAGTCCTCATTATGTTTTGTAGTGTAATATTTAACTTAGGTGTCCTTTCCTTTATTGTTATTCCTTTCTCTTGGCAATGGAAACTCTGTGGAGCATATTTCAGTTGATTTGGGTGTAATTTTAGGACAAATAGTTGCTGGAAGTGGAACTCAGGTTTTAATTCTGAGTTAGAATTCTGCAGAATTGAAAAATATGAAAAAAATATATAACTAATGTTCGAGGATGACTTGAAGCTTTCCAAAGAACCATCCAAAGCTATTAGGTGTATTCCTGTAGAACTGTTCTGTCAAGTGAGCTTAAAAGATTTTTTTTAGTTTAGAAAATGAAAAAGCTTGTGAAAAAAATTATAAATTTATAATCATGAGAAAAGAAAAGAATAGAAAAGAAAATTAACTTTTCAAGATGTTGTAACGCTAATGTTTTGTTGTGGTGTGGTTTTTGCCTCCTTGTGGTATCGTTGTTGGATTTTCCAAGATGGTTCATGAATTCGTTTTGGTTCATAAGATATCCTTTCATGCGACCCTTATTTTTATGACTTATATTTTCCCTTCCCCTTTTTAAACCCGCTTTATCTCCAACGTTGGCATAGGATGGGCTTGTAGGTTTTAATTTATTGTTGATTGTTGTTATCATTTGCTTCTGTATTTAAATTTTAGTACACTTTATAGACAATGGTTAACCATGTTGCAGGATACTTTATGATAAAAGATTTAGCGCCTTTCATTACCCAGTCACTGATGAGGACGCGCCAAACTACCACTCAATAATCCAGAATCCTATGGACATTGCTAATTTACTGCAGCGGGTTGACTCTGGACAATATCTTACCTGCTCTGCTTTTGTGCAAGATGTTGACCTGATTGTAACCAATGCAAAGGTGTGGGTTTGTCAAATCCAAAATCCAATCTATTCTGATTTCTTATTTTAAGATGAACATGTAATTTGCTACTCATAGACACTTGCTGTGGCAAACACTTGTCTAAAAGCGCTTTTTACTAATGGTATATGCACTTTCGGTGTATTGTTAGGAATCTTAGGCTTTTATTGAATAACTGGAAGTTTCAAGTTTCAAATTTTGTTCGAAATGTCTAGTAACTTGATTTATAATAATGAGGTCCATTTTTCATTTGTTGCTTTATGTGTTGTTCACCCCACAAGTCTTCCTGTGCCTGATTCGTTTGCTATCCTGAATGTCAGACTTACAATGGAGATGATTATAATGGTGCTAGAATCGTTAGTAGAGCTTGTGAATTACGAGATGCGGTAAGTTTACTTGTTCTTTTCTGCCAGAGTTTTATTGTAATTACTTGGGTTTCACCTTTTCCTTTTTCAATTTTGGTAATGTTTTAGTTTCTTTTCTATTAGGTACAAGGGATGCTGTCACAGATGGACCCTGCATTGGTCGCTTATTGTGACAAAATTGCCGCCCAAGGGGGTCCGACACATATGCCAGATGAACCTGGGCTGTCTCCTGCAGTACCTGTTGTGCAGCTAGGAACTTCCACTCGAGCCAGTGCTCGACTCCGCAATGTCCAGTCAGAGGCCAATCTTCAAAGCTACCAGGCTTTGAAAAGGCCAAAGAAGAATGGTGATGCTGCCCCTGCAGGTATTGTGATATCCGTATGCATAGATTAGCCGACTCTTGTATGGTGTTTGATGGTTTGGGTTTTAAGCTTTATTCGGTAACATATTTTGTTACTAAGAATTGGGTTTAGTTTTTTCAATTAGCGTCCAATACCCAGGATAGGCATATATTTAGCTTTATATTCTGAAAGGATTTTCAGTTTAAAATTTCCATTTGATTTAAAGTCACATCTGATGAATATGCGACTTATCACTAGTCAAACTCCACCTACCAAACCGTGGGGGTCTAGTAAATCAATAATGAATGACCTGAATCACTCTACCTTCAACCACTCAACCACAGTATCCTCAAAAAAGAAGAAGAAGAAAAGAGCAGATTACCATTGTTTTGTAGTTCCTTTGATTTTTCCTAAAGTTTCTGCATCTTTTGTAACATAACATTCAGTTGTTAGAAGAATATTCTCAATGGTCATCCCTTATCTAGTCATCTGTTCATCTTGTGCCACAGAAGAAGACAAATCCCGGACTGCGGATTCAGTACAAACGAAGCCATCTCAAACGCCACAGTTAAAGGAGATAAACCATGAGAGGGCTGAACCTACTTTGGGTGAAGGCAAGCAGCAAGAAACTTCCGCAGAAGCTTCTCCTGATCCGATTGATGTGAATGGATCTATGGACACAAGAATGTCAGATGGTGAGATTTCAACCCGAGCCGAATCCACGAAGAAACTGTTTGTGGAGCGAACAAGAAACTACGGGATTCCGGAGCTGGAAAGGCTGTACAGTCGTGTAATGAAATACATTTTTGAAAATTGGGTGAAATGTATCGGAGATGATGATCCCAAGCTTTCAGTTTTGAAGTATTTGTTGAATTTTGCAGAGGATGAATCTAATTTCTCATCTGTTTAATGCCTTTTCTCTCACAAAAGGGAACTTTTAGTCGGGCAGTTAAAGTAAAGTGGGGATTTTTTTCTTCTTTCAATTCATATTATTGAGTGATTTCAATTCATTTTGTATTCGATTATATCTGTAGTTGATACTCATCCAAATCTGATAAATACATACGGTTGTATTTATTGGTCCGGTAGGATGAATACATGTTCCATGGAACATGTAGGACCATATCATACCTTTTAAGTACTAATGCTTACATTTTTATATGCAAAAGCTATTTTCAGACATGCAAATGACGAAGAAAACATAGAAAAACCAGTAGGACAGTTAAGGTATGAAAGGCATGTTTGCGTTATTCCAATTTGATTGTAGCTGCCAATATGCTTACATTAGTCGAACTGCGAATGTGGTGGCTGATAGCCTCCTATGGAGATTAATCATGTTAGTGAGCCCGATGGGATGCGTCACTTGTCAGTGTGTGATCGGCAGCAAGCCACTAGAGTCGGTTAGGGGTAGAATTAGGGATTTAAGTGAAAAAAAAGGAAAGTGACGGTACTTCAGTAAGGAGAGGATTTGAAGAAAAGTTCGATTCTGAGTTAAGACCCTTGAGTACGGCTATGAAAGACGGCATCGTTTCGGAGACAAGAGGGTATCTGAAAGTACGTGTTGGAAATGGTGTATATGCTTCCTTTATAAATAGACTCAAAGAAAATATAATGCAAGAAGACAAATTGACTCGTGTTTAGAGAAAACTAAAGCATTTGGATTTTTCAATTTAAAGTCAATTTGTTAAAAGTTATACATATACAGATTTTATGATAATATATAATTGTATGCATCACCAACAAATTAAACGATGATATTATGTCATAAATTTTTTAACTAAACTTATTTAAATTAATTTTTAGTGATATGTTATTATCTGGTTTTGTAATAATATATAAAATAATGTACATCGATAACAAATATTAACGGTCTAAAATAATAACTAACACTGAACTATTGCTCTTGACGTCATTTTGACAGAGGAAAAAATATTAAAATCATACGTTTGGAGGGGTTTGAACTCGAGACTTCCAAATAAAAGCGTTAAGCCTTAACCACTAACTAACATGAATATACATAATATTTTACCACAAATATTATACATCTCAAACTAATTGAGATTAATTCAAATAATTTTATGAAATAAATAATACTCTAAATAAATATTAATATATAAAAATATAAAGTATACTATTTGCATATATATATAAATAAAAATATATTATTTTATATTATTAATAATATAAATATATTATTTTAAAAAATTCCAAAAAAATCATAAAAATAATATAATTATATTATTACTTATATATAAAAAACCCTAAACCCTAAAATGTTAAACCACAAACTCCAACTCTCAAAACAAAACCATAAACCTTAGAGTTTAGGGTTTAGAGATTAAGGATTTTATACTATTTTTATGAATATTTTGGGTTTTTTAAAATAATATATTTATATTATAAATAATATATAAAAATAATATATTTTTATTTAAATTATATAAACTTATTCATTTAAATCAACTAAATTATTTCATAAAATAATAATACTATAAATAATATAAATATATTATTTACATATATATGTATCAATATATATAAAAATAAAAATATATTATTTATATTTTTATATATTATTTCTAATATAAATATATTATTTTTATGAATAATATGTAAATAATATATTTATATTATAAATAATATATAAAAACCATAAATCTTAAATTCCTAAGGTTTGAGGTTTAGGGTTTAAAATTTGGGCTTTGTGGTTTAGGATTTTTATATATTATTTATTTTATAAAATAATTTAAATTAATATCAAGTAGTTTGAGATATATAATATTTGTGGTAAAATATTATATTATTTCATGTTGATTTAGTGGTTAATGCTTAGCCTTTGTATTTGAAGGTTTTGGGTTCAAACATCTCTAAGCACATGGTTTTAATATTTTTCATGCAGCAAAATAACGCCGTTTTGTGCTAAATTAGACTTCAAAACAACTGTGTCAAAACGACGCCGTTTTAACTTAACGAGATGTTAAGAGTTAACGACAAAGTGATATTTTCGAGTCAAAAAGTAAAATTTTGTGTTAGATTCGAAGTTTTTTGAAGTTCAGTAGCATTTTCGAGTCAAGGGTCATAGTTCAATGGCATCTGGTGTAGTTTATTCAATAATTTATCATAAATTATTTAGGGTTTAAATTTAACACATAGGTTGTGCAAAATATTTATACTATAAACCAAAATTAAACTTTAGTTTATAAAATTATGATTTAAAGCAAAATGAATTTTTTTTTGTTTCGAGTTAAATTTTGTTCACCTTTATATATTATTGTACGTGGCATTAAATTTATTTAATGACATAATATAATCTATAAAAAGTTATCTTTCTTTGTTCAACTCTAGTTTTTTTTTTCTAACAATCTTGCGTCGTCTATAAATTTTTTTAATTTTCCTATGCTAGTCGGCGATTGACAATCACTAGCTATTGGTTGTCGATCGCTGATGTTTATTATTTTTTTCTTTTTATTTTTTAATAGGAATCTCTGCCTTTATGGCACGCGTTTTCTTCTGTTCTTGTGACACACGTTTTCTTCTGTCCTTGTGACATGTTTTCTTTGTTTTTGTGGTTTTGTTTCATCTTTCCTTGTGGCATGATTCAACATACCCTAGCGGTTGATCATTGCTCACATAAAGTTTTTCATCTGCGCTAGTTCTTGATTATGATTTTGTCGGTGGTCACGCAAAGGTAGATCCCCACTCCGTTGATGGTTGTTTGCCGATGTAATCAGTCTTAGGTAGCGGAACATTCTGCCTGATAGTTTGGATCGCTCACCACTCCTTTTTCATCAGTTATGAGTCCCGATTAGATAGAGACAATGAAATTTAGGAATCTTCTAAATTTTGATGGTATGCTTATTCCTATAAAAGTTTTTTTTTTTATTTTTCTTTGTTTTTGGGTTGTAAAAAATTAGGGTAGCTTAGTCTCATTACTTTTTTTTCCTGATATGTTGTAATTATAATATCTTTCATGGTTATAATAAAAATTTAGTGGCCATATTAAAAAAAAATCATCTTCCTTATATTTTTAATTAAAAATAAGTTTCAAGCAAATCAAACTGAATTGGATTACAAATGTTCTTATGAAACTTGATTCGATACAAATCGACCGACGAATTCAACCCTTAAAAAATCTACTAGAACGATGTCTAAAGAGACTACCAATTGCTTTCCAAAAATACATATTTTTTTATTAAGTATATTAGAGGTAGCTTTTAATGTTTAAAACATGGTGAAAGATGAAGAACCCAAAGAGAAGGGGGGGAAATGGTGGCGTGCTGGTAATTAGATAAAAAAAAGTTTTCAAAGACCAAAACAACGTGTGGGGCTTGTTCTTGGGATTACATGTCATGTCTATTAAATTTGGGTAAAATAATCTTGAAAAAGATGAGTACCGATGAGTACCATTAACGGCGAGCACCGATAAGTATTATTAATTTAATTTATAAAGATTAAAAATTTAAAGAACTTACTGTATAATTATAGATTATTTAAAAATCAAAAGGTAAATTAATTAAAATATGTTATTTTATTTTTAATTTTCTTTTAAACATAGATCAAAATACCTATCTACCCCTAAATTATAAAACTCTAATTTTTGTTTATTTAAAATTTAAACCGCTATCGCCGTTGCTGCCCCGCTGCCTCTCAATCACATTTTTCACTCCTTAATTTTCTTCAAAGAACAATGGAAAAGAAACAACTCTTTTAACAGCTTTCCAATTTCAATCCCCTCACATTGGCATTTATTCGAACCTGTTGAAAACAATTAATTCGTTAATTATCAAAATTAGGCTATTCAAAACATAGTAAATCCTAACCGATTAGGGTTTTAAAATTCTTTTACGCTATTCAAATGTTGTTCATCGGTGCGAAACGACGGCCATGCAAGAGGTAACGGCGGCGACGACAGCAGTATCGGTGGCGGCTTAAATTTTAAATGAACAAAAATTAAGGTTTTGTAATTTAGGGCTATCTTAATTAAAAATAAAATAATATATCTTAATTAATTTACCTTTTGATTTTTAAATAATTTATAATTATACGGTGAGTCCTTTAGATTTTTAATCTTTATAAATTGAATTAATTGTGCTCATCGATGCTCGTCGTTAGTGGTGCTCGTCGAGCGTGATAGAATTTTCCTTCTGAAAATATTATATACGTGAATTGTTGAGTGTTTTTGACTTGTCTAAAATATTATCCGAAACGAGAAAAATAATCAAAATATGATATAACATAACACATAAGATTCGTACATTCTAACATAAAATTTTGTGTCCATCATTGTGAGAAGATTGAGATGGTGTCTTTTTTTTTTAAATAAAAAATAAAAATAAAATTGAGATGATGTTAATATTGGCTAAAATGTTAGAAAATCCCATCAATTATAATGTCTTTTTCAAATAAGCATTTAATTTTGTAAAAAAAGAGAGAGGATATTCTTAGGCTGTGTTGCATGTGGGGTGAGATTGAGAAGTACCAGCATGTTTTGAGTCGACAGAATAAAAAGTTTGGGATTAACATTCAGTCAAATTTTAGAGGCTATCCAGGCTTTACTTGCTCTTGATTGGGAATGGGACCGCCCTCTACTTATTGGAAGGGACCGCAATAGAGTTGCGGACGCGTTTGTGGGTCTAAGTCGTGGACGACCGATTAGCGAAACTTATTTTGAGTCTCCTCAAATGGTGTGTGTGACTAGTTCAACTCAAAAGTTAATTTGAGTTTTGCTTCTGTATTATGCATATTACTAAATCTGGAAAACTAAGATTATGGTTTAATCTATTTATCAAACTAAAAGAAAACTAAACACACAAACCAACATATTATACTTTTAATATTCAAAACACAATCAGATGTTCACAAATTCCAATTTCAAACACAGTTGCCATACAATTCAACTTAAAATAGCAAACTCCAGTTTGGATAATAAGACACAACAAAGCATTACAAGTAATAAAATTGGGACCAGACATTGTGTTTTCCCTAGAGAGAAGTCCTTGTCCAGATCTGAACAAGTGAAATTGTTATGATGGACATTTACCATGGCGAATAAAGTTGCATCCGGGCTTTGTACATTGGAGAGACAAATCTACGCAGGGCTCACCACAATTGCTGCAATCGGGGTCAGGGTTTTAAATCGCGGTCGCGGTTGCGGCGTTTTATCGCGGTTTCGGGCAAAAGCGGCCGAATTGCGGCGATCGCGGACCGTTTTTTACCTTAATCGCGGTTTCGGACGGCGGCGCGACCGCTATATCGCGGCCGATATCGCGGTCGCGGTCCGCTTTTTAAATCCCTGATCGGGGTAGTAATAGATCTTCTTAACAACAGTGAGAGGGTGCTCATGAAAACGCCTACTTTGATTAACAATACTCCCTAGTTTAAGGAATCGGTATTGTCCAAGGACACAATCCACATGAGCTGAAGTATCGCATGTTGCACAACGATAAAACCAAAGTTCAGGATCTCTACTTCCTTCACAAATATCACAATAATGACTTTCTGAATAACTGTTATTATCATGATAAGTGAGTGAAAGAAGATGTTCATCGCATTTATCCTCAACTGTAACGGGCAGTGAAAAACATTTATGATCTAAAGAAAATTTGCATTTCTTGCAACGAAACAACCCTTTATAATACATACCACAAACACTGCAATACCCTGAATGGTCAGTATAGAAAAGAAGAGGGTGTTTATGTCCAAGACATGTCCGAGCACCAGGTGTAACAGCAATAACACATCGGAAGCATGTATGGTCACCGCATTCTTCACAGGTATAGGCAAAAGAATTAGTCACGTAACCACATTTTCCACATTCAATACTTTTGTCTGAAGTCAGGAGTAATGGTTTTTGGCAACGATGATGCCAAACATGCTTTACCTTTGGTAATTCGGCACAAACTTTATGAAGAAAAAAGCCACATTGCATACAGTAGTAAAATGAAGCTGAGATTGGTAACAAGCATCCATCACAACATTTATTCTCATACTCACTTACTCGCTCACTTAACATCAAGGGGTGAATATGCTTGAAATATTGTATTACTGTGGCTTCCCCGGCATCATTCCATTCAAGGACATTAGTTATAGAATTAGCAGATATATCAAGAGATTCCTCATCTTCCTCTTCTCCTACAAAATATGAATCTTCATCTTTCAATGCACAATTCACATGGAATATTACCTTGCATTTTGAACAATAATAGCTGCCACACTCTGTATTCACCTTATCGTGGCATATTAAACAATCCAATCTTTCAAAATCTTCTTTGTGTAAGAAATATGTGTGAAAGAGACGATGATCATGCCACTTGCTTCTGATAGTGCGGGGCAATGAAATGCATTTCTTATGAACTACAATGTTGCATGTACAACATGTATAGGCAGCATTGTTGGATTAAAATCCTCAATTGTGGGCACATATGTAAAAAATGTATGTTGCTATTATAAAGTATGACACAAAATAAAGTGACCATTTATGTTAAGCGTGTCATAGGTATTAAAATGTCATGGAAATAAAAGTGTAGATACCGTAAGATATATTTATAATTCAATGAGGGGCAGAGTTATAAATATTTAATAGTTGATTTAATAAATCAACTATATAAAGAGGTAGTGGTCCCCAAGAAATAGGTTAACTTGTTTTTCTCTCCTTCCCCGTCAGAGAGTTTTACTTTAAGAGATAACCTATCTTCTTGGAAGATCAATACCAAAGATTTGAGATTTCAACATCAAGATTCAAGATTTTTTAATCTATCAATGAATTCAGGTACGCTTCCGCACTCGGTTTATTTAGTTTATTGTTCTTGATGATTTGACATGATAGATCCTGAGATTTAGATTTCATATTAATTTATGATTTGGTTCTAACAAGTGGCATCAGAGCCTCGTCATGTTGAATCATTGAGAATCGATTAATTTTTATTATGGAAAATCGCAATCGTACAATAACTAATTTTTGTATAATTCATGGTATTTATGTTGATGATATCGATGGCTTGAGTTGGGTTCTTTTAACTGTTTGGAGTACAAAGTTTTGATGTCGATATGCTTTCATGTTTGATTGAATTTATACAAATACGATATTCGTTATTTGTTTTTGATGATTCGTTAACTTTGATTACTTCCTATAATAATTTAGGGTTTTAATTCAATTGATTAACATTTTTTTAATCTTTAATCGCCGCATTAAAAAAAAAAGAAAAGTTAATCAATGGATAGATTCGGTGATCCAATGCCATTATGTTTGCTGTGATATTTCTTTAACCTATGTTAATTGAATTAAAAGGGCCACGTGAAGTCTGCCATTGTTATATGTGGGCCATTTTTTTAGGGGGAAATTATGCGTCCAAGTACCTTTTTTTTAGTGTGTTCGGTTTGGTCCTTATGTACTTTGATTAATTCAATCAGTTTAATTAAAAAAAAAGGGGCTAAAGTTCGTTGACTTCATGTGAATTCATATTAGAGAATTGATATTTCATTAATTCTGCTTGGTATTGAATCACTCTAATGTTTATGTCTGATTATATATTGATTTGATATTTAGTATTTGAATTAAAGATTATATTTTGAATCAATTAGGCTGTGTGATAATCTTTAATCTATCATCAAACTTATAAGTTCAACCAATCGTCAATCCTCTTATGCCTTAAATTATATTGGTTCAGATGGGCGTGTGTTTTACTTTCACGTTCTCTATTTTGGGTACCAATTGTTAATACATGTCATTAAGTTTATGGAATTCATATTTGATTCTGTTTGATCAAGAATTTTAATTTTGATTATTCGACTATTATGAATATATTAAAGTTTCATGCGATCATTATATGAATTATTCATCTGTATGATACTTCTGATTTTCGCTTCTAGTTAAAGTTTGAATGTTTAGAATTCGACTTTGATTTTGGTAAATGCATATTTAAGGTTTAAGACATTTTTTTTCTAAAGATACAGTCAAAGATTTAGGTTTTTCGATTTCTGATAGCCCCATTCAGACAACCTTATTTTGGGTTATTTCGGAAACTTAAGTGTTATCAGAAATTTTAGTTTTGACTGTTACAAAAATTTTAAATTTGGATATTGGTATATTTATAGTATATATTTTAAGATAATTTAATTAAAACATTAAGTCACCAAAGTGACCTATATTGTGAAAATTATTTTATTTTAAAATATAGAAGGTTTTGTGCATGTAAGTCGGATTATGTTAGTATTAATCGGCCCAAGGGAAGGTTAATAATTGACATTATTACATGTGCAACTATGGTAATAAACATGTGATAATTATTCAGTTTTATATGTGAGCAATAAATTGGCTTAAAGGAAGATTTCTGTTTGACATGTTTTTATTATCAATGTTTGATTACTATACCAAGATATCACTTACAAGTTAATATTTTGTCGAAAGATGAAATATTAATGGAGTGTACGTTATCTTGATATGATGTTTACCTTTATTCAATTTATTATTCTGGTTATCTTTTAATTTGATTGAAAGATTAGACAATTATTTTGAAACAAATAAATTCATATTTTGGCTTCAGACATCTAATATTTTAATAGATTAATTGAAACATAATGTCATCAAAGTGACCGCTTTTGTGTAGATTAGTTTATTTAAAATATTAAGATGATTATGAGTTTTTGTAATTCATGTGTTTATTAATTGGCCCAAAGGAAAGTTAATATTTGACATAATTACAACGACAACTGTGGCGATAAATGTGTGACGATTATAAGGTATTTTATGTGAGCAATACGTTAGTCCAAAAATTAGCATATTGTTTGACATAGTTTATTGTCAATGTTTGATTGCTACAACAAGAGTACCACTTACAGTTAATATTACTGTCCAAAGACTTGATATTAATGTTGTGCTTGGTATCTTGAGGGGAACTAGTCGTTATTTTGAATTTATTTGTTTACTTATGAATATTTATGTGAGCTTGTTTCTATTTTATTTACTTATTTTTTGTTCTATATTTAGGTAATTTATTTTGTTGTCACAATATCTGTTAATACATTCTACACTCATGTTTAGTGAAACTAATTTCAAGGAATAAAAAAGACACTTACATATAGTATTTTGATGTATGAACATAGACTTTGCACTAAGGAATGAACAACTTGCACCTCTCACTGCAGTAAGCACCCATAAAAGGTGTTTTGAGAGGTGAGATCGTTCGAATCGCATGAGTCTAATGATCATAAAACACAACATTCTAGATGTCCTTATGTAAAACCTATGTTTGATTTTGATATAATTAAATCTTTAAGGATTATTTTGTAAAACTTAAAATTAGTTTTTAAGTCCCTTAATAAGTTTTTAAAACACCAACACTTTGAAACTGATCTATAAAACTCAAACTCAAAATATTTTCTAAGTTTTCCAAGGCAAAACCATCCAAAAACGTCCAGGCGTATCGATACAGCACCTAGCGTATCGATACCTTTTTACCAAACTTGGTCACTGCCGGAACCTGTATCGATACTCCAAACCCTCGTATCGATACAGCCCTGTGTTAAAATTCAAAGAGTTTGAATACGGTACCGATACGGCTAACCCCCGTATCGATACGAGATTTATAATTTTTAAATATAAGTCGGTTTAAAAATTATGACCGTTGGTGTCAGTTGGTTGGTAACCAAACTTTAAAAGTTAGTTGACCCGTATCGATACGCATAACTCCCGTACCGATACGGAGTTGGACAGTGAGCTAAGTTCAGAAAATAGTATCGATACGGCCCTTGCCGTTTTGATACACCGTACCGATACGCTTACGCGCGTATCGATACCCCTGTATTAAATGCGCACAACGGCTCTTTCTTTTCTGAGACAGGTACCGATACACCTTCCCGCGTACCGATACTGGTAGCTGCAGAAGTGCATTTATGGTGGTAAGAGAGGGTTCCAACGGCTCTAATTAAGCCCCCAACCACCCAAACGGCTAGAAATCATTGAGAAGGTATAAAAGAGACATCAAAAAGCTACAGCAACAACTATTGGACTTCAAGCAAACACTTATTCATCAAATCCAAACAATTGTGCCAAATTTCATATTTGTCTAGAAATCCCAATTTGTGTTCTTCATTCTTACTTTGTAAAATTGGGTTGAGTGCTTGTATTGGGGCTATCATTTGTATTGAGAGATACCTAATTAGCCTACAAATTTCTTTGTTCTCTTGTGTGAGGGTTGTGTTGATTTTTGGGTAGAAAAATCAACCGAAATTGTAAAGGGTTGCCTCCTTGTCCTAGAAAAGGGGAAGATCAATTTAGTGAAATTGTTGCAAATCCTTAGTGAGACTAAGGTAGTGGATGTAGAGTTCATTTGGAACTTGAACCACTCTAAATCCCTTGTTCTTCAATTTTTAATTTGCCAATTTCCACCAAAATCCTTTAAATTTCCAATTCACCCCCCTCTTGGTAAATATCGATCATTCGATCCACTCAACAATTGGTATCAGAGCTTAACTCTTTGAGGATTAACAACCACAAGAGGAGATCCTTGGAAGAGTGTGATCATCAAATTATCAAGAGATGGCTTCAACCTCCGGTTCCGGCATGCACGAGTCACAATCAACCACCAAGCCTCCTTTCTTCAATGGTGACAACTATTCTTTTTGGAAGAATAAAATGAGGCTATTCATCAAGTCTAGTGACTATCTCGTATGGGATGTCATTGAAGATGGACCATACATTCCATTGAAGCAAGGCGGTGAAGGCAAGATGGTGTTGAAGAAGAAAGCCGAAATGAGTGAAGAGGAGAGGAAGAAGATTCAAGTCAACGATAAAGCACTTCACATGCTTTTTTGTGCTTTCGGTCTGGACATCTACTCAAAGGTCTCATCCATTGAAAGTGCCAAGGAAGTGTGGGACACTCTTGAGACCACTTATGAAGGCACCAATGATGTCAAAGAAACTAAGATTGGACTTCTCAATCGTAGTTATGAAAACTTCAAGATGGAGCCCGATGAGACGATGTCAAAGATGTTTGATCGATTCTCCACAATCGTCAACGGTCTAAAGGGATATGGAGAGATCATACCGGAAGACAAGCTTGTCCGGAAGCTACTCTATTCACTTCCCGAGTCTTGGGATGGGAAGAGAACCGCTATCATCGAAGCAAAGAACTTGAAGACACTAAAGCTTGATGAGCTTGTGGGTTCTCTCCTTACTCATGAGATCATAAAGCAAGGAAGGGAAGATGAGAAAAAGAAAGAAGAGAAAAGAGTAGAGAAGCTTGAGGTTGAGAAGAAGAAGAAGATGGGAATAGCTCTCAAGGCTAAAGTTTCACAACTTGATGAGAGCTCATCTAGTGATGAGGACGAACTTGAAGAATTGGCTATGATAGCCAAACGGTTCTCACGTTTCATGAGGTCCAACCGGGGAAGAAAAATCTAAAGAAAGATGGACTTCAAAGGGAAGAACAAAGAAGAAGGAAATGATCCCATCATTTGCTATGAGTGCAAACAACCCGGCCACATCCGTTCGGAGTGCCCTCAACTCAAGAAGAAGGGCTTTGAGAAGAAGAAGAAACTCAAAGTCAAACTTGCTACTTGGAGTGATGAGGAGTCATCGGAGGATGACGAAAAAGAAGTGGCTAACCTTTGTCTCATGGCACTTGAGGAAGATTCCTCCATGGTAACCTCTAACTCATCTACTTTAGATTTTTCATATGAAGAATTAAATGATGCATATGATGAGTTACAAGAGGTATATGATGAATTAGTTGAGAAATTTAAGGAGTCGGTTATTAAGAATAAAAAGATTATTCAAGAACTAAATGAGAAAAATGACTCACTTACTCAAGCTAATTCTAAATTTGAGAAAAAGATTTTAGGATTAAAAGATGAACTTAAATTCTTTCAAGATGAAAATGTTGATCTTAATAATCTTTTGTCTCAATGCAATAGTGAACACCAAAAGGTGTTAGGTGAGCTAAATGAGCTCAAAAAGTCCTTTAAAAATGTTGGCAGTGTCAAACATGAAGTAGGAGAATCCTCTAGAACACACCAACCTAAGAAAAAGGACTAATTACTACAAACAAGGTAGCTACCCTAGACATAGTAAAGCTAAAAGAATTAGAAGTGTATGAGTTCCTAAGGAACTTGTAAAATCTAATAATATTATTGCTATGTCATCTTGGATTCCTAAGGAAACCAAGGTTTTGGGAGCTAACACTCATGGACCCAAAATGATTTGGGTACCAAAAACCAAGGTTTAATACCTTTGTTTGTAGGGGGAGCATTGCTTCAAGGCCAAAGCACAAAGTCAAAACTCATGGTACCTTGATAGTGGATGCTCGAGACACATGACCGGAGACAAGAGTCGATTCATGAATTTAAAGCCAAAAAGTGGAGGAGTAGTAACTTTTGGTGACAACTCCAAAGGCCACATTAAAGGTATTGGCTCCATAGGTAATCACTCTACCATTCTCATTGAAAATGTCTTATATGTCGATGGTCTTAAACACAATTTATTGAGCATAAGTCAATTATGTGATAAAGGATTTAATGTTTTATTTGATAAAAATGGATGCAAAATTGTAGACATTTAATCTAATAATATTATACTCATAGGTCATCGCATAGGAAACATATACATGGTGCATTTAGATGACATTCATACATCTCATGCATGCTTAGTTGCTCAAAATGAAAATGATGCATGGTTGTGGCATAGGAAGCTAGGACATGCTAGCATTAGTGTTTTGGAAAAACTAGTCTCTCTAAATCTAGTTAGAGGTTTGCCCAAAATAAAATTTTCAAATGATAAAATTTGTGATGCATGCTCAAAGGGTAAACAACATAGGTCTTCCTTTAAATCCATTAATGATGTTTCTACTAGTAGATGCTTACAATTAATTCACATGGATTTATTTGGGCCAATTAGGACTATGAGCTTGGGTGGTAAATCTTATGCTTTTGTGCTAGTTGATGATTTTTCTAGATTTACTTGGGTTCTCTTCTTAAGTACTAAAGATGAGGCTTTGGAAAAATTCATCACATTTTCAAAATTAACCCAAAATGATCTTGAGCTTAAAATTTCTCATATTAGGAGTGATCATGGAACCGAGTTTCAAAATTTAGGGTTTGAAGAATTTTTAAATGAAAATGGTATTAGCCATAATTTTTCGGCTCCTCGAACTCCTCAACAAAATGGGGTAGTTGAGAGGAAAAATAGAACTTTACAAGAAATGGCTAGAACTATGCTTTGTGAAAATAATTTACCTAAATATTTTTGGGCGGAAGCCACAAACACCGCTTGTTATATTGTAAATCGAGTTATGATTAGGCCAATTTTAAAGAAAACACCTTATGAGATTTTAAAATCTAAAAAGCCTAACATTAGCTATTTTCACCCTTTTGGGTGCAAGTGTTTTGTTTTAAATAATGGAAAAGATAACTTAGGTAAATTTGATGCAAAAAGTGATGAAGCCATTTTTATAGGTTACTCTTTAACCTCTAAAGCCTATCGAGTATTTAACAAAAGAACTTTAGTAGTAGAAGAATCTATTCATGTTGTATTCGATGATAACCTCCTTCCTAGGAAGGATTCTTGTGATGATGACGATGTAGGAATCATAAATGCCTTTGATGGAGGTCAAACTTCAAAGGAGGATGAGATTCAACTAAAAGAAGACGACACACAAGATCCACCTCTTGAAGCCTTGAAGGACTTGGCTATTGAGGAAAAAGGAAGTGAGCTACCCAAGGGAGTTGAACTATGTCAAAGATGGTGAAATCTTGGGTGATCCATCCAAGGGGGTAACCACTCGTTCTTCTCTTAGATTAATGAACCATGTTGCATTTATCTCATGCATAGAGCCTAAAAGTATAAAAGAAGCATTGAAAGATGACTTTTGGATTATGGCTATGCAAGAAGAGTTAAATCAATTTGAGAGAAGTAATGTATGGACATTAGTTGATAGGCCTAGTAATCAATCTACAATAGGAACTAAATGGGTCTTTAGGAACAAACTAGATGAGAGTGGTAACATTGTGAGAAATAAAGCTAGACTTGTAGCACAAGGTTACACTCAAGAAGAGGGAATAGATTTTGATGAAACCTATGCACCCGTAGCTAGAATGGAAGCCATTAGGATGTTGCTTGCATATGCATGCTATCATAATTTCAAGCTTTTTCAAATGGATGTTAAAAGCGCATTTTTAAATGGTTTTATAAATGAAGAAGTGTATGTGGAACAACCACCGGGTTTTGAAGATTCAAAATTTCCAAATCATGTTTTCAAACTTACCAAAGCCCTTTATGGTTTAAAACAAGCTCCTAGAGCTTGGTATGAAAGGCTTTCAAATTTTTTGATTGAAAAAAGATTTGAAAAAGGTAAGGTGGACACTACACTCTTTATAAAGATGTATAAAAATGACATCTTAGTAGTTCAAATTTATGTTGATGATATTATTTTTGGTTCTACTAATGAATGTCATTGTCAAGAGTTTGCTAAGTTAATGCAAGGTGAATTTGAGATGAGCATGATGGGGGAACTCTCATTCTTTTTGGGACTCCAAATAAAGCAAAAGAAGGATGGCACCTTCATCAACCAAGCAAAATACATAAAGGATATGCTCAAGAAGTTTGGCTTGGAGAATGCAAAGCCTCAAGCCACTCCTATGAGCTCATCTACAAAGCTTGACAAAGATGAAGGAGGTAAGTGTGTTGACTCTAAGCTTTATCGTTCTATGATTGGATCTTTGCTTTACCTTACCGCAAGTAGACCGGATATCTTGTTTAGTGTTTGCTTGTGTGCTAGGTTTCAAGCTAGTCTTAGAGAGTCTCACCTTATAGCCGTTAAGAGAATCTTTAGGTATCTTAGAGACACTCCTTGTTTAGGTCTTTGGTACCCTAGAGACTCTACCTTCAACCTTCATGCCTACTCGGATGCGGATTATGGGGGTTGCAAAATTGATAGGAAAAGTACTTCGGGAACTTGCCAATTCTTAGGTAGTATGCTCATATCTTGGTTCTCTAAGAAACAAAATAGTGTAGCCTTATCTACCACCGAAGCCGAGTACATATCCTTAGGGAGTTGTTGTGCTCAAGTCCTTTGGATGAAGCAACAACTCTTAGATTATGGTATTAAAGTTGGAACCATACCCCTAAAATGTGACAACACTAGTGCAATATGCTTAACTAAAAATCCCATCCAACACTCTAGAACCAAACACATAGAAATAAGGCATCATTTCATTAGAGATCATGTCCTTAAGGAAGATGTGGTTATAGAGTATGTAGACACCTTGAATCAATTAGCGGACATTTTTACAAAACCCTTAGACAAAGAACGTTTTTGGTCCCTTAGGAGAGAGTTAGGTCTAGCTAGCCTATCTTGACCTTTTAGGACCTCTTTTGTGCTTAAATATGCTTGATCTTGTGAAATGCCATGTTTGTATCCTTAGACTCCCAATTTCTTCCATGCCTATAGTTAGGGGGAGTATGATTCTGTTAAAATATGCTTAGAACTGCTCATACATCATTTGCATACTCATAGGAGAGATTAGGTTCGAGCCTTTGGTTGTTCTTTGTACCAAATATGCATTTCTGGGCTTGCAGTATCGATACTGTTCTACGCGTATCGATACCTGTTCTTCATTTCGTTTCCCAGAATTCTTTACGCTTCACGTGTATCGATACGATTCATCCCGTATCGATACGGGTCGTTTCGATACGGACCCATCCGTTTCGATACGACTGTTCCAACGGGCTTATTTGCAAAGAGACATCTTTATCCCCGTATCGATACCCCATCGGGCGTATCGATACCCGATTGCGCTGATGGCTTTAATTAGCTTTTAATGAGTTCAACTTTTACCTAAATTTAATCTTTTCAAAACCTAATTAACCCTAGCCGTTTTTGCCTATAAAAAGGCACTTCCTCCTTCATATTTTTCACATCTCAACTCAAACCTAAAAGAGTTTTCAAATCAAGCAAGGCTTTGTGCTCTCTTTCTCATCTTTGTGCAAGTTCTCTTCAATTCTTCAAGTTTCCATCAAGGTAATCACCTTCCTTTTTTTT
Source organism: Hibiscus tridactylites (assembly GCA_958450335.1). Taxonomy (NCBI): domain Eukaryota; kingdom Viridiplantae; phylum Streptophyta; class Magnoliopsida; order Malvales; family Malvaceae; genus Hibiscus; species Hibiscus tridactylites. Next base: position 23,992,789 of record OY288273.1, on the reverse strand, counting down.
GTTTTTCTTTTAAAATCTGCTTTTGTTCAATTTTTTTTTTAAAATTTTTCTTGTCAAAATTTCTCTTTAAATTTTTTTTACCTTGATTTTTACTCAAATTGAAGAAATCTCCCTTGCTTAATTTCTCTTTTAGATCATGGCACCAAAAGAGCCATCGAGGAAGCGTCAAAGGGCTAATCAAGCCAGTGAATCTTCCAACCTTGGAGTGATTGCTCGTCCTAACTACTCGACTATCTATGAGCAATCCTTTGAAAGCAATTCGGGTCTCAATCACTTTCGTCAATATGAGAATTACAAGATCCGTGCCGAAAGGGTTGTATCCATCCCTTTTCTCAATTCGGAGCGTTTCAAGTTTGAATACCTCCCTTTGCTTCATCGTTGGAATTTCATTCATTTTCTCTCTATTCCTGGTATTTTCTATCGTCTCTTGGTTTTGATTTTCTATGCTAATGCAAGATGTGTCAGTCGTAATGGGGAAGTTGTTGCAATTAACTCCTATCTTATGGGAAAGAAAATAACCCTTGATGTCGAGTCTATTTGTGAGGATTTCAAGTTGGATGACGAAGGCCTCGATGATGAGCACCGTGAGGGGCATGTTCTTAGTGGATCCGTCACCGCCCTTAATGCTCACGACCGAATTCTACATTTGATGGTTTCGTGGTGGTTTCGCCCTTCCGGAGGAAAATATTCCACCATCCGTCAAGTGGATGATTTTTGGATTCGGTGTTTCCGTGAAGCCAAACGACCAAATTTAGCTCGACTTATGTTTGCGGAGATCGTCTACCTCGTTCAAAATCGTCACCTTCCTCATGTCACCTCCTTCACATACGGTACGGCTTTGAGCTATTTCTTTGTTAAAAAGGAAATTGATTGCTCATATGACATTGCAACTCCTCTCACCGATCCTATTGATGAGCACTCCCTTGCTCAGGCAAAGTTCTCTTATATTAATGGTGAATGGGTTCGTCTTGCCGAGTTACCACCGGAAGTCGCCGCAATGCATGAAGCGGCTCAGGCTCCTCAAGCTCCTCAAGCCCAACAACCCAATATGGATGCTCTCATGACCTATCTCAATGAGCAATTCACCGGGTTACGTACGGACATGAATACTCGTCTCACATCCATGGAAACTACTTTTGACACGAGGATGACGGGTTTTGAGAATCGCCTCGCATCTCTTGAAAGTGGGCATAATTCCTTGAATATCTCCATTGCCGCTTTCCATGATGAGTGGCGTAATAGTATGCGCACCAATGAGCCTTTGGGAGATGATGATGAAGAGGATGAAGACGACGAAGACGATGCTTAGACGTTTTCTCTTGTTTGTCATGCATATCATTTAGGATTTTATATTATTATGCACCTATGCTTTATGTTTTTAGGATTAAGTTTGTCTTAGGATTAAAACCTATGCTTTGATTTCTATTTTGCCTTTGTTTGGATTTTAAGTATGTTGCTTTAATGAATAAATATCTATGTTGCTTATTATACCTTTGATTTCTCTATGCACTTAATTGTCTCAAAGATTTTTTTGATCTAACAAAAAGGGGGAGAAGAAACTAGCTCACACTTTAAAATATTTTGATTTAAATTCAAAGGTTACCAAACTTATATTAAGGGGGAGTTCTTTATGAAGATTTTTCAAAATTTTAAGTTTTAGTTTTGTTATATCAAAAAGGGGGAGATTGTAAAACCTATGTTTGATTTTGATATAATTAAATCTTTAAGGATTATTTTGTAAAACTTAAAATTAGTTTTTAAGTCCCTTAATAAGTTTTTAAAACACCAACACTTTGAAACTGATCTATAAAACTCAAACTCAAAATATTTTCTAAGTGTTCCAAGGCAAAACCATCCAAAAACGTCCAGGCATATCGATACAGCACCTAGCGTATCGATACCTTTTTACCAAACTTGGTCACTGCCGGAACCTATATCGATACTCCAAACCCTCGTATCGATACAGCCCTGTGTTAAAATTCAAAGAGTTTGAATACGGTACCGATACAGCTAACCCCCGTATCAATACGGGCTTTATAATTTTTAAATATAAGTCGGTTTAAAAATTATGACCGTTGGTGTCAGTTGGTTGGTAACCAAACTTTAAAAGTTAGTTGACCCGTATCGATACGCATAACTCCCGTACCGATACAGAGTTGGACATTGAGCTAAGTTCAGAAAATAGTATCGATACGGCCCTTGCCGTTTCGATACACCGTACCGATACGCTTACGCGCGTATCGATACCCCTGTATTAAATGCGCACAACGGCTCTTTCTTTTCTGAGACAGGTACCGATACACCTTCCCGCGTACCGATACTGGTAGCTGCAGAAGTGCATTTATGGTGGTAAGAGAGGGTTCCAACGGCTCTAATTAAGCCCCCAACCACCCAAACGGCTAGAAATCAATGAGAAGGTATAAAAGAGACATCAAAAAACTACAGCAACAACTATTGAACTTCAAGCAAACACTTATTCATCAAATCCAAGCAATTGTGTCAAATTTCATATTTGTCTAGAAATCCCAATGTGTGTTCTTCATTCTTACTTTGTAAAATTGGGTTGAGTGCTTGTATTGGGGCTATCATTTGTATTGAGAGATACCTAATTAGCCTACAAATTTCTTTGTTCTCTTGTGTGAGGGTTGGGTTGATTTTTGGGTAGAAAAATCAACCGAAATTGTAAAGGGTTGCCTCCTTGTCCTAGAAAAGGGGAAGATCAATTTAGTGAAATTGTTGCAAATCCTTAGTGAGACTAAGGTAGTGGATGTAGAGTTCATTTGGAACTTGAACCACTCTAAATCCCTTGTTCTTCAATTTTTAATTTGCCAATTTCCACCAAAATCTTTTAAATTTCCAATTCACCCCCCTCTTGGTAAATATCGATCATTCGATCCACTCAACACCTTAGGAGCACAAATTTAAAGAGATTATTCATACTAAGGGTTTCCTTAACGAAATTAAGAAATGTTTTATCCAAAACATTAAGGTTAAGATGACATCACTTATGCTTTCTTTGATGTTTATGAAGTATAAGGGTCAAGGAAATGTGAGGGAGTAGATTATGAAAATTCTTAATATTGCTTCAAAATCTAAGGCACTTAAGATCAAACTCTCTAATAATTGTTTGTTCCTATGATTTTGGTACCGCTTCCTATACAGTTTAACCAATTCAGATTCAGTTACAACTGCCAAAAGGAGAAATAGATTCTAATTGAGCTAATTTCTCATTATGTTCAAGAGGAAGAAAAGTTGAAGGATTATAAGTGTAAAAATATTAATTTAATTAGTGCTCATTTAGTTAGTGTCTTTAAGAATAAGGGCAATAAAGAAAATACTTAAATAAAGTTGCTAAGGATTCTAGCCAAAAGAAACGACAATAAATTTTTCAGTGTTGGTTCTTTTGTATAAGTTAAGGCACATGTAAAGAAATTAAACTTTAAAAGCGAGCAACTACTTCGGTTATTTTGAGTGATCCATGAACTGTAAATTTTATGATCCCACAATTAATATTATTTTAAGGAGAGATTTATAATTTTTTTTAGGATGTTGAGTTTGGAGGGAGAAATAAGGTTAGATACATTGTTATTGAGGAGGAATTGAATTATAATTTAATTCCTACTATCACTTTTGACATTGTTTAGGTTTTCAACCTATCATTAATCAAGAAGTGAATCAAGTACCTCAACAAAACAATGTTGAACAACTCCCATTCAAGATAAGGTAATTGTTTCAGAAGAACAAACTCAACAACCTTAAAAAAACAAGTGTCATTAAAGATGTCCACGAGAGGAAGATGAAATACTATTCTGGATTATTATGTTGTATTTCTTTAAGAAAATAAGGTAACAATGGAATGATAGAAAATGACTCGATCATTTTTATCATACCATAAAAATTTTAACTCTCAAAAGTGGATTGATGTCATTCAAGAAGAGTATAATTTTGTGCAATACAATAAAGTTTAGGAACTTGTCTCATTACCTTAAGGTGCAAACCAATTGGTTGTAAATGGATATTTAAAACCAATAGGGATAGAAATGGTAATGTAGATAAATATAAAGTACGTCTTGTATCTAAAGGATATACTCTAAAAGAAGACATTGATTTTGTAGAGATCTTTTCTCAAGTTTCATTGAAAGACTCTTCCAGGATATTCATGACACTTATTGCTTATTTTAATCTTAAGTTACATAAGATGAATGTTAAGCTTGTGTTTTTTTTCCTTTTTTTTTCAATGGCAACATTGAAGAAATTATTTATATGGTACAATCATAGAGTTGTGTCTTATGATACAATATCAATGATATGTAAATTAAAGAAACTCATCTATGAGCTTAAGTAAGACTCTCATTAATGAAAATATAAATTTTATTTTGATTATCTCATTTGGTTTTGAGATAAATTGGTTGACAGTTGTATATACTACAAGTTCAGTGGGAGTAAACCAAGTGACACTCATATTACTAAAGAAGATAAATATTATCTTACTCAATGTCCTAAAAGTAACCTTGAAATTTAAAAAATACAAAAGATTCTCTATACATAAGCTATTGAGAATCTAATTTATGCTTAAGTATGTATGCGTTCGGAAATTGTGTACATTATTAGAATGTTAGACAGATATTTGAAGAATCATATTATGAACCATTGGATAGCAGCCAATGGGGTTATGAGATATCTTTAGAGAACAAAAATTACATGCTCACATGTCGGAGTTCTGGTAAGTTAGAGATCATTAGGTTTACAAACTTCGATTCTAATAGAATATTGATGCAAAAGAATTTTGTCACATGGACTGTTAATTTTAGATTGAATAAAAGACCACTTTAGTTATTTTGTGACAATAAATATGCATTCATTTATTCTATACACAATAGGAACACTTCAAACTTGAAGCACATAAATATTACGTTCCTAGTTGTTAAAGAAAATTCAGAGTGGTTGTGTGTCTATAGAGCATGTTGGTACAAACTCCATAATTGCGCGCATATTAAGAAACTGTCACCCTAGGTCTTTCATGAGCACACTACTCATGTGGGTGTAATGTTATTTAAGAATATTCAGTTTTAGTGGGAGTTTATAATTTTGAAAAATGCTCATTCGGTTTATACACAATTTCAGTTACTTCAGTTTAAAGTTATTTAAGATTATTTTCTTCAGAAATAAAGTTCTTTTGGTTTATGTACACTTTGAATTCAGTAAAGTTGATCTCACTAAGGTTTAGGAGGACCAGTTGGAAATAGACATGTTCGGTTCACATTTCATGTAATTTTCCATGCTACACATCCATGATTGATCTATGTCATTTGATTATGTTTGTATACGTGACCATTGATGGGTCCAGTCATGATTGATATGGCGAAGACCGCTTTGATCCTATATGGATATAATTGATGGACGAGATTGTTATAGAATACCTATTATATAATAGCAAAAATTTTGAGCTCATAAGGTTGTACATTTATCAGGAAACATATGTTGCCCAAGTGGGAGATTGTTGGATTAAAATCCTCAATTGTGGGCACATATGTAAAAAATGTATGTTGCTATTATAAAGTATGACACAAAATAAAGTGACCAATTATGTTAAGCGTGTCATAGGTATTAAAATGTCATGGAAATAAAAGTGTAGATACCGTAAGATATATTTATAATTCAATGAGGGGCAGAGTTATAAATATTTAATAGTTGATTTAATAAATCAAATATATAAAGAGGTAGTGGTCCCCAAGAAATAGGTTAACTTGTTTTTCTCTCCTTCCCCGTCAGAGAGTTTTACTTTAAGAGATAACCTATCTTTTTGGAAGATCAATACCAAAGATTTGGGATTTCAACATCAAGATTCAAGATTTTTTAATCTATCAATGAATTCAGGTACGCTTCCGCACTCGGTTTATTTAGTTTATTGTTCTTGATGATTTGACATGATAGATCCTGAGATTTAGATTTCATATTAATTTATGATTTGGTTCTAACAAGTATGACTTCCTCTGGTACCACAGCCATCACAAATGAATGGAGTTTGTCTCAATAGCAAAGAGAAAGGATGTGGGTGGCTTTTATCTTCAATAATGGGTGTTGGTGAGACACATTCAATGTGAATAGCAAACTTACAAAGCAGACAATAATAAATAAATCCTCTCCCTCCGGTTTCTTCGCATATCTTGCAACAGAGTTGTTGGCTACCAAATTGTAAAAGAAGAGGATGTTTGCGATGGCATGCATGATTCAGTTTGAGAGGAAGCTCATCACATTTCTTATGTAAATAAAATCCGCAATGAAGAGAGAAATATGTATCATTTACTAATGCTTCCCAACACCCATAGCACTTAAGAACGTCTTCAAGTTCTTCACCATCAATTTCATTAGAAATCAATGGAGGTTCAAGGGGAACATGCTCAAGCTCTTTAGCAATATTAAATGTAAACAAAGCACATTTAATGTGAAAGTTGAATTTGCAAGAGGAGCAATGATAAGTGAATTTCTCACATGTTTCACCACAGAAGTCGCAAATGTACCTCGTGTAACGAGACGGCGGATTTGGCAAAAGAACAAGAGGGTGGTCCCGATGGAAAGGATGATTAAGCTCCGAAGGTGCTTCGGCACATACCTCGTGGAGGTAAAACCCACACTCCTCCTCACAGCTAAAACATGGAGCTGAGACCTTCTCTCCACATCTTGAGCAGGCAGCTGATAGTCTATTTGGATTGCAGATGAGCCGGTATTGGTTCAACAGATGAAACACAGGATGGTGGTGGCCATAATTGTTTGAGCCCTCCATTTCTCCTCTTACGGGGTACCGGTGAAGAAAATGAATGATTTGGGTGAGGTTCCTCAGCTACAAGGAATCAAAGGTCAACCACCTCCTACGTACTGCTATTGCAACTTGCAATAATTCACCAAAAACTACGCAATCAATGAGTTGTCTTCACTGGATTTGATGCATCATCATCTTTTTTTCTTTAACAAGGCTTAATAGTTAAAAAATTACCACACTATACATGTTTTTTTCATATAAGTACTTTAAGTATTTTTCTGTCTTAATAAATACATAACATTTTATTTTATAATTATTTTATAATTTTTCGTCAAGACCCAAAAAAAATCATTATTTGAGATATAGAGTTTCATGACATGTGGCCTATTTATTAGTTTTTATTTAATTTTCGTTTAAAAAAATCAATACAAAAATTAAAAAAAACCCTAAACTTTAATATTTTTAGAAATCCAAAATCACCAAAGCCCATTTCTGTCGCTTACCACCGCTGATTTCTCCTCCGTTGTCGTGGATCACGACTCACCCCTCCTAGCCCATCGCTGATTTTCATAGGAATATTACTTTTAAGCTTACAATCGTAAGTGTGAAAGTATTTAAAGGTTGATGAATAATCTCTCCCAATATAAGCAGAAAGAGCGCCATTGAAAGGTGGACGACCAATAAAAGCGTCGACGACAGGAGGAGGGTGGTTGGTGGTCGACGATGGAAGAGACTTCGGGGGTAATAGACGACAGCAATGAGCTTTGAAGATTAGAGATTTTGTATTTTTTTAACGCTAAAAAATCTTAAAATTATTAGCGGATAGAAGGTTAGACATTACTTTCAACACCTATCTGGAAAAAAATTTAAATGAAACAATTTTTTAACTATTAAACCTTTTAATAATAATAAACTAGTTCTTGTTGTTACTGATTTTATTTTAAATTATCTAATCTTATCTATAATTCTAGTTATTTGTTATTATATCCCTCTGACTTTGAGTGCATCGATGACATGAGCTGGTAATGGATCCCTATCTCTATATTTAATAATTCTGAAAAAAAAATCTCTATATTTAATAATAATTATGTTTCTTCTGACTTTGAAATTGAAAATAATTTACCCTAAAACGTTAAAGAATGTAGACTGATTGAAAATAATTTCTACATCCTTTAGAGAATACTACAGTGTCTCAAAATGACAAATGAATTACCAATTTGACTCCGGTTGTTGTTTTTAGAGGTTACGGGTTCGAGTATTAGCAACTGTAACAAGGTGATTGAGCATATATTGTTAAATGATTAAGAATATATATTCAAAACAGATATTATTTGTAATCATCTTAGCTTTCAAAAAAATACCTCGATCATAAAATATTATATTTAAAGTTTAGGACTTATTATCTGTTTTTTATTGTTGTAACATAGATAGAGATACCAAAAAGGGGCAAATAATTTTTTTCATAAAAATAATAACTTTTATCCACTTAAATTAGAATGTCTAATACTTGGATGAGATATTTTGGAATCTCAAGGATTAATTTTTTTTAAAATGATAAAAGACATATACGAGTAAAAGTCTTTTTACACAAAAAAAAATTATAGTATTAAAATGATTTGTGAAAAACAACTCTCATAACATAAAGATTGATAGATAAACGAAAACAATGTTTCACTTTGTGAGAATGTTAAATTATTGAGAGTCTTATGTACTTGACATGACGCTAACCACGTTGTTAACAAATTAGTGTAACATACCCACAAATTAACCATTGGATATCGAAAAGTCTTAAGTGTTTACTTAATCATTTAAAGTTTATAATGCCCAAGAGTTTACAATTTATTGGAAAATACCAAGAAATCCAAAAATTACATATATCCATGTTGTTAATAATATTGAGGTGCGGTGGTCGAACGAAAAAGATAGACAAACAGATGAACGGAGATTAGAAGAAGAAGAGTATGACGATGAATTAGAAAGAAGTAACGCAAAAGGAAAATTAGAGTGTTTGGATTTTCACAGTGTTGGCCATTTCAAAACCTTATCGGGCCAATGCCACTATCATGTGGTTTTTATAGCCCAATGTTTACATAACTGACTTGGAACTGTTTATCCAATTAGTTATGAAAAATGAGCCCAGTGTCTAACAGAATAGAGTTGGTTAGAAACCAACTAACTGAATCTCATTGCTTCAATATTCACTATATTTTCTTTATCTTCTTGATCTTTTTGTTGAAGCTATTGAATAGACCATGCATTTAGATGCCTTCAAAGCTCTTGAAATTTTATCGATGGTAACAACTTAGCAAGAACATCGACATTTTTGATACCTTGTCGGTACATAATTGATTTCTAATTGCTTTGACAACGTCCTTTCTTTGACAAAGTACAAATTCATGTTCACATGCTTAGTTTTGGCATGTAAAACTAGATTTGCTGCCATCGCAACAGTACTGGTATTGTCGCACCAAACTTTTAGAACTTCATTATCAACACCAACTCTCACGTTTGTGAGCAAGGCTTTAACCCATAAGATTTCAGATGATGCATCAACGAGACTGCGATACTCCGCCTCAGCTGTCGATCTTGAAACAAATCTTTGCTTCTTCAAGTTTCATGAGATCAAATGTGGTCAAAGAAAGACACATTGTTCTGATATATATCTTCTATCATCTACATCTTCACCCCAATCTGCATCTGAGAAGGCATAGAGAGTAACTGGCTCATTGTGATGAGTGAGCCATCGACCATAATCAGATGTCATCTTTAGGTATCGTAAAATCCTTTTGGCAGCTTTCCAATGCATTTCTTTACGCTGTTGTAGATATTGTGCCACTTTATTTACAGCAAATGAGATATCCGAGCGAGGGTGGCAAACATATAACAAGGCTCCAACTATACTTCGATAATGACTTGCATTTGCTAAGTCCGAACCACCTTCTTTTCTGAGTTTTTGTGTTGCTGCCATGGGTGTATCAATGTTTTTAGTTTCCTTCAAATTATTCTTGGCTAAAATTTCTTCAATGAACTTCTTTTGACTCAAGAATAACCTGTCAACTGTGTGATGGGCCTCTATACCAAGAAATTATTGAACAAGCCCAAGATCTTTCAACGAGAACTTCTCATGAAGACAATGAATGACTCGAGAAACATGTGCTTCTGAATTTCCTGTCACAAGGATATCATCTACATACACAACCAAATATGTGATAGTAGTATCTTTTGAATAAACAAATAGTGAATTACCAGGGGCTGAAGATTTAAACTCAATAGAACAAAGAAATTCCCTTAGTTTTGTAAACCAATTTCGTGGCGCTTGCCTTAGACCATATAAAGCTTTCTTAAGCTTACAGACTACCTCATTTCCCATCACATCTGTCAGTTCAAATCCAAAGGGTTGCTCCATATATACATCCTCTTGTAGGTCTCACTTGAGACATGCGTTGTTGACATCCACTTGACAAATCTGCCAATTACTAGTAACAACCAAGGATAATAAGAGATAAATGGTAGAGAACCTCACAACTAGACTAAAGGTTTCTCCATTAGCCACTGTAGGTGTTGAAACATTCTCTGTTGAAACTGGAATAACTATTACTCATGTGATCATTGTTGAGTGTGTAAAAGTTCTATATTTTACCCCCTATTTAACCCATATTTCTGCTGCATTCAAGCATAATTCAGTGCATTTAGGATAGATTTCATTCATACACCACAATTACATTAAATGACACAGTTGCTACTGAAATTGGTTACTTTTGCAGGTAGCTGCTGTAGCAGACGAAGGGCAGTGGAGAAGCAGAGATGGAACACTGGACTGCAGCCGAGAAGAAGGATGTTGCCATGGCCGCTGCCGTGGCAGCTAAGGACGACAACAATGTTGAAGGGAAGAAGTAAAAATGGAGCTCGACAGAAAAAGGAAATTGAGCCGGTTTGTCGTGAAGCACTCTTATATTTTTCTGAGCCCTAGATCAGAATGAAGGCCAAGCCCAAAGTTCAAGGAAGAAATTCCAAGCAAGAAGAGAGGATGAATTAAAGACATCTACTTTGAAGATTTAGTCTTTAATAGAGTTGCACTTTAATTTAAACTTGTATTCCTGCCATATTAGAAACCTAGGGAAGGATATCTTACTCTCTAGCCGTCTTCCCCTAAACCCTAGTCGTTTTCCCCCTTCTCATCATGTTCTAAACTTCCCCTAGGGCTAAGGGTTGATTCTGTAAAGTAGTTGCAAGGATTGCATTGTTTTAGGATTTTTTTCTGTTCAATAAATTAGACTTCAAGTTTGCTTATTCTGGTTTTCAACATCTTGCAAGAGTATCGGGAGAGCATTGTGAGATTACACATTTACTTAATATCGGGAGAGTTAAGTATACTAAAGGAATAAGTACGAGTTCTCTAGTTTATGGTTGAACTATCTCGGACCTAGGGATAAGACGAGGTTAAGTGGCTAAGGAAGAATTCAACAACATCGGTGTTCATCCTTCGATTCATGCCGGGAGGTATAATCAAAGACATGTCCATCGACAGACTTGGACCTAGGGATAGGCCAAGGCATAGCAGAGATTCTTGCCAAGCTTGAAGTACTGAGTTGTGTGTTCGCTGCCGCGACAACAACAGACCGCTGCCGCAGCAGGTGCTGCCGCGACAGGCGCTACGACAGAACAAAGAAGTCCTAGACAATGCAAACACCTGCACTACGGAGCAGATCAATACCGGCCTACTTTTTACTCTGAATATTTTCATCCTTTATTTTCAATCTTCTTTATTATTTCGTAACAAACAATTAAACTCTTTATTTTCCCTCTTGTGCAGCAATCCAAGGTTAAAGCTATTAGCCCAGTCCCTGTGGAGACGATATCCGATACTTACGTATCACTTTACTACTTGCGTCGTGTACACTTGCACTACATTGCGGTAGACTCTTTTACACGCAACAAGTTTTTGGCCCCATTGCCAGGGACTGGCAACATATCTTTACCCTACTTTTACTGCACTTTCTTTAATTTTTCTGTTTTACTTGGACTATTCACCCTGTGCTTTTCACAAGGTCTTTTGTTTGCCTATGCGTAGATCTCAACGAGGGAAAGAACCTGAGCACAAGTTAGATCCTGAAATCGAACGAACTTGCAACATCAAGAAATGAGTCCGCCTCCTAGTAGAAAGAAACGAATACTTGGAGGAACAGTTAGAAGCAATGGTGAACGAAAGACACGAAGACAAGAGGAACAACCAAGGGAATCCCCGAGGTCCTGAAGATCCTGTCGGAGATGGAGGAAACAGACAGCCTGCCGATCCTCCTGCTGCTGCCACACGCCGGTCATGCCGAGACTACATGATCAATGATCATGTGGAATTAGAGAGCACCTTGCCAGATGTGGAAGCTGAGAATTTTGAGCTGAAACCTGTCATGTTCAGCATGATTAATTCCGCTGGCCAATTTAGTGGTGCTGCTACAGAGGATGCTAGGGAGCATCTGAAAACGTTCCAGGAAATCTGTGGTTCGTTTAGACTACCAGGAGTAAATCCGGAGATACTGAGGCTTTGGTTATTTCCTCATTCATTGAGGGACAAAGCTAAGACTTGGTGGAACAAACTAACGCCGGGTTCAATACGAACTTGGGCAGATTTAACTTGTGAATTTTTGTCTCGTTTTAACCCCTCCCATTTATCTGAGCAATTACATAACAAAATTGCTACTTTTCAACAGGAAGAGGACGAGCCAATGCACGAGGCATGGGACAGGTTTACCACTCTTCTGAGGAATTTCCCGATGCATGGATTTCCTGTTTGGAATCAGGTAATCAAATTCTATAATGCTGCCAACCTACAGACTCGTATGAGAATCGATTCAGCAGCCAACGAGTTGTTGTTAGATAAAGATCCAGAGGACGTCATGGTAGTGTTAAAGAATTTGGCTAAGAATGAAGAACAGTTCCCCACATCGAGGAGAGGTAAACGAGTACTAGCTGTGAAGGATTATGAAGCCGATAATTCCTTAAAGACACAAGTTGCATATCTTACAAAGGCAGTAGAGAACTTGCTGAAGAAGGATTCCCAACCTGTTTATGCTGCAGAAGAGGTATGTGGAACTTGCGGTGGGAATCATAGTTCGGAGGACTGCCCACTACAGCTAGAAGAAGGGATGTACGTTGGGAACTATAACAAGCAGAACTACAACTCCAACAATTACAACCCCAACTAGAGAAAAGATCCCAAATTCTCTTGGAGCAACCCGAACAATGCCCTGAATCCTCAAGCAAAGAACACTCAGAATCATGGGGCACCTAGACTTCTGACACGGCAACAACCGCAACAGCAGCCGCAACAGCCACCAGCAGCCACGACTAGTATATTGGAGCAGACCTTGGCTACATTTATGTCTCAAATAGGAACTTACATTGAGAACATGAATCACTTTGTCAAGAAGACTGAGTCATTCATGGATAAAACAAAGATGCGAATGACTAACCATGAAGCTACTCTGAAGTCACTAGAGACACAAATGGGTCAGGTTTCCCAGCATATTAAACTGAGGCAGAATGGAGGGTTCCCAAGCGATACCGAGGTCGCTAGACAACCCACACATGAGCAGTGCAAAGCTATCACAACTAGGAGTGGGAAGAAATTACCAGGGCCAGAGAAGGAAGCTGAACCAGTTAAGGAACCAACCCTAGAATCGACTGCCGAGAACGCTGCCCTGTCAGATGACAAATAGCCTACTGTCGATACACCTGTCACGATAGCAGAAGGGATAGAGGAGAAGGATGAAGAACCTAAGCCTCCTCAGATCCGAATGCAATGGGAAGGACGCATTGAAGATTATCGTCCTCCACATCCTTTTCCTCAGCGGTTACTAAAGTTGAAACAGGAATCCCAGCTTAAGAAGATCTATGATATTTTTAAGCAGGTCCACATCAATATTCCGCTGTTAGATGCTATCAAGGAGATGCTTGGTTATGCCAAATTTCTCAAGGATGCTATGTCGAAGAAATCCAGACTTGGGGAATTTGAGACGGTTAAACTGACAGAAGGATGCATGACTATTCTGCACTAGCATCCACCCCAGAAAAAGAAGGATCACGGGAGCTTCTTAATACCGTGCATAATCAGAGATAAATTTGTGGGTAAGGCACTTTGTGATCTAGGTGCTAGTATTAATTTAATGTTAAAATCTGCATTTTTGAAATTAGGTATTAGACGAGCACGACCCACAACAGTTATGCTGCAGCTGGCAGACCGCTCTTACGTGCAACCGGAAGGGAAAATTGAAGATATTATGGTAAGAGTGGATAAATTTATTTTTCCTGCTGACTTTCTTGTTTTACATTGTGAAGCAGATGAGAATGCACCAATCATCCTGGGGCGACCCTTCTTAGCCACAGGAAGATCACTGATTGATGTAGAAAAGGAAGAACTCACTATGAGAGTGAATGATCAAGAGATCAAGTTGAATGTTCTCCAAGCAATAAAGCACGCTGATGCAGAAGAAGAATGTAAGGCTATCACTGAAGTTATCCTTGACCAACCCTGCATCAGGTCGGACTGCCATGACATCAAATTTGGCCACTGCCCCAGCAGCCATTTAGAAGACTGTCACGGCAGCAACGACGACAGCAGCTCCTCAGACTCTGACATATCTGATACTGAAGATCATAAGGAGGCAAACTGGATAGGCAATCGTCCAAGTAAGTTATTCGAGCCCTTAAATTATACCTCGAATGGACATATCATCCAAAAGCCATCAACTGTAGAGCCACCTGTTCTAGATCTTAAGCCCCATGCCAAGGCAGCTCAAATATGTTTTTCTTGGATTAAATTATACGTTACCCGTAATCATCTCTTCCAAGTTGATGCAGAAACAGGAACAACAACTGATAGAGATGCTGCAGCAGCACAAAAGAGCTATTGGGTGGACGATAGCTGATATCCAAGGCATCAGTCCGGCATTATGCATGCATAAAATCCTCTTAGAGGATGATCACAAGCCGACCATTGATGCCCAGAGACGTTTGAATGATGCTATGCGAGAAGTGGTCTGAAAGGAAATTATCAAATGGCTAGATGCTGGGATAATTTATGCCATCTCAGGTAGTAAGTGGGTGAGCCCGGTGCAGTGCGTTTCTAAGAAAGAAGGAATAACCGTGGTGACCAACGAAGAAAACGAGTTAATCCCAACCAAGACTGTGACCGGTTGGAGGGTTTGTATGGACTACCGGAAGCTTAACAAAGCTACCCGGAAGGACCACTTTCCCCTGCCTTTTATTGATCAAATGCTTGATAGATTAGCGAAAAATCCTTATTACTGTTTTCTTGATGGTTACTCAGGTTACAACCAAATAGCCATCGCACCGGAGGATAAAGAGAAAACGACCTTCACTTGCCCGTACGGTACTTATGCTTTTCGGAGGATGCCATTTGGACTTTGCAACGCACCAGCAACTTTTCAGAGGTGTGTGATGACAATATTCTCCGACATGGTGGAGGACTTCCTGGAGATATTCATGGACGATTTCTCTGTCTTTGGAGAAAATTTCGAAACCTGCTTAGGCAACCTGCAGAAAGTTCTTGAGAGATGCGAGAAAGCGAACTTGGTATTAAACTGGGAGAAATGTCACTTCATGGTGGATGAAGGGATAGTCTTAGGCCACAAAGTAAGCTGCCACGACATAGAGGTCGACATGGCAAAAATTGAGGTAATTGAAAAGCTGGCACCACCCACCACCGTCAAGGGAATTCGAAGTTTTTAGGGTATGTTGGTTTCTATCGAAGGTTTATAGCCAATTTTTCGAAGATCACCAAACCGTTATGCCACCTATTAGAGCAGAATCGTCCCTTCGACTTCAACACTGAATGTACCGAGGCATTCAAAATTCTGAAAGAGAAGCTAGTAACAGCCCCGATTGTACAGCCACCGGACTGGAAGTGGCCATTCGAGATTATGTGTGATGCTAGTGATTATGCTGTAGGGGCAGCACTTGGGTAGAGGAAGGACAAGCTGTTCCATGTAATTTACTATGCCAGCAAAACACTCAACAATGCCCAAGTGAATTACACCACAACAGAGAAGGAATTGTTGGTTGTGGTGTTTTCAATTGACAAGTTTCGATCCTACATACTTGGGACGAAAGTGGTGGTCCACACAGACCACTCTGCACTGAAATATCTGTTTGCTAAGAAAGACGCAAAGCCAAGATTGGTTCGTTGGATTCTGCTGCTCCAAGAGTTCGATATAGAAATCAAGGACAAAAAGAGGACAGAGAACCAAGTTGCAGATCACTTGTCAAGATTGGAGAAGGGAAAGAGTCTCCCAGTAGACGAGACACACATACTGAAGACCTTCCCTGACGAGCAGCTGTTCGCTGCCATAAGCACTGCCGCTACAACCATGGCAGCATGTAAGTTTTCTGAACTCCCATGGTATGCTAATTTCGTTAATTATTTAGTTAGCAAAATATTTCCTCATGATCTTAACTATCAAGCAAGTAAGAGGTTCCAAAATGATGTTAAACATTATTATCGGGACGAACCTCTTCTTTTCAAAATGTGTGCAGATCAGATCATTAGGAGATGTGTACCACAGGATGAGCAGGAAGCCGTGCTTCATCACTGCCATGCTTTACAATATGGAGGACACTTAGGTGGTAACAAAACTGCTGCCAAAGTTTTGCAGTCTGGTTTTTATTGGCCTTCACTGTTTAAGGATGCCCAGGCGTTCTACAAAAGCTGTGATAAATGTCAACGGACTGGAAATATCTCAAGAAGACATGAGATGCCGCTGCAGAACATTCTTGAAGTCGAGATCTTTGACGTTTGGGGGATTGATTTCATGGGACCGTTCCCAGCATCATGTTGGAATTTATATATCCTTCTGGCAGTGGACTATGTGTCCAAATGGGTAGAAGCGATCGCCACACAGAAAAACGATGCCAAGACTGTTCAGAGGTTTTTGCACAAGAACATTTTTTTCCAGATTTGGCATCCCTAAGGCGATCATCAGTGATGAAGGGAGGCATTTTGATAATAGGGTAATAGCTGCTGCCTTAAAGAAATATGGTGTCAAACATCGGATCGCAATAGCTTACCACCCTCAGACCAATGGACAGGCCGAAATATCCAACAGAGAGGTAAAGAACATTCTTGAAAAGATGGTTAAACCAACTCGAAAGGACTGGTCTCTACACCTCAATGATGCACTATGGGCCTACAGAACAACGTTTAAAACTCCATTGGGAATGTCACCCTACCGGCTGATTTATGGAAAACATGCCATTTACCTGTTGAGATTGAGCACAGAGCATACTGGGCCATCAAGGCAGTGAATATGGACTTGGAAAAGGCAGGATAGAAAAGGCTACTTGACTTGAACGAGATTGAAGAAATTCGAGCAATGGCCTATGAAAACACAAGGATCTACAAAGACAAGACAAAAAAAAGTGGCATGGCAAGAAACTGCTGCCACGACAGTTCTACCCAGGGCAGTTTGTGTTGTTATTCAACTCTAGGTTGAAACTCTTCCCAGGGAAGCTGAAATCTAGGTGGTCCGGCCCATTCAGAGTGGTGCAAGTTTTTCCTCATGGTGCCATCACGATCAAATCCTTAAAAAACGGGCACCAATTCAAAGTCAACGGACAGAGATTAAAACATTATCAGGGGACTGAAGCCCCAAGAATGCAGGAAGTGGTTACTTTAGGAGATGCCCCTCATGGCATCCCTAATTTAACTTAATTTTATTTTTATTTATATATATATATATATTATGTAATTAGAATTAATTTATTTTTAGGAACTAAGTTTTTATTTTTATTATTTTTAGGTAATAAAGGAGACAAGGAGAAGAGAAGAAGTGAACTCAGCCCACCATCTCACCATCAGTCCAAAATAGGAGCCTGTCGTTACAGCTGCCGTGACAGATGCGGAAAATCCAGCCTGTCAACACGCTGTCGCGGCAGACACGCAAATGCATAACAAACGCGCAGCAGACACGGAAACGTGTGACAGACACGTCGGAAACCGTGTAATAGCTGGCCCCGTTATTAGCGCCTGCCGTTACAGCTCCAACGGGCAGCAAACTCCTCATCTATATAAACCCCGTTTTACTATTCATTTTCACTCACTTTTACTCCCTCTACTTGTTTCCTCTCTAGAATTTCATTTGCTTTCATATTTTCTTTTCTACATTCCCTTGCAACCATGAGTACCAGAAACACCCGACGCAGCGCGGCCTTAGGATCTGCCCCAGCAGCAGCCACTCCCAGCTCCTTCCAGGGCAGAGATATGTGGGAGGAGAGAGGGTTCATTTACAGCCAACGAATGGAGAATCTCAGGCTCAAACCATTCATAGCCTCTAAGATCAGAGCTCTACAGTGGTAGATGTTTGCTGAGCAACCAGAGGAGATGAACGTGACCCTGGTCAGAGAATTTTATGCTGTCGTCGATAGTAGAGATGAGACAGCGGTGATCGTTCATGGGAAGGAATCCCCTTTGAGCCAGAATACATCAACACCCTTTATGGATTCTACGTCGGCAAAAGGGAAGATGGGCATCGGAGATTTGTAGAGAGCTTGGAGGCAGCAGATTATTATGTTGTCATGGCAGAACTCACCGAGGAAGGAACCTAGTGGAACACCGATCCCAAACACCCAAGGACGGTGAAACGAGTTCAACTCACCCCCGAAGCCAAGCTATGGAATGCATTCATCAAAAAGAGGATTATGCCCTCCTCACACAACAACACAGTAGATCAACCAAGGTTAGCTCTCGTCCATTCAATTCTAAATGAGAGACCTATTAATGTTGGTAGATATGCTCGGGATGGGATTTTGGATTGTGCATTTCGACCATCGGGACCACTTGTCTTTCCCTACCTCATAACAGCCCTCTGCCGTGGCCACAACGTCCCTGAAGTTGCCGAGGATTTGAGAATCCGAGGAAAAGGATAGACAGAGAGGAACATCCTTAGCTTGATGGAGCTGAAAGCTGCAACGCCAATATCCAGCTTTAACCCGTCTGCCGCGGTAGGTAGCCGACAGAGCCCACCCAAACATAGCCTGCCGCCACAGAACCAAGGCAGCCCACATCAGCAGCACCCCCAGTCGACTCCTCTACCCAAATCCTTGCCACCCTGCAGAAAATGGAGGAACGACAGCTGGGCCTGATGAGATTTATTCGGGACTTCACAACAGCAACAGTACATTTCATTAAAAGCAATTTAAATTTTCCAGATGTACTGTTTCCTGCTTTCCCCGATCATTATTTTGCTGCCCCTACCCCTACCCATACCCCTACCCCTGCTGCCACACCGAGAACACAATCTGTCGCGTCCACCCCAACCCCAGCCACGACAGCTACAGGCGGCAGCCACACTGCCACAACATCTGCCAGGGGAGAAAAAAAGGAAAGAGCCCATGTCTGACCTCGACAAATACATAGCTGGTTTCTCCTCTTCCTCAATTTGGGGGAATCCGATGAAGAGCCCTCTGTCAAGAGGAACCTGTCCAAAGAATTCACCCAAATGAAACGACAGAAACCCAACACCGGAGTCGGATCATCCGACCAAACGAAATCCAGCAGCAGCAGTAGCTCTTCCGAGGAGGTTCAGGTGCTGGAGAAACTACCATCACCGACCCGCATCCAGCCTCTGAGGGAAGCCAAGAAAAAGACCACATTTGCCTCTCCTAGCCATCTGTCGGCACCAACGAGGAAAGTCACTGCCCGCCGGCAGATTTGGATCAGCAGCAGCAGCACCAGCAGCGACAACAACACTTAAAATTTAAGTTTCTTTTATTATATTTGTTGTCGGTTATTTTGTTATAATTGTGATGTTGTTTTCTTTTTTTTCATTTTGTCATCATGCATTGAGGGCAATGCAACCCTTGAGTTTGGGGGTGGCATCCCTACATTAATGAAGTGTCTTTATGTTTAGAAATTGTGTCTAAGGTTTAGTTTATTTTTGCTTAAAAATGATGAAATTTTGGCTTAAGTCTTTGAACTTCACTTACCCGCCACGACATATGCTGTCGTAACAGTGCCTTTAGGAAATTTTAGGATCTGTTTAGAGCCTTGCTATAATTCTACCCTGTAAAACACTCTTTGTGACTCTTATGTTTTTTAGATTACTTTAGTACACTGGAATAGGAATGTTTACCCACTTGAAACTGCCCCTAGAGGTGCCTATCACTGGCTCTAGGAAAACAAGAAAGAAAAAAATATTCAGACTCAATAGCTTGCAAAACTGCCTTGCACTTATTTTAGGAGATTTCTTCTTTGAGCTAAGTTAGAAAAAACTAAAGGAGCCTAAGAATTGCCTCCAGAAAAAATTGAAATGGCAAAACCTCAAGTTTGTAGATATAACTATTCTGGTATACTAAGGTAGTCTAGATGCATAAGTGTTCACAAAACCCACACACATCACAAGAATTATAGCATGATTCCGAATGAGTCCAGAAATGCCCGACAAGGTACTACTCTTGATAGAATAAAAGTGGTAGGTAATGTAGAGTTCACTGATTTAAGCCAAAGAAAAAAAAATTAAGTTAGGTAATAATTGCTTTAGAGCAAGCAAGAACTTGAGTTTGGGGGTGTGTTGAGTGTGTAAAAGTTCTATATTTTACCCTCTATTTAACCCATATTTCTGTTGCGTTCAAGCATAATTCAGTGCATTTAGGATAAATTTCATTCATACATCATAATTACATTAAATGACACAGTTGCTACTAAAATTGGTTACTTTTGTAGGTAGCTGCTGTAGCAGACGAAGGGCAGTGGAGAAGCAGAGCTAGAACACTGGACTGCAACCGAGAAGAAGGATGCTGCCATGGTCGCTGTCGTGTCAGCTAAGGACGACAGCAATGGTGAAGGGAAGAAGTAAAAATGGAGCTCGATAGAAAGAGGAAATTGAGTCAGTCTATCGCGAAGCACTCTTATATTTTTCTGAGCCCTAGATCAGAATGAAAGCCAAGCCCAAAGTTCAAGGAAGAAATTCCAAGCAAGAAGAGAGGGCGAATTAAAGACATCTACTTTGAAGATTTAGTCTTTAATAGAGTTGCACTTTAATTTAAACTTGTATTCTTCCCATATTAGAAAACTTGAACCCAAGGCCTATATAAAGGCATGTAATTCGACCTAGGGAAGGATATCTTACTCTCTAGCCGTCTTCCCCTAAACCCTAGTTGTTTTCCCCCTTCTCATCATGTTCTAAACTTCCCCTAGGGCTAAGGGTTGATTCTGTAAAGTAGTTGCAAGGATTGCATTGTTTTAAGATTTTTTTTTCTGTTCAATAAATTAGACTTCAAGTTTGCTTATTCTGGTTTTCAACATCTTGCAAGAGTATCGGGAGAGCATTGTGAGATTACACATTTACTTAATATCGGGAGAGTTAAGTATACGAAAGGAATAAGTACGGGTTCTCCAGTTTATGGTTGAACTATCTCGGACCTAGGGATAGGACGAGGTTAAGTGGCTAAGGAAGAATTCAACAACATTGGTGTTCATCCTTCGATTCACGTCAGGAGGTATCATCAAAGACTTGTCCATCGACAGACTTGGACCTAGGGATAGGCCAAGGCATAGCAGGGATTCTTGCCAAGCTTGAAGTACTGAGTTGTGTGTTCGCTGCCGCGACAACAACAGACCGCTGCCGCAGCAGGTGCTGTCGCGACAGACGCTACGACAGAACAGAGAAGTCCTAGACAGTGCAAACACCTGCACTACGGAGCAGATCAATACCGACCTACTCTTTACTCTGAATATTTTCATCCTTTATTTTCAATCTTCTTTATTATTTCGTAACAAACAATTAAACTCTTTCTTTTCCCTCTTGTGTAGCAATCCAAGGTTAAAGCTATTAGCCCAGTCCTTGTGGAGACGATATTTGATACTTACGTATCACTTTACTACTTGCGTCGTGTACACTTGCACTACATTGCGATAGACTCTTTTACACGCAACAATCATTAACACTAGTACTAAACAACGCTGGAGAATTAGCTAAGTTGGACTCAGATTGAACATCTGGCTCATCATTGTGAATTGCAACATGTTCACTATGAGTGCCATCATGAGCAATATCAGTTGGTGCACATGAACTAGTAGCATCATTACTATTATCATTGGCTACTGGTTCAGGAGATGTATGACCACCAGCCGAAGTAGATGTGAGCAAAACTGATTCCCCATGAGCATTTGTAGTGTCAGCACAAGTATCATTAGCACCAGCTGGCATACTTTGTTGCTGTTGTTGCTCAACAGGGTTTGTAGCACCAGCAGAACCAGAACTTTCAGTCCCACCATCGAGTGGAAATTGAGGGGAAACATAAGAAGTTGAAGTTGAAGAAACATCTCTTGTGGCTGAGGGTGCAGCAAATGGAAACATTGTCTCATTAAACTTCACACCCCTTGAAATATATACTCGACCATCCTTATCCATGCATTGATAGCCGTGGTGTTTGGGAGAATAACCCAAAAAAGTACATGCTTTGGATCTAATATCGAACTTATGTCGGTTGTATTGTCTCAAATGAGGAAAGAAAAGGCAACCAAACGTTCTTAAAAACTGGTAATCATGTGCTTTATTGTAGAGCTTTTGATGAGGTGAAATCCCCCCAAGAACACCAAATGGTAACCTATTTATCAAGTAAACAACACTCAAAATAGTGTAAGTCCAGTATTTAAATGGTAAAGAGGTATGAGCTAATAGTGTTAGAGTAGTCTTTATGATATGTCTGTGTTTACGTTCCACTACCCCATTTTATTGGGAGGTATGTGGGCATGTAACTCTATGTTGAACACCAAGTGTGGCCAATTCACTTTCAATAGCTCGAAATTCACCTCTACCATCTGTCTGCAAGGCTACAATGTTCGTAGAAAATTGATTATGTACAAGGGCATGGAACAATTTAAATGCATTCAAAAACTCTGATTTATTTATGAGAATATAAACCCAACAATTCATGTTGTACAAATCGACAAAAGAAATATAATACGAACAACAAGTGGACTTAATAGGCGATGGCCCCCATACATCAGCTTCGAATAATTCAAAAGCCTTATGATAAACTATAGAAGACAAAGAAAAAGGTAACCTATGGCTTTGCCAAGCTGGCAAGCCGTACAAATAGGTAAATTATGATCAACATATTTATTCAGAACTTTACTAACAATCCTAGGAGATGCATGGCCAAGTCTGTTGTGCCAAAGAGTATGTGTAGTATTTGTGGTAGTGGATGCTGGTGACTAAGTGTGTGTAGAAAAATAACAAGCAGAAGCAGTAGCAAGATTTGAATATGAAAAGTCTAAGCAATACAATCCATTCTCGAGCCGCCCTTCCAACAGAACCTTCCATGAGTCATTATCCTTTACAAAACACTTATTAGTACAAAACTCAAGGTAAACAGAATTGTCTTGAGCAAATCTTGACACAAACAAAAGATTCCTAGTTATATGAGGAACAAGTAAAAGGTGATCAAGAACTAGATTCTTAGGGAATGTAGATACTGAAGTTATCCCTATACGAGAAATATTAAGAGTGGAACCATCTCCAAGAAAGACTTAACCCTAACCTGTATAAGGAAGACCTTACTGTAAGAACCGAGGATCACCAGTAATGTGATGTGTTGCTCCCGAATCCAGGTACCAATTATCATTCAACGAGAGAATTCCTTGAGAAACTAGAGAATTGATTTGCATTGTATCATCTGTAAGCTCTAGTGAAGAATCCAGTACACCTGCAGAAGGACTCGAAAATGGATCATAACAATGATTAGTCGAATTAGGTGCATAGTGACACATATTGGCTTGGGTGTCAGGATTATTCTGTGGCTGAAAGAAGGATACACCTTTGAAGTTCTGATCAAACCTGTGCCAACACTAATCCACAAGGTGTCCAAGTTTTCCACACAGTTGGCATTGAGGATGTGACCTTCCTCGAAATCTTCCACCTCCCCTTGATGCTCTGTAACGACTTTTGTTATTGTTGTATGACTGAGAGTGATCTTGTGTACTCTCAGAGCTATATTGAGTGATATTAATACCAACAGGTTGTCATATAGGATCTGCCAATCTTGCTTCTACATCAGCAAGGACTGGCACAACTTCATCCCAAGTGTATGGGACACGGCTGATAGTGACCACTGCAACAAACGGTTCATAGTCAACATGGAGTCCATTAAGAACCGTTGCGATTTGTTCTATCTCAGAGACTTTGCTTCCACTTGTGGCTAAGAGATCACAGATTTCTTTGATCTGTGTTGTGTATTCACGAATTGAGAGAGAATTCTTTTCCACCACTCCAAGTCGACAGTGCAAGTGAATCACCATTGTAGCTGAAAGCTTTGAGTACAGTTTGTTAACTACGCACCATATTGCAGTTGATGTCTCCGCTCCAACGAGCGGAGGAAGAATATTAGGGCTTATTGTCGATAAAAGCCAAAAAGCAAGAGAGCTGTCATGCTTCTGAAATTTCGTAAAATATGGATTAAGACTACGATGCCCACTCGAATCCACTAAAAATTTCTCAGGAGTTGGAGTCGATTTGTCAAGAAAATCTTCTAAACCATGGCCACGAATCATTAAGGTAACTTGTTGTTTCCAAAGTAGATTGTTAGTATCATCTAACCTTATACTGACTTGCTTATTTACAAAGACCTGATTGGAGTGAGATCCTATCATTTGCAGAGTCTCTGTCTCCTCTATTGGCAGATCTGAAATTCCTTTATCGATAGGCATGACAAGAAGAACTAACGAGCTATAGAAAAACAAACGGCAAAAGATGATTCACTAAGTGTGACTGACACCGACAACGACCGAAACGCTAAGCTCTGATATCATATTTATGTGCGATGGTTGAACTGAAAAGGTAGACAAACAGATGAACGGAGATTAGAAGAAGAAGAAAAGTACGACGATGAATTAGAAAGAAGTAAAGTGAAAGGGAAAAGTGAGTGTTTGGATATTCACAATGTTGGCCATTTCAAAACCTTATTGGGCCAGTGCCACTATCATGTGGTTTTTATAGCCCAATGATGGGAGGGACTAAGGACCAATCAAGCATTTAAATCCAAAAATTGGGAGGAACAAATACCTTATTTGACTAACATTTAAATTAAAAAAGACTTAAATTACTATTGTACCAAGAAAATTAGGAGGGAAAACAATCCCCCCACCCTAAGTGTACTTTCGTCACTGGTTTCGGATACATTCACTAGTACTTAAAAGCAACGTTTACTTAGAGGTGCCCTGTCTACTTTTGGACAAATCCTGACGAAATTGATTCTATGACAATAGTTTACACGACACAATAAATTTAGGCTAAAGAGGTTATTTTGCCCCCGAGTCAACCCGATTTAGCAATGTTGCCCCTCACGCGAAAACGCGTCGGTTCACACATTGTAGCAAATTTGCCCATTGACTAACATTGACCGATGGAACCGTTAAGCTGACCATTACATTTTAACGTATCAGCCGTCTTCGCTCACATGACATGCCATGTCAGTGTTGAAAAGTCAAAATGCTGACGTGGCAAATAAAAAATTTATTATTAGTTTCTTATTTCTCTCTCTCTCCTAATGAGTGTTCTCCATCACCACCACTAACTTCTTCTTCGCCATCGGCGGCTGCTTCTTCCAACCAGCAGAAAGTCGAGGATAGTCACGGTTTTTCGATGATGAAAATTTCAACGTCCTGAGTGTTATCGAAAGGCCCATAATTGAATCGTGTTTGAATTCTGATGATAATGAAGATTGTTCTGATAGAGCGGCGACATTAAATTTTCAGTTCTTGAACGAGATTGGATTTGAGCAGCCGTCCATTCAATGTTCTCCTTTCCAAATAACAGAAGAGCTTCAAGCACCAACAATGAAGGACGAGTAGTGATATCGTACGAGAGAAGATTCTCAGCTTTGTTGTATGCATCCAATGGGATTTTAAAGCTGTTGAAACGAAAGCTGGGATCAAAAGCTTCCATGGCAGAATGAAGATCGAAGCAATTAACAAAACTTTTGAATGCATGCAAGAAGAAGATGAAGGTGGAAGAAGAGGAAAAAGATGATGGCGAATCGCTTTGGAACTCACTTGAATTCCACTCATTGTTGCTTTGTTAACCAAATGAGTCGGATATTCGATTTCCAGTAAGGTGTAATTACATACATTGGATAAAACTCAAGTACCCGTGAGATTAAAGGGGTCGAATATTATAGCTTGTAAAGCTAAGCATTTCTAGGCCTTGGGTTGTCGAAAATGAGCAATGGGTCGATAGTGACCGCTTCCCCTCTTTCGTGAACTCGTCTCTGTAGAGGAAAAGCAGACATTGCTTGATATATATAAAATCTTGTCCCATGAGGTTGCCATGGCTGGTAATGTGAAGCTGCTCATGTGAAGAGAAGCTAATGAGGAGATATAAGGAACATAAGAAGAGTGGGAGAGAAGAGGAGAGTGGGGGAAGATGGAGATTTTCTCCAATAGTAGTTGTTCTTTACTAATTTAAGCTTTAATGGAGATAGAGGAGGTTGGTGAAGACGATGGATGACTTTTAATTTTTTTTTTACTTTTTTATTTTTTGCCATGTCAAACATTTAATTAGGTCTGAGCATGGTTAACCGCAAAACCGAAAATCGATCCGAACCGAGGCGTTTGGGTGGTTTATAGTTCATAAGTTTACAAATCGTGGTTAACCGAATTGAACCGAATTTGATATTTTATTTAATTTATAATTGTTTTTCTAATGTAAAAATATTTATTTTATACTTAAAATATTATAAATGCATTTTTAATTATTATTATTCACTTAAAAAATTAAGTTTTTAATAAATATTTATGAAAAAAACTTTTAAACTTTACCTCTTATTGTTTAAAAGTCATCAAATAAAGTTATTTTGTCAAAATAAAATACAAAATTTCAAAAACTAACGTTAATATGGAAAAACCGAAAACCGAGGTTAGCCGAAACGAAAACCGATGGTTACTAAAATAGCTTACCAAATTAAACCGAAACCGAACCGTATACACCCCTACATTTAACGGCCAAATAAACAGTTTTTTCGGTCAACGTTGGTCAAGGGACAAATTTATTGCAATGTACGAATGGAAGGACCTAATTGAATGTGTTTTTCGCGCGAGGGGCAACATTGCTAAATTGGATCGAACTCGGAGGCAAAATAATCCCTTTAGCCATAAATTTATTATGTTATTTTTTATGATAGTCAATGCTAACAAGTTTTGTTTGACGACATTATTATTAACTAATATAATTTAGTTGTGTTTTCCTTTCTTAAAAAACAATTGTAAACTAAATTATTGAATTGGTCTGATTTAAATTATTTTTTTAACATATTGATGTGATTATATGATAATATTTGTTTATATTTTTTAACCACTTTGATAACGCGTGCACATATTCCTGCACACAAAGGGGCTTGAACCCGGGTCTCTTAAGATGAGCATCATATTTTTTCCACTGGAGTCACTTGTTGGGTTCGGATTCAATTTAAATTACTTTTTTAATATCCAATTTAAATTACTTAACTTTTGATTAATCGGCTAGTGTTGCGTGTAAAATAGTCTATCGCAATTGTAGTGCAAGTATACACGACGCAAGTAGTAAAGTGATACAAAGTATCGGATATCGTCTCCACAGGGATTGGGCTAATAGCTTCACCTAGATTCACTGCACGAAAGCAAAGGAAATATTTAAGAGAATTGTCACGAATATTAAATTAAAAACGTAAATAAAAGATTGAGATATCAAGATAGAGAGAATGGGCTGGTATTGAGTTGCTCAGTAGTGTAGGTATTGAATTGCTTAGGATCTCCAGTTCTGTCGTCGCACCCGTCGCCGACAGCACCTGTCGCGGCGTCTGTCCGTTAGCTGTCGTGACAGCGATCACTAACTCCGTACTTCAAGCTTGGCAAGAATCCCAGATCTGCCTTGCCCTATCCCTAGGCACAAGTCTGTCGATGATCACGTCTTTGATGATACCTCCCGGCGTGAATCGAAGGATGAACACCGATGTGTATGAATTCTTCCTTAGCCACTTAACCTCGCCTTATCCCTAAGCACGAGATGGTTCAACTATAAACTAGAGAACGCGCTTTTATCTCTTTCGTATACTTAACTCTCCCGATGCTAAGTAAATGGATAACCTCACAATGCTCTCCCGATGCTCTTGCAAGATATTAAAACCAAGATAAAAGAACTTGAAGTTTATTTTATTGAACTTGAAAAATCCTAAAACAAAGCAACCCTTGCAACTACTTTACAAAACAACCCGTAGCCCTAGGGGGAATTTAGAACATATTGGTGACAGGTAATCGGCAGGGTTTAGGTTTTGGTTATGGGGTAGTCGGCTATGCCCTAGGGTTAATCTATGCCCTTTATATAAGCTTTGGGCTCAAGTTATCTAAGGTAACAAGGATTACAACTTTAATTAAAAGTAAGATTCTAATAAAGACTAAATCTCTAAGGATTCCTACTTTTCAGCCGCCTCCTTGTTTCATGGGAATTCTTCTCCTTGAGCTTTGGCTTGACATATCTTTTGATCCGGGGCTTGGAAAAATATTCGGCTTCCACACGACAGACGAGCAGATTTTTCTCTATCTATCGAGGTCCACTTCACTTTTCCTCTTCATGATTCTGCTGTCATCATGCTGTCACGACAGGTGCGCGACAGGTTCCTCTTCTTCAGCTGCTTGTCCAGTTCAGCTTTCCTGCTTGTCTGCCCTGCACCTGCCTTCAACATCTACTGTGACAGATACCTGCAAAAATAACCATCTTTCAGTAGAATCCGTGCCTTTTATATAATTGTGATGTTTTATTGAAAACTAACCTAAATGCAATGCAATGATGCTTGAATGCAGCAGAAATATGGGTTTAAAAAGGTGTAAATGATAGAACTTTTACACACTCAACACACCCCCAAACTCAAGTTTTTGCTTGCCCTCAAGCAATGAAGACTTAAAAGAAAACTGAAAATTTTTGTGTTGGCCTTCAAACAGTGAACTGTCCCTTACCTGTCGCTCATTCTCTATGGCGGCAGCAACCTGTCGGAAAGGTTAGGATCTGTCCGGAATCTCCCTATAGCTCTCGTGCAGTGTGTGCATGCTTGTGAACAGTTATATGCTAAGACTCTTTTAGTTTCACTAGAATATTCAACTCCTTAACTTGAATTTTATGCCAAAGTTTACTTTCTTTTAGAAGGCACATTTTCATGCTTTTTCTTCTATTTTCAAGCTAAGTTTTTCTAGAGCCAGTTTTGGGCACCTCTAGTTAGCTTCCTAGAGCCGGTTTCGGGCACCTCTAGGTTTTTGATTTTTGCTAAACTTCTTTCCTAGAGCCAGTGTTAGGCACCTCTAGGGGCTATCCAAGTTCTAAGCTTCCTATTCTAGTTTGGCTAAAATAAGTCTAAGCAAGATAACAGTCACAAAAGTGTTTAAGTTTTCAGAACTATAGAAAGGCTCTAAACTTTTCCTTAACATGTCCTAAAGATGCTGCCACGACAGAGCCGTCATGACAGGTAAGTTAATTTCACAGTTTTAAGCCAACAGTTTAAATTTTTTGATTTTTCTGAATTTTTTTTTAAAGAGTAAATGACTAATAAGACACAACAATTAAACAAAATATGTGCTAAAGACTCCATTAAATATGGAGGGTTGCCACCCCCAAACTCAAGGGTTGCATTGCCCTCAATGCAAAATGACACTAAAACAAAAAAAACATGAAAAATAAAAGTACATCACAAATATATAAGGGCAGGCAACAATAAGAGAAGAAAAAGAAATAAAAACTTAAATTTTATGCGTTGTCCTCATCACTGCTGCTGACGCGGATCTGATGGTAGCGTCTGCGTTGGGGAGGTGACTGGGCATGTTCCGGAGCAGGTTGGTCAACAGGTTCATCAGCCTGTTGAGGTGCAGGTTCTTCCTCCGGTTGGGGGACAGGGTCGTCAGCAGGTTGAAGGGCAGGTGGCTCCACTAGTCGGACATCAGAACTGCCGCTGCTATCCCAGCTGTTACTCGTAATGGCTTTGGACAGCATCCTCTTGTTGGCCACATGTTTGATTCTTTTCACCCGCGTAAAGGCGTTGTCCAAGTTTCTCCGGACGAGAGGGTTGTCGTCAGTGGCAGCTCGCTTGGTGCCTCGAGGGGAAGTGTCCGCCGGTGGGCTGCCGGCTGCTGTCGGGGAAGGTGTGGAGGAGGCAGATTCTCCATGGGGAGAGACAGGTGGTGTGGGAGTGGGGGAGGGTATATTAAAGTAATGGGCGGGGAAGGTGGGGAAAATGACATCCGAAAAATTCAAAGTGTTGGTAATAAAGTTTACCGTTGCGTTGGAGAAATCGCGGATGAATGTCATTAAACCCATCTGCCGCTCCTCTATCCTCAAGATGGCAGCTAAGATGTCGGCGTTCTGACCTGCCGGAGCGGTGTTGGTCGCAGCTTCTGGGGCAGGCTCGGTGGCAGGTTCATCATCAGATTCAGCAGGTGGGGCGTTTGGATCGAAGGCGTTGAGGGGTGTTACGACGATGATCTCCATAAGGCTGGAGATGTTGCTGTCGGTCCAGCCGCTGCCCTTCTTGATTTTGTCTGAAGGGTCCTCCGGTACGGCAGCGCAGCGGCAGAGGGCCGTAATGGTGAAGGGCAGGCATAGTCGTGAATCTGTTCTGAAGGCACAATCGAGAATGCTTTCTCGCATGTACCTGCCCACGTTGATCGGCCTGTCATGCATGATAGAGTGGATGAGGGCAAGCCGCTGCCTGTTGACTGTCGTGTGGTGGGATGAGGGCAGGATACGCTTTTTAATAAAAGCGTTCCATAATTTAGCCTCAGGGAGCAGCTCTGCCCGGTTGACGGAATTGGGGTTCTTCTTGCTGGTGCTCCAAGTTGTGCCCTCTTCTGTCAATTCCCTCATGACAGCATCGTGGCCGGCAGCGTCGAGGGAGTCCCAAAACTGTTGATGAGCGTCGTCATTGGGGCCAAAGAAGAGGCCGAAGACATGATTGATGCTGCTGGCGGTGAAAGGAACTGTCACTCCTCGGACGACGACAGATGTCGCCGACTTACTCTCGATCGCCTCATAGAATTCCCTAACCAGGGTGTCATTAAGCTCTGCCGGCTGCTCGGCAAAGTCTTCCCAAAGTTGCGTCGTAATGGCCTTCATAATGAACGGCCGGAGTCCAAAAAGAGGAGCATCTCTGTTATAGATGAAGCTCCGTTCCTCCAAAAGTTCTTTGTTGGCGAACGGGGATGCTGCTGCGGACGAAGAGGCGGCAGCAGCATTTTGGCGAGTCTGTCGTGAAGACATTTTTGGTTGCAAGGGCTGAAAAAGGAGAGAAAATAGATAAAACTAGAAGAGAATACAAGAGAGAAAAATCAGAAGTGAGGAAAAAATGAAAGGGAGAAGGGGTTTATATAGCTGTCGAGTAGTTGCTCATTTAATGCTGCAACGGCAGGCGGGAATAACGGGGCGGCAGATTGGATATGGCGTGTCTGACGCGTCTGACACGCATTAATGCGTCTGCGGAGCGTCTGCCGCACGCCTCTTCGTCTGCTGTGCGTCTGTTGACAGCCTGTCAAATCCGTCTGCGCCGGCAGCCGAAACGACAGGTTACCATAGATGGGCTTAGTTGGGCTGATGGATGGGCGGTGGTCTTGGGCCACTTCTTCTTTCTCACTTGTCTCCTTTATTTCCTAAAAACTGAAATTAAAAACAAAACATTATTAAAATAAATCTAATTCCTAATAAATAATAATAAAATAAAATAAAAAATAAAACTAGGTTAAATTAGGGATGCCTTGTGGGGCATCGCCTAAGGTAACCACTTCCTGAATTCCTGGGGCTTCAGTCCCCTGATAATGCTTGAGGCGTTGTCCATTGACTTTGAATTGGTGCCCGTCTTTTAATGATTGAATTGTAATGGCACCATGGGGGAAAACTTGAATTACTTGGAATGGACCAGACCATCTAGATTTGAGCTTCCCTGGAAAGAGTTTCAACCTCGAATTAAACAACAACACAAGCTGCCCTGGGCAGAATTGTCGCGGCAGCAACTTCTTGTCATGCCACTTCTTTGTTTTCTCCTTGTATATTCTTGCGTTGTCGTAGGCCATTGTCCGTATTTCCTCGATTTCATTCAAATCTAACAGCCTTTTCTGACCTGCCTTGTCCAAGTCCATGTTTACTGCCTTGATTGCCCAATATGCCTTGTGCTCTATCTCGACAGGCAGGTGACAGGTTTTCCCATAGATCAATCGGAATGGAGACATGCCCAATGGAGTCTTGAAAGCTGTCCTGTATGCCCATAATGCATCATTCAGAAGTAAAGACCAATCTTTCCTCGTTGGTTTAACCATTTTTTCAAGAATGTTCTTCACTTCCCTGTTGGAAATCTCAGCCTGTCCATTGGTCTGTGGGTGGTATGCTGTCGCGATCCTGTGCTTGACACCATATTTTCTCAAGGCGGCAGCAATTACCCTGTTGTCAAAATGTCTCCCTTCATCACTGATAATCGCCCTAGGGATGCCAAATCTAGAAAAGATGTTTTTGTGCAAAAACTTTTGGACTGTTTTGGCATCATTCTTTTGAGTTGCGATTGCTTCTACCCACTTGGAGACATAATCTACTGCTAGTAGGATGTAAAGATTTCCACATGAAGATGGAAAAGGTCCCATAAAATCAATCCCCCATACGTCGAAGATCTCGACTTCTAGGATATTCTGTAGTGGCATCTCGTTTCTCCTTAAGATGTTACCTGTCCGCTGGCACCTGTCACAGTTTTTGTAAAATTCCTGTGCGTCCTTATACAGTGTCGGCCAGTAGAAACCTGACTGCAGCACCTTGGCAGCAGTTTTGTTGCCTCCTAAGTGTCCTCCATATTGTGAGGCATGACAGTGATGTAGAATATCTTCTTGTTCTTCTTGTGGTACACATCTCCTTATAACCTGATCTGCGCACAATTTGAAAAGAAGAGGTTCGTCCCAATAATAATGTTTAACATCATTTTGAAACCTCTTCCTGGCTTGATAAGTAAGATCAGAAGGTAATATTCCGCTAACTATAAAATTAACGAAATCAGCATACCAGGGAAGGTTAGAAGACTTACCTGCCGCCATGGCTGTCGCGACAGCTATTGCGGCAGCAAAGAGCTGCTCATCGGGGAAGGTCTCTAGTATGTGTGTCTCATCTACAGGTAGACTCTGTCCCAACTCCAACCTCGACAAGTGATCTGCCACCTGATTTTCTGTTCCCTTTTTGTCTTTGATTTCAAGGTCGAACTCTTGTAATAGCAAGATCCATCTTATCAACCTAGGCTTTGCATCCTTCTTTGCGAACAAGTATTTAAGGGCAGAATGATCGGTATGTACTATTACCTTCGTTCCAAGTATGTAAGAACGAAACTTGTCGATGGAGAACACCACAGCTAACAGCTCCTTTTCTGTGGTGGTATAATTCACTTGGGCATCATTCAATGTTTTGCTGGCATAATATATGACATGAAACAGCCTGTCCTTGCGCTGCCCAAGTGCTGCCCCGACAGCATAGTCACTAGCATCACACATAATTTCAAACGGTTGCGTCCAGTCTGGTGGCTGTACTATGGGGGTTGTCACTAGTTTTTCCTTCAGAACCTTGAATGCTTCAGTACATTCTTCATTAAAGTCAAAGGGTCGGTTCTGCTCTAAGAGATGACATAAGGGCTTCGTGATTTTTGAGAAATTTGCAATAAATCTCCTATAGAAACCAGCATGCCCTAGGAAACTCCTAATGCCCTTGACTGTGGTTGGCGGCGGCAGCTTCTCTATGACTTCAATCTTTGCCCTGTCGACTTCTATCCCACGGCAGCTAATCTTATGGCCTAAAACTATCCCCTCATCTACCATAAAATGGCATTTTTCCCAATTAAAAACAAGATTAGCTTTTTCACATCTTTCAAGTACCTTTTGAAGGTTGCCAAGGCAGCTCTCAAAATCGTCTCCAAAGACAGAAAAATCATCCATGAAGATCTCAAGGAAGTCCTCTACCATGTCGGAGAATATTGCCATCATGCACCTTTGGAAGGTGGCAGGTGCGTTACAGAGTCCAAACGGCATCCTCCTAAATGCGTATGTTCCGTAGGGGCAGGTGAAAGTCGTTTTCTCTTGGTCCTCCGGTGCAATAGCAATTTGATTATATCCTGAATAACCATCAAGAAAACAATAGTAAGGTTTACCCGCTAATTTGTCAAGCATTTGATCAATAAAGGGTAAAGGAAAGTGGTCTTTTCGGGTAGCTTTGTTAAGCTTCCGATAGTCCATACAAACCCTCCAACCGATCACAGTCCTGGTTGGGATTAACTCGTTGTTTTCGTTGGTTATCACAGTCATGCCTCCTTTCTTGGGAACACATTGCACCGGGCTTACCCATTTGCTATCGGAGATGGCGTAAATGATACCAGCGTCTAACCATTTAATTATTTCCTTACGCACCACCTCCTTCATTGCAAGGTTCAACCGCCTTTGGGCATCAATAGTCGGCTTATGATCTTCCTCTAGGAGGATTTTGTGCATACAGATTGCCGGACTAATGCCCTGAATGTCTGCTATAGTCCATCCTATCGCCCTTTTATGCTGCCTCAACATGTCGATCAGCTGTCGTTCCTGTTCCTGCGGCAGCTTAGCAGAGATGATCACGGGTAGTGTTTTATCATTACCAAGATAAGCATATTTAAGCTGCCCTGGCAGAGGCTTAAGTTCTAAGACAGGTGGTTCAACAGTAGATGGCTTTTGGATTAAATGGTTATCCGAAGTGTAATTCAAGGGTTCGAATAACTTACCTGGGCGATGGTCTAACCAGTCTACCTCCTCATGACCTTCAGTATCAGATGAATTGGATGCAGAGGAGTCGCTGTCGTCGGTGCTGTCGTCGTTGCTGTCGTGACAGGCTTGTAAATGGCTGTCGCAGCAGTGACCAAATTTTATATCCTGGCAGCCCGACCTGATGCAGGGTTGATCAAAGGTCACCTCAATGATGGCCTTGCATTCTTCATCCACATCAGCATGTTTCATTGCTTGGAGAACATTCAACTTAATTTCTTGGTCGTTTACGCGCATGGTGAGTTCTCCTTTCTCCACATCAATCAATGATCTTCCCGTGGCTAAGAAGGGTCGCCCTAGGATGACTGGTGCGTTCTCATCTGCCTCACAATCTAAAATAAGAAAGTCAGCAGGAAAAATAAGTTTATCCACTCTTACCAAGATGTCTTCAATTTTTCCCTCGGGGTGAACGTAAGAGCGGTCGGCTAGCTGTAGGGTAACTGTCGTGGGCCGCGCCTTGCCAATACCTAATTTCTGAAAAACAGATTTGGGCATTAGATTAACACTAGCACCAAGATCACATAATGCCTTACCCACAAATTTATCTCCGATTACGCAAGGTATGAGGAAGCTCCCTGGATCCTTCTTTTTCTGGGGTGGTTGTCGATGAAGAATACTCATGCAACCTTCTTGCATCCTTACCGTTTCAAATTCCCCAAGTTTAGATTTTTTAGACATGACATCCTTGAGAAATTTAGCATAACCGGGCATTTCCCTAACAGCATCTAACAACGGAATGTTAATATGAACCTGTTTAAAAATATCATAAATCTTTTTAAGTTGAGACTCATGCTTAGCTTGTTGTATCTGTTGCGGAAAAGGTGGTGGAGGACGATAATCAGCAATACGCCCTTCCCACTGCATGCGAATCTGAGGTCGATACTCATCTTTTTTCTCCTCTGTCGCTTCTGCTGTCGTGACAGGCTCATCGGCAGCAGTCTGTTCATTACCTGTCGGGGCAGCTTCCTCGGCAGGCTTATCCAAGGCAGGTTTCTTTTCTGTTTCAGCTTCTTTTTCCGGCCCTGGTAACTTTTTCTCACTCCTAGTAGTAATCGCCTTACATTGCTCATGAGGGGGCGTTCTAGCATTTTCAGTATTGCTAGGGAATCCTCCATTCTGCCGCGGCTTAATATGCTGCGACACCTGACCCATTTGTGTCTCTAGAGATTTCAAGGTGGCCTCATGGTTTGTCATTCTCATCTTAGTCTCATCCATAAAGTCCTCCGTTTTCTTGACAAACTTATTGATGTTATCCATATACGTGCCGGTCTGAGACATAAAGGTGGCCAGAGTCTGCTCCAATATATTACTCGTGGCAGGTGGTGGCTGCTGTTGTTGCTGAGGCGGCAGGTTCTGCGGCAGGTTTTGCGGCTGTGGCTGCTGTCGCGTCAACAATCTAGGTCCCCCCTGATTCTGATTATATGCTTGCGGATTTAGAGCATTGTTGGGGTTACTCCAGGAAAATTTGGGGTCTTTCCTCCAATTAGGGTTGTAATTGTTGGAATTGTAGTTTGACTTGTAATTTCCAACATATTTTCCTTCTTCTATATTTATAGGGCACTCATCCCTGCTATGATTTCCCTCACATGTAGCACAAACTTCCTCGACAGCAAACCCTCGTACTTCCTCTTCACTCAATAAGTGTTTCATGGCTTTAGTGAGGAACGCTACCTGTGATTTCATAGTGCTGTCGGCCTCATAATCCTTGACAGCAAGTACCCGTTTACCCCCTCTTCTAGCGGTTGGAAACTGCTCCTCATTCTTAGCCAGATGTTTCAGAACTTGCAGGGCCTCGTCTGGATCTTTGTCCAATAGTAGTCCATTTGCTGCAGAATCAATTCGAATGCGAGTTTGTAAGTTAGCAGCATTATAAAACTTAGTTACCTGATTCCAGACGGGGAATCCATGCATTGGGCAGTTTCGTAGAAGAGTTGTGAATCTGTCCCAGGCCTCGTGCATTGGCTCGTCATCTTCCTGTTGAAAAGTAGCAATTTTATTACGTAATCGCTCAGCTAAATGTGAAGGATTAAAACGAGACAAAAATTCACGAGTTAAATCTGCCCAAGTCATGATAGAACCCGGTGTAAGTTTATTCCACCAAGTTTTAGCTCTGTCCCTCAATGAATGGGGGAATAACCGAAGCCTCAGTATCTCCGGACTAACTCCTGGTAGTCTAAACGAACCACAGATCTCCTGGAACGTTTTGAGATGCTCCCTGGCATCTTCTGTCGCAGAACCACCAAACTGCCCGGCATTGTTGATCATACTAAACATGACAGGTTTAAGCTCGAAGTTGTCGACGTCAATATCCGGCAGCGTGGTCTCCAGCTCTACATGATCGTTCAGCATGTAGTCACGACATGACCGTCGTCCACCTGCCGCGGGCGGGTCACCGACAGGCGGTATATCATCACCGACAGGCTGATTACGGGCCATCTGCTCTAGCTGTTCTTCAAGGTATTCGTTTCGGTCTAAGAGGTGGCGAATCTGTTTCTTGAGATTAAAGGAACGTTCAATCTCCGGATCTAATTTATACTCAGGATCTTCACCTCTTTTCGATCTGCGCATAAACAGGAAAACCTTGTAAAAAGCAAGAGTTTAAAAACACAAAAGAAAAATTAAAGAAAAATAAAAACAAAAATAAAAACGAAAATAAAAACAAAAAGTGCAAGGAAAGAAAGGTGTAGTTATGTTGCCAATCCCCGGCAACGGTGCCAAAAACTTGTTGCGTGTAAAATAGTCTATCGCAATTGTAGTGCAAGTATACACGACGCAAGTAGTAAAGTGATACAAAGTATCGGATATCGTCTCCACAGGGATTGGGCTAATAGCTTCACCTAGATTCACTGCACGAAAGCAAAGGAAATATTTAAGAGAATGTCACGAATATTAAATTAAAAACGTAAATAAAAGATTGAGATATCAAGATAGAGAGAATGGGCTGGTATTGAGTTGCTCAGTAGTGTAGGTATTGAATTGCTTAGGATCTCCAGTTCTGTCGTCGCACCCGTCGCCGACAGCACCTGTCGCGGCGTCTGTCCGTTAGCTGTCGCGACAGCGATCACTAACTCCGTACTTCAAGCTTGGCAAGAATCCCAGATCTGCCTTGCCCTATCCCTAGGCACAAGTCTGTCGATGATCACGTCTTTGATGATACCTCCCGGCGTGAATCGAAGGATGAACACCGATGTGTATGAATTCTTCCTTAGCCACTTAACCTCGTCTTATCCCTAAGCACGAGATGGTTCAACTATAAACTAGAGAACGCGCTTTTATCTCTTTCGTATACTTAACTCTCTCGATGCTAAGTAAATGGATAACCTCACAATGCTCTCCCGATGCTCTTGCAAGATATTAAAACCAAGATAAAAGAACTTGAAGTTTATTTTATTGAACTTGAAAAATCCTAAAACAAAGCAACCCTTGCAACTACTTTACAAAACAACCCGTAGCCCTAGGGGGAATTTAGAACATATTGGTGACAGGTAATCGGCAGGGTTTAGGTTTTGGTTATGGGGTAGTCGGCTATGCCCTAGGGTTAATCTATGCCCTTTATATAAGCTTTGGGCTCAAGTTATCTAAGGTAACAAGGATTACAACTTTAATTAAAAGTAAGATTCTAATAAAGACTAAATCTCTAAGGATTCCTACTTTTCAGCCGCCTCCTTGTTTCATGGGAATTCTTCTCCTTGAGCTTTGGCTTGACATATCTTTTGATCCGGGGCTTGGAAAAATATTCGGCTTCCACACGACAGACGAGCAGATTTTTCTCTATCTATCGAGGTCCACTTCACTTTTCCTCTTCATGATTCTGCTGTCATCATGCTGTCACGACAGGTGCGCGACAGGTTCGTCTTCTTCAGCTGCTTGTCCAGTTCAGCTTTCCTGCTTGTCTGCCCTGCACCTGCCTTCAACATCTACTGTGACAGATACCTGCAAAAATAACCATCTTTCAGTAGAATCCGTGCCTTTTATATAATTGTGATGTTTTATTGAAAACTAACCTAAATGCAATGCAATGATACTTGAATGCAGTAGAAATATGGGTTTAAAAAGG
The DNA here is from genome assembly GCA_958450335.1 of Hibiscus tridactylites. Lineage (NCBI taxonomy): Eukaryota > Viridiplantae > Streptophyta > Magnoliopsida > Malvales > Malvaceae > Hibiscus > Hibiscus tridactylites. Next base: position 23,954,137 of record OY288273.1, on the reverse strand, counting down.
TGTAAATGATAGAACTTTTACACACTCAACAGCTAGATTTAGTAAAATGGTTTGATGAGTATCTAGTTTGGTCAATATTTTAGTGCTAATTACGCTTAAATGGTTGATTTGTGGTGCTGAATTGTTGTCTATTGTGTGTTTTTCTGTGCAGGACTTCATGCCTGGAAAACAGATTAGAAAAGGTTGGATTCTACAAGTTTTCTGGATTCATGGCTAGATTATTGGGCATGAATTGAGGCATGAATGCACTGACTCGACGACACGTCAGCAGGCTTATAGAAGATGACATCAGCAGCGTGTGATAGCTTATCAACCGCGTTCCGGATCACTTATCAACCGAGATTTGGATCAAATCTTGGGGAAAATATTTTATTTTTAAATTTAAGCATTTTAGGATTTATTTATTATCACTTAGGAATTATCTCTTGTATTTTAAATATTTTAAGGATTATCTCTTATCATTTTAGAATTATTTTAGGGTTTTAGGATGCTATAAATACCCCTTTGGGGGTGAGACTCAAATCATCACTTGCTCTTGTTCTCATTTTCACTTTGGAGCTTTATAAATTTACTTATTCTCTATTTTTAATTTTCTTTACTTTCCCTTTGTTAAAAAAGCTAAGTATAGTTTCTTCGCAAGCTATGCTTAACTAAATCCCCCTTTAGCCAAAAGCTAAGCTAAACCCGATTTACCTCGTGAGAATAGACAAAGTTCTTCAAAACCTTCGATTTCTTTCTTGATTTTTAGTAAAATTGGATTGACAATCGGCCTTTCCTTTAGGCATCACAATTACTTCATTCCAAAAGCGCGCATCGGGTTGATGTGGTTTTGATCTACCGTTGGGGACGAGATTAGGCTGGTAGCAGATTCAACTCCCTAAGAACAAACTTAGTGGCGGTCCACTAAGGGGAATCAAGATTAGATACAATTCTTGTCGAGATAATTCATCCGAGCACGTGCTTTTCCAACACTAAACAGAGAATTTGCATTAGCATCGATTGGCGAAGCTAATCAAACAAAAATTGGATTTCAAGGATTGGCCTTGGGATTTAGTTTACCGTAAAGAAGCAAGTTACAAGTGTTGGGCCTTGTAGACTGTAACCGGCAAGAACTCGAAGCAATATCCCTTTCAGTGACCGAGACAAGTCGAGGCGAAGCAAAGCTGGATGCTAACTCTTATCATAATCTATTTCAATTATTTCTTTTGCTTTATTTATTTTAATCTTCTCGAATTATTTCGTTTAACCCTCTCTTTTTGTTACATGCAGATTGCTTGATAATCATCAAAATCAAATAGATATTGGGAACTCCTTAGTCCCTGCGGATCGACCCTTACTCTCATTATTCTACTTAAATTATTTTTTAATTTAGTTTAAAGAATTTCATTTGACAGTCTACGACGCTTGTCAAATTGGCGCCATTGTCGGGGACTTCGATAAAGTTACTAATATTTGTTTTGATTTGATTTATGACCAGGGAGAATCTGGGAGAACATAAAGACTATATCCCGGAGATTGAAGCATACGCCCGAAGACTTCACACTCAGACACTTCGGGAAAAGAAACAAAGAGAACGACAACAACGTCTAGAACATGATCTAGAATCAACATCTGAAGCAGATTCACATTTCGAGTACACCAACGAAGAACAAGTTCCAATGGGAGATAACGACTAAACTATCCAACAACTGACTAGGGCACCAGATGATCAATAACCAATGTGCATAACGTTTCTGAATGGAGAAACACCATTCGCGCTAAAAACGGGGTTGATACATCTTTTACCTACTTTCCACGACTTGCCCAATGAAAACCCTCACAAGCACCTAAAAGAGTTACACATGGTTTGCCTTAGTACAAAACCGTAGGGAGTTTCTGACGTGGCTATTTGATCTACCTTCTAATTCGGTTACAACATGGACTGACATGGCTCGCCTTTTTCTTGACAGGTTCTTTCCAGCAGCCAAGGCGAGCGAGCTAAAGCAAAGCGTTTTGAGTATCCGATAGAAGGATATTGAATCCTTATATGAATACTAGGAGCGTTTCAAAAAGTTGTGCGTTAACTATCCTCAATACGGTTTGTTTGAGCAAACACTTATCCAATATTTCTACGAGGGGTTAACGCCTATGGACATGAAGGTAATTGACGCAACGAGTGGAGGAGCACTTGTTAACATGACCCCGACTGCAGCAAGAACCTTGATATCTACTATGGCCGCCAACTCGCAGCGGTTTCACCCTTCAAGTGAACCATCTCGACGAGTTCACGAGGTAAGTACAGTTTCCTTAGAGAATAAAATTGACAAACTGGCTGAAATAGTTCAATCCCTTGTTGCAAAAAAAAACATCTAGACTTTGCGGGATATGCACTAGTCCAGAACATCCGACAGACTGTTGTCTGATGATACAAGAATAAGATACTGCGCAAGCAAATGCCATCGGTAATATGTATAACCCGGGATGGAAAAATCATCCGAATTTCATTTATTCACAAAACTAGAGACCAAATCTAGCTTATCAACCAACTGCACCATAACAATATCAGCCACAGAAGCCATCGTTGGAGTCGATTGTTGAAAGGTTAGCGCTAGCCCAAGAAAAGTTTCAACTAAAGATCGAAGCACACTTTGAAGCAATTGACAAACAGATGAGCCAACTGACATTAGCGGTGAGTCGCTTAGAATCCAGAGGGAAGCTGCCATCGCAAATCGAGGCGAACCCACGAGCGCAATCACCCTTCAAAGTGGAACTGTTGTCACGCCACCAGTCCCTAAAGATGTTGACGCAGAACCCCAGAAGAAAGATGAATCAGAATCCCAGAAAAGGAAAGGGGTTGTTGACATAGAAACCCAGAAGAAGAAGAAAGTTGATTCACAAACTATTTTGTGCCATCTCCCTACACTACTCCACCTCCCTTTCCTTCAAGGTTAGTGAAGCGCGACAAACAAGCTGAGGAGAAAGAAATCTTGGATGTATTTCGGAAAGTAGAGATCAATATACCACTCCTTGAAGTAATAAAAAAGGTAGCTCGATACGCCAAATTCCTGAAGAATCTATGCACAAATAAAACACGACTTACCAGAATAGAAAAGGTAAATCTGGGAGAACATGTATCCGCACTTTTTCAGCGACGGTTACCGCCGAAATTGAAGAACCAAGGTATGTTCGCAATTTCTTGCAAAATTGGTAAGGTTGGTATTAAACGTGCTATGTGTGATTTAGGCGCATCAATTAATGTTATGCCACTTTCTTTATATAAATCACTTTCCGCTGAACCTTCAAAAGATACAAAAATGACTGTGCATTTGGCAGATAGGTCCATAATATATCCCGAAGGAGTACTCGAGAATGTTCTAGCACAGGTGAATGAGCTTACCTTTCTGGCAGATTTCTATGTGATGGACATGGAAAATGATCGGTCAAATTTCTCCTCGGAAATACTCCTCGGTCGCCCATTTCTTAGCACTGCCAATACAAAGATCGATGTAAGGAGCGACATCCTTACAATGGAATTCGACGGTGAGATCATTAAATTTAATGTTTATAAAGTGATGCGATATCCTGATAATGTCGCTAGTATTAATTTTATTGATACTATTGAGACTGCAATTGAAGAAAGTTTTAAGCCTAACTTAGTTAATGATCTGTGTAGGAAATTGAAAGACTTTGAAGAAGAAATTAGAGAGTTTGAGAAAATATTTTCAAATAATTCTGAATAAAGCCATACTCCGTCAAAATTTAAAAATTTCCCTTCTATTTTGCAGGCACCAAATTTGGAGTTAAAATTACCACTGGATAAATTAAAGAGTAAAGGAGATATTTTTCAGAAAAATGAAGGAACACCACAGTCGTAAAATTTCTCGTAAGAAAATTCTAAGTTGGACAAAGTGCATGAACTGGAGGAAATATTTGTCGCAGTACCTGTAGTCTGAATCAGGTCGTCGAGCTAACGACGTTAAATACAACGCTAAATGGAGATAACCCATTTTTATTTTGCTTTATTTCTATTTGTTTTAATTTTATTTATTTATTTCTTTACTTTATTGTTTTACTTTATTTTATTTTTCTATACATTTTTCAGGTACCTAGTATTGATGAACTATAAACGCCTGCATGGATTAATGAAGAGAATTTGGAGCACTTTAGGCGGTGGGTTTTGGTGAAATCGGTTCACGTTAGCACACCCCCCAAGTTGGTGCAAACTAGCAAACCCCTTCCCACCTTTAAAAAATCGGATAACCCATATCCTTATCCCTCACTTTGACTCAATCAAAAAAATTGAATTTTTTTAACCCACCAATCCCTATCAAGCCGGTCACTGCATCCATCCAAACACTTTTTCAAAACACATGGGCCCCATCATTGATATCCTATCACTTAAAATATTTTTAACTCTCAGGTGACCTACTTTTCTCCACCATGACCTTCCCCTTTGTTTTACCCAGCCGCCAACTTTCTTCATCTTCTTCTATCTCCCTAAAACCTTCGACCTTTATTTCTCCCACCTCAAGCTCACCGGCACACCATAGTTCGAACCAGAGAATAGGCGCGTCGCCGTCCTAACCAGCACGGACCCATCGTGCTCGGTGGTCGCCGTCGAATGGCACCACCATAATTCATGGCGATCTCCAGCAGCTCTGGGTCACTATCGGCTTCTTCACCTTCATCCTCACGACGCAACCATGGCCAACAGTAGCATGCGGCTGCAATCGTTATTAAAAAGGGGGTATTCCTTTTCCCTCTCTTCTACTTTAAACTTGATATACTTTTTGGGATAAAATGACTTAAGAGTGGGGGAGTTAGTGGAATCGAATTAACTCTTGCTTATGCTTTGTGATTGAAATTGAGCTATTTCTTGGTTAGAATTGTTGATAATCTTGGTTGCCAATCTCTTGTTTGATTTAATTTCTTTGTGTTTCTTTGTGAATTGAATCTCGTTCATGTTGAATTTAGGATGTAAGATAGCATGGCATAACTAATTGATATAAATTTTTCTTGATAATTTCATGAATTTGTTGATTGAATTGAATGCATGACTTAGTTCAATAAATCTTTCATGTGAGTTTTGAGCTTTATGAGCATATCTTTTATTCTTGCTCTTTGCTTCAATTGAGTGTGCCGAATTAATCGATTGTATTTTAAAACTTGTAACTCGATACTTGTTGAGACTACACATTTTGATTATGATGCTTTAATATGATAGAGGCATTAGGATTAAACCAATTTCTCTTCCCAAACAAAATGACCTACCCTTTATTTATTTTTCCTTTAGTGAACCATTTTTTAGCCTTGCCATTTTCTTTGTTTACCACCTCATTTAACCCAAATAAATTTTATGTTTTCACTCTTTTTGCACTCTTTTCAGGACAAAGTTAAGGTTATTCCGAAACGAGAAAAGAATAAAAAATCAAATTCGAATCGAACAAAACAATGCAGTGCAGAAAAAAACATTGTGCAAAAAAATAAATTAGTGCAGTTTAGTTCGAACGGTGCAGAAAAATACAGCACATAAAAATTATAGAACTGTGCAATGCAGTTTGAATATGTTGTTCGATTCGAATATACTGTTCGAACAGTGAAAATGAAAAAAATCGAAAAAGCAGAAAAAATTGCTTCAGAAAAGAAGAAGAAGAAGAAGAAGAAGAAGAAAAGAGAAACATTTCGAATGAAAAAATGATGTCGTTTGATTTCTTGTTTTTCTTTTTCCCTTTGAATAATTCTTTGTGATAATCTTTTTCTTTGTCTTGAATTTTTAACCTCATTTTCGGCTTTTATCCTACCCGAACCTTAACCCCATTACAACTCATTTTAAAGTCCTCTTGATTTTTGCATCATTTTCATATTAAGTAGTGGAGATTAGAACTAGTTACAAGCCTATGTAATGAGTTGATTAGTTTAGGCTTGGGCGATTCTTTCACCCGAAACACTTGAGCGAAATGAATGAACCAATGTGAGGAGCTAAGTCTTGTATTCTTTCAAATCGGTAGACGATTGAAATACCTTGGTAGATTTACACTTAATTAATTATGCCTTGCTTGATTGATCTTTGAATTTCAACATTTACTTGATTTAGTTTACATAAGAAATCTTGGAAATTTTATTAAATTGGAGTTGACAACTTAAGGTTTCTGGCATGATAATTGAGAAATGCTTCAGGACAAGCATTGAATAAGTGAGGGGGAATTTGATGAGTAGCTAGTTTGGTCTATATTTTAGTGCTAATTGCGCTTAAATGGTTGATTTGTGGTGCTGAATTGTGGTCTATTGGGTGTTTTTCTGTGCATGACTTCATGCCTGAAAAACATATTAGAAAAGGCTGGATTCTGCAAGTTTTTTGGATTCATGGCTGGATTTGTGGGCATGAATGCGCTGACTCGATGACACATTAGCAGGCTTCTAGAAGATGATGTCAGCAGCTCGTGATAGCTTATCAGTCGCGTTCCGGATTACTTATTAGCCGAGATTTGAATAAAAGCGTGGGGATTATCTTTTATTTTTAAATTTAAATATTTTAGGATTTATTTATTATCACTTAGGAATTATCTCTTATATTTTAAATATTTTAAGGATTATCTCTTATCATTTTAGGGTTTTAGGATGCTATAAATACCCCCTTTGGGGTGTCAAATCATCACTTGCTCTTGTTCTCATTTTCACTTTGGAGTTTTATAAATTTCCTTTCTCTCCATTTTTAATTTTCTTTACTTTCCCTTTGTTAGAGCAAGCTAAGTATGGTTTCTTCGCAAGTTATGCTTAGCTAAATCCCTATTTAGCCAAAAGCTAAGTTAAACCCGATTTACCTCGTGAGAATAGACAGAGTTCTTCAAAGCCTTCAATTTCTTTCTTGATTTTCAGTAAAATTGGATTGGCAATCGGCCTTTCCTTTAGGCATCACAATTACTTTATTCTGAAAGCACGTGTCGGGTTGACGTGGTTTTGATCCACCACTGGAGACGAGATTAGGCTTGTAGCAGATTCAACTCCCTAAGAAAAAACTTAGTGGCGGTCCACTAAGGGGAATCAAGATCAGATACAATTCTCGTCGAGATAATCCATCCGAGCACGAGCTTTTCCAGCACTAAACGAAGAATTTGCATTAGCATCGATTGACGAAGCTAATCAAACAAAAACTAGATTTCAAGGTTTGGCCTTGAGATTTAGTTTACCGTAGAGAAGCAAGTTACAAGGGTTGGGCCTTATAAACTGTAACCGGCAAGAACTTGGAGCAATATCCCTTTCAGTGATCGAGACAAGTCGAGGCGAAGTAAAGTTGGAGGTTAACTCTTATCCTAATCTATTTCAATTATTTCTTTCGCTTTATTTTTTTAATCTTCTCGAATTATTTCGCTAAACCCCTTTTTGTTACTTGCAGATTGCTTGATAATCATCAAAATCAAATAGATATTAGGAACTCCTTAGTCCCTGCGGACCGACTCTTACTCTCACTGTTCTACTTAAATTATTTTTTTAATTAAGTTTAAGGAATTTTATTTGACAGTCTACGACGCTTGTCATGGTTCAATTGTTGTAATTATATACGGGGTAAACTACCTTTATAGTCACTTAATTATAGGGTGGTTCTATTTTTACCAATTAACTATTAATTTTGTCAATAAAATTACTTAATTATTTAATTGGTATCAGTTACGACAGTCCAAATTTGGAGTAAAAGTTTGAGGGTTTGACTAAAATGTTTAAATTTTTTGAGAGATTTAACAAAAAAATTGAGAGAGAATTTAATTAAAAATATTTAAAATTTTGAAGCTCAATATGATTTTATTTAATCTTAAGATGACCAAATTAAAAATTTCAAACATTTTAAGGACAAAATTTGAAATTCCCAAAATTTTGGGATGCCATGCCCCCACATTATATCAGTTTGATCCACGTTACACATTTAATTTTAAGATAATTTTAATGTGTTCGATATTTTCTAATCTTAAAAAAAATCGACGTCAACTCTGTTTTCAACGAAATTCCGACTCTTTTTTTTTTTAAATTCAAACACATTCACTTGACAAACTTTTAACGAAGAAAATCTGTCAAGCCGAGTTTTGTTTCAACGGCTTTGATGCATCACCCTCTATTTTTCTTTTATTATTTTTAAATGATAATGAGTTATATTTTAATACGTAAAAAAATATTTACACAACTCTTTTAAAAAATTTAAAACTTAAATTTTTAGTCTTAACACCCTAAAACTCTTTTAACGAAGAGAGTAATGACCCCGTGACAAGTGATATCAGAGTGACCCTTTGACTGTCTGATTTCACGCCGAGCGCCTATGAGCAGGATATGCATGGTGAACAACCGTGACAATGGCCCCGTCACGAGCGTGGTTGACTCGTGATCGTCACGAGGTTGAGTGGGGAGAATGTCACGCCTGGGTAGAGGCAGAAACATTAATCCTACATCAGAAAAAAAAGAGAAGTCTTAGAATGTATAAACGGTGGCGCTGCACATCCTATCAGACATTTTTTTGGAAGAGTGTAATGGCGTCGAAACATTTACACGAAAAAACAATTTTATTCCGTTATTTTCATTTATTCATTATTATTATTTGTGAAAGTTGATGCTAATAAGTATGGATAAGCAAAATTCGACTTAATTTGAAGAAAAAAATCGATTTTTCATCTTGACCGAATAACTTGAAATTTTTAGTAATTAGTGAATTAATTTTTAACTCAAAATTTGGGTCCACTGAATAAAAAATTTTGGGAATAAATAACATTCAATCAAACTAAGCATTTTACTAAATCTGGAAAACTAAGATTATGGCTTAATCTATTTGTCAAACTAAAAGAAAACTAAACACAGAAACCAGAATATAACGGTTTGAGTAATCAAAACACAATCAAATGTTGACAAATTTCAAAAACACAGCTGCCATACATGTCAACTTAAAATAGCGAAGTCTAGTTTGGATAATAAAACACAGCAAAACATTACAATGGACATGCAACATGGCGAATATAGTTGCAGCCGGAGTTTATACATTCGTAAGAAAAATCTACACAAGGCTTACTACATTTGCTGCAATCTGGGTAATAATACTTTATGGCAACGGAACAACCCTTCTATATCATCATCACCACAACCATCACAATTCCCTGTATAGTCAGTATAGAAACGAAGAGGGTGCTTATGTCGTAGACATGTTCGAGCACCAGATGCCAGAGCAACAACACATCCAAGGCAGGCACAATAATAACATTCTTCACACTTATAGGCAAAACCATTACACACAAAAAAACATTCTGCACATTGAAAATCTCCACCATCTGAATATGAAGTGAGGAGTAATGGTTTTTGGCAACAACGGTGCCAAACATGCTTTACCTTTGGTAACTCGGCACAGACTTTATGAAGAAAAAAAATCACATTGTAAACAGTAGTAAAATGAAGCTGAGACCGGCAACATTTATTCTCATACTCGCTTGCTTTGTCACTTATCATTAAGTGGTGAACATGCTTGAAATGTTGTATTGCCTTGGCTTCCCCAACATCATTTCATTCAAGGACATTAATTATGGAATTAACGGATATATCTTCATTTTCTACTATAGAGTACAAATCTTCATCTTCCATTGCGCAATCCACATGGAATATCACGTTGCATTTTGAACACGAATAGCTGCCATAGTTTGTATTGACCTCATCGTGACATATTAGACAATCCAAACTTTCAAAATCGTTTCTTTGAAGGAAATATGTATGAAAAAGACGATGGTCATGCCACTTGCTTTTGATAATACGGGGCAATGAGACACATTTTTTATGGACTATAATGCCGCATGTACCACATGTGTATGCAACACGCATCACAAATGAATGGAACTCGTCTCCAAAACAAGGTAAATGGGTGCTGATGACTTTTGTTGGAAAAGCACATTCAATGTGAATACAAAACTTACAAGGTGAACAACAATAAACAAATCCTCTACCCTTTCTCCGGGTCTCTTGGCATATCTTGCACGAGAGTCGCTCGCTATTAAATTGTAGAACAAGAGGATGGTTCAGTTCGAGAGGCAGCTCAGCACATTTCTTATGCAAATTAAATCCAAAATCAAAAGAAAAATATGGATAATTTGCTAAAGGTTCCCAATAGAAGCGACACTTGAGATCTTCAAGTTGTTCATCAGGGGCGACATGCTCAGAGCCTCAGACTCTTTCAAAGTTTTCCCAGCAATATTGTATGTAAATAAAGCACATTTTATATGCAGCTCTAACCCACATGAGCAACTATAAACGATTCTCACCTTGTGAATAAAGTGAATCATGCATAAGAACAAGAGGGTGATCCTGATGGAAAGGGTGATTGAGCTCCAAAGGTGCTTCGGCACATACCTTGTGGAGGTAGAACCCGCAGTCGTTGACACAGCCGAAACATGGAGCTGAGACTTGGTCTCCACATCTTGAGCAGTCAGCTGATACTCCGCTTTGATTGCTGATGAGCTGGTCTTCGTTCCACAGAGGAAGCAGAGGATGGTGGTGGCCATAATTGCTTGAGTCCTCCATTTCTCCTTCCTCTCTGTCTCTTTCCAAGTGTTAAACATTATATTTTGAAAAAAAAAAGTAGATGTGGGCTATCTGTTAAAATAGATGGTGGGTGGTTGTTAGAACTGTCTAACAGTTTAACAATATTTGGTTAAGTCCGTTGAGCTTAACATATCAGTTAAATAATAACTGCCTTTTGTTTAAGCTTGGGCATGGGCTATATAAACTCCAAGGGTGACCCGCCCCTGGCTTATCGAGTTAATCTGATGAAGCCCACATTTCTTTAATTTCAGTTTTTAATTTCCTGTTCAATTCTCTTTACTATGTTGTTTCACATATCGTTCAAATTTGGGTTCCCTCTTGTTCAAGATGATATCATTCGCCGTGTTTCGGTTCTAGCGCCGTTTGCTACTCCGTCGTCGCTTGGATCTGCTCTCTGAAGGTTTTCCTCCTCGCCTTACTCTCTGTGTTTCTCCGTTTGTTTCGCGTGGTCTAATCGCTTCTCTCTGAAATGGTACGTATTGGAGACTCACCGTCTGGAGATGGAGATGCCGATTCTTCGGTGCAATCTAGGAGGTTTTTTTGAAAGTAAGAGGGTTAACATCCTTCTTGATGAGTCGAACTTCCTGATTTAGAAGCAGCAGGTGCTTCTCACAGTGAGAAGTCACCGTCTCAAAGGCTTCCTTACTGGATCTCGGAAGGCGCCGTCGGCCACAATCCGTCAAGCCAATGGTTTAGAACGCGAGAATGAAGAATATGAAGAGTTTCTAGCTCAAGATAATGCTCTATCGTCTTTGATTCTGTCTACGATGAGTCCATATATTCTGACCAACTTTGTGGGTGCTGAATCAACAACTGAGATCTGGTCCATTGTGGTTGAATTTTTAGTAGTTGATCTACAACCACAATCACGAGTTTGCATTCCAAACTTAGAACTATTCGCAAAGGAGATCTTATAATGAGGATGTATATCTTTAAAATCACAGAGATCTGTGAGGCTCTTGCGTCATGTGGAAGCCATGTTTCGAAAGTTGAACACATTGCCACCATTCTTGGTGGGCTCCTGACTGAGTACAAGCCATTTGTAGCTGTTATTACGGCCAGTCGTAAGGTGTTGTCTCTTGATAATGTCACCACTATTCTGATGGATGTTGAGGCACAACAAGGCTTGTTTGAAAAGGAGCAACCGCCTCCCATGAGTGCAAATACAGTAAGGCTGGCCACGCCTACTCTGGCTGCGGTGCAAAACACAAGTGGTGGCTCAAATCAAATACCTTATTAACAGAATGCGAACAATGGTGGTTGTGGTCGTCCCAAGAATCGTTACCAATGCCAGCTGTGCGGGAAGATGGGGCACTTAGTTGATCGGTGTTTTCGAAGGTTCGATAAGAGTTTGTTGGGGTCTCTGCCAGTTTGTACCGAAATATGGATGCTGATAATACACCGATGGCCAATGTATGTTCCTTGGATGCTAACATAGCAGGGTCATCCTCAGCATCAACTATGTCTTCTGGTCATGTATGTCCTCAATGTGTTCATGTGAACACTTCAAGCGGGTCTGGGACTTCTGGGCAGTGGTACGTTGGCACCGGAGCTACTCATCATGTAACACCAGAAGCATCCAATGTCCACCAGTGTGCCGATTTCTCCAGACCAAGTAAACTATTGGTTGGCGATGGTAAGGGGTTAAATATTAGTAAAAATGGCTCACACTCTTTACATACTTATTCTCTAAATCATTTTCTACATGATTTGTTGTTAGTGCCGTAGATTACTAAGAATCTTATTTCGGTCTCAAAGTGTACTAGAGACAACGGTGTCTTCTTCGAATTTCATGTTGATCGGTATGTTGTTCGTGATGAGCGTACGGGTGAAGAGTTACTGTGTGGTGGTGAGAATGATGGTCTCTATACATTTAGTAATAATTTTCCTTCTGTGAATAATATAGAGACTTGTTTACGAATCTGTACACATAGTGAGTTTGATGTTTGTCATCGTCGTTTGGGACTTCCAGCTCATGCGACGCTTACTAAAGTTCTTCAAGATTGTAATTTGTCTGTTGATTTGAGTGTTAATAAAGATGCAATATGTTCTGCATGTCGCATTAGGAAGAGCCACAAATTACCATTCTCTGACTCTTACACTATGTATTCTAAGCCATTTAAGCTTGTGTTTACTGACTTATGGGGTCCCACCCACACAAAACTTGATGGATTTGCTTACTATGTTTCATTTTTGGATGCGTGTACTCGCCATACGTGGCTATATCTATTGTAAAATAAGTCTCAGACTATTCATGCTTATAAACCGTTTGCAAGTATGATTCGTAATCAATTTGGTGCAAATATCAAGGAAGTGCAGAGTGATTGGGGGGAGAATTTCACAGTCTGTCACCGATACTTGCTGAGTTAGGAGTCAAGCACTATGTCACTTGTCCGCACATGTCTAAACAGAACGACGTGGTCGAACGCAAGCACCGCCATCTTATTGAAACTGCTCTCACCCTTCTCAGTCAAGCTTCTTTACCCATCAAGTTCTGGTCACATACTGTTGTTACAACAGTTCATCTTGTCAATCACCTTCCAACTCGAGTTCTTGAAAATTTAAGTCCTTCTGAGAAGCTTTTTGGATGCAAACCATATTATTCATTTCTTCGCATGTTTGGCTGCACTTGTTTTCCACATCTTCGCCTATTTTAGAAACACAAGCTTGAGTACCGGTCGTAGCCCTGCACGTTCTTGGGATATAGTATGCAACACAAGGGATATAAGGGTCTCACGTCTCAGGGAAATATAGTTGTGCCTCGTCATGTGGTGTTTGACGAGAGTTGTTTTCCGTTTGCAGGTTTGCCTAGAGTTGATGATGCTCACTGCCCCAAGAACCCTGAGTTCAAGTCCCCTCCACTACTTGTTGTGCCCACTAAACTGTCAGAGCAACAGACAGTGGTGCAAGGCAATTCCAGTGCTCTTGAGCCACTCGTTGTACAAGCAAGTAATGTAGTTGATCGTGGTGTTGAGGTCTCTAAATGTGCTGAATTTGGTGAACCAGGTCAAGGTGTTGCAGCTGATGTTGGTCTCACTGATCACTCTCCTCCCACGATGGCCCCACCTTGCCCTTTATCGGTTGAAGTCTCCCAAGCTACAAGTATTACCCCGCCAGCCTTGGGACATAAAGATGCTTCCATTGATGACTGTAATGAGGCTAATAATGAAGTTGGTTCATGCTTGATGATATCTATGGATGTCGTGCTCCCAAATGTTCCTGAACAGATTCTTCCCACTAGTGTAGCTCCAACCACTGTAGAGTTAACTGAATAAATTCTTCCCACTAGTGGAGCTCCAATTAATGTAGAGTTACCCTCGCAAGACCACTCAACTCTCAACTTGCACCCCATGGTGACTCGAAGCAAGTTGAGGATCTTTAAACCGAAGGCTTACACCTCTAGTTTGACTGCCGAAGTGGTTCCTGACCCCATTGAACAAGCTACGCAAATACCAGCCTGGAAGGAGGCTGTTCTGGCCGAATATAATGCGTTAGTAGCCAATGGCACTTGGAAGCTTGTGTCTTTACCCGAACGGAGAAAAACAGTTGGGTGCAAGTGAATTTTTTGAATCAAGTACAATCCCGATGACTCAATGTCTCACTACAAAGCTCGTCTTGTTGCAAAGGATTTTTCTCAAGTTTAGAGACAAGACTTTGGTGACACTTTCAGTCTAGTTGTCCGGTTCTTCACCTTGAATATATATTGTCTGTAGCTGTCACCAATAAGTGGAAGCTACGTCAAGTGGACGTGAATAACGCCTTCCTCAACGGAGGCCTAGACGAGGAGGTTTTCATGCAGCAACCACTTGGTTTCGTTGAAAGGGCAGCTGATGAAACTGCTCTTGTTTGCCTCCTTCAAAAGGCACTGTAGGGATTGCGACAAGCACCTCGCAATTGGTACATGAAATTGAGAGGATGTCTTCTCACACTCGGGTTTAAGGAATCAGTTGCAGATACTTCTTTGTTCGTCTGTAGCTGCGATTCTACGGTGACATATGTTCTTGTATATGTCGACAACATCATTCTCACAGGGTCATCCGAGGCTCTCGTTGAGAAAGTTATTCAGGAGTTATATAACTAGTTCTCGCTAAAGGACTTAGGTGAGCTTTCTTTCTTTCTTTCTCGGCATCACAACACGTAGAATTGAAGATTTTCTCCTTCTCAGTCAAAAGAAGTATATTTTAGAGTTACTGGAAAAAAGAATGTGCTAAGCCAAGTCATCTCATACTCATATGCTTTCGTCGTCTAAGCTTGTGCAAAATGCAAGGAGTCTTTTAACTTAACCATATGTGTATCATAACTTAGTAGGTGCACTTTTGTATGTCTGCCACACACGTCCTAATACTGCGTTCAGTGTCAATCGTGTTGCACAATTCATACAAAAACCTTGTGAAGGTTACCTTGCAGAGGTTAAACAAATATTACGATATTTGGTTGGGACAATTGACTATGGGCTGCTATTTACTCTGTCGGACTTGGGTATGGGCAGTGTAGATGCGTTTGCAGATGCTGATTGGGGAAATAGTCTTGATGATCGCAGATCTACTATGGGTTATTGTGTGTACGTTGATAATTGGTTGGTAGCATGGAGCTCCAAGAAACAGAAGTCCGTGTTACGATCAACGTCGGAAGCCGAATATCGTAGTGTGGCTGATGCAGTTTCCAAAATTTTGTGGGTCGATACAATGTTGAATGATATGGGTATTCACTCAGCTATAACTCCAATAGTGTGGTGCAACAATACAAGCACAGTGGCATTGTCAGCCAATCATGTGTTTCATTCCCGCTCTAAACATGTCGAACTCGACTTTCACTTTGTTCGAGAAAAAGTAGCCGACCGTAAAGTTCAAGTCAACTACGTGTCTGCGCAACATCAGGAAACTGATGGATTAACAAAGTCGTTATCCAAAGCATACTTCCAGACGTTTCGATGCAAGATGAGTGTTCACTCTGTTGCTGCATTGTGTTAAGAAAAGGGGGAGGAAGCAGAGGGAATGTTGAACATTATATTTTGAAAAAAGTGGACGTGGGTTATCTGTTAAAATAGATGGTGGGTGGTTGTTACAACTATCTAACAATTTAACAATATTTGATTAAGCCCGTTGAACTTTACAGATCAGTTAAATAATATATGCCTTCTGTTTAAGCTTGAGCCTGAGCTATATAAACTCCAAAGATGACCCGACCCTGGCTTATCGAGTGAATATGATGAAGCCCACATTTCTTGTTATCGAGTGAATATGATGAAGCCCACATTTCTTTAATTTCAGTTTTTAATTTCCTGTTCAATTCTCTGTACTCTGTCGTTTCACATATCGTTCAAATTAGGGTTTCCTGTTATTCAAGACCAAGTAATAATGTTTCAGGCCGAAGAAAAAGGAAGAAAATGAAAAAGGAGACCAAACTTGATTTGGGTGTTGAGAGAAACTTGGAAGGGTGAGATTCGTAGCTATAAGGAATCAAATGTCAACGCCCTCCTGTAATGCATCATGCTCTATTTTTAATAAGGGTAAACTACTGCAGAAGTCACTTATGTTTATACTAAGTACAGAGTTAGTCCTTAAATTTGAAAAATGACCAGTAAGGTCCCAAACGTTTTCGGGACGTAAACTTCTAGTTACTCAGCCGTTAAATCTAAACGGAAGGGTGATCTGACACAATAAAAAATGATAAATTACTTAAATAGTCCTTAAACCATTAGTTGACTTGTATTTTAACCACTAAAATAAAAATAATTTATATAATTTCACATTTAATCCTCTATATTTACAATTTTTTTATTTCTTTCCCCTCCACTACTCCCTACCGCTACAAGTCCTTTTTCTCCTACAATTTCTTAAATAACAATAAAATTGGTGGTTGACGGCTATCTTCGCCGTTACTTACTTCATGTCTCATAAGTTAATTAATGAGATTTCCAAAGAAAAAACAGTTTTTAGCTCTATGTTCGTGGTTTCTTAGTTATTGAATGTATTTTTGTTCCGGGTTCTTTGTTTTTACTTCGCTTGTGGTACGTAAGTTTCTTAGAATTGTTTTTCTAGGAATCAATTGAACATTGGATTTTAAGTTTCTATTAATTGATTAATTTGGGGTTTTCTATTTGTATTATGGGGTGATGTGGATTAGTTTCTCCTGTAGGAGTTGATTATGAGTAATTTGTCTGAAGTTCTGCATCTGTTAATTGATGCAGATACAAGTACATCAATGTGGATGAATTTACCTATAGCAATTCTTATCGTCTCCGGATTGCGGATTTTAACTGATGAAGTTGAGTTCAAATGAAAAGTTAAAGCAGTTCGTCCGCAAACTTATTTATCTCATTTGGAGAAGAAACAGTTGTCTATGAATGATTCTCGTCTTTCTAGCTCACCTCCTCTGCCCAAATGAAAGAGGAAAATTGATTCTCCCACGGTGGAAGCAACATTAAAGCCAAAGAAATTAGTTTCTTAAATAACAATAAAATTGAAACCGAATTCAATCGTCGAAACTCCCAGCTTTTCAATTCCGCATCTCTGCTTGAAAAAGCCCCAACATTCACACTAAAATATTTGAATAATTTTTCAATGTCACCAAGCTTTGAAGCTTACCTGTAAAACTAAAGCAAACCCAGATTAAATTTGACCCAACACATCAAAAATTTAGCAAAACAAAAAGCACCCAACAATATAAACCCAAAAATTATAATACGAGCAAATAAAATTCAGCAAACAGTAACGAGGTGGGATTTCGAAAAATCAAATACAAAGAAAGAATGTCGCTTACCCTGAGAAAAAGAGAAATTTTCCAGCAGAAAATAAAGGGGGAAAATAAGAAATTACAGGAGAAGAAGGCCTCATAGCGGTATGGAGTAGGGGAGGGGAAAGAAATAAAAAAATTGTAGATATAGATGATTAAATGTGAAATTATATAAATTATTTTTATTTTAGTGGTAAAAATACAAGTTAAGTAATGGTTTAGGGACTATTTAAGTAATTTATCATTTTTTATTGTGTCAGATCACCCTTTGTTTAGATTTAACGGCTGAGTGACTAGAAGTTTACGTCCCGAAAACGTTTGGGACCTAACTGGTCATTTTTCAAATTTGGAGACTAACTCTGTACTTAGTATAAACATAAGTGACTTCTGCAGTAGTTTACCCTTTTAATAATGATACAGTAGTTGGAGTTGCTATTAATATTATTTTAAATTCTGTAATCGAATCTACAATTCTTTAGTTGTCATTATGAACAGAATTCAGTTTATTTTCGGTTTTATATTAGTTGTATATTAGCTGTAGGTTCTTTATTTTGTTTCTTGTATAGTATATAATAGGACCCTTAGTCTTTAATTATTTGTATTGAGAAACGCTGCTTTTCAGCTTGTATACACAGAACCAATTCAATAATACAAAACACGTTTATTCTTTCCTTCTCAAGAATCCTATTTCCCCCTAGAATCGGATTTCAACATTATGTTCCCTCTGACTTTAGTGCATCCATGGAAGCAGATCGATATCTCTATATTCATTTCAAAGTTTGAATATTTTTTTGGCAACCGTGGGTTGAGAAATTGACAGTGTGTCCTTGGTTGATCCTTATACTAGTGATGCATATTGGATTATACCCCAAGGCTCATGCATTAATTGAGGATCAGTTTACTCTAATTGATAAAACTTAAAACACTTGCACTTGCTGCTATTGAACTGAAGAAGGAATTATCTGGGTTAGTTAAGCTTTCTGAAATCCAGTGGTTCTCAGTTCTCAGTTTTCTTCCTTCGTCTTCTGTTTTCCCAAAGATATTTATTGGGACTATATAGAAATTAAACCATTGGGGGGGCCATGTTCACTTCAATATAGTTGAAAATCTATTTATCAGAATAGAAGAAAACTCAACACAGAAAGCAGCATATTATCGTTTGAATATAATCATGTTCACAAACTCCATATTAAAACACAGTTGCCATACATTTTAACTTTTAAAATAGCAAAACCTAGTTAATTTGGATAATAAAACACAGCAAAACATTACAAGTAATAAAGTCAGGAATCAGGATGATAACATTGTGTTTTTCCAGAGAGCAGTAGTACAGTAACCAGCAGACAGCAGCACCTCCGCCCTCCCTATCTGAACAAATGGAATTGTTATCATGGACATTCAGGATGGCAAATATAGTTGCATCCGGACTTTGTACATTCCAAAGACAAGCCTACACAGGGATTACTGCAATCGCTGCAATCTGGGTAGTAATAGATCTTCTTAACAAGAGTGACAGGGTGCTCATGAACCTCCTCACTTGGATTAACAGTACTCCCTAGTTTGAGGAATGGATATTTTCCAAGAACACAATCGACATGAGCTGAAGTACCGCAGGTTGCACAATGATAAAACCAAAGTTTTGAATCTCTAAATTCTTCACAAATATCGCAGAAATGACTTTCTGAATAACTGTTATTATCATGAGGAGTAAGTGAAAGAAGATGTTGCTCACATTTGTCCTCGACCGTAATGGGCAGTGAAAAGCATTTGTGATCTAAAGAAAAATTGCATTTCTTGCAACGGAACATCCCTTCCATATTATCATCACCACAACCATCGCATTTCCCTGCATGGTCAATATAGAAAAGAAGGGGGTGCTTATGTCCTAGACATGTTCGAGCACCAGGTGTAAGAGCAATAACACATCGAAGGCATATATAGTCATCGCATTCTTCACATTTATAGGCAAAAGCCTTAGACACATGAGTACATTTTACACATATAAAAACTTCGTCTGAAGTGAGGAGTAATGGTTTTTGGCAGCGATGGTGCCAAACATGCTTTACCTGTGATAACTCGGCGCAAACTTTGTGAAGAAAGAATTCACATTGCAAACAATAGTACAGTGAAGCAGAGATCGGTAACATGCATCCATCACAACATCTATTCTCATATTCACTTACTTTGTCACTCAACATTAAGTGGTGAGTATGCTTGAAATGTTGTACCACTGCGGCTTCCCTGGCGTCATTCCATTCAAGGACATTGGTTATAGAACTAACAAATACATCAAGAGATTCATCATCTTCATCTTCTACTATAGAATACGAATCTATATCTCTCATCACACATCTCACATGGAATATGATATTGCAATTTACACAATAGTAGCTGCCATACTCTGTATCCACCTCATCGTGGCATATTAGACAATCCAAACTTCCAAAAACTTGTTTGTGAAGAGAATATGTGTGAAAAAGACGATGGTCATGCCACTTGCTTTTGATAATGCGGGGTAATGAAGTGCATTCTTTATGGATCATAATGTTGCATGTACCACATGTATAGGCAGCATGACTTCCTTGGGTGCCACAGCCATCACAAATGAATGGAGTTTGTCTCAATAGCAAAGAGAACGGATGTGGATGGCTTTTATCTTCAACAATGAGTGATGGTGAGACGCATTCAATGTGAATAGCAAACTTACAAGGTGAACAACCATAAACAAATCCTCTTCGTCGGGTTTCTTGGCATATCTTGCAAGGCAGCCGGTGGCTATTAAATTGTAAAAGAAGAGGATGTTTGCGATGACACATATGATTGAGTTTGAGAGGAAGCTCAGCACATTTCATGTGGAGATTAAATCCACAATCAAGAGAAAAATATGTATAATTTGCTAATGGTTCCCGACACCCATAGCACATGAGAACATCTTCATCTTTTTGAGTGGAAACCATTGGAGGTTCAAGGGCAGCATGCTCAAGCTCTTTGAAATTATTTACAGCAATATGGTATGTAAACAAAGCACATTTAATATGAAAGTCCAAACCACAAGAGCAATGATAAACCAACTTCTCACCACTTTTATCGCAAAAATCGCAAACCCATCCTCCAGATGAATAAGGTGAATTTGGCATAAGAAGAAGAGGGTGATCCTTATGCAAAGGGTGATTGAGCTCCAAAGGTGCGTCAGCAGCACATACCTGGTGAAGGTAGAACCCGCAGTCCTCGACACAGCGGAAACATGGAGCAGATGCCTTCCCCCCACACCTGGAGCAGTCAGCTACTTCTACCTTTTGATTGCTCATCAGCTGATCTTCACTCGACAGTAGAAGCAGTGGATGCTGGTGCCCATATTTCTTTGACTCCTCCATTTCTCCTTCCAATTAGCTGAGGACAGGTTAAAGAGGGAGTTAGAGAAGAAAAATAAACTTGATTTGAATGTTGAGAAACTTGGAAGGGTGATGCTGTCAAAGATAGGAAATAGGGATTTTGACTAAACAGAAACAGGGAAATTATTGGTCTAGTATTTTATTGATTCAAAACCCAATTCTACAAAATGTAACTTCAGCTAAAAATAGTAGCCCAAGAATACAATAACCGTTTGGGTTAACACCGTTAATAGCCCAAACAAACTAATAGCTTGTTACAACTTACAACAAGACTATCTTTAACATTTCCCCTGTTTTCTTCATCTTCTAATTCTGAAAAATCACAAACACATAGTTAATGACGAAACTCCTCAAACTTAGCAACAACAATTGGTTTGATAAACACATCGGCAACTTGAGCACCAGCAGGAACGTAGTTTACTTGAAGACAATGAGACAAGACCTTCTCACGGACAAAAAAGAGGTCAAGCTCAATATGCTTGGTTTTGTGGTGCATGACTGGATTTGCGGCTAAGGCAACCGCACTTGTATTATCACTCTAAAGAGTAGAGATTCCATCGCATGTAACACCCAGATCCTTTAGAATAGCTTGAAGCCAAATAATATCAGAAGCAGCATCGACAAGGCTCCGAAACTCAGCTTCTGCTGTAGAGCGAGAAACAAATCATTGTTTTCGAGAGCACCAGGACAACAGTTGCATGCCAAGAAACGTGCAGTGTCCAGAGATGGACCAACGATCATCAGTCACTACCCCAGTCAGCATCCGAGAAAGAAGTAAGAGACAAGTTGGAGGGACCTTGAGATGAGAACCACAAAGCATGATCTAGGGTACCTCACAAGTAACGCAGGATCCACTACACGACCAACCAATGACTGCCGTAAGATGTTGTATGAACTGGGCAACCTTATTTACAGCGAAGCAAATATTTGGGCGAGTATGACAGATGTACTGAAGTGCGCCAACAATACTGCAATACTCATAAGGATTGTCTAAAAGAACACCATCATATTTGCTAAGATTTTGAGAGGTTGCAATAGGAGTGGATACAAGACTGGCATCACGCATGTCAGTCCTAACCAAGAGCTCAACAATGTATTTCTTCTGAGATAAAAACAAACCAGCACACACAGATCAAACTTCAATCCCCATAAAGAAATAAAGATCACCAAGATCCTTAAGGGAAAACTTATGATGCAACTGAAGTATAACATGATCAATATGCTCAGAAGAAGAACTCGTCAAAAGAATATCATCAACATACACAACTGTGTATGTGACTACTTCAGCTTTACTGAAAACAAATAGTGACGTATTTGCATTGGAAGAGCTAAATCCTAGTTCTTCAAGAAAGTTTTTCAACTTGGTAAACCAGTTTCGAGGTGTCTGCCGAAGCCCATACAAGGCTTTCTTGAGCTTGCACACTAGAGGTTTTCCATCAGCACTGTCAACTTGGAAACCATCTGGTTGTTGCATGTAGACATCCTCAGTGAGATCACCCTTAAGAAAGGCATTGTTCACATCTACTTGCTTTATCTTCTAGTGATGTGTAACTGGAAGGAAGAGGATGGCATTCATTGTGAAAGACTTCACAACTGGGCTAAAGGTTTCTACAAAATCAGCTTCAGCAACTTGAGAGTAGCCTTTAGCCACTAAGCGAGCTTTAAGCCTTGCAACTGATCCATCAGCATTTCTCTTTACCTTGAAAAGCCACTTGCAGTCGATAGATTTTCAATGTGCAGGTAAAGGAACTAAGTCCCAAGTGTCATTGTCCATCAGAGCTTGAAACTCATAGTCTACTACTGCTTTCCATGCAGGTACTTGAAGGGCCTCATAGACAATCATTGGCACCTTCTGAACTTGTAAATGATACACTTTGGGTTTGAAAACCCCTGCCTTGCTTCTAGTAATCATGGAATGAGAATTAATAATTGTAGACACACTTCTATCAGCATCAACAACAACAGAAGTTGGACGAGACACAGAAAAGTCCTGAGCCTCAAGGCCTGAGCAAGGAACTCCTTCAGTGAGCACTGGTGAACCAGCAGCTGGACTGGGAAAGGCAAGAAAAATAGCTGTTGATGAAGAACCTTGTCTCCTTCCCTCTTTGTAAATATGGAGTAATCATGAAGACTTTGACTATATCTATTAGTTATAAGGGCTTCTGACAGCTTGAGGTTCCACTGCCTCGAGGCCTGTTTTAATCCATATAAGGATTTACGCAATCGACACACCATATTGCCCCCTTGATTGTGAAAACCTTCAGGAAGACTCATATAGACTTCTTCATAGAGATCGCCTTGTAGGAACGCATTAAACACATTCATTTGAAATAATGGTCATCCATGCATTGCAGCCAAAGCAATAACAGCACGAACAATAACTTGTTTAGCAACTGGAGAAAAGGTCTCCTGATAATCAAGGCCCTCACGCTGATTGTATCCCTTTGCAATAAGTCTGGCTTTGAACCTTTCAATAGTTCCATCAGCTCTATATTTCACTTTATATACCCACTTGCAGCCAATAGGCTTATGCCCAGGTGGTAATTGTGTTAACTCTCATGTCCCATTTGCTTCAAGAGCCTCAACTTCCTATTTCATTGCCTCAATCCACCGATCATCTTTGGCAGCTTCATTATAAGATGTAGGTTCTATAGTAGAGGATAAGGATGCAACAAGAGATCGTGTATGAGAAGGCAAGTGATTATAAGAGATGCAGTTAGAAATAGCACATGGATTTGCAAGATCAGTATCAGGCTGATTAGAGCACACAAAATCATTTAACCACGTGGGTGGCCTGGTAGCACGTGAAGACCTTCTCAAGGCTGGCTGTTTATGCACAGCACGTGGTACGTGAGGATCAACATGCAAAGTTGGCTCGACAACATGAGGAGCATCTCCCTCTTGAAGATATAAAAAATCAGAATTGGAGGAATCTGTAGGAAAAAAAGAAGATGTTTTAAAAGGGAACTTAAAAGGAAAGATGCTCTCATGAAACACTACATCTCGATTAACAAAGAAACTTTTAGTTTCTAGGTTAAAAAGGATGTAACCCTTATGTTCAAGAGAATAGCCAAAAAAAGACCGAGGGTATAGCCCTTAAAGCAAATTTATCTGTACAATGAGGAACAATGGCATAGGCCAAACATCCAAAAACACGAAAATGACTGAAAGAAGGTTTCTTCTGAAACAACAATTCATAAAGTGACTTTCATTCCAAGGTAACAGTAGGCAAACAGTTGATAATATAGCACGCAGCATGAATGCATTCTCCCCAAAACTTTGTAGGCACATTAGATTGAAATTTTAAAGCACGAGCAACATTTAACAAGTGCCTATGCTTTCTTTCAGCAACACCATTCTGTTGTGGTGTATAAACACACGAATGCTGATGAACAATACCATTAGAAGAGAAAAAATCAATTCCTTCAGTAGCAAAGAACTCAGTACCATTGTCACTACGTATGACCTTAATTTTAGAAGCAAATTGGGTATAAACATGAGCATGAAACTGTTTAAGAGCAACTAAAGCATCACTCTTAAGCTTAAGCAAAAAAAATCCATGTCATCCTTGTGTAATCATCAACAACAGTTAAAAAGAATCTCTCCCCACTATGAGTGCTAACACGATACAGGCCCCATAAATCAATATGTATTAGATTAAAAGGACTATCAGCACGAGTATGACTAATAGGAAAAGGGAGTCGAGCTTGTTTTGCCAAAGGACAAATATCACATTGTTGTATTTCAACTTGATGTTTATTATAATTTACAAAAGGAAGCTTAGACAAAGTTGAAAAAGAAGTATGTTCAAGATGAGCATGCCAAACGTTAGCAGAATTTTCAGTAGAAGAAATGGAAGACAAACAAGTGACATGATGAATTATGCGCAGTATATCAGCAAGTAACTTGGGATCAGAATAACTAGAATGTTGTAAAACGTAAAGGCCTCTTCTCATTCTACCAATCCCCTTCATCTTTCCACTGTAAATGTCCTGCAAGATGCAAAAATCAGGAAAAAACACAACTATACAATGCAGGTCAGTGGTAAGCTTCGAAATAGACATAAGATTATAAGTAAAATTAGGTACAAGTAAAACATTATTAAGAACATCTGTGGAAGACAATTCATATTTTCCAATATGTGAAACAAAAGCAGTATTGCCATTTGGTAATTGAACAATTGAAGAAGAGGTGCAAGGCATAATAGAAGACAAAAAATCGGGATTAAAAGTCATATGATTCGTGGCTCCAGTGTCGAGAATCCACTCTGAAGAACACGTATCATGAACCATACCTGCCATGTGAACTTGAATGTCTAAACCAGCCATATTAGCCTGCCATGAAGGCTCTTTGCCAAGCAACTTCAATATTTGTTGATATTGATCATGAGTCGAAGTTGGCACAGGAGCAAGACTAGCCAAAGCATTTTGAGACTCAAAAACAAAAGAATCATATACACTTGAAGCATGAATATTAGAATTAGAACTCGAAAAAGAAGTATTAGCATTAGAATTCACTGAATTAGCAACTGATTTATTATATGGCCCCCTTTTATGAAACTTGAATTCATTAGGATATCCAATAAGCTTGTAGCAAGAATCTTTCTTGTGCCCTTTTATGTGACAGTAGTCACATACACCATTAAACTTCTTTCTTGGTTGCACGCTTGAATACAAAGCTGTAGGTTCTGTCAAAACACTAGAAGAACTAGAATTCAGACGTTGTCCTTCCTCCTGAACAAGCATCGAGTATGCCTCATTAGCAGAAGGTAACGACTTCATTAGTAAAATCTGGCTTCTCACCATAGAATAGGTGTCATTTAATCCCATAAGAAGTTGAAACAGCCTCTGTTGTTTCACATGAGCTGTATTTTGCTGAGACGATTCACAATTACAAGTTGTAAAAGGAACAAGAACATCATCTTCATCCCACAACAAACACAAACGAGTGTAATAAACGGATATTGAAGAAAGTCCCTAAGTGTGCGCAGCTATTTCACGATGAAGAAAATAAATCCTCGAACCATCAATCTTATCAAACCTTTCTTTTAAATCTTTCCAAACCAAAGAAGCAGAAGAAGCAAACACAATCCCAGCGGAGAGTTCTTGGCTAACAGTATTCAAGATCCAAGAAAGGACTAAGGCATTACACCTATCCCACTGTGACCTCAAAGTAACAGAAACACTCTCCCTGGTGCAAGTACCATCTATGAAACCAATTTTATTCTTTGCGAGCATTGCAATACGCATAGACCTACTCCACATACTATAATTCTCAATTCCAGTTAACTGATGGGAAACCAATAAAGTTCCTGGCGTATCCGAAGGATGCAGATACAACACATGATTGGAGTCGATCTCCATTGGCCTAAGAAAACAAAAAAACAAAGAAAAAACTACAAGAAAAAAAATTCAAGAAAACATGTAGTTTAATGCACGAGAATCAACAAGAGAACATCATCGGATCGATCCCGAGTGATCTCTGATACCATGTTGAGATGCTGAGAAACTTGAGTTTAGAATCAAGAATGGTTGATAGCAAAGATATGAAGAAAGTAAAGATGAAGACTTTTAATATAATGGTGTTAATTATACATGGTTATGAGTTAAGCCTTAAATAGGCAAGATAGCTACCCTAACTAACTTGAAAAGTTATTTAGGATAACCCTAACTAACTTCATTAACTAACTATACTAAGCTGAATTTTAACAATTCAATTGTAGAACAAGAGGATGCTTATTGCTTGCGGTGACACATATGGTTCATTTTGAGTGCAACTCACCACATTTGCTATTAAACTCAGTTTTATTGAGTAAACACAGGTCTATCTTATCTTTTCTGCTCACACATTAATTTCTTAATTACTTTCCTTTATTTCAGCAACGGTGGGTCCATGCTTCGAATATTATTTCTTGGCCGTTGTTATCTTAATAATATTGTTATTTTCATTATTTATCTTAATAAATTTTATAAAGTCGGTTAACTAAGACACCTAAAATTATAACAGTTAAAACTTTAGACACTTAATCTTATCAAAAATAGTTTAGGCGCCTAAAGTTCAGACAATGTATAATTTACACAATTATTTTTACGGAGACATATTTACTACCCCACATATTCGTGCGTTCCTATTTTAGTACCTCACTTAATTTTTTGGCAAAATTGTACATAACGTTACGTTTTTATTCTGTTTTGGTATCTCAACCGTTAAAAACAAACGGAGATGATGAGGTGGCTTATTTTTAATTAGAATAATCACAATTTTAATCTCCAAAACTTATACATTTCTATTAATTTGGTTCAAACTCTATCAATTTAATAATCATTTTAAATATTTGGATTAAAACTATAAATCCTCA
Source organism: Hibiscus tridactylites (assembly GCA_958450335.1). Lineage (NCBI taxonomy): Eukaryota > Viridiplantae > Streptophyta > Magnoliopsida > Malvales > Malvaceae > Hibiscus > Hibiscus tridactylites. Next base: position 23,927,113 of record OY288273.1, on the reverse strand, counting down.
ATTTTATTTCTTCTGACAATTCTTGGTCACGAGACACACTCGCCATCGCTACCACCTTAAGCGGCCACTTATGACCAGAAGAACAGCTCTATCAACATCTAAACTCATCCAATTCTCAAACAACATCACTTCTTCAAACCAACACTTGAACTAAGTAGTAAGTACCAACTCCCTCTCCTCCTCCAACACTTGAACTAAGTAGTAAGTACCAACTCCCTCTCCTCCTCCAACAATTAACCAGTCTTTGTCAATCAAAACAGAGCCTTCCTCAACCCACACTCGTTCCATGAACTCCCTGTCCTAAACCCACATTCGAAATCGCAAGGGAAACTGAATTTATCAGGCTTAAACTCAGTTTTCAATAAAAATCCTCAAAGCTTGTTTCTCGAATACCCACTAACCATTGCATTCCACTGAAACAAAATTTTCTTTTTTAAACCATCGAAAACTATACGAGAATCTGAAGGGGAGCCACACATGGAGTACATTGTGGTAATTCCAAGCAATCTTATAGGGAGCAAATAAACAGTTAATTAAGCTTAATGGATACACACACTACACTAGGGCCTATAGGGAGCAAATAAACAGTTAATTAAGCTTTGGGGCTGCATTAAAGTAGAAATATCTCCATTAAGCGCACATGAACAGAGCAAATTGAATTGAGGAAGGTAGCATCTCGGTCGAAAAAGTGAAAAATGACATATATTTGTAGCTTTACATATATTTGAGCATTCATTAATAAGTGGCGGCGATGGCGGGTGTGTCTCATGCCGAAGAATTGGGAAAAGAAATAAAATGGGGATTTACAGTTTTAACCCAAATATTTAAGATGTTTATTAAATTGATAGAATTTGGATTAAATTAACACAAATGTATAAGTTTTGAGGACTAAAACTGTGATTATTCTAATTATAAATAAGTCATGTCATCATATTGTTTGTTTTTAACGATGAAGTTATCAAAACAGAATAAAAACATAACGTTAGTCATCATTTTGCCAAAAAAAATAAATAAATAAGATACTAAAATAAAAATATAAAAATAAGTAAGGTACTAAATATGTTGTTATCCCTTATTTTAATATTAGCGAAAAAGAAATTATGACTACATTGAAATTTTTGGAAAACTTTTTACTGCTTTGAGGTATTAACAAAAAGAGAAAACCATGTTTCTTCCATTGAATTGAACAAAGCTTGAAATCTTAAAACCTTCCCCAATCCCAAATTCATGTCAAGTAAAAGCAACAAAAAAGAGAAAACGAGAATCGGAGAAGAACAATGACGGTGGCGGCAGGGATCGGGTACGCTTTGGTGGCGCTAGGACCGTCTCTCTCCCTTTTCATCTCCGTTATCTCCAAAAAGCCCTTCTTGATCCTCACTCTCCTCTCCAGGTTTTCCCTCACTTTCTCTCCTTTTCTCTCTCTTACCAAACAAACCCAGCTCTGGGTTTTATCTGTTTTTCAATTCTGAGTTTGTTGTTCACTTCAAAATTGTAACTTTTTTTCGATTGTTTATTGATAATGCAGTACGTTGGTTTGGCTTATAAGTTTGATAATATTATCTGGAATTTGGAGAGCCTTCCTTCCTTTGAATTCAACAACATGGTGGCCTTTTGCAATTCTTATATTCACATCCGTTGCTTTCCAAGAAGGTCTTCGCCTTCTTTTCTGGAAAGTTTATAAGTAAGCCAATTACTATCACTGCTTGCCTTTCTGTTTTTTCAGAAGCTGAAAACAAAATTTGAAATCAATTAGTATTGTTTTTGAACAGTTAGAAAAGTTAAATCCTTTGCTGGGATGACAAAATGAATGAATCTACTTAGGGGGAACTTTGAAGCTTGTTCATTAGGGGCTATTAGCTATATGCACCTTCCATTGAGTCAAATGCTTAGGCATATTAAGGGGTTTTTAGTTTAGTTGTACAGAGTATGTGTACTTGCCTACTTGGATATAACATCATGTTTTGCACGGGCCGATAAATGCTTGCATTTGATCTTTCTCAGGAGGTTAGAAGACATATTGGATGCTTTTGCTGATAGGGTCTCGAAGCCACGCTTGTATCTGACTGATAAGATGCAAATTGCTCTTGGTAAGATCGGAAGAGGCTTCCATTCTTCACTTGCTTTTATACTTGAATAGGAAAAAAGGAACTTGTATCTGATGGGCTGTTGTAGGAAATAGTAAAGGTTATTTTTATGTTATTTTGCAAAACAGACCCTTCCTATCCTCTTAGTTATTCTATCAGATCTTTTATGAGCTGACTTAGAGAAGCATCATTTTGTTCAAAAGACGTGTTCATTGGGAATATAGATGAAAGGCGTATGGCCATACTATGATCCCCCTTTCTCTCTTGTTCTTGTGGATCTTTGTTGAAATAGTAAATTATATTTATATCCATTTTATATTCTTCGTGGACATTATTTCTTGCTAATTTGATTTATGCACTCATATCAAATTTCCATTGACTGCTTCAGCTGGCGGGTTAGGTCATGGTGTAGCACATGCAGTATTCTTTTGTCTTAGCCTCTTAACACCAGCATTTGGTCCAGCAACCTATTTTGTCGATCGGTGTTCACAGATACCGTTTTTCCTTGTTTCTGGTGAGTTGTGTTTTCTTTATTTTTATTACATGCATATATATATATATATATATATATATATATATATATATATATTCATTCATTTGCATGTAATGCATCAAGCATCATGCATCCCGTAGATGAGATTGGATCAGTGAATAGATTTCTAGGTTTAATTTATCTTAATTTTTTTGTGGATTGGTGCCTATTAAGAACCACGTAAAATTGGATTTGAAGTTATCTTTTCTAATAGCTGTTATCCAACATTGCAGCAATTATTGCTCTTGCATTTGTAACGGTCCACACTTTCTCAATGGTTATCGCGTTTAATGGCTATGCTGAAGGGAATAAAGTGGACCAAGTTTTTGTTCCCTCTGTTCATCTTGCTGCTGGAATGATGGTAACATTCTACTTCTTTTTTACGTGCTTATGCCACTTTCATGTTCGGTTTCAACAGTTTATCAACATTCAATAATTTGCAAATTTTCTAATCTTTAAACAGTGATTGTCCAGCATCCATTTAGCCTTATTCATTCGAGTCATGTAACATTGAGGCATAAAATAACTGATAATATCAATAATCTATGCATCAGTATACTCATGAATTCAGATTTGAATTTTATGGCCAGTGGATGTTTTCCGTTGGTTCAGTTTGTTATACATACCTTATCAGATTAGTATTACCCAAATGCATGAAACTATAGAGAAAAAATGAACTTGGTGGAGTAGCCTCATGAGTTGATGCTTATTCCATGCCTGTCGGACCATTTAACAGCAGATAGTTCACAATATAAGCATACAGCTGATGCTTTTCAAACTACTTTTTCCTTTGACATGTCGATAATTTGTAATTTTCCCTTTTGTATCGTCAAAATCACCTCACTTCTCTCATGTAACTTTTTCCGTACCTTAAACTTTTGCAACTTGTGAATGATTCTTACCTTGACAATATAAACTACTTTTTCCTTTGACATTTTCCCTCCAGACTTTGATAAATTTTGCTTATGATGGCTGCGTTGTCGGGATTCCTCTTCTCTTCTTGATGGCAATCCTGACCTTGTTGCACTGTGGGAGGATGGTTTGGAGGAGATTAACTGAAAACCAAAGGCAGGGTAATTCGTAAAAATTCGAAACTTTTGCAATTTCTCCCTTTGTTTACTTTGCACCTGCACAGTTCTCATGCAGGTAGTAGAACATCTAAGCCATGTTATGTCTTCTTTTTCAATGAATGAAAGTTTGCAACAACTAAGACCATTCTTTTGAACCCGTGTCTAGCGGATTCTTATATGCGTACAATTTATATAGCTCGGGATGCCTAACGAAGTTGTATAGTTTTGATGTCGTCTTGTACCGGTCCGTATTTCTTATTATTTCATGTGGCAAGACAACATTGAAAAGTTCCATCAACATAGAGGCACATCTATCTTACTTTGAGACTTTTCAATAGTCATTTTGATCATACTGTGAAACTTATGTTGTTTTATCTGTTAGTTTAACCTATGATAAATCTATTCTTCATTTTCCACAAAAACATTTGTTTGTGCCTATCACATATTCAGATACGAGTACGAGAGTACAATCCCCTAAATACATGAAGAAAACCAGAAAAAAGTCTTTTCTGTAATCGATAAAATGGATCTTTTGTAATTATCCCCATAGAAAGGTTGTAACAAAATCATATTATATATACATATTCATGTGTGTGTGTGTGTATATATATGAAAAGGAACATTAAAGACTTCAAATTAACTAAAATTTGATTTACAATTAAAAATGGAACAAAATATGACAAAAAAATACAAGGTAGCAAAATTAGCCTGCACTAATTCTTCTCAAATATCCCAATTTGGTTATTACTATTAAAAGAATTGAAACAATTTATGATATATGTATTACTAACACCAAAACCAAAGAACTAAACACAACATTTGCAATCACTTCAGCAGCCATTTTTGTTCTTTGCGTGGTCCTGAAACTTGTCACTCACTTGAGGAAGAACTTCCAAATATCTCTATCGGTCACCTCTTTGATCAAATGGACTCCGAAAATGCCTTCTTCATCGACTAGACTTCTGAGGTGCCTCGCTGCGCTGTTGTAGCCGACATAGTTCTTCTTCGTTGCCAAGTAGACCACTCCGTACGGAGGCCTCAGACACTGGTTGTTCATAATCAGAATTAGGTCGAGATGAGGGGTTAAAAAGAAAATGAGACTAAGGAGGAACTTAACATATGCGGTTGCATCGAGGCTTCGGGTGTTATTTAAGACTCTACACATGTACACCCTTGCGTCAAATTATGCATATCTCGGGATGCCAATGTCACTTCAGTACATAATAAAGAAAACAGGCAAAGCAAAATAAGAAACTAACCTTCTTAATTAGTGCATATAACTTCTTTAACGATGACACCGGGTATGGAATTTCAGTCATCAATAAAACATCATAACCGCCTTCTCCCTGATCGGTCTCGCTAGCTCTTTCCCATGCCCGACTTCTCGAAAGCCTTCTCGATCTCCTCAAGGAAATTTCTTGTGCCATGATGCTACCATCTTGGCTACTGCATCCATCCAAGAAATCCTCCTCGGAGAAGCTAAAGCTCAACCCTGTAGTCAGTTCGGACACATCACTCCGGACAACAGATAAAACAGAGGGGAGTTCTTCCCAGTCCCCCGCATAGAAGTGCACTGTTGGGGCAATAGTTTGTCTGGATGGAGTCAAAGGACTCTCCGGCTGTCGGCTTTGCCTGTCCCGGGCTTGCTCAAGGTTTGCAAGAACATTGGGTATGGTAGTGCATCGAATTTTCTCTGCACTGAGGTCTTGAAAGTGCACTGTGCAAGCACCCTGTATCGGAAATGAATAGACGGGGTGCAAGTCAATCCTTTATAAGAAGAATAGTGCTCTTCTATTTCAGCATATAACAGAAGCCGGTTTCTCTCATTTATCGGATTCTCTCCCCCCCCCCCCCCCCCCCCTAACAGCCCTTCATTATATACTAGGTTGTTCTTACTCATCTTTTTCCTTTTAAGTACTCGTGTCCAACGCCCATGTCCGAACCATATCCGACATGGATACGAGGATACGATCCTCCAAGGACATTCCAAATACTTGAAAATGTTAGACATTCTCGATTCTTGAGTAACATCAATAATATATGCACACATGTAATTCCCAATCTATTAATAGTTGATAGAGTTAAGACCTTATAGAAATAGTAAAATGAAAGAGATGTATACAGTTGGGTGCAACGCAACAATCTAAGATCAATAAAACGGTATACCTTCAGACAAGCAAAGATTCCGGGAAGTCCATAGCCACAACCCAACTGTAAAATTATCGAATAGGATAATTAGCGCACAGTCTACATCAAAAGCTACAAAACTGATAAATTATTTCATTAACTCTAAAATGAAATAAGATACTTTCAGAGAAGCACAAGCGCAGAAGCATATAGCATCAAAGGTTGATTAGTTGAAGTCGAACATAAAGGCCAAAATTGTTTTCCTGTCTGAGTTTACTTGACCTTTGAGCATTTTATTTCACCTGTTTAATAATATCATTAAATGGACCTAAAACATGATTTTCTATAAGGAAAATGAAAATGCCTATATATCATGTTTAATAGTTGAAGAATCAATCCAAAGAAATGAAAACAAATGCTGCGTGCATGATCGATAATATTTTCAGATTTTTCTATGATTAAACTACCTCAAGCACCCTTTTCCCTCTGAAGCTCAATTGTCCATCACGAATCTCATGCTTAAGGACGTTAACTAGATCAATAGAGCTGTCCCAAGATTTCAGAAACCCTGCAAAACAAAATTGTATTAAATACTATAACTGACATCGTACTGTGTAACAATGAACTATTAAATAAAATGTACGACTAAAAAAGGATCGCATAACTAGCTTACCATCAGGTTTTATCAGTTCGGAACCAGTGAAACCAATAATATCAACGACACTAATTCTTCCCTGTAGAAGGTTGAAAACGTATAAGCAAACATATCCTAACCCTGTTTTTTTAAAAGACCGCCGCTACTGAAAGGCCAACTATACATATAAACACAATAAACATTGTAGTGAGCGAGAAAGGAAGATGCCCGGATAAAGCAATGAATCAACACACCTTGAACACATTGAACCCCTGCAGGTCTATATTATCCCCAGCGTACTTAAAAGGATGAGCTGTCTGCACAATAGTTGGATGTCTTAATTTTGAATGCAAATTTAATCACCGCCGGGTCACTCACATGGTAAGCCATCTATTTGGTGATAGTCAACCATATATACTTGACACGTGTAAATTTCACAAGTACATCTTGATAGGGAGATGAAATGTACCTTTGAGGGGAGAATCTCCACGGCCGGAGACGAGAGATGCACATCCTTCTCTGATTCGGAGGACATGCTTTGGCTTCCCCGGTCTTGGGGCACCAAACCCGGCAAGCATTGTGCAAGCAATGATGTTGCACGCATCTTGTTTGATATACTAAGAAATAGTTATTTTGAACAAAGAATCTGAAGATATCAACATTTCCATTAATACACAGATCATTTCCTAGAAGAAATAATTGCTACCGGCAATAAGAACCCTTCACAATATCAAAACTAATAAAGGGGGGAAATATATGTATATATATATATGTGTGTGTGTGTGTGTGTGTGTGTGTGTAATCGCCATGAGAGATTGAAAAGATCTCAGCATAATAATGAAAAACCTATATAGAACAACATTACAAGAGACCGGAACCGGACTGGCTTCAACTAAAACATTACAAACTACAATACATAGCATCACAAAATAATACTAAAAATACCATAGAAACATCACAAGAGTTTGCAGCAATGCAGTCTATCTCTCGAAAAAATGATCAGAACAGTATTTGTAACAACTAAAACTGGTATAAGATCATACAATGGCATTCAAAGCACATAATTCAGCCTAATCCCCAAGCAAAGGAAAAGAACAGAGGAGCCAAAAATCCAATATAATACCATGAGATAATTCAAATTCCATGGAAGCACCTAAATGTTCTGACAAAACAAGACAACAAATTTGCACTAAAGTAAGCAGTTTTAAACGCAGACTACATCAAAATTGTTCTTCAGCTAAGGTTTTTCTTTATAAGTGACTTAATGCATTCTTTAACTTCTTCAAGAAGGAAAAAAACTATACAGAAAGTTCATATATAATTCAGAAAAAGGCTAGATTATGGGTAATTAAGGAAAGTCAAGATGAAACCAAGTCTTAATTTTCATCAATGGAATCAAAATCAGTTGAGTCATAACAAGATCAACTTAATTAAACAAACTAAAATGAGATGTTCATACCATTCAACCTGAAAAGACCAAATTCAAATTACCAAAGAACTATGTAAAAACAGAAACTTTCAGAAAATTAAAACCAGCCCACATCGAAAATAAATCAAAAAACAAAAACCCAGAATCCAAAAACCCAAAAAAAAAACTTACCCAGAAAAGAGAAATGATCAACAAACAATGTGTCAAATGCAAAAATTTAATTGCTTAGGATTTATAAGTAAAGACCAAAGCTTTGTAATTTTCTGAGATAGGGGATTTATGACATTGGAAAGTCAAAAAAGAAAAAGCAAAAATAAGAAGATGACTCATTTAGACAGAGAGGAGATGCAGGAGAAAAGAAGCTTCGATTTCTGACTTTCGTTTCACTGAAATAGTTTTATTCCTGTTTTGCCCCTACTGTGTTATTTTCCATGATTGAATATGCCATTAACATTCGAACAAGAATTGGTTAAATTTTGCCAAATAGTCCCTATATTAGGCATAACTTGAGTAATTAGTCTTTATATTTTAATTTGGTCAACATTAGAGGATGTAGTCTTTAAATTTTAATATTTCAATTCCATATAATTAAATGAAAAAGTAAAATAAATAAATTGAAGAATTGAAGTTGAACATAGCCTAATGTTTAACAACTATTATCATCTATGTCATGACTAAAATTTTAAAATTTAAAGCGTACAAAAATTAAAGATGATTATGAATTAAAGTAAGAATTATATTAATAAAATTGAGAATACAAGGAATATACAGTTAATATAGTATAAGAGTAATTTTTTTATACACGTGTTTAAAATAAAATTTACAAGGAGAGATCGACTAATTGGCCTACTAATTAAGGATTATCATCTTGCCTCATCTTGTATAGGTTCGAATCTCGACACGAGAATGTAATACCTCTTTATTTAATCAAAAAAATTACAAAGCATTCCTATTTTAAGCTTAAAACTCTAACCTATAAATTCAAAACATAAACCCTAAATTTTAAACTATAAAACCTAAATTAACCCTGAATCTTAAATAAGATCTTTAAACCTAAAATTAATATGTTTGTGCAAACCTACGACTTGTATATCAAAATATTTTTCATAATATAAATCAATAATATAAATCAAAAATGAGTTTTCTCTAGGAAAATATAATGTTTAAAAGAGAATAATGCATATTTTTTTGAAATTGAAAATATATATTTTAATAAATAATTTCATTTATGTTTATAATTAGTATTTTATCAAATAATTATGAATTATTACAAATTCAAACTTATGAAACAATTCTAAAATATAAATATTGAACTTATAAATTATTAGAAATTCAAATGTCGAAATATACGTATCAAATATAATGTTAATCATGTTCACAATATTGATATATACATATCATTTTCATCATGAGATTGATATGCATTTCATTAATCATAATTATAGATTATAATTTCTTTTACAAATGTTTATTATATATGATACATATACTCTATAACTGTATGTATCACCGTATTTGTCCTCATGGTGTCCAAAGAATCTCTTCCACCATGAATCCACCATGCGAACCACTACAAAAACGGTTTAAAACAAAGTGAAAAGAGTTAATTGAAAATATTTTTTAAACCACTTCATCTTATTTATTAGTAGACTAATTAGGACTGGATTTTGATTTTTTAAATTTTTTACACAATATTAAAATTCAAACATTATTTGAGAGAACTAACGTTTGTCCCGCTAGACCAATTGGTTATTATTTAATTAAAATTATTTTATTTATGTATTAAGATAGACCACCTTGATATTGATTTAATTAAAATTATTTTTTTAGTTATATGTATGTTTGTCTTATGGTCCATGTTCGAGGTGCGAGGCTACCCCTCCCAACAATGGAGTCTACAAGGTTTGAACTCACATTCTCTCCTTGAGAGTGTAATGTGGCTTACCAATACACCTAACATTTGTTGGTTAATTAAAATTATTTTATTAATGTATTAAGATACTCGAATTCGATTAACATCAAACTCAACATTTAACTAATCAAATTCTACAAGAACTCAAAAAGTGTCCCAATAAAAAAAGGGATGATATTCATCCTAGAAACTTGGGTTCAATTACTCTGTCTACAAAGTGTATGTATAATCAAAAGTTAAAAATATATATGAGCAAATTATATTACATTGTAATCACCTTCAAGTATTAAAAAAACTAATCAAATTCTAATTTTCGTGGTTGGCAACCAAAAGATAATCACATAGTTTCATAAGCAGAGCGGCAGATGATGAGAAACTTCCGTTATTGAGTAGTCGTTCGTTGAAATCGTCGTCGTTTTTCGTCATCGAGAAACATCAAACTTGTTCATAGATTTACAAATAGAACCATATTTTCAATTTGTTATCCTACAGACTTATCTTATCGAAATAATATTTATTTTTCACCAGAATATTGTTTGATTTACCATAATTCAGATTTTACATAATCATTTATAAGTATAATTACTATAGTCCAAATTTCAAACCTACAAAAGTAAAATATAATATTAATTTGGCAAACCTAAAGGGTAATTACTATGCCGAAAATATTTTGTTTTCACAAGTGTTTTAATTTTTAGGGGTTAGAGATTTGGTTTAGGGCTTATAGGTTAGGGGTTTAGGTTTATATGCTTAAAATTTATAGACTGTTATTTGAATTTAGAGTTTAGGGTTAAGATTTAAGGGTTATAGGTAAAAACCCTAAATTTTTACTATATTACCTTAAAATCAAAACTCTATACCGTAACACTAAACTTTAAATTATAACCATAAACTCTAACTTCTAAACTCTAAACTAGATCCCTACCCCTAAAATTAGAGCGTTGTTTCCACCGCGTGCATCATATGCTTTCCCTGACATTATTAACCATTTATTACAAACGAAAATTGAAAAAAAAATGAAATTCCTAGATTTTAGAGGTTCTGGTAATAAAGCATTAAAATCTCAAAATTTGGGTGTCATTGAGATAATCTATATTTAAACTGCCTTAAGAAAATGAGGGAACAAATCTAACAAAAATCAATAACTCAATTTTTTTCTCACACATTCAAAATAAACCAAATTTACTCTCTTTCTCTTTGCTAGGGTTTACATTTTCCTTTTATCCAAACAAAAATAAAAAAATATTTCTCTTGCTTTCATGAGCTGCTTTATGACCTAAAAGTTCAACCTAATCAACTCAACCTTCATCACCATCTTCTTCATCATCATCTTCGTAATATTTTTCATCACATGGGAAGTTGCGTCGCGAAACCATCGAAGCTAATCGGCGTAAAAAAAGGTGATTGCCCGAAATCGAAATCTGCACGCTCGCATTTCCACCACAAATTCTTATGGAAATCAAAGAGCACGCATTCGACTACCAACAAGGTCTTGAAAGATCCATTGGAAGAGAACATCTTGGAGAAATATGAGATAGGGAAAGAATTAGGCAGAGGTGAATTCGGGGTCACATATCAATGTTTTTCCCTAGAAACCGGAGAAGCTTACGCCTGCAAGAAGATATCGAAGGCGAAGCTGAAGACGGATATCGACATTGAAGATGTGAGGAGGGAAGTCGAGATCATGAGACATTTGCCTAAGCATCCGAATTTGGTTAGCTATAGGGAAGCTTTTGAGGATAGCAATGCTGTTTATCTTGTAATGGAGCTTTGCCGTGGGGGTGAACTTTTTGATAGAATCGTCGCTAAAGGTCATTATACGGAACGAGCGGCTGCTAAGGTTATCAAAACTATCTTGGGGATTGTAAAGGTGATTTCTTCGTCACTAAATCACTTTTTTCTTTTATTTTCCGTCACTAAAACTTTTTTTTTTATTCTTCATCGCTACATCTTTATTTTTATTAGCAACATTTTGTAACTGTGTATTAATAATTTAATAAATTAGTAATTGAATTTAATATTGTAAATCATACTTATTGATTAATATAATGGTGAAACTTATATGAAAAATAGATTGTTGGATAAGTGAAAATAGATGGTTAAGATTAAAAATATAAAATGAAGAAATTTTTACGAGAGAAAAATTGATTATCCTCAATTTGAACGTTTAATCTCATCCATTAAATCCAGTTAATCCAATGATACTAAATCAATATAAAACTAAATAGTTAGTTTTACATTGTGTAAATGAATCTTTAACTCTTATATTATATTTGTAATATTAAACTTTGTTGCAGGTGTGCCATGAACATGGAGTTGTACATAGGGATTTAAAACCTGAGAATTTCTTGTTGGCTGACGAAAGCGAAACTGCCCCAATTAAAGTAATTGATTTTGGCCTCTCCATTTTCTATGAACCCGGTAATCTCATTTTTAAACGTATTTGTGCTCGTTTATTTATACTTATACTTGTGTTTGATATATATTTGAGTAAAGGTCTATGGTGGGATTGGAGTTCAATTTTATTGAATGTAGTCTATAAAAGATGGTTACCAAATTGAATTTGGAGTTGGAGAAAAGCTTTATTGTTATTATTGTGATTATTGATGTTAACATTTGATGGCAATGGCAGGTGAGCGTTTTAGTGACATAGTGGGAAGTCCATATTACATGGCTCCAGAGGTTTTAAGGCGAAATTATGGGAAAGAAATTGATATTTGGAGCACTGGTGTTATCCTTTATATCTTGCTTTGTGGTGTTCCCCCCTTTTGGGCTGGTATTTCCATTTCCATATTAATTCCAACCTTATATAGGTATGCAGACGTATGCATGCATGCATAATTCCAACCGATTATGTACGTATGTATGCATGCATGCATGAATATAGGTGTTGAACCGATTATGATTTTTTATATTTTTATTATCATTGAATCGATAATTCAATTGATTGAATAAAAAATCAATAATCTAACCAGTTTCATCGCTGATTTATGTATGCATCCTAACAAAGGTTTAATTGGCTTACTGCAGATACTGAGGAAGGGATTGCTCGTGCGATAATAAAAGGAAAACTAGACTTTGAAAGGGATCCTTGGCCTAAAGTTTCTAACGAAGCCAAGGATCTTGTTCGAAGCATGCTCGATCCTAATCCCTTCACTCGCGTCACCATTCAAGAGATTTTCGGTACGTTTTCTCTATCCATGTATTCCATGTAAACTAATTTTTTTAATTCATCAATGCAACAGTTGAAATGAACAGGTTTTCGTACATTATGTTGTCTGACTATTCATTTTTCTTAAAATAATCATATCTGACACATTTAGACTCCTATTTGACATTTATACTCTTGACTTCGAGTAACATAGATGTTTCTTTCTGTGTGTTATGTAAAGAACATACATGGATACAGAACCTGCAGCAAGCACCAAACTTTAATCTGGGTGAAAATGTGGGAACCAGGATTAAGCAGTTCTCGTTGATGAGTAAGTTCAAGAAGAAGGTTCTAAGGGTAAGGCTTTTTCGAAGAAACAAACACCATTTTAAGTGTTTAAAATTAATGCCGCCTTTATCAAGAATCGTCGCTGAAGGAACATTCATTTTCGTCTCTCACAGGTGGTTGCCGACAACTTACCGAGTGAACAAATCGATTTGATAATCGAGATGTTCAATACGATGGACACTGACGACAATGGGTACTTGTCCTTCGAGGAGCTGAGAGACGGGCTTCAAAAGATCGATCATTGTGTTAGTGATCCTGAAGTCCAAATGTTAATGGAAGCAGTAGGTCACTCTGTTAATAGACGTTAATCAATTATAATGAATATCAGACTGAAACTCGTTTTTTTTTTGGGGTGTGTGGGAAAGGCGGATGTCGATGGAAGTGGGACGTTGAGCTGCGAGGAATTTGTGATAATGGCGGTTCACTTGAAAAGGATTGGGAACGACGAGCATCTAGCACAAGCTTTCCATCACTTCGACAAGAACCAAAGTGGCTATATCGAATTCGAAGAACTAAGAGAAGCATTACTGCAAGATGATCCTGGTCCCAACAATGAACAACTTATCAAAGATATAATGCAGGATGTGGACAAGGACAAGGTAATGAACTCATCAATAAGACTTTTATCTCGAATCAAACTCGGATTTCGGGAAGTGATTGAATGAAACAACCGAATTCTATAAACCAATAACAAGTGTTTTACCTATTGTTTTGTAGGATGGTAGAATCAGTTACCAGGAGTTCAAGGCAATGATGCTAACAGGCATGGACTGGAAAATGGCTTCTCGCCAGTATTCTAGAGCATTGATAAATGCAGTGAGTATCAAAATATTAAGACAATCTGGCCAACTAAAGTAACAAACTCAGGCACCCCAAATGTTTGTTCATCTGTAAATTGTTTGAACCCTATTTCTTTTTATGTCTCAGCTTTGTTTTGATTCTAAAATTTGTCCTATCATTAGCTCAAAAACTGAATCTGAATGCTACAAATTTGTTGTACAAGAAACAAGGTAATTGTATTATTTTTTTGTATATATAAATATATTAACATATATGTTTGCATCCAAAGGCAAATAGATCATGGAACATGATACCATAATTCAAGAACAAAATCAAGTTGGCAGGTTATATATATATATATGTTATGTATTATATGTATGTGTACATATATTATATAGATATATACAGCAAAAGAGCACACTTGCGATAAACGGTAAGCTCCTCCCCCTGAGGAAATAGAGGGAATGGTATTTTTTCGCCCACCGATAATTTATGGAACGCGGAAACTAGAAGGCACAGCAGTTTACAAGACTAGTTACCCGTATCATCTACATTTCTGCCGGAACCACCAGATTTAGAACTCCCTTTTCCCCTTCCCCCTTTTTTGCTAGTCCCTCCTGTATTTTTTGAGCTTGTTGTCTTACCACTGGCGGCTGCAGCCTGGGAGTCGACGTCTGCTAGGCCATTCTCAAGTGCTCTAACCAAATTCTCAAAGTAATTCTTTGTCACGCTGTAAAACAGAAATGTGACAGAATTTGAATCAGAAAAGACACAATCATTCTAGATCCTGCCTCTCGTGCGGAACATTTTGACTAAATGTGGTTAAGAAGTGCAAGAAAGAAGTTTATGCAAGTTGAGAGCAGTGCAACGGAGAAGAACAAATAGAGAAGTACAGACAGACGCACAAGAGTAAAGTTCAAAAGAAAGAGGAAAAGAGAATAAAAAAAATGAATAAAATCATCAAAACTCATGAGTCCCCTCCCAATGTAGTCAAGAATTCAAGATGGGTTTCATTTTATTCCCACTGCTTAAAGATGAGAAAAATAGAAAGCCGGATTACCCAAGAACTATGTTACCGGGTAGATGGAAACACGTGTGAATGCTAAGGTATGTGCCCGACACAAGTATGTTCAACTGTTTTAATTATTTCTATATAATTGGAACTTGTATTTGATTATGACTCGGATATGCTAAAAAAAATGAAGGGTCAAAGCAACATAGCCGAACACCAAGTCATTCATACAGAAGTAAATAAACATACCTAGTTAGCCCAGCTAACTTTGCACGAAAGTCATCAAACTCCTTTGATGGGCCATCACCGGTAACAAATTTATTTAATTCCTTCTCGGCACACTGATGAAGCCTTTCCAAACCAGACTCCGCCTCCCCTAAACAAAATATAAAGTAGGTCATATTATTAATAATCCATTTAGAAAAACAATTTTCTAAACAAATTAACTTCGTCCAAGCATTTTTGAAGATCAGCATATACCTTGCAAGTACTCAAAAAATTGTCTCTTAGCATGCTCATGCTCAGGAAGGTAATATCCATACGCATAAGTCCATTTGAGAACTCGTCTACATTCAACTATCTGCAACAATATATGCATCATAAAAACATGAATTACATATTTTCCTGAAAAAGAAATAAGCAGAGGATGTTCAAATGACAATCATTTACCTGAAGCCATGCCTCTGTTATAAACTTAAGCTGGGACTCAGGTGTGCATTGTAAGTCACTAAGCTTCTCAAGCTGGCAAAATTAAAGAAATCAGCTCAGAAACTAAATATGTATTAACAGAATAATACAAAGAGCTATGCTCAGATTAGTCCTAATGTAGTTATGCGGTCGACAAAAATTCTAACAGTTTGTGTGGTAGGAAGGAAAGAATGGAAAAGCTATAATCTACATTCAATTAAAGAATAGCACATGTTGGTATGAATCTCAACAGTTAGATCATTCCTCCTTTCCACCCTCGCTACCAAACATAGCAATAAGCCAACAAGTGCTTAATACACATAATTCCTTCAAGAAACTGTTCTAAACAACAATAATTTGAAAATATAAGCTAAACCGAACAAAAATGTAGTAGAGTCGCTTCATTCTACGCTGAAAAGTTCATAATATCTTTTTTAAGTGTTGCTTCTGCTGAAAAAAAGTTTTTAAACTTCACTTGAAGAACTTTGGCAAAAATAAAACACTTGAAGGAAAAAACATCAGAAATGATTGACAAGTGAACCAGCCACCTGAGCCAAAAAGATGAAGATGCAGAAACCAAAGCACAAACAACACATCTTACAAAGGGTATAAGAAGGAATACCTAGATGAACATCTCAAAATTAAAAAAGAGAGTTGGTAAGAACTTACTTGAACAGTTTGCATCTGATTTAAATCTGCAAGAGCCTTTTGTCTCGACTGCAAATAGAAACTTTCAGGTTATGCAAATTTATTATCAACAGCAAAATTCAATATTTTACCAATGTGATAAAAAAGGAAACAAACGCGAAAGGTAAGGTATATTCAGTTGTAGAAGCATATAACATCCAAAATAAACATTTAAAAAACAGCGCCAACTCATTGTTTTCTATTAAAGCCATAACTTTCTCCATGTACACTTGCTATTACGTATTAGTCAGCAGCAGTAGTTGGTTCACTAGTTTTCTATAACAGTTTGCAACTTACTTGGATACTGATTTGATTTGTAATACTTGCCAAGTTGCCAAAAGAATATATAATATATTACTACTTGCAACAACCAGAAGCAATAAACAGGATCCTCTACTCCAAGTGCAATTTCAAAGATGGCACATTGAAAGAGCAAAAGTCTCAAGAGTTCCAGTTTCACAGAAACAGATAATGACTTCTTTTTGTATCTAGTTTACCAAAGGCCTAACATTCACATTGTATCTAGTTGTTAGCTCATATAGAAGTAACTTAAGAAACACTTGACGTGCCAAACACCATTGTTTGATACTTTGATACACAGGTACAGGAAGGCTCATATTTGACATGAAGCATCTATAATTTTAAGACAGTAGCACAATCATAAAGCAGATAAAATCAAGAATATAGGTGTTGATTTAAGAAAATGAAAAAGAAGGAAATTTATTAAGGGCCTATGTGACGACAAATAAGGGAAGCCTTCCAAGTACCAATTGATTGCTTGCCCAGCGTTCATAATAATGGGTGTATTTCTCCAAGGAGTTCTTTGCCATTTCTCGCCTTCTTTCAGCCTCATCATACTGCAAGCAATAATATGAATCGTGAATCACTAGCTCAACCATTACTCAAGCAGATTTTAAAAACACAAACACCAAAAAAGCATTATTAGTCTCCATACCACACCCTCTTGCTTAGCGGCTTCATAACGATTACAAGCATAGAAACCACCAGTTCTCTCACCATGTTCTGCCCATGCACCAAGGCATAACCTGCATTTACATAAATTGAAATCGAATAAAGGTTACAAATGTTTTATGAACAGTGACTGGAGGAGACTTAATTCTTTCCCAACTTTTCTGTAACATGCTTTTAGGAACTTGGTATTATCATGAATTTTTTAGTAGATAATATATCAGGAACAGGATCACAATTTCAGTAAATAATGCATGCCCCACCCCAGTAATAATTTAGTTTATGTTGAATTTCATATTTTTCCACAAGTTCAATCTTATTTTCTCCAAGACCAAGATTTTTAGTTTCTCTGTTTACTGGTTAATTCCTATTACAAATCCTAGTTCAAGTAAATTTAGGGGTATGCCTGGATTCTTTATTAATCTTCACATTTTGGCCGACTCTTAATCAACAAAGTCACAAAAGTAGAAATTGGTGTAATCTTTTTAATCAATTGATTACAAGAATAGAGATTACTAAGTTACGGATACCCAAATTATTCTTCCTCTTTCTCCCTCCCCCTACTTAATTTTTTGCTATAGTATTTTTGGTTTACCATTTACAGCAAACTGTCCAGAATTTCAAGCAATCTTTTCCCTCAATTTCAATCTTCTTTTGAGACTTATGATTAAATAAAACCTTGATTGATCCCTGTATCCTACCCCTCATTCGGTCATTCCTACCATAAAACCACTAGCTCTAACCCTACCCGCTATGTACCCCAAGTAGACAGACAGAGACTACCCCAAATATGTCTCATATCAAGCAGCATCTTCTTTTCCCTTGAATCAATGAAGGATTTGAAGCTTACCAGCAAAACTCAAATTTACAAGGTGGTGTGCATGTCATGTGCATACACCCTTGGTTCTTTTCAATTGGCCGCTTGCATTTGGGGCAAGGCTTGGAGTTGGCTAGTATCCTGAACAAAACATACAACAAAATGGTAAACAAGATAGCAAGAGTTTCCACCATATTCTATCCAAGCTACAAGAGAATAAAGGGGGCAGTATGTGGAATAGGGTACAAATACGAAGCACGGGTTTTGTAATGAAATGAATTTATTAGAAAAGTTGCACTCTACCGTATAGAAGTTAACAATGTAACATTAGAATCTGCAATCAGCAAAATAAAAATGAACATAGAAAAACCTAGTTCAGATACTTACTTCCATCTCCCTTGCACCTTCTCTTAAGCAAATAAAGGAATACGAAAAATACAGGCATATAGGAAGTCAATGCAAAAGCAAAAAAGAAGTTTTACTTTTGGCCAAATTGAAAAAAAAACAGTTGTAGCATTTCATTCAAAATTCAGATTAAGGAATATGAATCCAGATGAAAAAAAAAAGAAGAAAGAAAGAATCTTCTAGATGTAAAGTGTATCTTTACCAATTCATGTTTTCTGACTCTGCACTATTCTTCAAAATCCACTTTGCCACAGTATCACAGTCGACAGGACGATGAGCTTCTTCGGTACACTGAGACCAAGATTTGGGTTAACTTAGACACCCGTTCGAGAGTAATGCCAATGAAATCTAATGTAGCATAATACAAAAAAATCAGGACTTACATTCCAGCAAAAGCTATGTGAGCAGATGCAGGAGACATCAAAATTTCCACCGCCAACAGCAAAATCAACGGCATATTCACACCCCGGAGCAGGACACCATTTGGTCTACCAGCGAACAAAAGAAATAAGGAGAAGAATGGTAAGAAGCAAAAATACATGCCCCATGGGAACTAAGAGAATTAATAATTCAAACTCATTTATCCATTGCATGCACAGTACAAATGCTAAATAAGATGGGACACTTGCATGCATACAAGCAATGGCACATCTCAGGATTTTAAAATACAAAGCATACCTTCCTATTGTCTTCAATATAGGACCTAAGAAGGTAACGAGCATACTTTTCTTTTTCTTCACAGGTTGCCAATTTATCAATCATATCTTGGCCAACAGCAGCATTGCAAGATGGATCGGGACATCTCAGTGATAAACATCCAGGACCATCATTAATGGTCGAGGAAATGTAACCTACGATAATAGAACAAATATAGCAAAAAAAAATATAAGTTTTCCAGTCAAAAGCATATAAAAGAAAAGGATGAAATATTCGAATAACAATGCACACAGAATTTAGTATTTAGCTACATAATACGTGAAAACCAAAACACTGATAAGCAAAACCAACTGGAGGTATGTTATTAAAGAAATATTCATCAGAAAACATTAATTTCAAAGAATGCGAAAAACATTTGCATAAAACTATCACTTGCATCAGTACAAAAGTAACCTATCAGACTAAGCATACGAGAGATACCTCGCCAGCAAGTAAAGCAAAAGGGATGACCACAAGCAGCTGAAGTAATATTGTCACGCAGAAGAGAGTCAAAACAAATCCCGCAAGTGAGCTGATAGGGAAGCAACAAGATGTGTCAAAGATCGGTAATTCACAAAGATAAGTGATCAGAAAAGAACAAGTTTCTAAAAGAATAAGCAAATCCATAGATCTGTTTATCTTACTTCTCTAGAATTGGATACTTGAACAAACTGTCTCTCCAACAATCCAACAGATTGCCGAACTCCTTCTTCATCAGCAAACCATTCGTCGTGAACTTTACCTACACTCCTGCTATGCCAACCATGTTCAGGAAAACAAGTTTCTGAATATAATAATACAAACAGTCTAATGCATGAAAATTAACAGCAAGTGAAGCAGCCACATCGACCTTTCCACAAAAGCAGAATCGCTCACTTGCTATGATTGATACAACAAAGGATGCCTAAAATGGCGAACAAACACTAAAACTTAAAACAGAAGACATAGACAACCTTGAATTTTGAGAATTATACCAGCAAACAAATACAAATAATGCAATATCAACTAAAATACCACCAAAAGAACAAAACGGATAAAAAACAAACAATTACCAATTAAAGTATCGGAGCAAAATAGTTGCCTCAACTCTTGATATTGAAAGAACGGTCGAAACCTTGGAAATATCATCCTCCTGTCGTTGTTTTATATCTGCTTCCTTCAAAACAGTATAACTTAGCTGAAATAGCAAACAAAAACATGTTAATATTGAAATAGAGCTGGAAATACTGGCATTAAATTCAATACATAATGCTTTCGATCTTTCAAACTATGAATTTGAAGCCTAGTGATTCTACGATCAACTAGAATTTAGAGCAAGTAATTAGTACCCGCTTTCAGTTTTCCTCATCATTAACAACTAGACCCCAAACCTAACCTTGAAACTATCTAATTACTCTATTAAACTCAATATGTAATCAAGCACCAACTTAACCACAGCTACTTGAATTCCAAATCAATCAAAAGAAAAAAAAAATCAACAAAAAATCAGCATATGTATTGAAGAAGATTCCGTGACACCATATGCAATCCTGTTAAGCCAATTGATCCCTCTTTAACGAAAGTAACGACCAAAAATTTCCTTGTAAGTCTGAAAACTATTCAGTGTTAACTGCATAAAACTCTATTTTATCATTCTACCACTGATCTGATGAGAAAAAGGATATGAATTTCCAAACATTACCTTGAATTATCCTTTTCTCTCTTCTACTTGTCCTGTTATCTAAGTTCCCCTCCTTATAATTTACAGGCGTTGCCGCCTCAACTTTTGCAACTAATTCCACCAAAAATTCTAGCTTTGCCTAAATTATCTATTTTTCAAAACCAAAATATCCGTAATTCTATTCAGCAGCTCCAAATTCCACAAGAAACTAAAAATTTATTGAACTTAAAAAGAATCGAGCATAAAAAGGAAGGATCAAAGGGATGACCTGAGGGCGACGAGAAATCATGGCATCCTGATCGTCTTCGTCATCGTCTTCAAGTAAGCCATAATCATTGTCATCGTCGGAGTAATAATCGTTGTCGTTATCGTTAGGGTCGTCGTAGCAATAGCTCAAATCGCCGCTGTAGAAATCGTCTTCCATCGAGACTGAGTCGTCAATCATATCGTCCTCCGATTCCATTCCCGACAAACCTGAGATGACGAAGACAATGTCTTGTTTGGATGTAGAGAAAGTGAGAAACACAAGGAGAAGGGAAATAAAAGCTTAGGTGAGAAACGAGAAGGAAAATTTGGTGAGAAAAAGTTATGTAATTGAATTAGGTGTAAAGGAAGAGAAATAGACTGAAACAATTTAATTTATGGGTAATCTTCACCAGTAGTCCCTTTCGTTTAGGGTGTGCTCTATTTTGGTCATCAGAATTCAAAAAAATTATTCTAGTCACTTACGTTTAGAATCGTTTCGATTTTGGTCCCTTGACCGTTAGTCTCCGTTACTTACAAAAAATAGTTTTTAATTTAACCCCCAAACTTTCAAAATTTTATTTTTCACCATATTCCCCAAAATTTATAAAACTAAAACTCAAAAAATTAATTCAAACCATTAACCTCTACCTCTCATCCTTTTCCTCTATAATTGAGAAGGTTCTCTATATAACCAAAACACAATTTTCTCTCTGTTTGCTATTACTTGTCTTTATTAATTTTCCAAGCTCTTATAAATATGCAGAATCCCACTTTTCCTCTCAGTTGTTCCTTTTGATTCATAAACCCTATTACCCTAACTTTACCTGCCCTGAATTGATTTTCAAAAACTTTTAAATGCTTAATATTTAACTTCATATGAGCTTTGTGTAAGAAAACAATGACAACCAATGCAAGAGGAAAATCAGAGTTAACAATGCAAAAGAGAGAAGCTAGTCTTGAGAGAAACATCGTTTGGGTCGAAAGAAAATCGAACAACGAACAGAAAGTTCTCGTTGTTTACTACTTGTCCAGTGATGGCCAGCTCGAACATCTTCATTTCCTGAAAGTTCCTCTTTCTTCTCCAAAAGGACTCTTTTTCAAAGGTAAAGAAATGGATTCTCTTGAAGTTTAGTATACTTCATCTGGTTTGTAATGTGCTTGTGTTGTAATCTAGTCTATCTATACAGATGTTATAAATAAACTGAACACCCTTCGAGGTGATGGCATGACCAACAGGTTTTCCTGGTCTTCAAAAAGGTATTATAAATTCTTTTTTATTTTTCTTGAAGTAATCATATTCGAATTCGATGTCAAGTGAGTTAATGTAAAGATTTCATTTCAGGAGCTACAAGAACGGATATGTGTAACAAGATTTATCGGAAAACGACTTCATATACCCTTTCCATGGACGTGAATACATTCTCAAAGGCTCACTGCTTTTAGAAACGTCTCTAAGCTTTCGATCCTACAAAACAGTTTTTTCAGCTTCATCGATCTCCAAAAACTCCTCGGAAACATCTAGTTCGAGCAAAGATTCTGATGTTGTTGCAAAAACTAGAAGGAAACACCATTCATGGAGTGAATTCAAGGAGCTCGATGAAGATGAACACATAATCTTCATGGCCAAAACCAGCAGAGAACTTATCAGCAAAGGCAACAGTGTGTCGACTCAGACAGATGATAGTGTCAAACAAGGAAGATTTAGTTTTTTTTAGGGGAGGGGAGATAGAGGTTAAGGGTTTGAATTAATTTTTTGGGTTTTAGTTTTATAATTTTTGAGGAAGATGGTGAAAAATAAAATTTTGAAAGTTTGGGGGTTAAATTAGAAACTAATTTTTTTAAGTAACGGAAACTAACGGCCAAGGGACCAAAATCGAAATAATTTTAAACGTAAGTGACCAGGATAATCTTTTTTGAATTCTGGTGACCAAAATAGAACACACCCTAAATAAAAGGGACCACTGGTAAAAATTACCCTTAATTTATTTATTTATTATTACTTTTGTGTGAATATCACAGTTTAAGCTATAAAGGCAATGTTGTACCGGATCAATGGTGGAACCGGTTAAACATTGAATTTTCGGTTTAATTTATTTGATCGGTTGAGCCAGTAATTATTATTTTGATGTTTTTGTCTTTAATTTTTTTAGAATAATCAGTTTAGTCCATAATTTTTTTCGTCTATGACTATGATGACCTTTAAACTTTTAATTTTTAATTAAATTGAACAAATTAAAGAAAAACATTACATTTATTAAATTAACATCAATTATTTTATCATTTTTAAAACTTTTTAACATTTTTTTATGAAATTTATAATTTGTAATAATTTCAGTATGTTTATTATATTTTTAATTTTTATATAAAAAAATAAAATTGTTGACACCCAAACGTGTATTCAGCTTTACTTTAATCTTTTAAAAACGCACACACATGTAAATTACGCTGCTCGAACTCAGATCACCTAAAAGGAACATCATCATCCTTTACCCAAAATAAGTTAACAGATATCATTGCAAAAATGACAACAAACCAGAAATACAAACCTTTTTTCTCTGTTTTTTTTCCTCATGGAGATAGATATAAACATCAACAAATCCAGATTACATCACTTCAATTAGTTCCAATCTTACTCGACGAAAATATTCATCGTTATGAAATAAAAGGAGGAGAAAGTACAAACCAAACGATACTCGCCCAACACAACCCAATCCCTTGGTCAATTTTATGACAACGTCCGGAAACATTACGAGTCCGAAAACCGAACACGGGCAACCGACAGAAATTAAACAGACCAACCAATCCTACATTTAAGATGTTATTTATGAAAAATATGAAAATGTATATATAATTAATATTTAATGATCAGATTAAAATCTGTAATCGATTACGAGACCAAACTTCTCATAGGTTGTGGAGATTTCGGTGTGAAGAAACTTGGGTCTTTTTAAGTCTCGGGTGCCGGCGCCGGTGCCGCTGCTGGAGCCTTCAACAGTGGTTGGAGAGCCTTGACCACGATGGTCATGTTTGGACGGAACTCGGCTTCATACTGCACACACAATGCTGCTACAGCTGCCAACTGCATCAGCAGAAACATATCGAAAGCGATCAAGTTTTAGTACGTTGTGTTTTATAAAATTGAACTCGTGCAAGTTATGCAGACACGGAATAAGAATACCTTAGCGACGGCTTTAGGAGGATACTCTCCCTTCAGTTTCGGATCTACGCATTGTTTAACTTTATCTTCACTCAGTCTTGGAGTAGCCTGAAACCGAGAAAACAAAATGTTAAGGTGTTGATCAAATTTTAAGTGAAAAGATTAGCAGAAAGAAGAGAAAGCAATATACGCACCCAGGTAACGAGACTCTGCTGCCCGCGAGGCATTGTGTGGTCAACAGGTTTCCTCCCTGTAAGAAGCTCTAGAAGGACAACCCCAAAGCTGTAAACATCACTCTTTTGCGTCAACTGACCGGTCATTGCATACCTAGAAAACATTAGAGCCATAAAATAAGTTCCAAATCCCGAATAATTGTTACAGCTCGGCAACAGGAAATAACTGGTTAGTTCGAGAAGGGGGGGAAACGGAATTAAGGGCTTTGAAAGCGTACTCTGGAGCATGATAGCCAAAGGTTCCCAAAACTCGAGTAGAATGAAGACGAGCAGCCATGTCAGGAGCCTGGTTTGAGAGATTAAAATCTGCAATCTTCGCTTTGAAGTCTTCAAAGAGAAGCACATTGCTAGATCTGATATCTCTGTGGATAATCGAGGGTTGAACCTTCTCGTGCAAGTACTCTAATCCCCTTGCCGCATCAACTGCAATTCTTACCCTCTGCATCCAGTCAAGAACTGGACCCGGTTGTGCCCCTTGAACTCCCTTCCTTCCTATGGTTCCCAAAAGCAAGAAAAAATGTCAAACTAAATTATACATACATAGGAGCCCATTTTGGTCAAATAAATCTATATCATGAATCGATATATGATGTGATGGCATCACAAACCATGCAATATGTCATGAAGTGAACCCATTGTTGCAAACTCGTAGGCAAGCACGCGGTGATTTCCTTCAACACAGTAACCTTGCAACTCGACAAAATTGTCATGCTTCAGTTTTGAAACCATGGAAACCTAAACATGGAAAATTCATGTGGTGGAAATGTCAAGAAACAAGAGGAAACGTGACATGACAACAACCTGAATTTTCGAAGTATAATTTCTTATACACACCTGGGTCAAAAACTCCACATTTGATTCAGACTCAGCTGAAACATCGAGCTTTTTAACAGCCACAGCTTTTCCATTGTTCAAGTCAGCATAATAAACTCTACCGTACGAACCCTCACCAATCAAAGCCTTTGATCCAAAACTGTCGGTTTTTTCTTTCAATTCTTCCAATGATAATGCAGGAACTTCGATATGTGGTGGTGATTTTTGCACTTCAGGTTTGCTAGGAACCGGGACCTTTGAGTTTCTATTATGTCCTGAAATCCGGAAAAAAACATAATCATGCAAACAGAAAAATGATCAAACCAACTACTTTACATTTTATGAAAACCATTTTTTCTTTTTGGGAAACATTAAATATAAAATTACGAAAGACGAAAAGCTAATACAATCTTCCTATCTTAGCAAGTAAAAGCCAAATACAAAATAAATAAGAAATGTCTTAGTCACGTATGCAAAAATAACCATCGTCAAAGAACGGCCATCAGAAAATACATATAGCACTTGATACTTTCAGGCTATGTAGCTTGGACTCTTCAGTTTTCATGAAGTACTCATGTCCAACACTTGGATATGGGGGGATCCTTAAAAATATATGGAAAAACTTAGAAAAAGCTAACCACGCCGTGTCCAACACTTGCACCCAATACTAGAAACATGGTTTTCTGGTGAAGAACTAACAAAGGCGTCACAATGCCGTAAATGCTAAATACATATAAGATCTATAACATTTAGTAATAACTACGGCATTCACAATGCCAAAGGATTTCTAACAGTAAGCCGGAACAATCGAATCAAGTTAGCAATAAAGTAGCATACCATCTGTATGATCCCTGGGGGCTTTCAAGTGCTCGTTTTCATGTTGTTGGTAATTATCGTCCGCCTGACAGGAACAGCAAAGCCAACGACGCATCCTCGATCTTTTCTTCAAATACAAACTGTCAGTATTTTCTAATTGAACAAAGCAGCCTCGAGGAGGTGCATGTGCCTGCATAATTCCATAATACATCCATTCATAATCCAATGTAAACACTGTTAAAACAAATCATTTTAA
The DNA here is from genome assembly GCA_958450335.1 of Hibiscus tridactylites. Classification (NCBI taxonomy): domain Eukaryota; kingdom Viridiplantae; phylum Streptophyta; class Magnoliopsida; order Malvales; family Malvaceae; genus Hibiscus; species Hibiscus tridactylites. Next base: position 23,900,592 of record OY288273.1, on the reverse strand, counting down.
CGTAAAACATAAAATTTAACAAAGCAACAAATTCACCCTATCACACTATAACAATTCAGAGTTTAGAACAAAAGTGATAAATTTAAACAAAAAGTTCTCACTGAATTTCGATTACATAATTTAAAATTTTAACACACACAAAAACCTGAAAGAAAATACACAATTCCATTAATCATAATTAAGTAATTAAACGTCAATAGATGAATCTTCAATAAAATTCACATCTTTAAGATTCATATAAATATAAAATTGTACGAGGAATGAGACTCATTAAAAGGCTTACCAATAAACCAAAGAAAAGAAAAATTAAAGATTAAAAATCAATCAATTCAAAAATCAAACCACAACCCAGAAAAATTAAGCCCCGATACTGAAATGGGCTTGCTTCAAATTCAAGAAAGAATTCCAAAGAATCTAAATATAAATGAAGCCCTCAATTTTGTTTTCGAAACAAGAAAAATAATATGAAGGGGAAAGTGGGTAAAAATTAACTGTTGGAAAAATAAAAAGAAAAGATACAGATAAGCAAACAGGGAAAAGACAGCTTTCAAGAAATTAAAGGAGAAGAAGAAGAAGAATACCTGGATTTTCCCTTTGTTTTCTCTCTTCCTCTTTTGATTTGTTGGAAGAAATTTCTCACTTTTCTCTTCCTCTTTCTAGGTTTGGTTATCAATTAATTGGTTTGAGATGAAGGGATCGTTAAAGAGAGAGAACGAGAGAAAATACAGAAAAGGAAAATATAACTGAGAGAGAAATTGAAAGAATTTTAAGTTTATAAAGGTTGTTTTTTATGCCTTTTGTTTGTTTGGAAGGAAACTGCGAGAAAATTTTTAAAACATATAATTACAAATTTAGTTCTCGATGTTTACATATTTTCCAATTTAGACCTTTATTAATTTTTGAACTATTTATTTTAAAGAGTGAAATTTTTTATTTTACAAAATATTCATTAAAAATTTATGTCAACAATTTCTAGAACAATTGGTTAAAAGCTCTCCCCTCTCTTAGGTTGCTATCTCAACATTGTTAAAATTTTAACATTTCAAAGTATCATTTTTATTAAAAAAAATAATGGTTTGACCCTTTTAAAAGATTACCAATGGGAATTAATCCAAGTGCTAAACAGTTTGGTATCATTTAAGTAGGTCTCGAGTTTGAGGCCTTGTGTATGCATAAAACTCCCGCTAGAAAATTCACACACTAAAATTAGATGTGCGACGCGGGTCAATCTAGATTAGTTAGAGTAAAGCCTTGAAAAATCGAGAGGACAACCAAAAAAATTGAGGATCAAATTTATCTTTTGTTAAAATATTGAGGTCAAAATTAGATAAAAGAATAAGGATTCAATTAAAAAAATTGTAATTAATGAGGATTAATTGTCAATATATAATATAGTACTATATATATGACAGAGAGGCAACGCGGGGGAAAGTGATAAAAATGAAATAATAAATGGAACATTTCCGCATATTGCATAAATAATTGAAGATGATAGAGTATATGCTAAGAAAAGAGAAGTTTATAATACTAACAATATAATATAGTCTATCAATTCTATGGTATATTGACAAAAATTATAGTAATTCTGATTAATTTTTAGTTTAATCACGGACAATCCCTTATTCTTTTTTCTTTATAATAATAATTTCTATTTATTTATAAATTTTATTTTGTAATACATATCAAGTTGATATAAAAATGGTCGAATAAAAACAATTAAATTTTATAAATTTGATTAATATTTATAATTGTGTTTAAAATTAATAGTTGTTTGAAATCAACGAGCTGTCCTAATAAAAAATAATAATTAATAATGTTCATCTAATAAACTCGAATTTGAGCAGCTTTATTCGTAAGGTGTGTTTTATCAAAATGTTAAGACTAAAAAATTAATACTTAAAAGGTCTAGTTATGAATTTCCAGAAACGAAAAGGTTGGTCCATCTACTTTGTTTTGTCGTAAATTAGTCATTGTATCTTAAGTAACATCATAATTTAGTTCAATTGGATAATAAGGTCATAACAAATATAGAAATCCATATGAATTTATTTATACTAATGTTGTAAGAATTTGAAGGTCGAATCAGTCAGATCATCGATTCTCCGTTCAACATTGTTTAATAAAAGTTGTATGATTTTTAGCCATTCCTTTTTATTTGTTATTGACCTTTTAGCTGTTCACTTTTATGGTTTGATACAATTGATCAAACTAATCAGATCATCGATTTCTTATTCAATCAACTAGTCTAGGCTGGTTCTAACAACACTGATTTATGCACTTAACGAGTGGTCTGCAAAGTGTGTTATCAAAACGTAAAAAAGTAAAGACATATATTATCTTATAATTATTACAAGATTATTCAAAAAAAATGATGTAATATATATATATATATAGTGGTCATGTTTGACAATTAGCGGATAGCTGATAGCGAATTACATTAGCTGATAGCTGATAGCTGATTGTATTAGTTGATTTGACTAACGGATTGTATTAGCTGATTGTATAAAAGTGTTTGGTAAAATTAACTGATAGCTGATAGTTGTTAGATTATTTAAACAAACAAAATGACATATAAAGACATGATTATATTCAATACTTGTTTGGATAGTTTATTAATTATCGATATTTTGTATCTAATTAATATTAATTAGATTTATAAAAATTACTTTTAATATAAATTTTTTAAATATATTCGAATGATTTATATATTAATTTACTATTTATATAATTATTTTAATATAATTTAATTAATTAATAAATTTAAATACACATATAAATATGTGATAATAAAAAGAAAAAATAAATAGGATTAACTTATAAATAGGGTGAGAAAATATTTAATTTAGGTTATTTGAAGATTTTTGGTAACTGGTAAGGGTAAAAGACTCTTTACAACTCTAATATCAAACTTCTAATCTAAAAAAGCTCATGTTAGGAGCTTTTTCAAAATTAGCGGTTTCACCCCAATCCGCTTTTTCAATCCGCTGTTCACCAAACAACAATATTAGCAAATATGACTGGTCAAACCTCTAATTATGCCTCAAACCTTTAATTTTTGCCCAAACCGTTCTTTACTAAACAGGGCCAGTACCTTTAATGCGTGTATTTTTGTTTTTAAATTGTCTAGTGTAATTACAAAATAATAATATAAACCCTTTAATAATGTATACATACCATACATATATATTCGAATTCAAATCACTTAAAAATAATAACCTTCTCTTTTCGATCCTTGATGGGTTCAATGGGTATATTTTAAAAATATATATTTTTGGTTTTGATTCTATTATATTAGTTTGTATTTCCCCAAAACGAAAAAGAATTTTGGTCGGTTCTCTTTATTTCCACACCTTTTTCTCTCGATGAAAAGAGCACAATTTCTTAGCTTTGCCTTAGGAGAAAGCATCAAGAATGACCATGCTCGGTGGAGGAGGATAATCATAGGGACCTTATTATTTAATATATAGTGGGTTTTGGATCTGGGGTGTGCAAAAATTTCCATCCAATCGATCCTAATCGATCTAAAATTTTAAATATTTAATTTCTTTTTATTTTTCAGATAATTTAAATTAGATATCTAAAATTTTTGAATATCCGAAAATTTAACTTTTTATGTAAATGTATCTTGTTATATTTGATATTTTTCATAGTTATATATGAAAAATTGAAATTTTCATGAATACAAATCTTGTTATATTCAATAATTTGTTGTTTGTTATATTCGAAAATATAAAATTTTCATTGATAAAACCGTCAAATTCAAAAAATACTTAAATCAAATCTTAAGTTCGAATATCCAAATATCCGATTAAAAAATTCAAAAATCCAATTTTTTGATCGGATACAGATCTCTAATTTTCCGATCCGATAATTTTAAATATTTGAAATTTCGGATTCGTTCCAAAAATCCGAAATACACACCCTTATTTTGGATAAATGCGATGTGAAAAAAATGAATTATTAAAAAGCAAAAAAATTAAAGATGAGTCTCGTTCTAATAAATTTTAACCCTTAAACCTTTAAATCGTTTTAAATTATTGTTTAATATTTTTTTTAAAAATATTTAAACTTAAATATTATTTTTTACTAATAATACAAAATGTTTGTGTTAATCTTATATTGAACAATTATTTAAAAGCAAGTAAACAGAAGTATTTTTTTTATAAATACGAGAAAAGAACGAATTGTTCAAATTGAAGCCGAAATCTAATATCAATAAAAACGCAAATAATACAAGCCATTTAAAATTTAGTTGACGAGATTTAATAATTTTTTTTGATCTAAGAGATTTAATAATTTTATTATATATAAAGTATATAATTTAATATTGTGTGGGCAATGTTGGTGATGACTTGATGCTGAATCATCTAGACTAGCAAGTTTGTTTGTATTTGATGTGGCCAATGGAATAGAATTGATCCACTCTGTCATTCTTTGGGGCCAACCAACAACATCAATTAAATTGGAAAATTCCACCAACTTTAACATATAATATATATAACATGCAGACACATTCTTTAGAAATTTTACATATTTTTTAAATTAATAGATGAAAATAATTGAAAAACTAGATAAATAGTAGAAAGTGATAATTTTATTTGTTCATTTACCCTCATTCAGTAATATAAATAAAGTGTAAAATTAAATGATTTTACATATGTAAATATAATTATATAAAAATCAATTTTAGGTTTTGCCGGATATTTTCGGATATTAATTATTATCATTTCACATGAGTTTTGTCAAATTAATGATTATATATATTATATGTTTGTTTCGTTATTTAAAATGGAGTGGTTTGTCATGCATCTCCTTTAATAGGAGATCTACCAATTAAAATCAGATATATAATGTAGATCAATTCGGATTAGTCAGGATAAAGTCTTTAAAAAATAAAAAAATAATAAGAAAAAAAAATTAAGTGGTATATCATGCATCTTCTTTAAATGGAGAATCCTTGAAAGCAAATCATTAGAGGGCTTTGCTTTGTTGATAAGTATCAATGTCAAAAAGGTTGCTTTCAACCGAGTTAAGGCGATGGATGCTGGTAGTGGTTGAATGCGATGAATTATGGAGCTTTCTTTAGAAACTCAAATATTCTCTCTTTTCTTTTCTTTTTTAAGGCTTAACTATTAAAAAATTACCTAAACTATATTATTTTTAGATAGGTGCTTAAATTATATTTTGGGTCAGATAAATGCTTAACGTTTTATTTTGTGACCCATTTAAGGTTTTTTCGTTAACGACCGTTAATTTTTTTTTTGTCATTCAATCAAAACATGACACGTGGGTTGTTTTTTTTTTTAATTTTTGAATTTCTTTGGAACTCTGAATTTCTTTAAAAATTCCTAAATTTTAATTTCTTTTCAATTAAACTCCCAAATCACATCTCCCTCACCGTCCGACATCCCCACACGTCGATGGTTGACTGTTTTTCGCCCAAGTGTTGGGTACCTCACCGTTCGATATTTCTCACCCTCTAGTTGTCGATCGGAACCCAATCGACCTCTTTTTTCTTCATTTTTGGGTGTTCATCGACGGTGAAAATTGACGGTTCATTCGTCAATTTTTGACGACGAGATGATGGGGCTTTCGGTAGAGAGGGTATGATGAAGATAAAGGTGGCCGGTGGTGGTTGAATCAATGGTCGGAGTGGAGGAATTTGGGGTTTAGGGTTATGGTTGAGTTTTTTTAGAGAAATTAAAGATTGTTGGGTTAATTATTATATTTTTCTATTTTTCGAATTTTAATTTCAGAAAATGATAATCCATGCCACGTGTTCGAATTTCATTGAATAACGAGAAAAAATAACGTTTGTCACGGAAAAACCTTAAATGGGTCACGAAATGAAACGTTAGGCACCTATTTGGCCCAAAATATAGTTTAGACACCTATTTGAAAAAATATAGTTTGGGCACTTATTTAACGGTTAAGCATTTTTTTTAAATTCCACGGTTGTGATACACGATATATATTATCACTTTTATGGTTTTAAGTTCGAGTTGATTTGAAAATTATTATTACTACTACTATTGTTGTTGTTTGTATCACACGTCTTCAAATTATAATCTTCATTCTAAATTAATTTTTAAACTTTTAAATGTTTTAATTTCGTTCTCAAACTATGACCCTTATTCTAAATTAACTTTCGAACTTTTAAACGTTCCAATCACATCACAAATTATGACTCTCATTTTAAAATGGTCCATATTTTTAGAGTATTATAATTTTATCTCAAATTACAAGTATATGCTAATCATATACACTGTTGTAGCCACTAAGAAATCCGATGTGTTCCCTCTCTTTAAAAATTTAATTTGGGAGGATTTCTTTTTTTAAAAAAAATTGTATTTTAAATAAACTAGATTCGCCACCGACCACTTTGGGTTAAGTAGACTGAACACCAAAAAAAAAACCAAACTCATTTTTTTGGGATCGGGAGTTGATTACGTGTAGGGAAGAGTTCGCACCCCACCACGCCCAGACTTGGTACTAAATTAGTAACCATTTTTATTAATATCAGATTTTATAAATTTTTTTTGCTCGATAAAATATAATTTATTATTAATCAAATTATATACGTCAAACCTAATTAAGAGTTTCATTAAAAAAATTTACCTAAATAAAAGAAAAGAATACTCATCAATTATGAAATACAAAACCGAAATACACATGTCCCAAAGACCAAACTCTGAATGCATCCCTACAAAATATACCCTCCTCCCAGACATATTAATCAATATCACCACCATCATGAAAACAACAGCTAAATCCAAATCCAGTTCCAAGGAATCTTAAACAAATTTATTTAAAAGTCTCCAGACTCTTCATGAAGCAACTAAAATTCAATACTAACTCCACCGAGCCTTTAAAGAGTTCATGCTTGTATAATTAAAATTTGGTTATACATTCGAGTTTATTTTAAGAGATTTTAGTGTTCGAGGAATAAACAACAACTACAACTAACGCTTTTGAATCTAACCAAATTTACCTTGAATAAAGAAGCACTGCATTAACCGCTTATATCCTGAATGCAACATAATAATGATGACATGACATGCATATAAATAAATACGGCATAATAAAAAAACATAAATTAAACTCGAATAACAACATTCCGTATATATAAAAAACATACTTGCATCCAAACATGAATCAAGGTATCATATAACATGCATTATTCGATATATGTATGCGGCACATCTAAAAACAAACAGAAACAAACTAAATATATAAGAAAAATACTTTGATATAGAAGCTTGTGTAAACTTTAGTTTACACAAGCCTTTCAATTTTAGGGTTTAGGGGTTTAGTGTGTAGAATTTAATGTTTATGGTTAGAATTTAGAGTTTAAGGTTTAGGTGTTAGGGTTTGAGATTTAAGTTTTAAATTTTATAGAAGGATTATGTAAAAAAAAATTTACACAGCTTGTGTAACAAAATATAACCCAATATATAAAACAAGAGACAAAATAAAAGACGTACTATACATATGCACTCAAAGAACAAGGCAAGACATCATGTAAAACATATATACCATATATGGCATGTGCAAGAAAAAAAAAGAAAAAGAACTATGCATATATTAAGATAGGTAACGACAAAGAGGAAAATACACAATTAAGTCAACCCTATGAATTTTCCTGCGCAGATTTCGGGAGGTGCCGCAGTCAACCCTTTGTTTGAACTGGCGAATGGCCGGCCGCCGGATGGATTCACAGACGTTTGTTCTTCTTGTCAGGAGGTGCGGCCGACGGTGAACGTGCTAGGGGAGTCTAATGTAACGATGAACCATGATGTGTTGGTCGCCTCCTCTTGGAACGACCTGGCTCACCCGTGGATGTTGATTTACAACCTTTATCGAAAAAGGGCAAGGGTCACGATAGTGATAATGGAGACGACTCTAGAGGTCAGGCTGGGGACAACAGAGATACTGATGTGTCGATGTCCGAAGCCGATGCAAGTAAGCTGCGTACGACAGTAAGTGATCCAAGGCCTGGTTATCAGAATTCTCGTCTCCCTGTTCGCCCTTCTTTCCATGATATTATGGCAGGTTCTCTTACTTCTCTTGCTCAACGCCCTATGATTGAGGACTTGGATGTTGAGGTTTTAGAGGAGGATGTTCGTCCAAACTCAAAGGGTGTGTTCACGGAGATTCAATTCTCTGAAAAAGTTCATTCGTCTATCGACAAGAAGCTGGAAAAATCGGCAGTGATCAGGCTATTGGGGAAATCGATTGGGTATAAAGCGCTTATTAACAAGATCAAATTATTATAGAAACCAGTCGTGGAAATGCGTTTAATCGATCTTGATAATGAATATTACCTTGTGCGTTTTGCACTGCATGAGGATCTTGACAAGGTAATGACCGGGGGGCCTTGGGTAATCTATGGTTCCTATTTAACGGTCCAACCATGGAGCCGCAATTTCTCTACGAATGCTAATCACCCTTCTAGAATTATGGTTTGGGTACGACTCCCTGGTCTGCCCTATCATTACTACACGAAGAGTCTTTTTCGGCACATTGCAAGTGCTTTGGGTTCGGTGGTTAGGATTGATTATAACACGAGTATCGCGGATAGAGGTAGATTTGCGCGGCTTGCAATCATTGTCGATCTGGATAAACCTCTAAAGTCTGGTTTACTCATTGATGGGCGGTTGCAACCGATCGAGTATGAGGGCCTTCCGATTATATGTTTTGGATGTGGTAAGTATAACCATCCTAAAGAGTTGTGTGGTAAGGAAGTAGTCTCTGAGGAAACAACAAGAGGGTCGATGAATGATGTTGGCGAGAAGGATCCTTATGGACCATGGATGCAGGTTATTCCTCGTCGTCAGGGTAATTCAGCTCAACGGCAAGGAAACCTTATAAGCAAGTCTAGTAACATACAGACAGCCCCAAAAGCTTGTTCTCGTTTTTCAGTGTTGGGGGTTGATACTTTAGAAAATAGGACGGACCAAGCTCGTAATAATGCAAGTGCTGTGGTTGCGGATCAAGGGGGAAGCAGCGATGTAGCTGTGAATGATGGTAGGTTGGAGGCTGAGGAGCTACGCGGGAAGGCGCCAATGTTGGGAAATAACAGCTCCCATGCACGTAAGGGGGGGCCAAGTAGGTAATACCTGTAGTACTTTGATAATTATGAGTGATGAATCTAGGGTGGTGAAGGGTAAGGAACATACGGTTGTGTTCAAGGATACGCATGCGAAACGACCCTCTGGGGCGGTAGTTTTATTGAATAGCCAAGCTAAGGATGTCGCTTCAACATCGACAGTTATTTCGGTTAACTCATCGTTGAATAAGGAACATCATACTGCTGTTAAGGTGGTTGAGGAAGGAACTCGTCCGGCTTTGAAAGAGAAGAATGGTAGAGTTCTACCGTCCTCCATTATGAACTCTTCTGCGAAAATCAGAATAAAACGGTGTCGGCTCTAAAAGGAGTATCTCGTAAGGTTTTGAAGACAAAGAAGAAAGAGGGGAACATCTTTGTAAAACCACCTCTGGCTGAGTTAGTTGAAGTTCTAACGTCCGATCTGGAGAATGCGACAGTGCACCATTCCCATACATCTGCAACCTCATCTAAAGGTGGTTCGGTGCAGTGGAGGAAAAATTTCGCCTTTGCGACAGCCGATGGTGCTGGTTTACAAGTCTAGTGGTCTGTTCGTCATCTTTTTAATTTTTTTATGTTTAAGTTAATTATTTGGAATGCTCAAGGTGCTTTTGGGGCAGATTTTAACCGTTATTTTAGAATGTTTGTGCGTCTGCATAAGCCGGATATCTTTGCAGTTATTGAACCACGAATTAGTGGTGTGAAAGCTGATTCTTTCTTAAGGCGCTTAGGGTTTCAGGCATCGTACCGTGTTGAGGCTTCGGGGATTTTAGGTGGTATATGGGTATTGTGGCGCCAATCACTAGTTATTGATGTGGTAGCGATTTCGTCTCAGTTTGTTCACGCTTTTATCTCTATTCCTGGTGATAATAAGAGTTTCTTCTTTACGTTTGTGTACGCGAGTCCTACTTTGACTTGTCGAAGTGCTCTTTGGAATCAACTCTTAGCTCTAACCCCTGATACAAATTGGCCGTGGGCTCTAGGAGATGACTTTAATGCTATTTCTGATAGCTCTGAACGAAGCGGGGGCTCTCAAAGGCGTCTTGGGGTATGTCATTTGTTTAAGGAGTTTTTGTTTACTTCTTGCTTGATGGATATGGGTTTCCATGGTTCTGTGTATACATGGAAGCGTGGTGATCTTATGCAAAGGCTTGATCGTTATCTTTGTTCGGCTAATTGGTATGATCACTTTCTGAATTTTGAGGTTGTTCATCTTCAAAGACCTGGGTCGGATCATTGCCCTATCTTGCTCAATGTTGATCGTAATATGCCGCAACTCTCTTCTCGGCCTTATCATTATATATCGGCATGGAATCTGCACCCTCAATTCCATGATTTCCTTATTGGCGTCTGGAATGAAGAGGTGGGTTTGAAGGAAAATATTTTAGCATTTCAAAAGGAAAGCAGTGAATGGAATGATAATGTCTTCGGGCACATTGGTAAACGAAAGTCTCCCCTTCTTGCTCGTATTCGTGGTATTGAAAGGGCGTTGTCTAGATCTGAGTCTTTTTTCTCTCGAATTTTGAAAGGGAATTAAAGAATGAATTAAAGTTGGTGCTTGAGCAGGAAGAGGCGTTTTGGCATCAAAAATCACGAGTTGAAAGGGTAGGTAATGGTCATCGTAATACAACCTTTTTTCATAGAAGCACTATGATCCGTAGACAACGTAATTATGTGCGTATGTTACAGTTGGAAGATGGTAATTGGAGTGATGATCACACTGTGCTTAAATCCCATGCATGTAATTTTTTCCAAAAGCTTTTTACTAGCGAGGAGCGGTAGGCTAGTGGTCACTTATATTATGGTGATTTCCACTGTTTCTCCAATGAGGAGATGAGGACAATGACATCAGCCGTGACCTTTGAGGAGGTGCGCCAAATTGTTTTCAAAATGGCTCCATTAAAATCGCCAGGGTGGGATGGTTTACCTGCTTATTTATATTAGAAGAATTGGTCAATTATTGGGACCACAGTCTTTGATTTGGTGAGGAAAGTGTTTAATGATGGCGAGATGGAGGAGTGGATTAATCGAACACAAATTGTGCTTATTCCGAAAGTGTCGAACCCAGTCGATATCAAATAGTTCTGCCATATTAGTCTTTGCACTGTAAGTTATAAAATCATTTCTAAGATAATTGTTGAGCGCATGAAACTGTTTCTACGATCTTGGATCTCATCTACACAGACGAGCTTTGTGCCCGGCCGGAGTATAACGAATAATATTATTTTGGCGCAAGAGGTCATGCATTCGATGTCTATTAAAAAGGGGAATAGTTGATGGATGGCTATTAAGGTTGACCTAGAGAAAGCATATGACCGAATTGATTGGGGCTTTCTAGAGGAGACTCTCATGCTTACGGGTATGCCTTCCGCCTTTTTTTGAGATTATTATGGTCTGTGTACGTTATGTGTCGCATCAAATTATTTATAATGGCGATTTGTCGAAAGTTTTTAAGCCATTTAGAGGGCTCGAACAAGACGACTTTTTATCACCTTATTTGTTTGTTATCTGTATGGAGAGATTGTCGCAGGAAATTTCGCATCGATTTGATAATGGCCAGTGGCAACAAATTCATCTGTCTCATGGAGGGCCTGGTTTGTCGCATCTGTTTTTTTGCAGATGATTTGATTCTTTTTTCAAGAGCCTCTTGGGAGCAAATGACTGTGACTAAATCTATTCTTGATGATTTTTGCTTAATTTCTGGGCATAAGATTAGTGTTAAAAAGACTCAGGTTCTTTTTTCAAAGAATGTGGGTGCGGATTTGAAACTTGGTGTTGTCTAGCATCTTGGATTTGAGGTTGTTGAGGAGTTGGGGAAATATTTGGGTGCTCCCCTACTACATGCTAGAGTGACAAAAGCAACATATGCTTACATCATTGAAAATATTCAACGTAGGTTACCTGGATGGGCTGCTCAATCTTTATCTCTAGCTGGCCGAATAACCTTAGCTAAGTCTGTGCTTCAGTCGATTTTTGTCTATGCGATGCAGTCGGCGTGGCTTCTTAAAGGGGTGTGTGAGGAGATCGAGTCTTTGATTCGTCGCTTTGTATGGGGTAGCTCTAATGGTGCAACTCGTACTGCTTTAGTCAAATGGGAAACTTTACAAGGTGATCTGGAGAGTGGGGGACTTGGCCTACGGGATATTCATCAACATAATAAAGCTTTTATGCTTAAGATTACTTTTCAATTAGTTACTGATGATGATAGGCTATGGGTGAAGGTGATAAAGCATAAGTATAAATGGAGGGATCGGTTGCCTAATATCCTCTTCTCCAGAAATTGTTCTCGGCTGTGGCGGGGTTTGATGAATATTTGGGATACTCTCCGCGACAATATTGTTTGGAACATTCGCGATGGGATAAGTACTAATTTTTGGAAGGACAATTGGCTTAATTTGAATGGACCGTTAGAGGATTTCAAGTTGCATTCTGAAGTTAATTCCAACACTAAGGTGGCGCAACTTTTGGATGAGTATGGTGATTGGAATTGGGACCAATTGCGGAAAATGTTGCATGAGGATATCATTCGGAAAATTGCAGCTCTTCCTCCTCCTAACGAGAGACTTGGTGCCGACACTATTGGGTGGAAATGGGAAGAATCACGTTGTTTTACGACTAGGCCTGCTTATAAGTGTTTGGAATGGAGGGAACCTTTCGGCTTGAAACATCAATGGAGAATTGTATGGTCTCTTAAAGTACCTCAAAGGGTTCGGGTCTTTTTATGGTTGGCTTTGAGTGGTGGTTTATTAACAAATGCCGAACGTGTGCGTAGACATATGTCAAGCCAAAATATGTGCGAAATTTGCAAAGCTGGTATTGAGGATGTGTGTCATGTATTGTGCGATTGCCCAAGGGCGAGGTCGGTTTGGTCTTCGTTAGTGAGCATCAATGTTTTCGATTCTTTCATGGGGCAGGATTTTCAGGTTTGGTTTGTGGAAAACCTTGGCTGCGCACAGAATTATGGTAATGTGGGGCTGAATTGGTCTATAGTTTTTGCGGTAGTGTGCTGGCAATTATGGAAGAAACAATGCTGCGTTTTGTTGGATCCTGAGTACGTGGAATGCACTGATTTTACTGGCCATTGTTTGCACCTTGCAGGTGAGTTTGAGGAAGCAAACAACAGTTTAAGTTTTGAAGTAAACTCCTCTGGCTCGGCTGCTGCTACGTGGGTTAAGCCACGGTTGGATTGGGTGAAGCTGAACACAGATGCAGCTGTAAACTCTCGAACTAGTGCAGTTGCAATCGGCGACATTCTTCGGGACATCGATGGTAATTGGATTTGGGGTTATTCGCGAAGCATTGGAGATTGCACTGTTCTATTAGCGGAGTTATGGACGATTCTTGATGGTCTACAACACGCATGGCATCTTGGGTTTCGGCAAGTAATTTTGGAGTCGGATAATTTGGAAGCTACTCATATTTTGAACCGTTCTTCTAAAGCCCTTCGCTCTCATTCTCTTGTAGCATCTCTGATGGAATTCCTCTCGTGTAACTGGTTGGTTGAAGTTTGTCATGTGCATCGGAGTGTAAATTTAGTTGCTAATTGCTTAGCGTGTTTGCATCGAGATGGTCCTGCCGGTAGTTTGACTTTTTCTGATCCACCTCCTGAAGCACTTGCTGCGTTGATTACGGATTATGTAGCATAAGGCTTGGTTCCTTTTGATCTGTATTATCAAAAAAAGAGAGGAAAATACACAAATACGTACACACACATATACCATACATAGTACATACCATGCAATGAAAGGCCAAACAATATAAGGTAACAACAAGAGATACGACTATAACATAGATCAAAATAACAAGAAACATGATAAATAAACAAATAAATAGAGGATAAAATTGCAAGTAACTTAAAAAACGATTCTGAAAATTAAAAGAAATTAAAAAAAGGCTGAAATTTAAAATGCATGAGAACAAGGGGCAAACATTAAACAAACTAAAAGGACAGGGGTTTAAGAGGGAAATAGCCCACTGGACACGGACTAAAATAAAACAAAAACTGAAATTAAGGGCTAAAAGGGAAAATATCCCTATAATTTCGGATTAAAAATTAAAGTACGAGGACGATATTGGAAAGACTTGAAAAACCTCAAGGATCACGGAGGTGATAAAAAACACGAATGGATCAGCGGAGGAATTACTTTAGGGCGGAGAGATTTATAGAGCTATTAAACCATTTTGTTTTAATACCAGGTATAAAACTCATTTATTTGCCAAAATATAGATTTTTCTTTTGCCATTTTTCAAAAAATTTCCCCTACCTTCGGAACCCTCTGAACCCAAACACGAAAATCCTCCTTATACCTCCATATTTTGTATCAAAACCATCAAAAGGGGACTAACATGAACACTAAACCAAAAAAACTTCAAAAACCATCACTAAACTCAAATTTTAAAAAGATTTTATCATCGTGAGCCGTTATTGGCCACCGCTCGTTAGTGTCAATAAACCCAACCAAATTTTAAATTTTTTTGTTGTCGCAAGGCGACACTGGCCGCCGCTCGTCGGTATCGGTGAGCTCAACACCTCCCTCCCCCTAGAAAAGGCCTATTTCTTGTCAAAACTAGATCCAAAACTCGTTTTAAGAAAGACAGAACCAAAACTCTATTCTTTTTCAAAACATAATCAAAAGGCACCTCTATTTTTAAAAAAAGGCTAAACTACAAAATAAGTGTTCAAACTATATCTTTTCTTATAATAGGTACCTTATGTAATTTTTGGCTGAAACATGTGCTTAAAGTTTCATTTTTACTTGTTTTAAAGTCAATTGAGGCACTTACCGGGACACCTATTTCAACCAAAAATGAAATTTTAGGCACTTATTTCAGCCAAAAAATACATTAGGCACCTATTGCTAAAAAGAGACATGGTTTGGGCACCGAAAAAAGTTCGGTTAATTCGGTCGTTTTTTGAATTAACCAAAGTTTGTTATAAAATTTTGGGTAAACTACAAAGATGGTCACTAAATTATTCTAAAATGATCTTTTTAGCCATTGAACCTTCAGAAGTTACGAAATAATCATTAAACTTATCAAACTATTATAAAATGGCCATTGGCTCATTGCACGTTATAAATTATTGATAAATGTAGAAAAGTTTAATGACAATTTTGTAATAAATAAATAAATTTAATGATCATTTTGTGCTAATTTAATAAAGTTTAATAGTCATTTTATAATATATCAAAAAAATTAATGATCATTTTATAACTTTTAAAAGTTCAGTGACCAAAAATAAATATATGTAATATATAATATTATATATATTAATTTCGGTTAATTAACCGATTTCGAACCGAATTAATCAATAACCAAATTTTAAAAAAATTATTAACCATTAACCAATCCTATCTAAAATTAACCAACCAATTAATTAAAAAAAATCGATTCAGTCAATTAATTCGGTTAAAACATAATAATGCTCACCCCTACATGTATTAATGTTATTTCCTTTTATTTTTGTATCATGATCATATTTTTTCACGTGGTAAAAGTATTATAAATTTATAAATACATCTTACACGTGAATATTTATGTTATTTTAGTTTTGAATTGTAATTTATACTACAATTTATTATAATGATTTAATCTAGAGAATATCTTGAGTGATATGACTTAATAAATCGCAATTTTACATAATCTATCGTACAATTAACCAAATTATAACAATGTTATGCTCATATTGTAATTGTATTATTTTGTATGTGTATGAAAATAGAATTATATTTTGATACATAAATCCTGTAAAAAATAATTTACACAACTCTTCTTATTTAAATTATAAAATTTAAAATTTAAATGCCTAGCCCTAATATCCTAAAACCTAAATCTTAAACCATAAACTCTAAATTCTAGCCATAAACCTTAAATTTTACACACTACAACCTAAACCCTAAACCTTGAATGTGTCTGATATCATGAAAGATCTTGACATAAAAATCTCTGAATGCCTGGCTGGAAACTTGATGAGCAAATAGAATTTTTCTTAGCAATTGTTTATGCTTCGTTGGTATAAATTACCAAAACGCCCATGTATAATAAAATGACGGTAATGCCCTTGTAGGCTTAAATGACTGAATCACTCATGATATATCTGAACTCTCTAAGATCTTGTTGTGACAATTCCTGAATATCTGGCTTGAACTGTTGGTACGAACCCCTTTTAATACGGATCTCGTTTTTGAAATTTGTCAAATTTGTCAAAAGTTCAATGTGTCCCCTCCCGTAATTACTGATATCTTCAAGAAATAAATCGTTCCATCTAGTGTGTTCCATGTGTGCTACATTCAGTTGAATGTGTTGTATGATTATTACATGTTAGTAAATAATCTAATGACTTTATTATGAACGACGATATGCTTGATGAAATGATGAACTGGACACATGATAATATTTCATGCCTACTCATTGCAAGTCCGCTTGATCTGTATACTTAGTATATGATTGTGCGATGATGTTATTTGATCTGTGATAATATTGTTTGTCTGCCTGATGTAAGTAATAGTTTAATATGTTAGCTTGACCTATGATGATACACTTTGTTTGCATGATGAATGATGATATCGTCTGCTCAATGGTATGCCCATATATGTGTCTAAAGAGCATGAACTTTTGATTCTGATGCCTCGAATGGAATATGTCTGCCATATGTATTCTGTTACTCATGTCTGAAATCTGAATATCGATTGTTATCTAGGGTATATTGTTGGGTTATGTTATGAAGTCTCTATTGGTACAACCCTGAACAAGCTGGTAAATCCTTATGGATTCTAGGTCTCCCCTTGGGTAGGTTCCGATGCTTTAGCACGGGTAAATCCTTATGGACCTAAGGCAACCCCTTAGGTGGCACCTATGCCCATCGGGCCTAGGGTAAGTCCTTATAGATGAAGTTCTGGGGGACTGCATATTTGGAGTAAGGTTGGAGGGTAGTTACTAGTAAACCCTTGTATGTACTCGAGCATTTGTGTTGAATTGTTATGTGTTCTTATGATATGATTGGTATGTATTTATGCATGTTTGATCTGCACTTATTGGAATACGCTAAACACTAAACTCTTTGTTTTCATCTTCGTAATCTATCAGCTTGTATAATTCCCATTTGTTATTCGATGATTGAATAAAGAACAAGTATCGTTATTCTCAAGTATAACATTACCCTGAAATAGCGGAAAGGAAATGAAGACTGTTACTACTTGGAACATCATGAAAATGTTATGCCTACCATATATCTTCATGAGCTTATAGCATCTTTTGGTAGTTCTGTATTTCTGAGCTTTTCCAAGCTCACGTTGTTCTTACCATCGCAGGTTAAAAGAATATATCATGATATAATGTTTGACAACAGTGCTCGGAGTTCTCTCGGCGTTGCTTTTGGAGTACGGTATTGTATAGTTAGTGGGCATGTATGTCATGTATTGTTTTATGATAGAGTCTGTAAAGCACTTTCTGAAATTTCTGTTATGTGTTTAAATGACTTCCTGAAATGGTATTTTAAATAGAAGTTGATTTTACAGTTTAATAAGTGTTTTGAGGGAAATGTTTTTATGTGTATTTTTACTGTGGGTCGCTCTTGTGACCCTAATGTGACTTCCTAGGATCCGTTGTAACGCATGGGCGGATTTAGGGGGTTACAGAACGAACACGAATAGAGGTGTATTCCATTCATTTATGTTCATGAATAAGCTCATTTACTTGGTTTCCCTTTTCCTTTTATTGTTTTTACATTTTAAATATTGATGAATGTCTTGACTAAATTGAACTCGTGGTGATTTTTTGAGTTCAAATTGTGATGCCTAATGAGCTTAAAGACTAGTGGTGTAATTCCACCATTTTGGCGAACATACAAATGAACATGAACAAGTTCGTGAACATTCCACAAATATGTTCAAGAACGCTAAACGAACATGTTCGTGAAAATGAACACCATCAAATATAAATAAACGAACACAAACATGATATTAAAAATTTAAACGAACCGAGTAGGAACAATTTAAAATATAAATAAATGGACACGAACAAAACTTTAATCGTTCAAGCTTGGCTCATTTACACCCCCAGTTTATTATATATTTAATGAAGTCTTGTATTTTTAAATTTAAATAATTATTTTTTAGAAGGACCAAATTGTTGTTATACCAAAATTATCAAATAATTATATTTTTTAACAGGGGTTGGGGCCCCTTGGGCCCCAAGGGATCTCCGCCCTTGTTGGTGGGTGAATCTCCCAACAAAGGATTTTCTGCATACACGAAATTTGTTTAAGCAATACTAAATTATTTACCACTTGAACCATTCAATTGGTAGAAATCAATTAAGACTTTTATGCATTAGTTTAAAGAGGGATTTGATGTAACTTACGTACCTAAACTGCATAATTCTAGATTACAATATCGGTACTCGCTCATACAATATCAATAATGTAACAACACATGCTAAAACGATATCAAATTTTGAAGGAGTATCAATATTATTTGTGATACGACTTAATAAATCACATTTTACATAATCTATCGTACAATGAATCAAATTATAAAAATAAATTATGTCTATATTGTATTTGTATTATTTTTTACATGTATTGAAAATATTTTAAATTAATGTATGAGTCGTTTTATGTAGATTTTAACACGTTTAAAATTTAAGTATTTGCGTTGTGTACACATAATTTTCCATAACATCACATATTTTAAATGTTTTTCATTTTTATCATGTCTTAAACTAGCATATATTTTGCATTATGACATAATTTTTCATAATAATTTAAATTTAATTTACTTAAAATTACATTATTAAGACCTCATATAGAAAAAAATCGAGCTAATTGCATTGCACGCCTCTAAACTATGACTCTCATTTTAAATTGTTTCCTAAATTTTTGAACGTTCTAATTTCATCCTTAAACTATGGTTCCGACTCTAAATTAGTCCTTAAACTTTTAAAAATTCTAATTCCATCCCCAAACTATGACTCTCAATCTAAATTGGTCCTCAAACTTTTGAATGTTCTAATTTTATCTTCAAATTATCAGTATATGGTAACAAAAATCCAACGCAAACACAAGCATCCTCAATTAACCTTATACCAAATCTTCACCTGCTAAGGAAGTGTTGAAAACAACAAACTCATCACAAAACTTCATTGACTACTATAGAACTCGAAGACCTTAACACATGAAACAACTCTATTGATCCAATAAGCAAGCAAACAGAAAAAAAAAGAATCGCTCCCATATGATAGCTCGAACCGAATCCTCTAGCTATTTTGCAGCACCCTTTGCTATTTTGCAACTCAGCTCTGACAAAATCCTCTAAGATTTCTTCCTCATCACCTATGAACTCTAGTCTGAGACGTTTTCCTAAGGCCAACGCTTTTCTGGTAGATTGAGTAAGAATTTGTTTACAAGCAATATTCGAATTGGATGGGGATGAGTAATCGACCTCCAAAATGTCATTCTCCTTACTCGATTTCTTTTTTTTCTTCATCACAAGATCCTTGTGTTTCTTTTCCTTAGTCGAGATTGCCTTGTCTTGCAAAACTGTCAAAGAAGCATACTATAAAAATCCAGTATTTTTGGAAATATTATTAATTTCCATGTAAAAATTGATGTGTATTATGTAATAATATGATGTGGCATAAATGATAATTCGAGGATAAAATTGAAATGTTCAGAAATTCAGAGATCATTTTAGAATGAGAGCCATAGTTAGGGGGAAATTGAAACGTTTAAAAGTCTAGGGATCGATTTAAAATAAAGGTGGTAGTTTGAGGACATGTGGTAGAATTAACTCAAAATAATATAGGGTAAATCATGTAAATCATCACTAAACTTTACCCTGAAACCTATTTTGGTCACTAAAGTTTCAAAACGTTCAATTTACTCACTGAAGTTTGGACAATAAAGTTTTTTTGTCACTTAAGTTTGGACATTGAACATTTTTTCACTTAAACCTCAAACGGTCATAGATGGTGGTCGTTCGGTCCCACGTTTCTCTAGTCACTTCATCCCAGCCTCCCGAGTCTAAATTTGACCTTCGTTTTGTCGTAAAGTGACCTATTTTGGTCACTAAAGTTTCAAAACGTTCAATTTACTCACTGAAGTTTGGACAAGAAAGTTTTTTTGTCACTTAAGTTTGGACATTGAACATTTTTTCACTTAAACCTCAAACGGTCATAGATGGTGGTCGTTCGGTCCCACGTTTCTCTAGTCACTTCATCCCAGCCTCCCGAGTCTAAATTTGACCTTCATTTTGTCGTAAAGTGCTTCGAAGTTCACGAATCGGCCAAAAACCTTCTAGTTTCTTGCTCGTCAATCTCCCTCTTCCATCGTTGGATGGAGCATGTTTCTCATTATATTGTTTCTCTCGTGCCCATGAGGTTTTTCAACGTTCGGATCTTGAAGAAGTTCTTTCGTTTGCTGGTAAATGGACGTCGTCAAAAAGTTAACGTAAGAGTGACAAAAAACGTTCAAAGTCTAAACTTCAGTGAGTAAATTGAATGTTTTGAAACTTCAGTGAACAAAATAAGTTTGAGAATAAAGTTCAAAGATGATTTACGTAATTTACCCAATATTATATGCATTCATATCAAAATTTTCAAATCTTGTATTTAACATTTAACAAATATATGCATATATTTCATCAATTTAGATCATAAGTTAATTTTCTTTTCTAGAATGCTACAACAACACTAATGGGACCATATCGTGCAAGCATTTTATAAGGTATAAAAATCCACATGAATGGTAAAACTATATCCCCCATACATTAATGTACTTCCTTAATCATTCAACATGCAAATTAGCTATATAAGTTACACATGATTCATTGTAATATCCATCACTAATCCCATAAATTAAAACAAAGCAATGTCTGATTCTTCTAAGTCCTACATTTACTTTGTTCTTCTAACTTTTCTATACAGCTTCATCTTCATCAGCCCTGCATCATGTGATGATTCACCTCAAGCATTGATCGACAAGATATGTCGACAAATGGAGGAGTATGCATACCCTCAAGACTCTGAATGTTGGTATCATGGATCTGACACAGATAACCGTAGAGCAAACCCTTAATATCATGACCAACACGCATACCCTCATCATGAGACTCCTCGAGAAATCAACCGAACCAGCGGAGAAGAACGCTCTCGCGACCTGCGAAAATGCTTATCACCTTGTGATGGGTAGTTTCCAACAGGCATCAACGACGTTCTTCGAGAAGGATTACAGTAGCATGTTGGAGTATGAGAGATCAGCACCTAGAGCACAAGCTAGTTGCACCACAATTTTCAACACCCCGCCGAATCCTCCAAACCCAGTTACAGACCAGAATACGCACGAACAGGTCTTGATTACAATGGCTATTGTTGCTGGAACTGAACTTACTTCCGGAAAGTCTTAGTTGATTTGCATTCGAATCTCAAACACATTAGTCGAATATGAATCTAATAATGTCATAAAAATACAAATGTATTGATTGTATTTATTTCCAAAGAGTTGAGAGGTTTAAAGTTTAATGTCATTTACGTTATTAAATGTATTAAAATAAGTATCTTGAAAAAGAGTTGTACCGCTCTAAACCCGACGTCACATTTGAGCCTCAAGCCCAACTCATAAACATGAAATGTTGACCCAATTTAGCCCAATCCACAATTTTGTTTTCATAAATCAACCAACATTTTAAATAAGACGATAAGGAATAGTTAAATCGTTTACAATGGAGCTCCAATTTAAAACAAAGCAATTAAATCATTTGATATGATCAAATAAATCCAAAATAAGAGTTACCAACTTAAAATCAAGGGTCCTATTAATACATTGTCCAACAAATTTAACTATTCTACTCTTGAACACGTTGACGAGCTGAAGTCCTACTCCGATGGGGCTCCTTCGATGCAACGCAACAACCTAAAAACCTGCGAACAGATACAACGATTCTGAATGCTGAGATCCTAAAGCTCAGTGGATACACCTCTTCTCTACTATGCTTCATGCAGATCATATACATAAGCATGTAGCTAGAAAAGATGACATGACAATAAATTAATACACGACGCTACTAGTAGTCACCTAAATCATGCTTTATCAAATAAACATATCATGCCATCATCAATCACATCATAACAAACAATCCACAAACCTTGAGTAAGGCTTGGGTCACACAACATCAGGACGTACACTCATACTTGGAATCCCCTTGAGTATCTTCGAATGAGGCCTGAGTCACACATCATCGGGGTATTCATTTGGTTAACATACCATTGTGTTGCAATACGTCTCGGGTATCTAGATCCCATCAATCAAGTGACTCTACCACATAAGTGCTTACACGACACGAATTAACATCATAACAATTATCGTTATTGATTCACCCTCCTATTTTTCAAGTTTTTATTCATTCTCTTCGTATAAGGGAGCTAAATCCTCTTTTCTCACTTTTACAACTCTTTTTATATCATAAGAGGTATATTGGATAGAATCTCTTAATTTTTTTAGCCCCGAGGAAAAAATCAAATTTTTTGGACAGAATGCCTAGTGAGTACCAGTACTGGCCTTCGCGTACCAGTATGGTACCTTTGGGTATCAGTACTCAAAGTGTACCGATTTCGAAATAGCTCACTGAAATTTTTTGTACCCCTCTCTTGGTTTATCTTAATAGAACAATGTTCTTAGAGCCCAGAACACTAGGGTGTGTACCAGCATCGAAGTTATTAGGCTTGATAGGCTCGATTTTGTAACCCCCTCGTCCCGGTCTAGACGACTGACTGATCCGAGTAGGTTACACGGGGAAAACCGAAGTGAAACCCGTTAAGGTCCCGCCTCGATTAGCAACCCTAGAAAATTCCTTTTAAACATCGTCTTGTCTAAATACTTTAATAGATCCTATGTGAGGTACGACAGCGGAAAGATAGCGAAACGATACAAGTATACAAAACAAGCAATTTAAACAGCCCATTTTAACCTTTACAACAGGTCGTATCGATACGCTAGAAGACCGTATCGATACGCCTTGACTATGTCAACAACCCAAAGTCAACCTAGGGAGACCGTATCGGTACACTGTTTGACCATACTGATATGCCCTCAACGGTCAACTTCTCATGGTCAAACAACAAAGACCGTACCGATACACCTAAGACTCGTACCGATACGCCAAAATCCCGTCAATTTCTCAGATTTCCAGAGAGCTTTTGGCATATCGATACACCCTCGTGTATCGGTACGCTAAGCCTAAAATGTAGTCCAAAGTGTAGGACTGTATCGATACGGCCCTCAGGCGTATCGATACGCCCTGCACTACAAACTACATTTTAGCTGCTAAACGCACCAAGCCTCAACTCTAGATGCAATTTATGACTCGTCTAGCGACACACAAACCCTCATACATCAATTAGAATCTAAAGCTAAGCATATGAAACGATTTAGACATACAACAAGGCATCAATCACCAAAATAAACATGCATAGAGTTAACTTGCATTCAAGCAAACATAAAGGGGTCTGTTTAGCCAAAGATACTGTTGAGTGTGTAAAAGTTCTATTATTTACACCCTTTTTAACCCATATTTCTGCTGCATTCAAGCATCATTGCATTGCATTTAGGTTAGTTTTCAATAAAACATCACAACTATATAAAAGGCACGGATTCTACTGAAAGATGGCTATTTTTGCAGGTATCTGTCACAGTAGATGTCGAAGGCAGGCGCAGGGCAGATAAGCAGGAGAGCTGAACTAGACAAGCAGCTGAAGAAGACGAACCTGTCATGGACCTGTCGTGACAGCATGGTGACAGCAGATTTATGAAGAGGAAAAGTGAAGTGGACCTCGATAGATAGAGAAAAATATGCTCATCTGTCGTGTGGAAGCCGAATATTTTTCCAAGCCCCGGATCAAAAGATATGTCAAGCCAAAGCTCAAGGAGAAGAAATCCCTAAAAGCAAGGATGCGGCTGGAAAGTAGGAGTCTTTAGAGATTTAGTCTTTATTAGAATCTTACTTTTAATTAAAGTTGTAATCCTTGTTACCTTAGATAACTTGAGCCCAAAGCTTATATAAGGGCATAGATTAAACCTAGGGCATAACCGAGACCCCATAACCGAAATCAAAAACCCTGCCGTTTACCTGTCACCGATATGTTCTAAAAACCCCCTAGGGCTACGGGTTGTTTTGTAAAGTAGTTGCAAGGGTTGCTTTGTTTTAGGATTTTTCAAGTTCAATAAAATAAACTTCAAGTTCTTTTATCTTGGTTTTAATATCTTGCAAGAGCATCGGGAGAGCATTGTGAGGTTATCCATTTACTTAGCATCGGGAGAGTTAAGTATACGAAAGAGATAAGAGCGCGTTCTCTAGTTTATAGTTGAACCATCTCGTGCCTAGGGATAGGGCGAGGTTAAGTGGCTAAGGAAGAATTCATACACATCGGTGTTCATCCTTCGATTCACGCCGGGAGGTATCATCAAAGACGTGATCATCGAGAGACTTGTGCCTAGGGATAGGGCAAGGCAGATCAGGGATTCTTGCCAAGCTTGAAGTACGGAGTTAGTGTTCGCTGCCGCGACAGCTAACGGACAGACGCCGCGACAGGTGCTGTCGACGACGGGTGCGACGACAGAACTGGAGATCCTAAGCAATTCAATACCTGCACTACCGAGCAACTCAATACCAGCCCATTCTCTCTATCTTGATATCTTACTTCTTTTATTTGCGTTTTCCTTATTATTTTCGTGACAATTCTCTCAACTATTTCTTTTACTTCGTGCAGTGAAACAAGGTGAAGTCATTAGCCCAATCCCTGTGGAGACGATATCCGATACTTCGTATCACTTTACTACTTGCGTCGTGTATACTTGCACTATAATTGCGATAGACTATTTTACACGCAACAAGTTTTTGGCGCCGTTGCCGGGGATTGGCAACATAACTACACCTTCCTTTCCTTGCACTTTTTGTTTTTATTTTCGTTTTTGTTTTTGTTTTTATTTTTATTTTTCTTTAATTTTTCTTTTGCGTTTTAAACTCTTGCTTTTCACAAGGTTTTCCTGTTTATGCGCAGATCTAAAAGAGGCGAAGATCCTGAGTATAAATTAGATTCGGAGATCGAACGTTCCTTCAATCTCAAGAAACAAATTCGCCACCTTTTAGACCGGAACGAGTACCTTGAAGAACAGCTAGAGCAGATGGCCCGTAATCAGCCTGCCGGTGGAGAAATCCCGCCTGTCGGTGACCCGCCCGCGGCAGGTGGACGACGGTCATGTCGTGACTACATGCTGAACGATCATGTAGAGCTGGAGACCACGCTGCCGGATATTGATGTTGACAACTTCGAGCTTAAACCTGTCATGTTTAGTATGATCAACAACGCCGGGCAGTTCAGTGGTTCTGCGACAGAAGATGCTAGGGAGCATCTCAAAACGTTCCAGGAAATCTGTGGTTCGTTTAGACTACCAGGAGTTAGTCCGGAGATACTGAGGCTTCGGTTATTTCCCCATTCATTGAGGGACAGAGCTAAAACTTGGTGGAATAAACTTACACCGGGTTCTATTATGACTTGGGCAGATTTAACTCGTGAATTTTTGTCTCGTTTTAATCCTTCACATTTAGCTGAGCGATTACGTAATGAAATTGCTACTTTTCAACAGGAAGATGACGAGCCAATGCACGAGGCCTGGGACAGATTCACAACTCTTCTTCGAAACTACCCAATGCATGGATTTCCCGTCTAGAATTAGGTAACTAAGTTTTATAATGCTGCTAACCTACAAACTCGCATTCGAATTGATTCTGCAGCAAATGGACTATTATTGGACAAAGATCCGGGCGAGGCCCTGCAAGTTTTGAAACATCTGGCTAAGAATGAGGAGCAGTTTCCAACCGCTAGAAGAGGAGGTAAACGGGTACTTGCTGTCAAGGACTATGAGGCCGACAGCACTATGAAATCGCAGGTAGCATTCCTTACTAAAGCCATGAAAAAGTTATTGAATGATGATGCATTACAAGGATTTGCTGTCGAGGAAGTTTGTGCTACTTGTGAGGGAAATCATAGTAGGGATGAGTGCCCAATAAATATAGAAGAGGGAAAATATGTTGGAAATTACAAGCCAAACTACAATTCCAACAACTATAATCCCAATTGGAGGAAGGATCCCAAATTCTCCTGGAGTAACCCTAACAATGCCCTGAATCCACAAGCGCATAATCAGAATCAGGGGGGTCCTAGATTGTTGACGCGACAGAACCTGCCGCAGAACCTGCCACCTCAGCAACAACAGCAGCCACCACCTGCCACGAGTAGTGTATTGGAGCAGACTCTGGCCACCTTTATGTCTCAGACTGGTACGTATATGGAGAACATTAATAAGTTTGTCAAGAAAACGGAAGACTTTATGGATGAAACCAAGATGAGAATGACAAATCATGAGGCTACCTTGAAATCTCTAGAGACACAAATGGGTCAGGTGTCGCAGCATATTAAGCCACGGCAGAATGGAGGATTCCCTAGCAATACTGAAAATGCTAGACCACCCCCACATGAGCAATGTAAGGCAATTACTACAAGGAGTGGGAAAAAGTTACCAGGGCCGGAAAAAGAAGCTGAAACAGAAAAGGAACCTGCCTTGGATAAACCTGCCTTGGATAAACCTGCCGAGGAAGCTGCCCCGACAGGTGATAAACAGACTGCTGCCGATGAGCCTGTCACGACAGCAGAAGCGACAGAGGAGAAAAAAGATGAGTATCGTCCTCAGATTCGCATGCAGTGGGAAGGACGCATTGCTGATTACCGTCCTCCACCACCTTTTCCGCAACGGATACAGCAAGCTAAGCATGAATCTCAACTTAAAGAGATTTATGATATTTTTAAACAGGTTCATATCAATATTCCGTTGTTAGATGCTGTTAGGGAGATGCCCGGTTATGCTAAATTTCTCAAGGATGTTATGTCGAAAAAATCTAAACTTGGGGAATTTGAAACGGTAAAGATGACAGAAGGTTGCATGAGTATTCTTCATCGGCAGCCACCCCAGAAAAAGAAGGATCCGGGGAGCTTCATCATACCTTGCGTAATTGGCGACAGATTTGTGGGTAAGGCATTATGTGATCTTGGTGCTAGTGTTAATCTAATGCCCAAATCTGTTTTTCAGAAACTAGGTATTGGCAAGGCGCGGCCCACGACAGTTACCCTACAGCTAGCCGACCGCTCTTACGTTCACCCCGAGGGAAAAATTGAAGATATTTTGGTAAGAGTGGATAAGCTTATATTTCCTGCTGACTTTCTTATTTTAGATTGTGAGGCAGATGAGAACGCACCAGTCATCCTCGGGCGACCCTTCTTAGCCACGGGCAGATCATTGATTGATGTGGAGAAAGGAGAACTCACCATGCGCGTGAACGATCAAGAAATTAAGTTGAATGTTCTCCAAGCGATGAAACATGCTGATGTGGATGAGGAATGCAAGGCCCTCATTGAGGTGACCTTCGATCAACCCTGCATCAGGTCGGGCTGCCGTGATATAAAATTTGGTCACTGCTGCGACAGCCATCTACAGACCTGTCACGACAGCAATGATGACAGCAACGACGACAGCACCGACGACAGCGACTCCTCTGAATCCGATACATCTGATACTGAAGGTCATGAGGAGGTAGACTGGTTAGACCATCGTCCAGGTAAGTTATTCGAACCTTTGAATTACACTTCGGATAACCATTTAATCCAAAAGCCATCCACTGTTGAACCACCTGTCTTAGAACTTAAGCCCCTGCCAGGGCAGCTTAAATATGCTTATCTTGGTTGTAATGACACACTGCCCGTAATCATCTCTGCTAAGCTGCCGCAGGAACAGGAACGACAGCTGATCGACATGTTAAGGCAACACAAGAAGGCGATTGGATGGACGATAGCAGAAATTCAAGGCATTAGTCCGGCATTATGCATGCACAAAATCCTCCTTGAGGAAGATCATAAGCCGACTATAGATGCCCAAAGGCGGTTAAACCATGCGATGAAGGAGGTAGTGCGTAAGGAAATCATTAAATGGTTAGATGCTGGCATTATATACGCCATCTCCGATAGCAAATGGGTAAGCCCGGTGCAATGTGTTCCCAAGAAAGGAGGCATGATCGTAATAACCAACGAAAACAATGAGTTAATCCCAACTAGGACTGTGACCGGTTGGAGGGTTTGTATGGACTATCGGAAGCTTAACAAAGCTACCCGAAAAGACCACTTTCCTTTACCCTTTATTGATCAAATGCTTGATAGATTAGCGGGTAAACCTTACTATTGTTTTCTTGATGGTTACTCAGGTTATAATCAAATTGCTATTGCACCAGAGGATCAAGAGAAAACGACTTTCACCTGCCCCTACGGAACATACGCATTTAGGAGGATGCCGTTTGGACTCTGTAACGCACCTGCCACCTTCCAAAGGTGCATGATGGCTATATTCTCCGACATGGTTGAGGACTTCCTTGAGATTTTCATGGATGATTTTTCTGTCTTTGGAGACGATTTTGAGAGCTGCCTCCGCAACTTACAAAAGGTACTTGAAAGATGTGAAAAAGCTAATCTTGTTTTAAATTGGGAAAAATGCCACTTTATGGTGGATGAGGGGATAGTCCTTGGCCATAAGATTAGCTGCCGAGGGATAGAAGTCGACAGGGCCAAAATAGAGGTAATTGAGAAGCTGCCGCCGCCAACCACAGTCAAGGGCATTAGGAGTTTTCTAGGGTATGCTGGTTTTTATAGGAGATTTATTGCGAATTTCTCAAAAATCACGAAGCCCCTATGTCATCTCTTAGAGCAGAACCGACCCTTTGACTTTAATGAGGAATGTACTGAAGCATTCAAGGTTCTGAAAGAAAAGCTAGTGACAGCCCCCATAGTACAGCCACCAGACTGGACACAACCATTTGAGATCATGTGTGATGCCAGTGACTATGCTGTCGGGGCAGCACTTGGGCAGCGCAAGGACAGGCTGTTTCATGTCATATACTACGCCAACAAAACATTGAATGATGCCCAAGTGAACTATACCACCACAGAAAAGGAGCTGTTAGCGGTGGTGTTCTCCATCGACAAGTTTCGTTCTTATATACTTGGAACGAAGGTAATAGTGCACACCGATCATTCTGCCCTTAAGTACTTGTTCGCAAAGAAGGATGCAAAGCCTAGGTTGATACGATGGATCCTGCTATTACAAGAGTTCGACCTTGAAATCAAAGACAAAAAAGGGACAGAAAATCAGGTGGCAGATCACTTGTCGAGGTTGGAGAAGGGACAGAGTCTACCATTCGATGAGACACACATACTGGAGACCTTCCCAGATGAGCAACTCTTTGCTGCCGCAATCGCTGTCGCGACAGCCATGGCGGCAGGTAAGTCTTCTGACCTTCCTTGGTATGCTGATTTCGTTAATTTTATAGTTAGCGGAATATTACCTTCTGATCTTAATTATCAAGCCAGGAAGAGGTTCCAAAATGATGTTAAGCATTATTATTGGGACGAACCTCTTCTTTTCAAAATGTGCGCAGATCAGGTTATAAGGAGGTGTGTACCACAAGAAGAACAAGAAGACATTCTCCATCACTGTCATGCTTCACAATATGGAGGACATTTAGGAGGCAACAAAACTGCTGCCAAGGTGCTGCAGTCAGGGTTCTACTGGCCGACACTATATAAAGATGCACAGGACTTTTACAAGAACTGTGACAGGTGCCAGCGGACAGGTAACATCTCGAGGAGAAACGAGATGCCACTGCAGAATATCCTACAAGTCGAGATCTTCGACGTATGGGGGATTGATTTTATGGGACCTTTTCCATCTTCATGTGGAAATCTTTACATCCTCCTAGCAGTGGATTATGTCTCCAAGTGGGTAGAAGCAATCGCAACTCAAAAGAATGATGCCAAAACAGTCCAGAAGTTTTTGCACAAAAACATCTTTTCTAGATTTGGCATCCCTAGAGCGATTATCAGTGATGAAGGGAGACATTTCGATAATAGGGTAATTGCTTCCGCCTTGAAGAAATATGGTGTCAAGCACAGGATCGCGACAGCATACCACCCACAGACCAATGGACAGGCTGAAATTTCCAACAGGGAAGTGAAGAACATTCTTGAAAAGATGGTTAAACCAACTAGGAAAGATTGGTCTTTACTTCTGAATGATGCATTATGGGCATACAGGACAACTTTCAAAACTCCATTGGGCATGTCTCCATACCGTTTGATTTATGGGAAAACCTGTCACATGCCTGTCGAGATAGAGCACAAGGCATATTGGGCAATCAAGGCAGTAAACATGGACTTGGACAAGGCAGGCCAGAAAAGGCTGTTAGATTTGAATGAGATCGATGAAATACGGACGATGGCCTACGACAACGCAAGAATATACAAGGAGAAAACAAAGAAGTGGCATGACAAGAAGTTGCTGCCACGTCAGTTCTGCCCAGGGCAGCTTGTGTTGTTGTTTAATTCTAGGTTGAAACTCTTCCCAGGGAAGCTTAAATCTAGATGGTCTGGCCCATTCCAAGTAGTTCAAGTTTTTCCCCATGGTGCCATTACAATTCAATCATTAAAGGACGGGCACCAATTCAAAGTCAATGGACAACGCCTCAAGCATTATCAAGGGACTGAAGCCCCAGGAATACAGGAAGTGGTTACTTTAGGTGATGCCCCACAAGGCATCCCTAATTTAACCTAATTTTTATTTTATTTTATTATTTATTATTATTTATTAGGAAATTAGGTTAATTTTATTCGAATAATGTTTTATTTTTCTAATTTCAGTTTTTAGGAAATAAAGGAGTCAAGTGAGAAAGGAGAAGTGACCCAAGCCCACCGCCCATCCATCAGCCTAATAAAGCCCATTTATAATAACCTATCGTTTCAGCTGCCGGCGCAGACGGACGTGACAGGCTGTCAACAGGCTGACACTGCAGACGCAGAAGCGTGCGGCAGACGCACAGCAGACGCATAAATGCGTGTCAGACGCGTCAGACACGCTACATTCAATCTGCCGCCCCGTTATTCCCGCCTGCCGTTGCGACATTAAATGGGCAGCTACTCGACCGCTATATAAACCCCTTCCCCTTTTCATTTTTTCCTCACTTCTGATTTTTCTCTCTTGTTATTCTCCTCTAGTTTTATCTATTTTCTTTCTTTTTTCAGCCCTTGCAACCAAAATGTCATCACGACAAACCCGTCAAAACGCTGCTGCCGCCTCTTCTTCAGCAGCAGCATCCCCGTTCGCTAAAAAGGAACTATGGGAGGAGCGTAGCTTCATCTATAACAGAGATGCCCCCCATATGGGACTCCGGACGTTCATCATGCAGGCCATAACAGCACAACTTTGGGAGGATTTTGCCGAGCAGCCGACAGAGCTTAATGATACATTGGTCCGAGAATTTTACGAGGCCATCGAAAGCAAGACGGCGACATCTGTCACCGTCCGAGGAGTGGCAGTTCCCTTCACCGCCAGCAGCATCAACCATGTGTTCGGCCTCTTCTTTGGCCCCAATGATGATGCTCACCAACAATTTTGGGACACCCTCGACGCTGCCGGACATGATGCCGTCATGAGGGAGTTGACAGAGGCGGGAACGACATGGAGCACCAGTAAGAAGAACCCCAACTCCGTCAATAGGGCGCAGCTACTCCCTGAGGCGAAACTATGGAACGCTTTCATCAAAAAGCGTATCATGCCCTCGTCACATCATACGACAGTCAACCGACAGCGGCTGGCCTTTATCCACTCCATTATGCACAACAGGCCCATCAATGTGGGCAAATACATGAGGGACAACATCCTCGACTGTGCTTTCCGCACAGACTCACGACTCTGCCTGCCGTTCACCATCACCGCCCTCTGCCGCTGTGCTGCCGTACCAGAGGAGCCCTCCGACAAAATCAAGAAGGGCAGCGGCTGGACAGACAGCAACATCTCCAGCCTCATGGAGGTCATAGTCGTATCGCCACTCAATGCCTTCGACCCCAACGCCCCTCCTGCTGATTCCGATGATGAACCTGCCACCGAACTTGCCCCAGAAGCTGCCACCAACACCGCTCCGGCAGATCAGAACGCCCACATCCTCGCTGCCATCCTGAGGGTAGAGGAGCGCCAAATGGGTTTGATGACCTTTATCCGTGACTTCTCAAATGCAACGGTAAATTTCATCACTAATACTTTAAATTTTTCGGATGTCATCTTCCCCACCTTCCCCGCCCATTATTTCAATATCCCCTCCCCCACTCCCACACCACCTGTCTCTCCCCACGGAGAATCTGCCTCCTCCACACCATCCCCGACGGCAGCCGGCAGCCCTCCGGCAGACACCTCCCCTCGAGGAACCAAGCGAGCTGCCACTGATGACAGCCCTCTTGTCCGGAGGAATTTGGACAGCGACTTCACGCGGGTAAAACGTATTAATCACGTGGCAAACAAGAGAAGGCTGTCCAAAGCCATCACTAGTAGCAGCTGGGATAGTGGCAGCAGTTCCGATGTCCGACTAGTGGAGCAACCTGCCCCTCAACCTGCCGATGAACCTGCCCCTCAACAGGCTGATGAACCTGTTGATCAACCTGCTCCGGAACCTGCCCAGCCCCCTCCACAGCGCAGACGCCGCCATCAGATCCGCGTCAGCAGCAGCAGCGAGGACAGCGAATAAAAATTTAAGTTTTTACTTTTTTCCCTTACTGCTGCCTGCCTTTATATTTTGTGATGTACTTTTCTTTATTTTGTTTTTCTTTATTTTTCATATCATTTTGCATTGAGGGCAATGCAACCCTCGAGTTTGGGGGTGGCAACCCTCCATTCTAATGGAGTCTTAGTACATATTTTATTAATTGTTGTGTTATTTATTTAAGTTCTTTAAAAAAAATTATTTAGAAAATTTAAACTGTTGGCTTAAAACTGTGAAGTTAACTTACCTGTCATGACGGCTCTGTCGTGGCAGCATCTTTAGGACAGGTTAAGGAAAAGTTTAGAGCCTTTCTATAGTTCTGAAAACTTAAACACTTTTGTGACTGTTATATTGCTTAGATTTCTTTTAGTCAAACTAGAATAGGAAGCTTAGAACTTGGATAGCCCCTAGAGGTGCTTAACACTGGCTCTAGGAAAGAAGTTTAGCAAAAGAAAATCAAAAACCTAGAGGTGCCCGAAACCGGCTCTAGGAAGCTAACTAGAGGTGCCCGAAACTGGCTCTAGAAAAACTTAGCTTGAAAATAGAAGAAAAAGAAGCATGAAAATGTGCCTTCTAAAAAAATAAACTTTGGCATAAAAATTCGAGTTAAGGAGTTGAATATTCTAGTGAAACGAAGAGAATCTTAGCATATAACTGTTCACAAGCATGCACACACTGCACGAGAGCTATAGGGAGATTCCGGACAGATCCTAACCTTTCCGACAGGTTGCTGCCGCCATAGAGAATGAGCGACAGGTAAGGGACAGTTCACTATTTGAAGGCCAACACAAAAATTTTCAGTTTTCTTTTAAGTCTACATTGCTTGAGGGCAAGCAAAAACTTGAGTTTGGGGGTGTGTTGAGTGTGTAAAAGTTCTATTATTTACACCCTTTTTAACCCATATTTCTGCTGCATTCAAGCATCATTGCATTGCATTTAGGTTAGTTTTCAATAAAACATCACAACTATATAAAAGGCACGGATTCTACTGAAAGATGGCTATTTTTGCAGGTATCTGTCACAGTAGATGTCGAAGGCAGGCGCAGGGCAGATAAGCAGGAGAGCTGAACTGGACAAGCAGCTGAAGAAGACGAACCTGTCATGGACCTGTCGTGACAGCATGGTGACAGCAGATTTATGAAGAGGAAAAGTGAAGTGGACCTCGATAGATA
The DNA here is from genome assembly GCA_958450335.1 of Hibiscus tridactylites. NCBI lineage: Eukaryota > Viridiplantae > Streptophyta > Magnoliopsida > Malvales > Malvaceae > Hibiscus > Hibiscus tridactylites. The sequence continues at coordinate 23,866,636 of OY288273.1, read as the reverse complement.
GAGAAAAATCTGCTCATCTGTCGTGTGGAAGCCGAATATTTTTCCAAGCCCCGGATCAAAAGATATGTCAAGCCAAAGCTCAAGGAGAAGAAATCCCTAAAAGCAAGGATGCGGCTGGAAAGTAGGAGTCTTTAGAGATTTAGTCTTTATTAGAATCTTACTTTTAATTAAAGTTGTAATCCTTGTTACCTTAGATAACTTGAGCCCAAAGCTTATATAAGGGCATAGATTAAACCTAGGGCATAACCGAGACCCCATAACCGAAATCAAAAACCCTGCCGTTTACCTGTCACCGATATGTTCTAAAACCCCCCTAGGGCTACGGGTTGTTTTGTAAAGTAGTTGCAAGGGTTGCTTTGTTTTAGGATTTTTCAAGTTCAATAAAATAAACTTCAAGTTCTTTTATCTTGGTTTTAATATCTTGCAAGAGCATCGGGAGAGCATTGTGAGGTTATCCATTTACTTAGCATCGGGAGAGTTAAGTATACGAAAGAGATAAGAGCGCGTTCTCTAGTTTATAGTTGAACCATCTCGTGCCTAGGGATAGGGCGAGGTTAAGTGGCTAAGGAAGAATTCATACACATCGGTGTTCATCCTTCAATTCACGCCGGGAGGTATCATCAAAGACGTGATCATCGACAGACTTGTGCCTAGGGATAGGGCAAGGCAGATCAGGGATTCTTGCCAAGCTTGAAGTACGGAGTTAGTGTTCGCTGCCGCGACAGCTAACAGACAGACGCCGCGACAGGTGCTGTCGACGACGGGTGCGACGACAGAACTGGAGATCCTAAGCAATTCAATACCTGCACTACCGAGCAACTCAATACCAGCCCATTCTCTCTATCTTGATATCTTACTTCTTTTATTTGCGTTTTCCTTATTATTTTCGTGACAATTCTCTCAACTATTTCTTTTACTTCGTGCAGTGAAACAAGGTGAAGTCATTAGCCCAATCCCTGTGGAGACGATATCCGATACTTCGTATCACTTTACTACTTGCGTCGTGTATACTTGCACTATAATTGCGATAGACTATTTTACACGCAACAAGTTTTTTCGGATGATGAACCTGTTTCGGGCACAAAGCATTACATAACAAGAGTCACATGCCATCAAGGTAACACATAGGCACTCATGCCACAAGGTCTACAAGCTCACAACATAGAAGCATAAACATATTCAACATAGTATCGTCATCCAAACATGCTAGAATATCAACAAGCCAAATATAGGAGTTTGAATACCAACTCCATACAAGTCTAATACTCTCATTGTCTAGGAATTATTACAAAAACTTAAACCATACTTGAGCTACCCGAGAACTCCAAAAAGCTCCTCCCTTCCCCACTTGCCTTCCGAAACTCTAACGATCTACATGTTGGAAAAATGAGAGCGTAAGCTTGAAAGCTTAGTGAGCGAAGCTCTAAAAACTCATCAACAATGCAGTTTTCAAAATACGTTTCTTAATCGAAAAGTAAACCATTTAGGTGCACGAAAGGAGGCACAACAACACAATTACATGGCTTGCACATGCACAACCAAAACACGGTGGGACTACACATCACCGTTTCGACTAGTAGTTTTCCGACGGGACTACACATCATCGTACTCTTCTACTAGTCACAACCGGTGGGACTACACTGTTGGATTAAAATCCGTAATTGTGGGCACATATGTAAAATGTATGTTGCTATTATAAAGTATTGACACAAAAAATAAAGTGACCAATTAAGTTAAGCGTGTCATAGGTATTAAAATGTCATGGAAATAAAAGTGTAGATACCATAAGATATATTTATAATTCAATGAGGGGCAGAGTTATAAATATTTAATAGTTTGATTTAATAATCAACTATATAAAGAGGTAGTGGTCCCCAAGAAATAGGTTAACTTGTTTTTCTCTCCTTCCCCGTCAGAGAGTTTTACTTCAAGAGATAACCTATCTTCTTGGAAGATCAATACCAAAGGTTTGAGATTTCAACATCAAGATTTTCTTTTTAGTTTATCGATTAATTCAGGTACGCTTCCGCATTCAATTTATTCAATTTATTGTTCTTGATGATTTGACATGATAGATCCTAGGGTTTAGATTTCATATTAATTTATGATTTGATTCTAACAAGTGGCATCAGAGCCTCGTCATGTTGAATCATTGAGAATCGATTAATTTTTATTATGGAAAATCGCAATCGTACAATAATTAATTTTTGGATAATTCATGGTATTTATGTTGATGATATCGATGGCTTGAGTTGGGTTGTTTTACCTGTTTGGAGTATAAAGTTTTGATGTCGATATGCTTTCATGTTCGATTGAATTTATACAAATACGATATTCGTTGTTTGTTTTTATGACTCGTTAACTTTGATTGCTTCCTATAATAATTTAGGGTTTTAATTCAATTGATTAATTTTTTTTAATCTTTAATCGCCGCATTAAAAAAAAAGTTTAATCAATGGATATATTCGGTGATCCAATGCCATTATGTTTGCTGTGATCTTTCTTTAACCTATGTTAATTGAATTAAAAGGGCCACGTGAAGTCTGTCATTGTCATATTTGGGCCATTTTTAGGGGGAAATTATGCGTCCAAGTACCCTTACTTTTAGTATGTTCAGTTTGGTCCTTATATACTTTGATTAATTCTATCAGTTTAATTAAAAAAAGGGGGGCTAAAGTTCGTTGACTTCATGTGAATTAATATTAGAGAATTGATATTTCATTAATTCTGCTTGGTATTGAATCACTCTAATGTTTATGTCTGATTATATATTGATTTGATATTTAGTATTTGGATTAAAGATTAGATTTTGAATCAATTAGGCTGTGTGATAATCTTTAATCTATCATCAAACTTATAAGTTCAACCAATCGTCAATCCTCTTATGCCTTAAATTATATTGGTTCAGATGGGCGTGAGTACATGTCATTAAGTTTATGGAATTCATATTTGATTTTGTTTGATCAAGAATTTTAATTTTGATTATTCGGCTATTATGAATATATTAAAGTTTCATGTGATCATTATATGAATTACTCATTTGTATAATACTTTTGATTTGACTTTTAGTTAAAGTTTGATTGTTTGAAATTCTACTTTAATTTCGGCAAATGCATGCTTAAGGAAATTTTAAAGAAACGGTCAAGGATTTAGGTTTTTTTTCGATTTCTGATAGCCCCATTCAGACAACCTTATTTTAGGTTATTTCGGAAAACTCAAGTGTTATCAGAAATTTCAGTTTTGACTGTTACAAAATTTTAAATTTGGATATCGGTATATTTATTGTATATATTTTAAAATAATTTAATTGAAACATTAAGTCACCAAAGTGACCTCTATTGTGAAAATTATTTTATTTTTAAAATATAGAAGGTTTTGTGCATGTAAGTCGGATTATGTTAGTATTAATCGGCCCAAAGGAAGGTTAATAATTGACATTATTACATGTGCAACTATGGTAATAAACATGTGATAATTATTCGGTTTTATATGTGAGCAATAAATCGGCCCAAAGGAAGATTTCTGTTTGACATGTTCTTATTATCAATGTTTGATTACTATACCAAGATATCACTTGCAAGTTAATGTTTTGTCCAACGATGAAATATTAATGGAGTGTTCGATATCTTAATATGAGGTTTACCTTTATTCAAATTTATTAATATTTTGGTTATCTTTTAATTTAATTGAAAGATAAAAAAAAATTATGGAATTTTTTTTGAAATAAATAAATTCATATTTTGGCTTCGGACATCTAATATTTTAATAGATTAGTTGAAACATAATGTCACCAAAGTGACTGCTTTTGTGTAGATTAGTTTATTTAAAATATTAGATGATTATGGGTTTTTTGTAATTCATGCGTTTATTAATTGGCCCAAAGGAAAGTTAATATTTGGCAGAATTACAACGACAACTGTGGCGATAAATGTGTGACAATTATAAGGTATTTTATGTGAGCAATACGTTAGTCCAAAGATTAGCCTATTGTTTGACATAGTTTATTGTCAATGTTTGATTGCCACAACAAGAGTACCGCTTACAATTAATATTACTGTCCAAAGACTTGATATTAATGTTGTGCTTGGTATCTTGAGGGGAACTAGTCATTATTTTGAATTTATTTGTTTACTTATGAATATTTATGTGAGCTTGTTTTTATTTTATTTACTTATTTTTGTTCTATATTTAGGTAATTTATTGTTGTTGTCACAATATCTGTTAAATACATTCTACACTCATGTTTAGTGAAACTAATTTCAAGGAATAGAAAAGACACTTACATATAGTATTTTGATGTATGAACATAGACTTTGCACTAAGGAATGAACAACTTGCACCTCTCACTGCGGTAAGCACCCATAAAAGATATTTTGAGAGGTGAGATCGTTCGAATCGCATGAGTCTAATGATCATAAAACACAACATTCTAGATGTCTTTAGGAGCACAAATCTAAAGAGATTATTCATACTAAGGGTTTTCTTGACGAAATTAAGAAATGTTTTACCCAAAACATTAAGGTTAAGATGACATCACTTATGCTTTCTTTGATGTCTATGAAGTATAAGGGTCAAGGAAATGTGAGAGAGTAGATTATAAAAATTCTTTATATTGCTTCAAAATTTAAGGCACATAAGATCGAACTTTCTAACAATTGTTTGTTCTTATGGTTTTGATATCGCTTCCTATACAATTTAACCAATTCAAGTTACAACTGTCAAAGGGAGAAATATACTCTATTTGGGTTCATTTCTCATCGTGTTCAAGAGGAAGAAAGGTTGAAGCATTATAAGTGTAAAAATAATTATTTTGTTAGTGCTCATTTAGTTAGTGTCTTTAAGAATAAGGGCAATAAAGAAAATATTTAAATAAAGTTGCTAAGGGTTCTAGCCAAAAGAAACGACAATAAGTTTTTTTAGTGTTGATTCTTTTGTATAAGTTAGGACACATGTAAAGAAATTAAACTTTAAAAGCGAGCAACTACTTCAGTTATTTTGAGTGATCCATGAACTATAAATTTTATGATCCCACAATTAAGATTATTTTAAGGAGAGATTTATAATTTTTTTAGGATGTTGAGTTTGGAGGGAGAAATAAGGTTAGATACATTGTTATTGAGGAGGAATTGAATTATAATTTAATTCTTACTATCACTTTTGACAATGTTTAGGTTTTCAACCTATCATTAATCAAGAAGTGAATCAAGTACCTCAACAAAGCAATGTTGAACAACTCTCATTCAAGATAAGGTAATTGTTTCAGAAGAACAAACTCAACAACCTTAAAAAAAAACAAGTGTCATTAAAGAGGTCCACGAGAGGAAGATGAAATACTATTCTAAATTATTATATTGTATTTCTTCAAGAAAATAAGGTAACAATGAAATGATAGAAAATGTTCAATTATATTTTTTTATCAGGCCATACAAGTTCTAACTCTCAAAAGTGGATTGATGTCATTTAAAGTATAGTATAATTTTATGCGAGACAATAAAGTTTAAGAACTTGTCGCATTACCTTAAGGTGCGAACCAATTGGTTGTAAATGGATATTTAAAACCAAGAGGGATGCAAATGGTAATGTGGATAAGTATAAAGCACGTCTTGTATCTAAAAGATATACTCTAAAAGAAGACATTGATTTTGCAGAGACTTTCTCTCAAGTTTTATTGAAAGTCTCTTTCAAGATAATTATTACACTTGTTGTTTGTTTTATTCTTAAGCTACATTAGATAGATGTTAAGCTTATTTTTTTCAATGGCGACATTGAAGAAACTATTTATATGGTACAATCATAGAGTTGTGTCTTATGATACAATATCAATGATATGTAAATTAAAGAAATCTATCTATGAGCTTATGTAGGACTCTCATTAATGAAATTATAAATTTCATGTTGATTATCTCATTCGGTTTTGAGATAAATTTGGTTGGCACTTGTATATACTACAAGTTCAGTGGGAGTAAACCAAGTGACACTCATATTGCTAAAGTAGATAAGTATTATCTTGCTCAATGCCCTAAAAGTAACCTTGAAAATTTAGAAATTCTAAAAGATTCTCTATACATAAGCTATTGAGAATCTAATTTATGCTTAAGTATGTATGCGTTCGGAAATTGTGTACATTGTTGGAATGTTAGATAGATATTTAAGAAATTCTAGTATGAACTATTGGATAGCAGCCAATAGAGTTATGAGATATCTTTAGAGAACAAAAAAATTACATGCTCACATGTCGAAGTTATGGTAAGTTAGAGATCATTAGGTTTACAGACTTCGATTCTAATAGAATATTGATGCAAACAAATTTTGTCACATAAGCTGCTAATTTTAGATTGAATAAAAAGACCACTTTAGTTATTTTGTGACAATAAATATGCATTCATTTATTCTATACACAATAGGAACACTTCAAACTTGAAGCACATAAATATTACGTTCCTAATTGTTAAAGAAAATTCAGAGTGGTTGTGTGTCTATAGAGCATGTTGGTACAAACTCCATAATTGCGCGCATATTAAGAAACTGTCACCCTAGGTCTTTCATGAGCACACTACTCATGTGGGTGTAATGTTATTTAAGGATATTCGGTTTTAGTGAGAGTTTGTAATTTTGAAAAATGCTCATTCGGTTTAGACACAATTTCAGTTACTTCAGTTTAAAGTTATTTAAGATTATTTTCTGCAGAAATAAAGTTCTTTTGGTTTATGTACACTCTGAATTCAGTAAAGTTGATCTCACTAAGGTTTAGGAGGACCAGTTGGAAATAGACATGTATGGTTCACATTTCATGTAATTTTCCATGCTACACATCCATGATTGATCTATGTCATTTGACTATATTTGTATACGTGACCATTGATGGGTCCAGTCATGATTGATATGGCGAAGACCGCTTTGATCCTATGTGGATATAGTTGATGAACGAGATTGTTATAGAATACCTATTATATAATAGCAAAATTTTGAGCTCATAATGTTGTACATTTATCAGGAAACATATGTTGCCCAAGTGGGAGATTGTTGGATTAAAATCCGTAATTGTGGGCACATATGTAAAATGTATGTTGCTATTATAAAGTATTGACACAAAAAATAAAGTGACCAATTAAGTTAAGCGTGTCATAGGTATTAAAATGTCATGGAAATAAAAGTGTAGATACCATAAGATATATTTATAATTCAATGAGGGGCAGAGTTATAAATATTTAATAGTTTGATTTAATAATCAACTATATAAAGAGGTAGTGGTCCCCAAGAAATAGGTTAACTTGTTTTTCTCTCCTTCCCCGTCAGAGAGTTTTACTTCAAGAGATAACCTATCTTCTTGGAAGATCAATACCAAAGGTTTGAGATTTCAACATCAAGATTTTCTTTTTAGTTTATCGATTAATTCAGGTACGCTTCCGCATTCAATTTATTGTTCTTGATGATTTGACATGATAGATCCTAGGGTTTAGATTTCATATTAATTTATGATTTGATTCTAACATACACATCACCGTAGTTACAAAAACCATCACGTGAGGCTTGACACCAACAACGACTACACCACAACATCAAACGGAAGTAAAGGAAATCCACAAATCACACAATATCACCTCAATTATTCATGCACCAACACTTAACAGTCAAGGTAAAATTTAGCAAACTTACTCTTGGGGTTTAGGTTAGCCCTCTAGGCTCCACCCAAACCCTCAAGAATCCTTTTCGAAATCAAATCAAGTTCAAAACATTTTCACTCACCGATGAAACCCAACCGGAAGCCGAAACACCGATCTCAAGTCTCCAAATTCCCCGGAATCGTGCCTGAAGCCTCTCCAACGGTTTCCCTTGATTCTAGTCAATCAAAAACAACAATTTACTCAATAATTCAACCCCAAAACCACTGTCACAATCAAAACACAAGCTCAAGACCCATTTACTACATTTCCAAACCATGAGCTAACAAAACTTCCTCATTTTCGTACCCCCGCACAACCCATCAGAAAACTATCAATTCCAACACCCAAATCATCATTAATTACCTTAAAATCAACCTTTAAGCAATAAAAAATCATCAGACCAACTCCTCTACACCAAACTACTCCTAGAACCCAAGTTTTCACCTCTTTTAAAACACCCACAAAACCCATTTCGGGATTCTTGATAAAACCCCACCATTTTTAGTTTTAAAACTTCTGAGGGCAAGATTAAAACATAAACGAACTTTGCAAATCAAGAGCTAAACAAAAAACCCTTAAAGTTTCTTCATTTTCCCATAAAACTTGAAAACTTGAAAACATCCAACAATGGTGATTTCCTAAAACTAAAACCATCAATGTGTTAGAAATTAAGAGGACAAGTCAAAAATATGATTACCTTGAAGAGAGCCCTTGAAATGATGAAGAAATTTGATGGAATAGGGATAAGGGTTTTAGGGAGGTTTTCAACGTGAAATTGCTAGAGGAAGAAGATGAATAGCAAATTTCAAAAGCCCATTTTTCATATCTTATTTTCCTTTATTTTAAAATTACCAAAATGCCATTAATGAATTCAAACTCTTTTTAATTAAAACTAAAACCCCAATTTAATTTAAAACGAGCCCACGACTGAAACTCGATTTACCCGTGTAACATCTGACCCCTAACTCGGGGGGTTACAGATTTCCTTCAACCGATTTAGCTAGCCAGGTGGTGGAGAAGTTAGATTTTTGGGTGTTTGAGTTGGTGGCAAAATTAAGAATTAAACACAAGGATTTAGAGTGGTTCGGCTTTCTAACCTAAAGCAAACAAGAAATCCCTCTAATAGGTATGTGTTTGCGACTCTAAGAACTCACCCAAAACCTATACACTTGAGCATACATAAACATTTTAGCTCACAAGTGTTTTGTCTATACAAGAGAATGACAATTAAGCTCTAAAGACAATTTGACATCATAATGTTGTTACAATTGAAGCATTTGTCAATCCTTGATGCTTGGAGGTATGTGTTTGCGACTCTAAGCACTCACCCAAAACCTAATACGTAAGCCATGTATCGAAACGGGTTCTGGCAGTTTCAAAATGTATCGATACATATTATGCGTGTATCGAAACGAGTATATTAAAAGCACTGGTTTGGCTACTTAAAAATGTTTCAATCGTTGCCAAAACCTTTTTAAACATCCTTAATCTTATTTTCAAGTTGTTTTTGACTTAGTAAATATTTTAAATTTTTTTTCAACTAAGTCCAAAACATTTTTCAATTATTATATCAAAATATATATTTCTACAGAAGCCTAGAAATGGCTTCCTTAGGCTCTGGAATCATCCTCAAAGCCTCCAACTTGCAACCAACGACCCCTTAAGTTGAGCCTACAGTTTTGGGAATTATTTAGGGTGGTTTACTACTATTTTTACGTGTTATTAACCTCAAATCCCGGATTTACCATTAACAAGCATTTTTTAAGCATTTAAATACCCAAATTATCAAATCAAGCATATAAGGCATCATCCTTAGGATGTGCATGAAACAAAATGAGTTGGAAGTGTACTAACATTCCTCCGAAAGCCGGAAAAGCAGCCCCTGCTCAAACATCAAGCCTTCTTCTTCCCTTGCTCCTTGAAGTGCTCTCCAACCTCTTTTACTACAACCAAATGTTGTAAAACAAATTACAGCGTTGCTAAAAGGAATAAGGATGATTAAGGAAGAATTTAAAAATAAGAAACATTGTTAAATCTTCCATTCTCGTTCATCTTCTCCAACCCCACCTAGAACCCATTTTTCTCAACCCACACCCCTAACTTGTATTTCAAAAACCGAACTCAAAAAGACAAAGATGGAATCTTTAACTTTGGGTCTCCAGTGAAGAAATGAAAGAGAGAAGAGAAGATAAGAGGGAACAAAATGAGATCATCATCCTTTACTTTCTACAGCGAAAATAAAAAACCCCTCCATCATCTTCTTCAAAATGGGGGAATTTTACCCCTCTACCCCTTCATCATCCTTCTATTCACCACCCAACACAAGACCACTAGCCCAACAACAGAAATGAAGCCCACCAAGGCTTTCATGAGCACCCAAAGGCCTTAACTCATGGCCCAACACGTAAGGCCCATGGTACAGGTTAAACCGACCCACGAATTCATAGATTCAGGACGTTACAAGAGTAGAATAAACAATGCTTGTAGATTGTAGAAATTGCAGAAAGTTGGGGAATCTTATTCCTAAATATCTAATTGCTGATATTTAGGATTTTATCAATAAATAGGAGCAGATTTGTAGCTACTGATTTTGTGTAATAGGTGAAGATATAGTTGCTGATTTTTGTGTAATTATTCCTTAGATTAGCCTATCTTGTAAAATATAAATAGAAGATGTTGTTATCAATAAAACATTAAGAAAAACATTATTCCCTGCCTCAAAATCACTATTGTTCACATGATATCGGATTAGGTTTTTGATTCTCCACAGAAATCCTAAAGAGATGTATCTCATTTCTTCATCAAAAATTAGTTCTGGAACTGATTTGAATTCTTGTCCAGAAAATTATGATGTTTCCTCCACCCAAATAACATGCCATATGACATATTCTGTTGATCAATCTGATGCCTCCACAAGTCATAATGGTAGTCTTCCGTTTCTTTCCACAACTACTAAGATACGTTGGATAGTAGATTCTGGTGCCACTGACCATATGACAGGAAACAAGAGTTTATTTTTAACTCTTACAAAACAGAATAATCAGAGACAAGTGAAAACTATTGATGGCTCCTTGATTGAAGTAAAGGGGACTGGAACAGTTTTTATTAATAAGGATCTTGTGCTTCACTCTGTTCTATATGTCCTTAATCTCCAATGCAATCTCTTGTCAATTAGTAGATTGTGTATTGACCTTCAGTGTTATACTAAATTTAGTTCTCTTGGTTGTGTTTTTCAGGAAATGGATTCGGGGAATGTGATTGGCAATGCTGAGTTGTGTAATGGCCTCTATCTCATTGACGGTCAACCTCTTTCTAAGGGACAAGTCCTACCAAGTTGCACATTTAATTATGTGTGTTTATCTTCCAACACTCCCAATTTCAATTCTAATAAGATTATGTTATGGCATTTTCGTCTCGGACATCTTAGTTTCTTTTATCTTCAGAAGTTGTTTCCAAAACTTTTTTCCAATAACAATCCAGCATTACTTTCTTGTGATATATGTCAACTTTCCAAGCATAAGTGAAATCCATATCCTTCATCTTGTTATAAACCATCTCAACCTTTTTCACTCATCTATAGTGACATTTGAGGTCCTTCTAAGGTTAAGAATATTACTGGAGCTAGGTGTTTTATTTCTTTTATTGATGATCACACTCGAACTACTTGAACATATTTAATGAAGGAAAAGTCTAAAACATAGGGAATCTTTAAGGAATTTTATTTGATGATTGAAAGCCAATTTTGCTGCAAAATTCAAATCCTGAAGAGTGACAATGGGAGTGAATTCTTCACAAATACTTTGAGCAATTTTCTTAAGGAAAATGTGTTATACACATTAGTTCTTGTGTAGATACTCCTTAGCAAAATGGAGTGGCTAAAAGAAAAAATAAACATCTCTTAGAAGTTACTCGATCTCTATTATTTTCTTCCAATGTTCCTAAAATGTTTTGGGTAGAAGCTTTACTTACGACTACCTACCTTATCAATAGATTACCTAGTCGAGTTTTGGGATTTAAAACACCTAAGGAAGTCTTTCTTCAAACTTTTCCTTTCTTAAAACCCATATCCTCTACACTGCCTGTTAAAATATTTGGTTCTTGTGCCTTTGTTCATGTTCACAAGCAGTTTCGAAGACAATTAGATCTTATGGCCATCAAATGTGTTTTCCTAGGATATTCTTCTCTAAAGAAGTGCTTTAAATGTTATTCCCCTAACACTCGAAAGTTATATATATATATCTATGGATGTTACCTTTCAGGAATTACAACCTTTTTTCTCAAATTCTGAAATCCAGGGGGAGAGTTGGGATGAATTTCATCCTCAACATCAATACATTAAACTTCCTCTTGATGAACCTAGTGTTATACCAGATTCGATTTCCCTTTTTGTAAAACTAAAGAATTGATTTTGATATAACAAAGGATTTAAGAACTAAATTGAAAATAGAAAATAAATTTTTAAGTCCTCAAAACTTCCCAAAACTTTTGAGTAAAGTGGTCAAGTCAAAACCAAATGGTTATACAAATTTTTCTAAGTGTTTTCCAAGTCAAAACAGTGACTTTCGAGTCACCGTTTCGAAACAGCCCTTAGATGTTTCGGAACGTGTTGAAACTATTAAAATTGGTTTCAGAATGAGTCTTCCTGTTTCGATGTGATAGTGTCGAAACAGGACACCATGTTTTGAAACAGATGAAGAACAAAGGAACAGGCAGATCTGTTTCGATATGGCTATATCGGAACGATCTCAAACGTTTCGAAACGATATTTTAACTTGGATTTAAAATTTATGACCGTTGCAATTTTATAGATAATTTTTTCAAAACGGTTAAGATGTATCGAAACGATTTAACCATGTTTCGGTATAGGTTATGATAGTTTCAAATTGTTTTGAAACAGTATCAAGACATTTTGGAACGGGCTCTTAGCGTATCGAAATGATCGTATCCGTTTCGATACAGTCTATTAATTACACCCCAACAACTATTTCTATTTTGGTCTGTCTCGAAATAGGTACAAGTGTTTCGAAATGGGTAGTTGCAGAAGTGCATTTATGGTGGGAAGATTGCATCCCAACGGCTATATTGATGATGGAAACCACCCCAACGTCTAGAATTGAATGAGAAGGTATAAAAGGGAGTCTAAAAACAACCAACAACAACTATTTGATCCTAAGAGAAACAATTCTACATCAAATCCAAGCTCAAGTGCTTAAATTCCAATATCTTTGTAAAACCCCAATTGTTAATCCTTGTAATTTCCTATTTTTCAGATTCAATTGGATTGTGTGCTTGTAATTTGGGCAATATTAGTCTTGAGTGATACATAGTATTGGCCACATTCTTATTTGTACACTTGGGATAGGGTTTGGTCAATTTTGGGTAGAAAATTGACCATTTGTGTAAAGGTTTCCTCCTAAGATTAGAAAGGGGGAAGATCATCTAGTGAAGTTGTTTGGAAAATCCTTAGTGGGAGCTAAGGTAGTGGATGTAGAGTTTATTTGGAACTTGAACCACTATAATTACCTTTGTCCTCAATTTTATTTTACCACTTCACTACCAACCAAATTAAAAATCCAATTCACCCCTCTTGGCATTTATCGATTCAACGATCCACTCTAGAATTGGTATCAGAACCTACCTCTTTTGAAGGATTAACAACCACAAGAGGATATCCTAGAAGAGTGTGATCAAATTTCTAGTCAAGCCATGGCATCTACCTCAATCTCCAACTTCTATGAGTTTTAATCCACCACTAAACCATCAATCTTCAATGGGGACAACTACCCATATTCGAAAAATAGGATGTGTCTCTTCATCAAATCCACCAACTATATGGTTTGGGATGTAGTTGAAGAAGGGCATCACATTTCGATGAAAAGAAATGATGAAGGAAGACTTGTCCCGAAGGTGAAATCGGAGATGACCGAAGAAGATAGAAGAATGATGCAAGTCAATGATAAAGCATTGCACATCATCTTTTGTGCACTTGGTCCAGATATCGATTCTAAGGTTTCTTCAATCGAGAGCGCCAAAGAAGTGAGGGACACTCTTGAGACAACATATGAGGGAACTAGCGATGTTAAGGAGATGAAGATCGAGTTACTAAATTTGAGTTATCAGAACTTCAAGATGGATCTCAGTAAGAGTGTCTCCAAGATGTTTGATCAATTTTCAATCATTGTCCATGGTCTAAAAGGATTCGGTGAAGTGATTCCTAAAGACGAGCTAGTTAGGAAGCTTTTATATTCTCTCTTGGAATCTTGGGATGGTAAAAGAACGGTCATCATCGAAGCTAAGAATTTGAAGACCTTGAAGCTTGATGAGCTAGTTGGTTCTCTCCTTACTCATGAAATTATGAAACAAGGAAGAGAAGAGGAAAAAAAAGAAAGAAGGAAGGAGAATAAAAAAGCAAGAGATGGACAAGAAAAAGAAGTTGGGAATTGCTCTCAAGACCTTCCTACAAGAGGAGAGATCTTCTAGTGAGGACGATGATTTCGAGAAGTTGGGAATGATAGCCAAACGCTTCTCACGGTTCATGAAGTCTAACCGAGGGAGGAAATTTCAAAGAAAGAGAGACTTCAAGAACAAGAGCAAAGATGAGGAAAAGGATCCTATCATTTGCTTTGAGTGCAAGAAGCTGGGTCATATTCGTTCCGATTGCCCTCAACTCAAGAAGAAGGGCTTTGAGAATAAGAATAACCTCAAAGCCAAGATTTCTACTTGGAGTGATGAGGAGTCATCCGAGGATGAGGAACACGAAGTGGCCAACCTTTGCCTCATGGCTCTTGAGGGGGATTCTATGGTAACCTCTAACTCATCTTGCTATGATTTTACATTTGATGAATTGCATGATGCATATGATGAGTTACAAGAGGTATATGATGAGTTAGTGGAAAAATACAAGGAGTCCGTTTTGAAAAACAAAAAGGTTATTTCGGATTTGAAAGGTCAAAACAATTTACTCTCTAAAACTAACTCGGATTTTGAGAAAAAGGTTTTAAGCTTGCAAGATGATCTGAAGTTCTTTGAGAAAGAAAATATTGATTTGAACAACCTTCTTTCTCAATGTAATTATGAACACCAAAAATTGGTGAATGAGCTCAATGAGCTCAAAAATTCTTTAAAAAATGTTGGTTCTTCAAAGCTTGAAAAGGGTGAATCTTCAAAAACCAACTTTACAAAAAGAAAGAATTTAAACTACAAAAAAATGGCTCCTATAAGCACTCTAGGACTAAAAATATTAGAAGTGTATGGGTTCCTAAGGAACTTGTAAAATCTAATAATGTTAATGCCTTGTCATCTTGGATTCCTAAGGGAACCAAGCTTATGGGAGCTAACACTCATGAACCCAAAATGATTTGGGTACCAAAAATCAAAGTTTAAACTCTTTGTTTGTAGCAGGAGCATTGCTACAAGGCCAAAGCACAAAGTCAAAATTCATGGTACATTGATAGTGAATGCTCGAGACACATGATCAGAGACAATAGTCGATTCATGGAATTAAAGCCAAAAAGTGGAGTAGTAACTTTTGGTGACAACTCCAAAGGCCACATTGAAGGTATTGGCTCCATAGGTAATCATTCTTCCATACTTATTGAAAATGTCTTGTATGTCAATGGTCTAAAACACAATTTGTTGAGCATTAGTCAATTATGTGATAAAGGGTTTAATGTTATGTTTGATGTAAATGGGCGTAGAATAGTAGACATTAAATCTAACAAAAAAATGCTCATTGGTCATCGCATAGGCAATATTTATATGGTGCATCTAGATGACATTCATACATCTCATGCATGCTTAGTTGCACAAAATGAAAATGATGCATGGTTATGGCATAGGAAACTAGGACATGCTAGCATTAGCGTTTTAGAAAAATTAGTTTCTCTTAATCTAGTTAGATGCCTACCTAAGCTCAGGTTCTCATTAGATAAAATTTGTGATGCATGTGCTAAAGGTAAAAAACATAGAGCCTCTTTCAAGTCCTTTAATGTTGTTTCTACAAGTAGATGTTTGCAATTGATCCATATGGATCTTTTTGGGCCAATTAGGACTACTAGCTTGGGTGGAAAATCATATGCATTTGTACTTGTTGATGATTACTCTAGGAATACTTGGGTTCTCTTTTAAAGCACCAAAGATGAGGCTTTAGAAAACTTCATCACATTTTCAAAAATAACCCAAAATGATCTTGAACTTAAAATTTCACATATTAGAAGTGATCATGGAACCAAATTTCAAAATATGGGGTTTGAAGATTTTTGTAATGAAAATGGGATTAGCCATAATTTTTCGGCTCCTCACACTTCTCAACAAAATGGGGTAGTTGAGAGGAAAAATAGAACTTTAGAAGAAATGGCTAGAACTATGCTTTGTGAAAATAATTTACCTAAATATTTTTGGGCGGAAGCCACTAGCACCGCTTGCTACGTTATAAACCGAGTAATGATTAGGCATATTTTGAAGAAAACTTCTTATGAGATTTTAAAATCTAAAAAGCCTAACATTAGCTATTTTCATCCTTTTGGTTGCAAGTGTTTTGTTTTAAACAATGGAAAAGATAATTTAGGTAAATTTGATGCAAAAAGTGATGAAGCTATTTTTCTAGGTTACTCTTTAAACTCTAAAGCCTATCGTGTGTTTAACAAAAGAACTTTAGTTGTAGAGGAATCTATTCATGTGGTTTTCGATGATAACCTCCTTCCGAGGAATGATTCTTGTGATGATGATGATGTAGGGATCATTGAAGCTGATGGTGGTTGAGAATCATCAAAGGTGAATAAGATTCCAACCAAAGAGGAAGAAGCACAAGAACCCCCACTAGAAGCATTGCAAGACATGTCTCTCGAGGAAAAGGAAGTGAGCTACCCAAGGGAGTACAACTATGTCAAAGGTGGTGAGATCTTGGGTGATCCATCCAAGGGGGTAACTACTCGTTCTACTCTTAAAATGCTTAATAATGTTGCTTTTATCTCATGCATTGAGCCTAAGAATATTAAAGAAGCATTAAAATATGACTTTTGGATTATGGCCATGCAAGATGAGTTAACCAAATTTGAGAGAAGTAAAGTATGGACATTAGTTGATAGGCCTAAAAACAAATATATTATAGGAACTAAATGGGTCTTTAGAAACAAACTAGATGAGAGTGGTAACATAGTGAGAAACAAGGCTAGGCTTGTTGCTCAAGGTTACACTCAAAAAGGGGGAATTGATTTTGATGAAAACTATGCACTCGTAGCTAGAATGGAAGAAATTAGGATGTTACATGCATTTGCATGTTATCATGATTTCAAGCTTTTTCAAATGGATGTCAAAAGTGAGTTTTTAAATGGCTTTATAAATGAAGAAGTGTATGTGGAACAACCACCAGGTTTTGAAGATCCCATTTTCCCAAACCATGTTTTCAAATTGTCAAAAGCTTTATATGGTTTAAAACAAGCTCCTGGAGCTTGGTATGAAAGATTATCAAGTTTTCTAGTTGAAAAGGGTTTTGAAAAAGGAAAGGTGGACACAACACTATTTATTAAAAACAATGGCAATGATATCTTAGTAGTTCAAATTTATGTTGATGTTATTATTTTTGGTTCTACTAATAAGTTGTTTTGTCATGATTTTTCTAAGTTGATGCAAGGTGAATTTTAAATGAGCATGATGGGGGAGCTCACATTCTTCTTGGGAGTCCAAATCAAACAAATGAAGGATGGAATCTTCATCAATCAAGCTAAGTACATCAAAGATATGCTCAAGAAGTTTGGCTTGGAGCAAGCAAAACCTCAAGCTACGCCAATGAGCTCATCCACCAAGCTTGACAAAGATGAAGGTGGTAAGTGTGTTGACTCTAAGCTTTATCGTTTTATGATTAGGTCTTTGCTTTACCTTACCGCAAGTAGAACGGATATATTGTTTAGTGTTTGCTTGTGTGCTAGGTTCCAAGCTAGTCCTAGAGAGTCACACCTTATAGCCGTTAAAAGGATCTTTAGGTACCTTAGAGATACTCCTTGTTTAGGCCTTTGGTATCCTAGAGACTCAACCTTTAACCTTCATGCTTATTCGGATGCGGATTGCGGGGGTTGTAAGATAGATAGGAAAAGTACTTCCGACTCTTGTCAATTCCTAGGTAGTATGCTCATACCTTGGTTCTCTAAGAAACAAAATAGTGTAGATTTATCTACCACCGAAGCGGAGTACATATCCTTAAGGAGTTGTGTTCAAGTCCTTTGGATGAAACAACAACACTTAGACTATGGAATTGAGGTAGACACCATACCCCTTAAGTGTGATAACACTAGTGCCATATGTCTTACCAAAAATCCCATCCAACACTCTAGAACCAAACACATAGAAATAAGGCATCATTTCATTAGACCCAAAAACTTGAATCGAAACGACCCCTCTTCATTTTGATACGGGAATCTCTTGGGCTTCGATACAGTCAAACATGTATCGAAACGTTCAATAAGTTTCAGAACGTTCGTATGCATTTCAGTACGCTTGTTTCAAAACGACTTCTCCTGTTTCGAAATATGTATCTGGAAAAGCCAAATTTAAAGGG
This sequence comes from Hibiscus tridactylites, assembly GCA_958450335.1. NCBI lineage: Eukaryota > Viridiplantae > Streptophyta > Magnoliopsida > Malvales > Malvaceae > Hibiscus > Hibiscus tridactylites. Next base: position 23,848,420 of record OY288273.1, on the reverse strand, counting down.
TTTTAAATGCTTAAAGAGACTTTTAATTAAACCCAAAAACCCTCAAAACCCTAGACCGATTTCATCTATAAAAACCGTTCAAATCTCTTTGTTTTTCATCAAAACTTGAGGGCTTTTACTCTTAAACATCAATCTAAGCAAGCTTCATCAATTTTGTGCAATTTCATCCACAAATTCCTCCAACATCCCATCTTTGAGGTATTTTCTATCTTTTTCTTGTTCTTTTTATTTCGTTCGAATATTATGTTAAAAAATTATAGTTTTGTATAGAATACTTGTTTTACATTATGGGTTTTCAAAATCTTGTAAAAAATTTAAATCTCAAAGTTTTTGGTTCAAAAATATTTTATTTTAATCGTATTTTTTAACATTGTTTTTCAAATATGTTTTCATCAAAATTTTATTTTTATGTATATGCTTTCAAAGTGTTTTTAAAAAAAACCTTAATGAGATTCTTATTGGATCGAATTAGGATTTAATGCATACACTTAAATTTTATTGTTGGCTTTGTTTTTCGGTGTTTTTAATGGATTCGCATAAGAAAAGAAAGATTAAAGGGGGTGAAGGTTCGAACCCCGATGACAATGTTCATCAAAACCTAACCCTCCTTTATGCCAAAAGTCTTAGAAACCAATGGGATAGGAATCAGTTTAAAATTCTTCAAGATGGTATTGTTCGACGAGAGAGAGTTGTAAACATGGCATTCCTTGATTTCGAGCGCTTGTACTTTAAGTATCTACCTTTTTGGCGATGTTGGGGTTTCCTAAGCTTCATGAATATTCCCGACATTGTCTACAAAAACATGGTATTGCTTTTCTACTCCAATGCTCATCTTATTAGCAATGAAGATCGTTCTGAAGTTATTGCTATCGAGTCTTACATCTTGGGAAATAAGTTTCGCATTGAACCATCCACCTTAGTATCCTTTCTTGGGCTTGTTGATGAGGGTATTGAGGAAGAAACCCATTTTGGATCTCGAACTGGATCGGTTCTCACTTTGGATGCCTAAGACCGTTTCTTGCACTTAATCATATCTTGGTTCTTTCGCCCATCCAGAGGAAAATTTGCCCATATCCGTCAAGTTAACACCTTTTGCTCGAGTGTTTCCAACAAGAACAGCAACCTAACTTGATGAAGATAATGTTTTTCGAGATGGTCCCTCTAGTAAGGCATTGTCAATCCGACTTCATCACCTCCTTCACCAATAGGACAGCTTTGAGCTACAATTTTGTTCGCCTTGACCTTGATGTCTCATACGATTTTCCAGAACAACACAAGAAAAAGCTTGGTGAGTCTTCTCTCGTAAGGTCTGGATTTCGATACACTAATGGTGAATGGATTCGAGTAGATTGTAGAGCTCAAGCACCTCAAGAAGATCCTCAACCACAAGTTCAAGTTCTCGTTATGGCTCCTAACAATGATGCTCTCATGGACTTTCTCACCGAGAGGTTCAACACCATGGACACAAACATAGCTTTCAGGTTTGCAGCTATCAACACTCGATTAACATCCTTGGAGGATCGTGTTCTTGGAGGCATTTTCACAGGGATCGAGATAAGGACAAGGATAATTTCTTAGATGACCTTGGAGGCGATGAAGACGATGAGGCACCTTAGCTTTATTGCATATCATTTTTTTGTCATATTAGGATTGAGTTTATGCACATATTTCTATTTTTGTTTTAAGATCTATGCTTTGATTTCATGTTTTTAGGATTGAGTTTGATTTTATGTTTGAATTTGTTTTATGAACTTAATGCTATCTATGATATTATGTTGTTTGGTTTATGATTTACGCCTCTTTTATTCTCATTTAGCCTTGATTATATGTTTGATCTAACAAAAAGGGGGAGAAGTAATTCCTAAGAGCCTAAGTGTTTTTAAGTTTGTTTTTAAGTTTCAAGTGCTTTAAATTTCAATTTTTCAAAACTTTAAAATCTATCTTAAATTGAGGGGGAGTTAAAAGTTTTTCAAAGATTTCAAAACACTTAAAAATTTATACTTGTTTTGTTATATCAAAAAGGGGGAGATTGTAAAACCAAAGAATTGATTTTGATATAACAAAAGATTTAAGAACTAAATTGAAAATAGAAAATGAATTTTTAAGTCCTCAAAACTTTCCAAAACTTTTAAGTAAAGTGGTCAAGTCAAAACCAAATGGTTATACAAATTTTTCTAAGTGTTTTCCAAGTCAAAACATTGATTTTCGAGTCACCGTTTCGAAACAGCCCTTAGGTGTTTCGGAACGTGTTGAAACTATTAAAATTGGTTTTGGAACAAGTCTTCTCGTTTCAATGCGATAGTATCGAAACAGGACACCATGTTTTGAAACGAATGAAGAACAACGGAACAGGCAGATCCGTTTCGATACGGTTGTATCAAAACGATCTCAAACATTTCGAAATGAGATTTGAACTTGGATTTAAAATTTATGACCGTTGCAATTTTATAGCTATTATTTTTCAAACCGGTTAAGACGTATCGAAACGATTTAAGCACGTTTCGGTACGGGTTTTGACAATTTCAAATTGTTTCGGAACGGTATCAAGATGTTTCGGAATGGGCTCTTAGCATATCGAAACGATCGTATTCATTTCGATACGGTCTATTAATTACACTTCAACGGCTATTTCTGTTTTGGTCTGTTTCAAAATAGGTACAGGTGTTTCGAAACGAGTAGTTGCAGAAGTGCATTTATGGTGGGAAGATTGCATCCCAACGACTATATTGATGATGGCAACCACCCCAACGGCTAGAATTGAATGAGAAGGTATAAAAGGGAGTCTAAAAATAACCAGCAACAAGTATGTGATCCTAAGAGAAAAAATTCTACATCAAATCCAAGCTCAAGTGCTTAAATTCCAATATCCTTGTAAAACCCCAATTGCCAATCCTTGTAATTTCCTATTTTTCAGATTCAATTGGGTTGTGTGCTTGTAATTTGGGCAATATTAGTCTTGAGAGATACATTGTATTTGCCACATTCTTCTTTGTACACTTGTGAGAGGGTTTGGTCAATTTTGGGTAGAAAATTGACCATTTGTGTAAAGGTTTCCTCCTAAGCCTAAAAAGGGGATGATCAACTAGTGAAGTTGTTTGGAAAATCCTTAGTGGGAGATAAGGTAGTGGATGTAGAGTTCATTTGGAACTTGAACCACTATAATTGCCTTTGTCCTCAATTTTATTTTACTACTTCACTACCAACCAAATTAAAAATCCAATTCACCCCCCTCTTGGCATTTATCGATTCAATGATCCACTCTACAATTCCCATACCAACTTCAAATCCTTTGCTTCAGACTGAACCTAGTGTTATGCCAAATTCGGTTTACATTCCCATACCAACTTCAACTCCTTTGCTTCAGCCTGAACCTATGTCGCCTATACCTGAATCACTACCTAAAACTCTGTAAAACCTTCCTTCAAAAACTCAAGTTGGAACAAAGGAACTTAGTGTCTATACAAGGAAGAAAATGAGGCCTATTCCACAGGAAACTACACAGCCTATGACTGTTCAAGATCTGGAACCAATTCCATTATCCTTAGAAGATGAAAAAGGTACAGAATCTTTGAATAATGACATTGTTCCTCTAATTGATACATCTGGCTTACCTATTGCTCAAAGAGAAGGTTTCAGAAAATGTACAAGTCATCCAATACAAAAATATGTGGCCTATGGGAAGCTAATGCCCTCATTCAAAACCTTTACTGCTAAACTTGATAAGGTGTACATTCCTCAATCTGTGCATGAAGCCTTGAAAGATCTTAAGTGGAAGAAGGCTACAGAAGATGAAATCAAGGCACTGGAAGCAAACAAGACCTGGGTTATGACTGATTTACCTCCAAGAAAGAGGGCAGTAAGCTGTAAATGGGTATTTACAGTCAAATACATTGCATATGGGAGCATCGAAAGGTTCAAGGCTAGGCTGGTGGCAAGAGGATTTACTCAATACTATGGAATTGACTACCAGGAGACATTTGCTCCAGTAGTAAAGCTCAACCCAGTAAGAATTCTATTATCTCTTGCTACAAATTTGGATTGGCCATTGCATCAACTTGACATCAAGAATGCATTCCTAAATAGAAACTTAGAAGAGGAGGTATACATGCAAACACCACCCGTTCTAAATGGAAACTCAAATTCTGATCATGTATACAAATTATTGAAATCTCTTTATGGACTTAAGCAATCGCCAAGAGCTTGGTTTGATAGGTTCACTAAGGCCATTCTAAAATTTGGCTATCATCAATGTCAAACTGACCACACTATGTTTATCAAGACCTCTTCCGAGAACAAAAAGGCTATCTTAATAATCTATGTTGATGATATAATCATTACGGGTGATGATTCTCTAGAAATTAGAAATTTGAAGAAGTTCTTGGCAACTGAATTTGAGACCAAAGATCTCGGTTACTTGCGATACTTTCTAGGGATGGGAGTGGCTAGATCAAGCACATGAATTGTGATCAATCAAAGAAAGTACGTTCTAAACTTACTTTCAAAAATTGGAATGATAGGTTGTAGACCTGCCGAGACACCTATGGAGTATAACTTGAAATTCAGAACTGATAACAAAGGAACTCCCGTTGAAAAGGAGCATTATCAAATGCTGGTAGGTAAGTTAATTTATTTATCACTTGCAAGACTAGATATTGCCTTCTCAGTTAGCATCATAAGTCAGTTCATGAATGACCTGAGAGAGGAGCACCTAGAGGCAGTGAGTAGAATCTTGAGATATTTGAAGATGACGCCAGGCCATGGACTAATTTTTACCGAGAATGAGAGTAGAAAAGTGGAGGTTTTCACGGATGCAAGCTGGGCAGGAGAGCTCACACTCAGAAAATCCACTAGTGGATATTGTACTCGAGTTTGGGGTAATTTGGTAACCTGGAGAAGCAAGAAACAATCTGTAATGGCAAGAACCAGTGTAGAAGCTGAGTTTTGAGCATTAGCTCAAGGGATCTGTGAAGAAATTTGGGTTCAAAGACTCTTGACAGAACTAAAATTAAATTAGAGTGAGGATTTTGAACTTCAATGTGACAGTAAATCTGCAATTAGTATTGCAAAGAATCATGTCCAACATGATAGAAGAAAACATGTGGAGCTAGACCGACATTTCATCTCTGAAAAGATTACAAATGGGACAATCAAGCTTAACTTTGTGCCTACTCACAAACAATTAGTCGATGCGCTCCCCAAGGCACTTCCAAGAAATACCTTTGATGAGCTCACATCCAAGCTGAGACTTTACAATGTATACTCACCAGCTTGATGGGAGTGTAGATTGTAGAAATTGCAGAAAGTTAGGGAATCTTATTCCTAAATATCTAATTGCTGATATTTAGGATTTTATCAATAAATAGGAGCATATTTGTAGCTACTGATTTTGTGTAATAGGTGCAGATATAGTTGCTGATTTTTATGTAATTATTCCTTAGATTAGCCTATCTTGTAAACTATAAATAGGAGTTGTTGTTATAAATCAAACATTAAGAAAAATTGAGAAAAACATTCTTCTCTGCCTCAAAATCACTATTGTTCACAATGTTATAGATTTGTTAATGATTGTAGTTATTGTTTACCTGTAGTTTTGGATAAGTAACAATAGGAAAGTATAATATGATGCTCTTATTAAATAAAATAACTAAAATGTAAAATAATATAATAAGACGTGTTAAATGTAATTAATGAGAATTCAACTTTAAACATTTAATATCTTAGTGTAAGGTTTGATATATTTAATAGGGAACCCAACGAGTAGCCTCGGTGGAAAAACGAATGATGTTTATCTTAGGAGACCCGAGTTCAAATCACTTTGTATATTCAAAAAAATAATATAATGAATAATGTGCATTGTCAAAGGATTAAGAATATGTATGAACAGATACTACTTTATAATCACCTTTAGACTGTTAAAAAATAAAAATAAAAAATAATTGCTACAAGGGTTAAAATGTCTTAAAAATAATCAAGGCTTAATACTTTTTCCTTTGATCAAATTAAAAAAAAGACTTAATACTTATTGATATGTGTTGATTGGTATAGAATGAACACATATCACATAGGAATATTTGTTCAAAATATATAGGCATATAGCCAAAAAAAATGTCCTTAATGTTTCATTGAATAGCCATTTTGGCCTTTATTCTTTTATGAATCAATTTAACCCCCCAATGTTTCATTTTGGGTCAAAATGACCCATATGCAAATGAAAATTGTTAGACCACTAACGATAAACAACTTGAAATGATTTTACATAATGACGTGTCAGGAAAAAAATTATTTTACATTTTATACAATTTTATAAAAATATTTTTGACTAATGTGTCATTATGTAAAGTCAGCATATTTGTTATATGACACTGCTATCGCGGCGTGCACTGCCATGTAGGTTTGTCACATCATTTCAAGTTGTTTATCATTAGTTGACTAAAATATTTCTTCCGTGGAGGGTTAAAATGGAACGTTGGGGGTTAAAATGGTTCAAAAAAAGAATATGGGCCAAAATGAATATTCAGTCAAACGTTAGGGGCATTTTTTGGCATTATGTCAAATATAAATGTGTATATATAGAGAGAGAGGGGGGGGGGGGGATCCGGTTACCCGGTGTACAAGTTTTTAAGTTTTACACATTTTTTGGATCGTTGGATGGGTGAAACGGGTAGCTGAGATTAACAGTAGAATATGTGAAGATTATCACTTGGGTCGAGTCTTATTTATAGAATTTTTTTTTGTTCGGTCGGGTTCGGATTGATTTGTTTAGGATAATGTCGAGTTTAGGTTTAAGGTGAAAATATCCAACCCAATCCAACCTGAAATAATCGTTTAATTTTATTTTAAATATTTAGGTATAATTGATGTAATGCCTCTCGATATATATATATATTTAATTATCTCCTTATTTTGTCTAATAAAAAAGGAATAATTATTATAAGCCCTCTCTATTTGTATATTTTCAATTAACTCCATATTTTATCTAATAAAAGTAAAAAAGTAATTCTTTTTATTTATGTCGGCTCGGGTTCGGGTTTTTACTCTAAAATTCGGGTCCGATTCGAGTTGGGCCTAATTTTGATGGAGGTGCTACATTTTCAGGTCAGGTGCAGATTGACCAAAAACCCGACCCATGACCATCCCTAATATCACATCCATAAACTTTAGAAATCAATTTTGACTTTTTTTGTTGCCTTCCCGATTTTTCAGTGCTTTGCACTTGACTAATCCGAACTGAACCATGTTGCACACCTGATTTTGGTGGACGAGTCTCCCAAAAATAATTTTCTGCATACACAAAGCTTCAAACTTGAGACCTGGTTAAACGATATCAAACTACTTACCACTTAGATCAACTTAGTTGGTAGAAATCAATTAGAACTTTAATACATGAGTTTAAAGAGGAATTTAAAGTAACTTACAAACCTAAAATGCATAATTCTGAATTACAATATCGATACTCACTCATACAATATCAATAATGTAAGAATACATGTTAGAATGAGATCTAATTTTGAATGAGTATCGATATTTCTTTTGTGATACTATTTAATAAAGGATTAATATCCAATACACTGGCGGTGGAAACTTAAAGTTTCCACAAGCGCCTTAGTTTTAGGGTTTAGGGAGTTAGTTTAGGGTATATGGTTTAGGGGTTTAGGTGTAGGGGTTTAGAATTTAGGGATAGTTGTTTCAATTTAAGGTTTAGGGTTATAATTTAGGGTTTATAGGTTAGGGTTTAGTTTTTAGGGTAATATGGTGAGGATTTAGGTTTTAACCTATAAACCCTAAATTATAACCCTAAACTTTAAATTGAAACAACTATCCTTAAATTCTAACCCGTCACACCTAAACCCCTAAACCCTATACCCTAAACTAACTCACTATACCCTAAAATTAAGGCGCTTGTGGAAACTTTCAGTTTCCACCGCCTGTGTATAGAAAATTCATCCTTTAATAAATCACATTTTTACATAGGATAAATATTCTATACACAGGCGGTGGAAACTGAAAGTTTCCACAAGCGCCTTAGTTTTAGGGTATATGGAGTTAGTTTATGGTATAGGGTTTAGGGGTTTAGGTGTAGAGGGTTAGAATTTAGGGATAGTTGTTTCAATTTAAGGTTTAGGGTTATAATTTAGGGTTTATAGGTTAAAACCTAAATCCTCACCATATTACCCTAAAAACTAAATCCTAACCTATAAACCCTAAATTATAACCCTAAACCTTAAATTGAAACAACTATCCCTAAATTCTAACCCCTTACACCTAAACCCCTAAACCCTATACCCTAAAATAACTCCTTATACCCTAAAACTAAGGCGCTTGTGGAAACTTTCAGTTTCCACCGCTTGTGTATAGGATATTAATCCTTTTACATATTATATTATACAATGAATCAAATTATAAAATTATGTCTATATTGTAATTATATTATTATTTTACATGTATTGAAAATATTATAAATTAATAACTAGTTTTATGTACATTTTAACGCGTTTAAATATTTGCGTTGTGTGCATATAATTTTCCATAACATCACATATTTTAAATGTTTTTCATTTTTATCATGTCTTAAACTAGTACATGTTTTGCATTATGACATGATTTTTCATAATAATTTAAATTAATTTACTTAAAATTACATTATTAAGACTTCAAATAGAAGGAAAAAAAGTTAATTGCACCACACACTCCCAAACTATGACTCTCATTCTAAATTGGTTCTTAAATTTTTGAATATTTGAATTGCATCCTTAAACTATGGTTCCCGCTCTAAATTAGTCCTCAAACTTTTTAACATTCTAATTCCATCCCAAACTATGACTCTCAATCTAAATTGGTCTCCAAACTTTTAAACATTCTAATTTCATATTCAAATTATCAATATATATGCTAATCTTATCCTATGTTAATAAAATTGTCATAAAAATTATTAATTTCTATGTAAAAAATGATGTGTTTTATGTAATAATACGATGTGACATAAATGATAATTTGAGGATAAATTTGAAATGTTAAAAAAATTCATAGATCAATTTAGAATGAGAGCTATAGTTTAGGAGGAAATTAAACATTTAAAAATTTAGGGATATATTTAAAATAAAGGTCGTAGTTGAGCACATGTGGTACAATTAACTCAATAATATATGCATTCATATCAAAATTTTCAAATCTTGCATTTAACATTTAACACACACAAATATATATATATATATATATATATATATATATATATATATATATATATATATATATATATATATATATATATATATATATATATATATATATATGCATACGTTTCATCAATTTAGATCATAAGTTAATTTTCTTTTCTAGAATGCTACAACAACACTAATGGAATCAAATCATGCAAGCATTTTCTAAGGTATAAGAATCCACATGAATGGTAAAACTATATTTTTCCCACAAATATTAATTCATTTCCTTAACCATTCATCATGCAAATTATCTATATAAATTACACACGGTTAATTGTAATTTCCATCACTAATCACTTCCCTAATCCCAAAAATTAAAACAAAGCAATGTCTGATTCTTCCAAGTTCTGCATTTACTTTGTTCTTCTAGCTTTGGTAGGCAGCTTCATCTTCATCAGCCCTGCATCATGTGACGATTCACCCCAAGCATTGATCGACAAGATATGTCGACAAATGGAGGAGTATGCATTTTGTAACAACACTTTTAATCAAAACCTAAAGAGTCCGAACGCCGATATCACGGCTCTGACACAGATAACCGTAGAGCAAACCCTTAATATGGCGACCAACACGCATACTCTCATCACGGGACTCCTCGAGAAAGCGACCGACCCGGCGGTGAAGAACGCTCTTACGACCTGTGAAAACGCTTATCATGTAGTGATGGATAGTTTCCAACAGGCGGCAACGGCGTTCTTTGAGAAGGATTACAACAGCATGTTGCAGTCTGAAAAATCAGCACCAAGAGCACAAGCTAGTTGCACCACTATTTTCAACACCCCACCGAATCCTCCAAACCCTATTACAGATCAGAATACACACGCAAGGATCTTGATTGCAATGGCCATTGTTGCTGGAACTGATCTTACTTCCGGACAGTCTTAGTCTTAGTTTCAATTCAAACCTCAAACACATTAGCCAGATATGAATCTAATAATGACATAAAAATACGAATGTATTGGTTGTAGTTATTTTCAAAGAGTTGAGGGATTTAAGGTTTAAAATTATTTTCATTATTAAACTTATCAAAATAAGGATAAAAATCCTAAGTCCCTTTTCGGTGCTTTTTTATGTTCAATATTAAAAAATACTAAAAAAATAAATTTCAAGTCCTAACCCTAAATTTTAAATCTTAAACCCTATACTCTATACCCTGAAAATATATCATACTCTAAATTTTTTAAACTCTAAACTTAATTTTTAGTATGGGCCATAAATAGGGCACCTAAAATTTCAGATAATTTCTATTCATCAAAATAAGTATCTTACTAAAGAAGAGAAGAATCAACGCTATAGATTTATCAATGATTGTCAATAATTCTTTATTAATTTCTATGTATTGTTTACCTATTATATAAGTAATAATAGGAAAGTATCGTATGATGCTCTTAGTAAATAAAATAACTAAAATATAAAATAATATAATAAGGCACATTTAGATGTAATTAATGAGATTCCAACTTATAACATTTAATATATTAGTGTAAAATTTTTATATTCTACAAACAGATGTTAAGCTTCGAACCTACACAAAATAAAATAATATGTTAATGCAAAATTTAATAATTAGCATAAGGGTTTCTAAAAAAACATAATGGTTACAAACTTAAAATAACCTACCAATAAAAACTAAAGTTTTTATTTTTATAAAGGAACCAAATTGATGAACGAAATGAAAATACAAGTATCAGATTAATTGAAGAAAAATAATAGATGGGTCAAACGAGAACTTTACCGTATTACTAAGGTCAAAATAAGAGAAAAAAAATCAATTAAATCTCTCACACATATGCACCCACCCAATCAATTGGCAATTTTAGAAGTTTATTGCATTTAGGAAATAGGGGACCTTGAGGAATATTTAGAAATCTACTACAACTTTGAATGTGTTATATTATTTTTCGAAAGGCGACTTTGAATATTTTATATATATATTTTTTTTATTCAGCTGTTTGTTATTGCTCAAAGTTGATGTGAAAAATTCTTTTAACCAAAGTCGCTTTCTGGAGGTGACGACTAACGACCTCATAGGTTACAGTAGAATTTACCATAGACTTTCAAATTCTTTTTGTTCCAACCGTCATCACTTACTGGTGAACTTTCAAGTGCTTTGGTTCGGCAAGTTGAGTGAACAAAACCTGTTTCTTCCAGCCGAATTGTTTTGCAATGTAGGGTTTGGTTTGGACCTGTAATCGCAATCAAGCCATGATGAATAAGCAGACTTTATCAACTGAAGGATATGAACAAATCTAAAAGCTATAGAATATAACCGGAAAAATACACAACTAATCAATGATCGAGCATTGCACCTGAACTTTGGACGTGCCGCCTTGTACCATATGCATTAAGTGTGATGCAAATAGTTACACTCTTGCACCATACCATCATTATTAGATTGAATAAACGAGTAGTGATACTTAGTTAAAGTTGGCATGGCTTGGATGAGCCCAGACCGGTTTAATTAAGTGTCTCGGTTTAGTTGGGTTCGGAACCGTTTAACCGGTTCAAGCCGCCCAGATTGAACTCACTTACTAGACTCGTCGGCGTCACGTCGGAAATGTCACCAGCGACCCTAAACGGCTCACTTTGGCTGGAAACAGAACGGAAATAATCTCCACCACACGACCACTACATTACAAATCGAAAACAGGCCGGAAACACACCGATTTTACCTGAAAGCAAAGGGGACGGCCGGAATAATGCGTAGCTCCGACGAGGCCCTTAACGGTGAAGGACAGACGATCGGTCGGTCAGGTTATGTTCGCCCTCTCACGCTGAACACACTTGAACCGTCGACGCTCCTCAACGGTGATAGAGGTGGCCAGAAATCAACGATGAACGAGCTGGTTATAAAAACTAGGTTTGTCGAACCTAATACCTCTGATTCCTGATGATCGGGACAACGGTGGTGCGAGTGGTGACCAAGGTTGGGTTTAGGGTGTGGCGGCGAGCACGACAGAGGTGGAGGTGACGGTCACGGCGCGACGGTGGGGGTGATTGGACGTTGGTCGGGGAATACGAAGGAGTTGGGAGAGAAAAAAAAGAGATAAGATATTTTTTGTTATTAATGATGGTAGGTGGATCTGGATGGCTATATTAAATTTGGCTCAGACTAATTAAACATAGTTCAAAACAAGTTTGGTGTAAGAACTAACCATAAGTGATCCTTAGCACAAATGATTAAGGCTTGGGCTTACAAGGCCAAGGGTTACAAGTTTGAACCCTTAGGTTGACATCTTTTTATTTTTCATCCAATCCCCTTTTTAGCTCAAAAAAAAACTTTAATATTTTTAGGGGTGTTACAGAAACCTTACAAACCGGTCAATCTTTCTATCCAAAGATTGACCCAAGAACACTCTTTACAAGAGAAATATAGGCAAACTTTAAAGGTATCTCTCAAAGGCTAATTGTTTACCCAATTACAAATAAACACTCCCCAAACTCTAAAAAGATTTACAATGAAGAACTCCAAATGAGTTGGGTACAAGAATTTGACTCTTATGCTCAAGGGTTTGGATTTGATTGCTTGGATGTTGCTTTTAGGTTCAAATAGTTGTTGTTGGTGCTTTGGAGACTTGCTTTTATACCTTCTCATTGATTTCTAGCCATTTGGGTGGTTGAGAACATCAATAGAGTCGTTGGGGCTCACTCTTCCCTCCATAAATGCAGTTATGCAACTTCCCGTATCGGAACACGTGTCCTTGTATCAAAACAACCTCAAAAAGGAAAGAGTTGTTATGTGTAAAAAGGGGACCATATCGAAACGCAGGATGGCGTTTCGAAACCTTAAGGGGTCGTATCGAAACGGTTTTGCACACATTTGAACTGTAAAACGCCGTTTTGAAACACCAAAGGGGTGTATCGAAACAGTTGACCAATTTTCAAAAATTCTAGTTCATTTAATGCTCAATTTTGAAAATACTTAACCATGTATCGAAATGGTTATGAGCTGTTTCGGAACACTATTTAAAAATTGAAGCCCAGATGAAGGTTGTATCGAAATGGGCAAGCCCGTTTCGAAACCCTAGTCTCGAAATAGGGAAGTCCGTATCGAAACGACACTTTCCAGTAAGCTCCTTAAATCAGTCCGTATCGAAACACTTTGGGGGTGTTTCGAAACTCTTGGGCGATTTTGAGTAATTTGGCATTGAAACATTTAGAAAATTTATGGGGTTTAAGTTTTAACTTTAAAACATTTTAAGTCTAAATTTTACTTGTCAAATGTGAGTCTTTTGAGTACTTAATTTTTTTTTTACTTTTCAATTTGGTCCTTAGATTATTTGTTATATCAAAATCAAACATTATTTTACAGAGTCTCCCAAAAATAATTTTCTGCATACACAAAGCTTCAAACTTGAGACCTGGTTAAACGATATCAAACTACTTACCACTTAGATAAACTTAGTTGGTAGAAATCAATTAGAACTTTAATACATGAGTTTAAAGAGGAATTTAAAGTAACTTACAAACCTAAAATGCATAATTCTGAATTACAATATCGATACTCACTCATACAATATCAATAATGTAAGAATACATGTTAGAATGAGATCTAATTTTGAATGAGTATCGATATTTCTTTTGTGATACTACTTAATAAATCACATTTTTACATAGGATAAATATTCTATACACAGGCGGTGGAAACTGAAAGTTTCCACAAGCGCCTTAGTTTTAGGGTATATGGAGTTAGTTTAGGGTATAGGGTTTAGAGGTTTAGGTGTAGAGGGTTAGAATTTAGGGATAGTTGTTTCAATTTAAGGTTTAGGGTTATAATTTAGGGTTTATAGGTTAAAACCTAAATCCTCACCATATTACCCTAAAAACTAAATCCTAACCTATAAACCCTAAATTATAACCCTAAACCTTAAATTGAAACAACTATCCCTAAATTCTAACCCCTTACACCTAAACCCCTAAACCCTATACCCTAAAATAACTCCTTATACCCTAAAACTAAGGCGCTTGTGGAAACTTTCAGTTTCCACCGCTTGTGTATAGAATATTAATCCTTTTACATATTATATTATACAATGAATCAAATTATAAAATTATGTCTATATTGTAATTATATTATTATTTTACATGTATTAAAAATATTATAAATTAATAAGTAGTTTTATGTACATTTTAACGCGTTTAAATATTTGCGTTGTGTACATATAATTTTCCATAACATCACATATTTTAAATGTTTTTCATTTTTATCATGTCTTAAACTAGTACATGTTTTGCATTATGACATGATTTTTCATAATAATTTAAATTAATTTACTTAAAATTACATTATTAAGACTTCAAATAGAAGGAAAAAAGTTAATTGCACCACACACTCCCAAACTATGACTCTCATTCTAAATTGGTTCTTAAATTTTTGAATATTTGAATTGCATCCTTAAACTATGGTTCCCGCTCTAATTTAGTCCTCAAACTTTTTAACATTCTAATTCCATCCCAAACTATGACTCTCAATCTAAATTGGTCTCCAAACTTTAAACATTCTAATTTCATATTCAAATTATCAGTATATATGCTAATCTTATCCTATGTTAATAAAATTGTCATAAAAATTATTAATTTCTATGTAAAAAATGATGTGTTTTATGTAATAATATGATGTGACATAAATGATAATTTGAGGATAAATTTGAAATGTTAAAAAAATTCATAGATCAATTTAGAATGAGAGCTATAGTTTAGGAGGAAATTAAACATTTAAAAATTTAGGGATATATTTAAAATAAAGGTCATAGTTGAGCACATGTGGTACAATTAACTCAATAATATATGCATTCATATCAAAATTTTCAAATCTTGCATTTAACATTTAACACACACAAATATATATATATATATATATATATACGTTTCATCAATTTAGATCATAAGTTAATTTTCTTTTCTAGAATGCTACAACAACACTAATGGAATCAAATCATGCAAGCATTTTTTAAGGTATAAGAATCCACATGAATGGTAAAACTATATTTTTCCCACATATATTAATTCATTTCCTTAACCATTCATCATGCAAATTAGCTATATAAATTACACACGGTTAATTGTAATTTCCATCACTAATCACTTCCCTAATCCCAAAAATTAAAACAAAGCAATGTCTGATTCTTCCAAGTTCTGCATTTACTTTGTTCTTCTAGCTTTGGTAGGCAGCTTCATCTTCATCAGCCCTGCATCATGTGACGATTCACCCCAAGCATTGATCGACAAGATATGTCGACAAATGGAGGAGTATGCATTTTGTAACAACACTTTTAATCAAAACCTAAAGAGTCCGAACGCCGATATCACGGCTCTGACACAGATAACCGTAGAGCAAACCCTTAATATGGCGACCAACACGCATACTCTCATCACGGGACTCCTCGAGAAAGCGACCGACCCGGCGGTGAAGAACGCTCTTACGACCTGTGAAAACGCTTATCATGTAGTGATGGATAGTTTCCAACAGGCGGCAACGGCGTTCTTTGAGAAGGATTACAACAGCATGTTGCAGTCTGAAAAATCAGCACCAAGAGCACAAGCTAGTTGCACCACTATTTTCAACACCCCACCGAATCCTCCAAACCCTATTACAGATCAGAATACACACGCAAGGATCTTGATTGCAATGGCCATTGTTGCTGGAACTGATCTTACTTCCGGACAGTCTTAGTCTTAGTTTCAATTCAAACCTCAAACACATTAGCCAGATATGAATCTAATAATGACATAAAAATACGAATGTATTGGTTGTAGTTATTTTCAAAGAGTTGAGGGATTTAAGGTTTAAAATTACTTTCATTATTAAATGTATCAAAATAAGGATAAAAATCCTAAGTCCCTTTTCGGTGCCTTTTTATGTTCAATATTAAAAAATACTAAAAAAATAAATTTCAAGTCCTAACCCTAAATTTTAAATCTTAAACCCTATACTCTATACCCTAAAAATATATCATACTCTAAATTTTTTAAACTCTAAACTTAATTTTTAGTATGGGCCATAAATAAGTCACCTAAAATTTCAGATAATTTCTATTCATCAAAATAAGTATCTTACTAAAGAAGAGAAGAATCAACGCTATAGATTTATCAATGATTGTCAATAATTCTTTATTAATTTCTATGTATTGTTTACCTATTATATAAGTAATAATAGGAAAGTATCGTATGATGCTCTTAGTAAATAAAATAACTAAAATATAAAATAATATAATAAGGCACATTTAGATGTAATTAATGAGATTCCAAATTATAACATTTAATATATTAGTGTAAAATTTTTATATTCTACAAACAAATGTTAAGCTTCGAACCTACACAAAATAAAATAATATGTTAATGCAAATTTTAATAATTAGCATAAGGGTTTCTAAAAAAACATAATGGTTACAAACTTAAAATAACCTACCAATAAAAACTAAAGTTTTTATTTTTATAAAGGAACCAAATTGATGAACGAAATGAAAATACAAGTATCAGATTAATTGAAGAAAAATAATAGATGGGTCAAACGAGAACTTTACCGTATTACTAAGGTCAAAATAAGAGAAAAAAAATCAATTAAATCTCTCGCACATATGCACCCACCCAATCAATTGGCAATTTTAGAAGTTTATTGCATTTAGGAAATAGGGGATGTTGAGGAATATTTAGAAATCTACTACAACTTTGAATGTGTTATATTATTTTTCGAAAGGAGACTTTGAATATTTTATATATTTTTTTTGATTCAGCTGTTTGTTATTGCTCAAAGTTGATGTGAAAAATTCTTTTAACCAAAGTCGCTTTCTGGAGGTGACGACTAACGACCTCATAGGTTACAGTAGAATTTACCATAGACTTTCAAATACTTTTTGTTCCAACCGTCATCACTTACTGTTGAACTTTCAAGTGCTTTGGTTCGGCA
The DNA here is from genome assembly GCA_958450335.1 of Hibiscus tridactylites. Lineage (NCBI taxonomy): Eukaryota > Viridiplantae > Streptophyta > Magnoliopsida > Malvales > Malvaceae > Hibiscus > Hibiscus tridactylites. The sequence goes on along the minus strand of OY288273.1, from coordinate 23,831,296 downwards.
AGTTGAGTGAACAAAACCTGTTTCTTCCAGCCGAATTGTTTTGCAATGTAGGGTTTGGTTTGGACCTGTAATCGCAATCAAGCCATGATGAATAAGCAGACTTTATCAGCTGAAGGATATGAACAAATCTAAAAGCTATAGAATATAACCGGAAAAAATACACAACTAATCAATGATCGAGCATTGCACCTGAACTTTGGACGTGCCGCCTTGTACCATACGCATTAAGTGTGATGCAAATAGTTAGACTCTTGCACCATACCATCATTATTAGATTGAATAAACGAGTAGTGATACTCAGTTAAAGTTGGCATGGCTTGGATGAGCCCATATCGGTTTAATTAAATGTCTCGGTTTAGTTGGGTTCGGACCCGTTTAATCGGTTCAAGCCGCCCAGATTGAACTCACTTACTAGACTCGTCGGCGTCACGTCAGAAATGTCACCAGCGACCCTAAACGGCTCACTTTGGCCGGAAACAGAACGGAAATAATCTCCACCACACGACCACTACATTACAAATCGAAAACAGGCCGGAAACACACCGATTTTACCTGAAAGCAAAGGGGACGGCCGGAATAATGCGTAGCTCCGACGAGGCCCTTAACGGTGAAGGACAGACGATCGGTCGGTCAGGTTATGTTTGCCCTCTCACGCTGAACACACTTGAACCGTCGACCTTCCTCAACGGTGATAGAGGTGGCCAGAAATCAACGATGAACGAGCTGGTTATAAAAACTAGGTTCGTCGAACCTAATACCTCTGATTCCTGATGATCGGGACAGCGGTGGTGCGAGTGGCGACCAAGGTTGGGTTTAGGGTGTGGCGGCGAGCACGACAGAGGTGGAGGTGACGGTCACGGCGCGACGGTGGGGGTGATTGGACGTTGGTCGGGGAATACGAAGAGTTGGGAGAGAAAAAAAAGAGATAAGATATTTTTTGTTATTAATGATGGTAGGTGGATCTGGATGGCTATATTAAATTTGGCTCAGACTAATTAAACATAGTTCAAAACAAGTTTGGTGTAAGAACTAACCATAAGTGATCCTTAGCACAAATGATTAAGGCTTGGGCTTACAAGGCCAAGGGTTACAAGTTTGAACCCTTAGGTTGACATCTTTTTATTTTTCATCCAATCCCCTTTTTAGCTCAAAAAAAAAACTTTAATATTTTTAGGGTTGTTACAGAAACCTTACAAACCGGTCAATCTTTCTATCCAAAGATTGATCCAAGAACACTCTTTACAAGAGAAATATAGGCAAACTTTAAAGGTATCTCTCAAAGGCTAATTGTTTACCCAATTACAAATAAACACTCCCCAAACTCTAAAAAGATTTACAATGAAGAACTCCAAATGAGTTGGGTACAAGAATTTGACTCTTATGCTCAAGGGTTTGGATTTGATTGCTTGGATGTTGCTTTTAGGTTCAAATAGTTGTTGTTGGTGCTTTGGAGACTTGCTTTTATACCTTCTCATTGATTTCTAGCCATTTGGGTGGTTGAGAACATCAATAGAGTCGTTGGGGCTCACTCTTCCCTCCATAAATGCAGTTATGCAACTTCCCGTATCGGAACACGTGTCCTTGTATCAAAACAACCTCAAAAAGGAAAGAGTTGTTATGTGTAAAAAGGGGACCGTATCAAAACGCAGGAAGGCGTTTCGAAACCTTAAGGGGTCGTATCGAAACGGTTTTGCACACATTTGAACTGTAAAACGCCGTTTTGAAACACCAAAGGGGTGTATCGAAACAGTTGACCAATTTTCAAAAATTCTAGTTCATTTAATGCTCAATTTTGAAAATACTTAACCCATGTACCGAAATGGTTATGAGCTGTTTCGGAACACTATTTAAAAATTGAAGCCCAGATGAAGGTTGTATCGAAATGGGCAAGCCCGTTTCGAAACCCTAGTCTCGAAATAGGGAAGTCCGTATCGAAACGACACTTTCCAGTAAGCTCTTTAAATCAGTCCGTATCGAAACACTTTGGGGGTGTTTCAAAACTCTTGGGCGATTTTGAGTAATTTGGCATTGAAACATTTAGAAAATTTATGGGGTTTAAGTTTTAACTTTAAAACATTTTAAGTCTAAATTTTACTTGTCAAATGTGAGTCTTTTGAGTACTTAATTTTTTTTTACTTTTCAATTTGGTCCTTAGATTATTTGTTATATCAAAATCAAACATTATTTTACAGAGTCTCCCAAAAATAATTTTCTGCATACACAAAGCTTCAAACTTGAGACCTGGTTAAACGATATCAAACTACTTACCACTTAGATCAACTTAGTTGGTAGAAATCAATTAGAACTTTAATACATGAGTTTAAAGAGGAATTTAAAGTAACTTACAAACCTAAAATGCATAATTCTGAATTACAATATCGATACTCACTCATACAATATCAATAATGTAAGAATACATGTTAGAATGAGATCTAATTTTGAATGAGTATCGATATTTCTTTTGTGATACTACTTAATAAATCACATTTTTACATAGGATAAATATTCTATACACAGGCGGTGGAAACTGAAAGTTTCCACAAGCGCCTTAGTTTTAGGGTATATGGAGTTAGTTTAGGGTATAGGGTTTAGGGGTTTAGGTGTAGAGGGTTAGAATTTAGGGATAGTTGTTTCAATTTAAGGTTTGGGGTTATAATTTAGGGTTTATAGGTTAAAACCTAAATCCTCACCATATTACCCTAAAAACTAAATCCTAACCTATAAACCCTAAATTATAACCCTAAACCTTAAATTGAAACAACTATCCCTGAATGCTAACCCCTTACACCTAAACCCCTAAACCCTATACCCTAAATTAACTCCTTATACCCTAAAACTAAGGCGCTTGTGGAAACTTTCAGTTTCCACCGCTTGTGTATAGGATATTAATCCTTTTACATATTATATTATACAATGAATCAAATTATAAAATTATGTCTATATTGTAATTATATTATTATTTTACATGTATTGAAAATATTATAAATTAATAAGTAGTTTTATGTACATTTTAACGCGTTTAAATATTTGCGTTGTGTACATATAATTTTCCATAACATCACATATTTTAAATGTTTTTCATTTTTATCATGTCTTAAACTAGTACATGTTTTGCATTATGACATGATTTTTCATAATAATTTAAATTAATTTACTTAAAATTACATTATTAAGACTTCAAATAGAAGGAAAAAAAGTTAATTGCACCACACACTCCCAAACTATGACTCTCATTCTAAATTGGTTCTTAAATTTTTGAATATTTGAATTGCATCCTTAAACTATGGTTCCCGCTCTAAATTAGTCCTCAAACTTTTTAACATTCTAATTCCATCCCAAACTATGACTCTCAATCTAAATTGGTCTCCAAACTTTTAAACATTCTAATTTCATATTCAAATTATCAGTATATATGCTAATCTTATCCTATGTTAATAAAATTGTCATAAAAATTATTAATTTCTATGTAAAAAATGATGTGTTTTATGTAATAATATGATGTGACATAAATGATAATTTGAGGATAAATTTGAAATGTTAAAAAAATTCATAGATCAATTTAGAATGAGAGCTATAGTTTAGGAGGAAATTAACCATTTAAAAATTTAGGGATATATTTAAAATAAAGGTCGTAGTTGAGCACATGTGGTACAATTAACTCAATAATATATGCATTCATATCAAAATTTTCAAATCTTGCATTTAACATTTAACATATATATATATATATATATATATATATATATATATATATATATATATATATATATATATATATATATATATATATATATATATATATGCATACGTTTCATCAATTTAGATCATAAGTTAATTTTCTTTTCTAGAATGCTACAACAACACTAATGGAATCAAATCATGCAAGCATTTTCTAAGGTATAAGAATCCACATGAATGGTAAAACTATATTTTTCCCACATATATTAATTCATTTCCTTAACCATTCATCATGCAAATTAGCTATATAAATTACACACGGTTAATTGTAATTTCCATCACTAATCACTTCCCTAATCCCAAAAATTAAAACAAAGCAATGTCTGATTCTTCCAAGTTCTGCATTTACTTTGTTCTTCTAGCTTTGGTAGGCAGCTTCATCTTCATCAGCCCTGCATCATGTGACGATTCACCCCAAGCATTGATCGACAAGATATGTCGACAAATGGAGGAGTATGCATTTTGTAACAACACTTTTAATCAAAACCTAAAGAGTCTGAACGCCGATATCACGGCTCTGACACAGATAACCGTAGAGCAAACCCTTAATATGGCGACCAACACGCATACTCTCATCACGGGACTCCTCGAGAAAGCGACCGACCCGGCGGTGAAGAACGCTCTTACGACCTGTGAAAACGCTTATCATGTAGTGATGGATAGTTTCCAACAGGCGGCAACGGCGTTCTTTGAGAAGGATTACAACAGCATGTTGCAGTCTGAAAAATCAGCACCAAGAGCACAAGCTAGTTGCACCACTATTTTCAACACCCCACCGAATCCTCCAAACCCTATTACAGATCAGAATACACACGCAAGGATCTTGATTGCAATGGCCATTGTTGCTGGAACTCATCTTACTTCCGGACAGTCTTAGTCTTAGTTTCAATTCAAACCTCAAACACATTAGCCAGATATGAATCTAATAATGACATAAAAATACGAATGTATTGGTTGTAGTTATTTTCAAAGAGTTGAGGGATTTAAGGTTTAAAATTATTTTCATTATTAAATGTATCAAAATAAGGATAAAAATCCTAAGTCCCTTTTCGGTGCCTTTTTATGTTCAATATTAAAAAATACTAAAAAAATAAATTTCAAGTCCTAACCCTAAATTTTAAATCTTAAACCCTATACTCTATACCCTAAAAATATATCATTCTCTAAAATTTTTAAACTCTAAACTTAATTTTTAGTATGGGCCATAAATAGGGCACCTAAAATTTTAGATAATTTCTATTCATCAAAATAAGTATCTTACTAAAGAAGAGAAGAATCAACGATATAGATTTATCAATGATTGTCAATAATTCTTTATTAATTTCTATGTATTGTTTACCTATTATATAAGTAATAATAGGAAAGTATCGTATGATGCTCTTAGTAAATAAAATAACTAAAATATAAAATGATATAATAAGGCACATTTAGATGTAATTAATGAGATTCCAACTTATAACATTTAATATATTAGTGTAAAATTTTTATATTCTACAAACAAATGTTAAGCTTCGAACCTACACAAAATAAAATAATATGTTAATGCAAAATTTAATAATTAGCATAAGGGTTTCTAAAGAAACATAATGGTTACAAACTTAAAATAACTTACCAATAAAAACTAAAGTTTTATTTTTATAAAGGAACCAAATTGATGAACGAAATGAAAATACAAGTATCAGATTAATTGAAGAAACATAATAGATGGGTCAAACGAGAACTTTACCGTATTACTAAGGTCAAAATAAGAGAAAAAAATCAATTAAATCTCTCACACATATGCACCCACCCAATCAATTGGCAATTTTAGAAGTTTATTGCATTTAGGAAATAGGGGATGTTGAGGAATATTTAGAAATCTACTACAACTTTGAATGTGTTATATTATTTTTCGAAAGGCGACTTTAAATATTTTATATATATATATATTTTTTTTGATTCAGCTGTTTGTTATTGCTCAAAGTTGATGTGAAAAATTCTTTTAACCAAAGTCGCTTTCTGGAGGTGACGACTAACGACCTCATAGGTTACAGTAGAATTTACCATAGACTTTCAAATTCTTTTTCTTCCAACCGTCATCACTTACTGTTGAACTTTCAAGTGCTTTGGTTCGACAAGTTGAGTGAACAAAACCTGTTTCTTCCAGCCGAATTGTTTTGCAATGTAGGGTTTGGTTTGGACCTGTAATCGCAATCAAGCCATGATGAATAAGCAGACTTTATCAGCTGAAGGATATGAACAAATCTAAAAGCTATAGAATATAACCGGAAAAAATACACAACTAATCAATGATCGAGCATTGCACCTGAACTTTGGACGTGCCGCCTTGTACCATATGCATTAAGTGTGATGCAAATAGTTACACTCTTGCACCATACCATCATTATTAGATTGAATAAACGAGTAGTGATACTCAGTTAAAGTTGGCATGGCTTGGATGAGCCCAGACCGGTTTAATTAAGTGTCTCGGTTTAGTTGGGTTCGGACCCGTTTAACCGGTTCAAGCCGCCCAGATTGAACTCACTTACTAGACTCGTCGGCGTCACGTCGGAAATGTCACCAGCGACCCTAAACGGCTCACTTTGGCCGGAAACAGAACGGAAATAATCTCCACCACACGACCACTACATTACAAATCGAAAACAGGCCGGAAACACACCGATTTTACCTGAAAGCAAAGGGGACGGCCGGAATAATGCGTAGCTCTGACGAGGCCCTTAACGGTGAAGGACAGACGATCGGTCGGTCAGGTTATGTTCGCCCTCTCACGCTGAACACACTTGAACCGTCGACGCTCCTCAACGGTGATAGAGGTGGCCAGAAATCAACGATGAATGAACTGTTATAAAAACTAGGTTCGTCGAACCTAATACCTCTGATTCCTGATGATCGGGACAGCAGTGGTGCGAGTGGCGACCAAGGTTGGGTTTAGGGTGTGGCAGCGAGCTGTTGAGTGGATCGCCAGATCGATATTGACCAAGAGGGGGGGTGAATTGGAAATTTAAAGTTTTGTGGTGGAAATTTGCAAATTAAAAATGATGGACAAGAGATTTAGAGTGGTTCAAGTTCCAAATGAACTCTACATCCACTACCTTAGCTTCACTAAGGATTTGCAACAATTCCACTAAATTGCTCTTCCCCTTTTCTAGGACAAGGAGGCAACCCTTTACAATTTCGGTTGATTTTTCTACCCAAAAATCAACCCAATCCTCACACAAGTGAACAAAGAAATTTGAAGGCTAATAAGGTATCTCTCAATACAAATGATAGCCCCAATACAAGCACTCAACCCAATTTGACAAAGTATGAATGAAGATTACAATTGAGATTTCTAGACAAATATGAATTTTGGCACAATTGCTTGGATTTGATGAATAAGTGTTTTCTTGAAGATCAATAGTTGTTGTTGTAGCTTTTGGATATGTCTTTTATACCTCCTCATTGATTTCTAGCCGTTTGGGTGGTTGGGAACATAAATGGAGCCGTTGGAACCCTCTCTTACCACCATTAATGCACTTCTGCAGCTACCGATATCGGTACGCGGGAAGGAGTATCGGTACCTATCTCAGAAAAGAAAGAGCCGTTGTGTGCATTTAATAAGGGGCATCGATACGCGCGTAAGCGTATCGGTACTGGGTATCGAAACGGCAAGGGCCGTATCGATACTATTTTCTGAACTTAGCTCACTGTCCAAATCCGTATCGGTACAAGGGTTAGGAGTATCGATACGGGTCAACGAATTTTTAAAGTTTGGTTACCAACCAACTGACACCAACGGTCATATTTTTAAACCGACTTAATCTTTAAAAATTATAAGGGTCGTATCGATACGAGGGTTTACCGTATCGGTACGATATTCAAACTCTTTGAATTTTAACACAGGGCAGTATCGATACGAGGGTTTGGGGTATCGATACTGGTTCCGACAGTAACCAAGTTTGGTAAAATGGTATCGATACGTTTGGTAGTGTATCGATACGCCTGGACGATTTTCAATGGTTTTTCCTTGGAACACTTAGAAAATATTTTGAGTTTGAGTTTTATAAATCAGTTTTAAAGTGTTGGTGTTTTAAAACTTATTAAGGGACTTATAAAAACAATTTTAAGTTTTACAAAATGATCCTTAAAGATTTAATTATATCAAAATCAAACATAGGTTTTACAATCTCCCCCTTTTTGATATAACAAAACTAAAACTTAAAATTTTTGATATTTTTGAAAAACCTTTACAAAGTTAACTCCCCCTTAATATAAGCTTGGTAACCTTTGAGTTAAAATCAAAATATTTTGAAGTGAGCTAGATTCTTCTCCCCATTTTTGTTAGATCAAAAATCCTTTGAGACAATTAAGTGCATAAGGAAATCAAAGGTATAATAAGCAACATAGATTTTATTCATTATAGCAACATACTTAAAATCCAAACAAAAGCAAACAAGAAATCAAAGCATAGGTTTTAATCCTAAAACAAACTTAATCCTAAGAACATAAAACATAGGTGCATAAAATAGAAAATCCTAGATGATATGATTGATATGCAAGAGGAAACGTCTAAGCATCGTCTTCTTCGTCTTCCTCATCTTCATCATCAACTCCCAAAGGCTCATTAGTGCGCATACTATTATGCCACTCATCATGGAAAGCGGCAATGGAAATATTCAAGGAATTGTGCCCACTTTCAAGAGATGTGAGGCGATTCTCCATACCCGTCATCCTAGTATCAAAGGTAGTTTCCATGGAAGTGAGACGAGTATTCATGTCCGTGCGCAACCCGGTAAATTGCTCATTGAGATAGGTCATGAGAGCATCCATATTGGGTTGTTGGACTTGAGGAGCTTGAGGAGCTTGAGCCTCTTCAAACATTGCGGCGGCTTCCGGTGGTAACTCGGCAAGACGGATCCATTCACCATTAAGATAAGTAAATTTTGCCCGAGCAAGGGATCGCTCATCAATGGGATCGGTGAGAGGAGTTGGAATGTCATAGGAGCAATCAATTTCCTTTTTAACAAAGAAATAGCTCAAAGCCGAACCGTATGTGAAGGAGGTGACATGAGGAGTGTTACGATTTTGAACAAGGTAGACGATCTCCGCGAACATGAGTCGAGCTATATTTGGTCGCTTGGCTTCACGGAAGCACCGAATCCAAAAATCATCCACTTGACGGATGGTGGAATATTTTCCTCCGGAAGGACGAAACCACCACGACACCATCAAATGTAGGATCCGGTCGTGAGCATTAAGGGCGGTGACGGATCCACTAAGAACATGCCCCATACCATGCTCATCATCAAGTCCTTCATCTTCCAACTTAAAAACCTCACAAATAGACTTGACATCAAGGATTATTTTCTTTCCCATAAGATAAGAGGTAATTGCAACAACTTCCCCATTACGACTAATACATCTTGCATTAGCATAGAAAATCAAAACCAAGAGACGATAGTAAAAACCGGGAATAGAGATAAAATCCATGAAATTCCAACGATGAAGCAAGAGGAGGTATTCAAACTTGAAACGCTCCGAATTGAGAAAAGGAATGGATATTACCCTTTCGGCACAGATCTTATAATTCTCATATTGACGAAAGTGATTGAGACCCGAATTGCCTTCAAAGGATTGCTCATAGATGGTTGAGTAGTTAGGACGAGCAATCGCTCCAAGGGTGGAAGATTCACCAGCTTGATTAGCCCTTGGTCGCTTCCTCGATGGTTCTTTTGGTGCCATGATCTAAAAGAGAAATTAAGCAAGGGAGATTTCTTCAATTTGAGCAAAAATCAAGGTAAAAAGAATTTAAAAGAAATTTTTTAAGAGAAATTTTGAAAAGAGAATTTAAAAAAAAATTCAAGAAAAGGTTTGAAGAAAAACAAAGTTTGATTAAAAAAACAAAACAAAAATTGAAAAAGAGAAAGAAGGAGATTACCTTGACAGAAACTTGAAGAGTTGAAGAAAACTAGCACAAAGATGAGAAAGAGAGCACAAAGCCTTGCTTGATTCAAAAACTCTTTTAGGTTTGAGATGTGAAAAATATGAAGGAGGAAGTGCCTTTTTATAGGCAAAAACGACTAGGGTTAATTAGGTTTTGAAAAGTTTGAATTTGGGTAAAAGTTGAACTCATTAAAAGCTTAATTAATGCCATCAGCGCAGTCGAGTATCGATACGCCCGTTGGGGTATCGATACGGGGATATAATTGTCTATTTGCAAAAATGCCCGTTGGAAAAGTCGTATCGAAACGGAGGGGTCCGTATCGAAACGACCCGTATCGATACGGGATGAATCGTATCGATACGCGTGAAGTGAAGAAAATTCTGGGAAACGAAATGAAGAACAGGTATCGATACGCGTAGAATAGTATCGATACTGTATGCCCAGAATTACATATTTGGTTCAAAGAACAACCAAAGGCTCGAACTTAACATCTCCTATGAGTATGCACATGATGTAAGAGCAGTTCTAAGCATATTTTAACAGAATCATACTCCCCCTAACTATAGGCATGGAAGAAATTGGGAGTTTAAACACATAAACATGGCATTTCACAAAATCAAGCATATTTAAGCACAAAAGAGGTCATAAAAGGTCAAGATAGGCTAGCTAGACCTAACTCTCTCCTAAGGGACCAAAAACGCTCTTTGTCTAAGGGTTTTGTAAATATGTCCGCTAATTGATTCAAGGTGTCTACATACTCTATAACCACATCTTCCTTAAGGACATGATCTCTAATGAAATGATGCCTTATTTCTATGTGTTTGGTTCTAGAGTGTTGGATGGGATTTTTTGTTAAACAAATAGCACTAGTGTTGTCACATTTTAGGGGTATGGTTTCAACCTTAATTCCATAATCTAAGAGTCGTTGCTTCATCCAAAGGACTTGATCACAACAACTCCCTAAGGATATGTACTCGGCTTCGGTGGTAGATAAGGCTACACTATTTTGTTTCTTAGAGAACCAAGATATGAGCATACTACCTAAGAATTGGCAAGTTCACGAAGTACTTTTCCTATCAATTTTGCAACCCCCATAATCCGCATCCGAGTAAGCATGAAGGTTGAAGGTAGAGTCTCTAGGATACCAAAGACCTAAACAAGGAGTGTCTCTAAGGTATCTAAAAATTCTCTTAACGGCTATAAGGTGAGACTCTCTAGGACTAGCTTGAAACCTAGCACACAAGCAAACACTAAACAAGATATCTGGTCTACTTGCGGTAAGGTAAAGCAAAGATCCAATCATAGAACGATAAAGCTTAGAGTCAACACACTTACCTCCTTCATCTTTGTCAAGCTTTGTAGATGAGCTCATAGGAGTGGCTTGAGGCTTTGCATTCTCCAAGCCAAACTTCTTGAGCATATCCTTTATGTATTTCGCTTGGTTGATGAAGGTGCCATCCTTCTTTTGCTTGATTTGGAGTCCCAAAAAGAATGAGAGCTCCCCCATCATACTCATCTCAAATTCACCTTGCATTAACTTAGCAAACTCTTAACAATGACATTCATTAGTAGAACCAAAAATAATATCATCAACATAAATTTGAACTACTAAGATGTCATTTTTATACATTTTTATAAAGAGTGTAGTGTCCACCTTACCTTTTTCAAATCCTTTTTCAATCAAAAAATTTGAAAGCCTTTCATACCAAGCTCTAGGAGCTTGTTTTAAACCATAAAGAGCTTTGGTAAGTTTGAAAACATGATTTGGAAATTTTGAATCTTCAAAACCCGGTGGTTGTTCCACATACACTTCTTCATTTATAAAACCATTTAAAAATGCGCTTTTAACATCCATTTGAAAAAGCTTGAAATTATGATAACATGCATATGCAAGCAACATCCTAATGGCTTCCATTCTAGCTACGGGTGCATAGGTTTCATCAAAATCTATTCCCTCTTCTTGAGTGTAACCTTGTGCTACAAGTCTAGCTTTATTTCTCACAATGTTACCACTCTCATCTAGTTTGTTCCTAAAGACCCATTTAGTTCCTATTGTAGATTGATTACTAGGCCTATCAACCAATGTCCATACATTACTTCTCTCAAATTGATTTAACTCTTCTTGCATAGCCATAATCCAAAAGTCATCTTTCAATGCTTCTTTTATATTTTTAGGCTCTATGCATGAGATAAATGCAACATGGTTCATTAATCTAAGAGAAGAACGAGTGGTTACCCCCTTGGATGGATCACCCAAGATTTCACCATCTTTGACATAGTTCAACTCCCTTGGGTAGCTCACTTCCTTTTCCTCAATAGCCAAGTCCTTCAAGAGGTGGATCTTGTGAGTCCTCTTCCTTTGTTGGAATCTCATCCTCCTTTGAAGTTAGACCTCCATCAAAGGCATTTATGATCCCTACATCATCATCATCACAAGAATCCTTCCTAGGAAGGAGGTTATCATCGAATACAACATGAATAGATTCTTCTACTACTAAAGTTCTTTTGTTAAATACTCGATAGGCTTTAGAGGTTAAAGAGTAACCTATAAAAATGGCTTCATCACTTTTTGCATCAAATTTACCTAAGTTGTCTTTTCCATTATTTAAAACAAAACACTTACACCCAAAAGGGTGGAAATAGCTAATGTTAGGCTTTTTGGATTTTAAAATCTCATGAGGTATTTTCTTTAAAATTGGCCTAATCATTACTCGATTTACAATATAACAAGCGGTGTTTGTGGCTTCCGCCCAAAAATATTTAGGTAAATTGTTTTCACAAAGCATAGTTCTAGCCATTTCTTGTAAAGTTCTATTTTTCCTCTCAACTACCCCATTTTGTTGAGGAGTTCGAGGAGCCGAAAAATTATGGCTAATACCATTTTCATTTAAAAACTTTTCAAACCCTAAATTTTGAAACTCGGTTCCATGATCACTTCTAATATGTGAAATTCTAAGTTCAAGATCATTTTGGGTTAGTTTTGAAAATGTGATGAATTTTTCCAAAGCCTCATCTTTAGTACTTAAAAAGAGAACCCAAGTAAATCTAGAAAAATCATCAACTAGCACAAAAGCATAAGACTTACCACCCAAGCTCATAGTCCTAATTGGCCCAAATAAATCCATGTGAATTAGTTGTAAGCATCTACTAGTAGAAACATCATTAATGGATTTAAAGGAAGACCTATGTTGTTTACCCTTTGAGCATGCATCACAAATTTTATCATTTGAAAATTTTATTTTGGGTAAACCTCTAACTAGATTTAGAGAGACTAGTTTTTCTAAAACACTTATGCTAGCATGTCCTAGCTTCCTATGCCACAACCATGCATCATTTTCATTTTGAGCAACTAAGCATGCATGAGATGTATGTATGTCATCTAAATGCATCATGTATATGTTTCCTATGCGATGACCTATGAGCATAATATTATTAGATTTAATGTCTACAATTTTGCATCCATTTTTATCAAATAAAACATTAAATCCTTTATCACACAATTGACTTATGCTCAATAAATTGTGTTTAAGACCATCGACATATAAGACATTTTCAATGAGAATGGTAGAGTGATTACCTATGGAGCCAATACCTTTAATGTGGCCTTTGGAGTTGTCACCAAATGTTACTACTCCTTCACTTTTTGGCTTTAGATCCATGAATCGACTCTTGTCTCCGGTCATGTGCCTCGAGCATCCACTATCAAGGTACCATGAGTTTTGACTTTGTGCCTTGGCCTTGTAGCAATGCTCCCCCTACAAACAAAGATATTAAACTTTGGTTTTTGGTACCCAAATCATTTTGGGTCCATGAGTGTTAGCTCCCAAAACCTTGGTTCCCTTAGGAATCCAAGATGACATAGCAATAATATTATTAGATTTTACAAGTTCCTTAGGAACCCATACACTTCTAATTCTTTTAGCTCTACTATGTTTAGGGTAGCTACCTTGTTTGTAGTAGTTAGTCTTTTTCTTAGGTTGGTGTGTTCTAGAGGATTCTCCTACTTCATGCTTGACACTACCAACATTTTTTAAAGACTTTTTGAGCTCATTTAGCTCACCCAACACCTTTTGGTGTTCACAATTACATTGAGACAAAAGATTATTAAGATCAACATTTTCATCTTGAAAAAATTTAAGTTCATCTTTTAATCCTAAAATCTTTTTCTCAAATTTAGAATTAGCTTGAGTAAGTGAGTCATTTTTTCTCATTTAGTTCTAGAATAATCTTTTTATTCCTAATGACCAACTCCTTATACTTCTCAACTAATTCATCATATACCTCTTGTAACTCATCATATGCATCATTTAATTCTTCATATGAAAAATCTAAAGTAGATGAGTTAGAGGTTACCAAGGAGGAATCTTCCTCAAGTGCCATGAGGCAAAGATTAGCCACTTCTTGTTCGTCATCCTCCGATGACTCCTCATCACTCCAAGTAGCAAGCTTGGCTTTGAGTCTCTTCTTCTTCTTCTCAAAGCCCTTCTTCTTGAGTTGAGGGCACTCCGAACGGATGTGGCCGGGTTGTTTGCACTCAAAGCAAATGATAGGATCCTTTCCTTCTTCTTTGTTCTTGCCTTTGAAGTCCATCTTCCTTTGGATTTTTCTTCCCCAGTTGGACCTCATGAAGCGTGAGAACCGTTTGGCTATCATAGCCAATTCTTCAAGTTCATCCTCCTCACAAGATGAGCTCTCATCATGTTGTGAAGCTTTAGCCTTGAGAGCTATTCCCATCTTCTTCTTCTTCTCAACCTCAAGCTTCTCTACCCTTTTCTCTTCTTTCTTCTTCTCATCTTCCCTTCCTTGCTTCATGATCTCATGAGTAAGGAGAGAACCCACAAGCTCATCAAGCTTCAATGTCTTCAAGTTCTTTGCTTCAATGATAGCGGTTCTCTTCCCATCCCAAGACTCGGGAAGTGAATAGAGTAGCTTCCGGACAAGCTTGTCTTCCGGTATGATTTCTCCAAAGCCCTTTAGACCATTTACAATCGTAGAGAATCGATCAAACATCTTTGACACCGTCTCATCGGGCTCCATCTTGAAATTTTCATAGCTAAGATTGAGAATCCCAATCTTAGTTTCTTTAACATCATTAGTGCCTTCATAAGTGGTCTCAAGAGTGTCCCACACTTCCTTGGCACTTTCAATTGATGAGACCTTTGAGTAGATGTCCGGACCGAAAGCACAAAATAGCATGTGGAGAGCTTTATCATTGACTTGAATCTTTTTCCTCTCCTCTTCACTCATTTCCACTTTCTTCTTCAACACCATCTTGCCTTCACCATCTTGCTTCAATGGAATGTATGGCCCATCCTCAATGACATCCCACACAAGATAGTCATTTGACTTGATGAATAGACGCATTCTATTCTTCCAAAAAGAATAGTTATCACCGTTGAAGAAGGGAGGCTTTGTGGTCGATTGTGACTCGTACATGCCGGAACCGGAGGTTGAAGTCATCTCTTGATACTTTGAAGATCACACTCTTCCAAGGATCTTCTCTTGTGGTTGTTAATCCTCAAAGAGGTAAGCTCTGATACCAATTGTTGAGTGGATCGCAAGATCGATATTGACCAAGAGGGGGGTGAATTGGAAATTTAAAGTTTTGTGGTGGAAATTTGCAAATTAAAAATGATGGACAAGAGATTTAGAGTGGTTCAAGTTCCAAATGAACTCTACATCCACTACCTTAGCTTCACTAAGGATTTGCAACAATTCCACTAAATTGCTCTTCCCCTTTTCTAGGACAAGGAGGCAACCCTTTACAATTTCGGTTGATTTTTCTACCCAAAAATCAACCCAATCCTCACACAAGTGAACAAAGAAATTTGAAGGCTAATAAGGTATCTCTCAATACAAATGATAGCCCCAATACAAGCACTCAACCCAATTTGACAAAGTATGAATGAAGATTACAATTGGGATTTCTAGACAAATATGAATTTTGGCACAATTGCTTGGATTTGATGAATAAGTGTTTTCTTGAAGATCAATAGTTGTTGTTGTAGCTTTTGGATATGTCTTTTATACCTCCTCATTGATTTCTAGCAGTTTGGGTGGTTGGGAACATAAATGGAGCCGTTGGAACCCTCTCTTACCACCATTAATGCACTTCTGCAACTACCGGTATCGATACGCAGGAAGGAGTATCGGTACCTGTCTCAGAAAAGAAAGAGCCGTTGTGTGCATTTAATAAGGGGTATCGATACGCGCGTAAGCGTATCGGTACTGGGTATCGAAACGG